>AP025055.1:26771526-26886704 GCA_036186865.1 Eustoma russellianum
CAAGCAAACTGCGGGGGTTGTTGAACCTCAAGAACTTATCTCCATTCGCGAAGGGCTATCCAAGGAAAATTTTCCTTGGATGAAAAAACTAGATACGGATGTGACAAAACCACCTCCTCATGTGGCCAAAGGCGCCCATTTGTCTACCCACTTCCATCTCTTGTTTCAAGAATGGATCTTTAGTAAGAGACCAGTGGTGCCTCTTAAACTTGTTCGGATTACCGACTTCACAAAAAATCACAACATTCATCAGGTCATCTCCTTGCTGGACCATCAAGGCTGGATGCCTCTCTGGTCTCGAGATGATATGATGAACTTCTCTCGCGATTATGCCATGCTCTTTTATGCAAACATGTGGATAACTCCACAATCTGAGTCCCAGCCTTTCTCTCTCAAATACTGTTGTTGCTGGAACACCCCTCAGCTTCTCTATCTAAGAAATCTGTGATGTTCTTGGAGTCAGAAATGAGTGACTGTCAGAGTTCTCTGTTTTTGACTGGAGCAGCAAGTATGGCGTTCGTGAACAGGACGTGAAGTTCGATCTGGGGTACCTTCCCTCCAAAAAGACTCAAAACATGCCTTTGATGGACTGTATTTTGCTGGCTGTGGTCACTTACTGTGTAAATGGTAAGTCAACTAGAAATCCAAGCAACATGGATTTCTATGTTGCTTATCGTATCAAACACCAGACTTAGCTTAACTTCACATGGATTCTTGTTGAAGTCATGATGGCATCACTACGGAAAGGTTCAAAAGCCTTGCCTTTTGCAAACATTGTCACTATTTTAATGAAGTACAAGGGTATTGATATACCTGATGGTGATTTGACAATGGTGCCCAAGACTGACTTCTACGACAACTACAATATTGCCCAAGCCATAGACTCTCAGAAACGCAAAGTCATTACCATTCCTGATGTTGCTGATGAGGTTGATGAAGGACCTCAAGAAGATACAAGTGATAGCAATTCATCTGAGTTGCTATCACGAATAGCCTCTCTTGAACGGACTGTTCAACAGTTGCATCTTCGTGATGCTGAGCATGAAGCTCGGCATGTGCGAAATGAACTTCGTATGAATGCATTTAAAAATGCCTTCATGCAGATTAGTCTGTGGGTTGTTCCCCCTAATTTTTATGATTTAGGGGGAGAAAGTGGTGGTGGTGGTGGTGATGGTGTCGGCGGCTCTGGTGATGTTGAAGGGTCCATGGGCATGGGAGGCTTCGCTGATTTTGCCACTAGTGGTGGTTTTTGTTTCAGTGGACTCACACCTCCAAGAGGAGGTGCTAGTGGTGATAATATGTAATTTTTCTTTTGTTGTTGCTATGTGAAAATTTCATTTCTTTTGCAAGAAATTTTGACTTGGTATTTTACTAATTTCCAAATGATGTTGTTCAGTTAATTGCATCATCACTTTGTTCTTTCCAAGTTATTTTTTTTCTTGCACCAAGTGAGGGGGAGCATGAGTTAAGGGGGAGCTAACCTTAAAAAGTTATGCATGTTGTGAAATCATCAAAAAGAGGGAGAATGTTAAAACAAAGTTTAAGTTTTGATGATTTGCACAAGTTTGTACTTCGAACGATGGATTAAGCGCCTTATGTGATGTGGTTGGAAGTCAGTATACTTCGAACGCTTACATTAGGAGCTTCATGTGTCTTGGTGGAATCCAGTACACTTCGAACGCCTACTTTAGGCGCTTCATGTGAAGTGTCTGGATGTGCGTACACTTCGAACGCCTACATTAGGCACTTCATGTGAAGTGTATGGAAGCCCGAACACTTCGAACGCCTACATTAGGCGCTTCATGTGTTCTGGCAAAAAAAAGTACACTTTGAACGCCTACATTAGGCGCTTCATGTGTACCACCAAGTCAAAAGTACTTTCCCCCCAGAATGGGCACGTACACCAAGTACTTTCTGAGAAATGTCAGAATCAGTTCGAACAAGCATGAAGGCTAACATTAGGCGCTTCATGCGACTTCGAACGCCTTTAGCTGCCCGCATAAGGTGCTTTATGTGACTTTGAACGCCTGTTCTTTTTCACATTAAGTTCCATGTCACTTCAAACGCCTTTTCATTAAACACATTAGGCGCTTCATGTGACCAACGTTACAAAAGTCTTTTGCTTCACTTTCTAACATCAGTTGACCCTTTGTACCCTCCTCTTTTAGTGTTATTTTCACAGGTCCTCCCTCAAACCTGAAGATGCCAGGTTTCCCCTTTTGGCTTTCTTTTTTGAAATCTCTCCAAAAGTGTTGCTACATGCCAAAGGGAGATCTCCAATGATGAGGACATACCAACACAAGATGTCAAAACCCATTATTGGCTCTGCAAGGGTTTTCAAACGGGAAGAAATCTGAACAAGTGATAAAAGAAGGGTTTTCTTCTCTTCTTCTCCCACTTTCTACAGTTCATGCTCTCAAGTTTTCTCTCAAAGCTCAAGCTCTCAAGATAGTTGTAAACTTTGTACATTTTTACTTTATTGTTGAGAGTGATTATTGTAAGAAGAAGAAGAGTCTTCTTCTTGGTGAGTAAAGATTGTGAGAGGCTACGTAGATTGTTGGTTAAGGAGCAAGGGTGCTTCTTGTTTGAGTTTTCTAGACTTTGAAGGGTTAGTTGATAGTGTCGTGGTGCACTATTCTCCCTACAAGATTTCTTTGAGGGCAAAGAAGGTCTTTGGGGGCTAGACTTCAAAAGGTTAGATTCTCGGTTGTGGTCTAAGCGTGTTGCCTTGTTTTCCAATTTGATGGATTTTGTTTTTGATTGTTGTTTCCCCTATAGAAATAACAATCCCCTTTTCAAAATGTTTCTTGTGAAAAATCAAGAAGGTAGAGAAGTAGAGTCATTTGACTTGAACCTCTATACATCCTTGTGTTCTTTACTTTCTTGCAAGTCTTTATTCTTTCTAAAGAACACTTCCAAGTATTGGTTGCACTCTAAAACGAAAAATATCTAGAAAATATCCATACTTGGTAAACACACTATTCAACCCCTCCTTCTAGTGGTTCTAAGGGACCTAACACCCGGGGGGAGGGTGATGGTTAAATTGATACATGGCAAATTTTACGAGGTAACTACCGAATGCAAAATAAATTCAGCCTAAAAACTATGGGATCATGAGAGATTACGATGTGTCATGTAATCTGATGTTTTATAACTGAATTATAACTTAATATTTTAGGATTTCATCAGCCTACAATTGCAATGTGGTCAGTTCTAGTAGTGTAAAGTAGCCTGGTTTTTGCTTTCATAACCCCTCTGGTTTTTCCGAGAAGGTATGATTTGCTTAGACATATTTATGTGAAAGTATTTTAGAAATATTCTATTTTGTTCATAAAGTATTTAGCCGAAGAACTTAAAAAATTAGAGTTACAGCAAAAAAGCTGCGGGTTTTTTGGATCATTTGAAGAGCCTTCTCTCATGCAAGTCACCAAAAAGAAGGAAAAACATCTTGATTTCAAAGAAGACACATCAAGTACCATATTTTACTCATCCTTCTTCAAGCCTCTCCAGCTTTGGAGTTTTATAATTCTATCCTAAGGTTCATAATTCGATTTCAGGGTTTTCAAGCCTCTCAAACATCAAGTACCATATTGTACACATCAGGCTTTATAATAAGAATCCATCTAGTTCTGTGTATCTTGTTGATTCTCTTGTTTTATGGCATGCTAGATTAGGACGTATTAATGTGGATGCTATAAAAGTATTAAAAATCATTAAAGCGATCAATTTCATTCATGAAGATAAATTTGATAAGTGTCAATTTGTATTGAAGCAAAACATCCTAATAAAACCTTTAAGACCGTTAAAAGAGTTTCAGAATAGTTAGATCTTATTCATAGTGATTTAGAAGATCTCAAGAATATTATAAGTAAAGGTGGAATACAATATTACATAACTATTATTGATGATTTTTACTAGATACACAAAAGTATACATGTTAAGTTATAAAGCTGATGCTGAAAATATGTTTATGAAATATAAGCACGAAGTTAATAATCAACAAGACAAGAAACTTAATAGATTGAGAACTGATAGAGGAGGTAAATATAATACAAATTCCATTACAGAAATTTTGTGAAGAAAATGGATATATATATACATGAAGAAATCTATATGCATCAACCAGAAGACATGATAGTTCAAGGATAAGAACATACAGTATGTAGACTTAAGAAGTCTTTCTATGGTCTTAAACAGGTAAAACAATGACATAAAAAATTTGATAATGCTATGATCACTAATGGTTATGTTGTAAATGAAAGTGATTGTTGTGTTTATGGTAAGTTTATAGATACTGATGGTGTCATTGTGTTTTTATATGTGTTGCTAATTAAGTGACTGATAATGATGAAATAAACTCAACCAATGTTTATATGTTTACATTGGGTGATGGTGCTATTGTAAGTTTATAAAATGTTTTGATGATACAAAAAGATGTTTTAAAAGGACTAAGATGAAATTTCATATCTTTAGTTTGAAGCAAAATTGATGTAAACATGTGCGAGACGAAAAATTTCTCATGAATCGGATGAAGGTTACATCAGCCCTTCAAGAGATCCATGTGAAACTTGGTAAAAATTTAAGCACTCAGATCCACGTCATACTCTCAGCCAAGAGACGTAGATCGATTGACGTATATCTGAGAGACGTCGATCTCTCAGTTAAGCATACATCGATCGATCGACGTATAACTGAGAGACGTCGATCTCTCAGCTTCAGGTATGTCGATCGATCGACATACATCTAAGAGACATCGATCTCTCAGCCTAATGACGTCGATCGATCGACGTCATTCTGGGAGACATCGATCTCTCAGCCAGGCTGACGTCGATCGATCGACGTCTGACTGAGAGACGTCGATCTCTCAGCTCTGGCACGTAGATCGATTGACGTCTCCAGGATTAAAAAATTTTCAAACGTTGGAACAAAATCCAAGGGAGATCTATGATATTTTCTCTCTCCAATCTTGCTCAAATTTCTTGTGGACTTTAACCCAACATACTACATGCTTCCTTGACTATTTTCAACATGTCTAAGATTCTCTAGGGTGGCTATCCAAGATCAAATCACTCCATAGGGTGGCTAAAGACTATTTGGGCACTATCTTGACATTTTTGAAGATGAAGACTTGGTGGAGAGCCTCAAAAACGTGGTCAACTTTATTTATAAATAGAAGAGGCTTGGATGAAGCAATTACACACTTTCAACATCATCTAGCTTCATTTTCCATTGTTGTATATTTCTCTCATACTTGTAAATTTGTTTAAAGCTTGTCTAGCTTTTCTTTGATCTTCATTATTGTATATTGAGAGAAAGAGAGTAAAGCACAAGAGGAACCATAAATATTTGATCTCTTGCTTGTGCTTAGACTTGCGAGAAAGTGTGAACCTTACTATATTTCTTCAACCCACTGTGAGAAGTTCTTGAGGGAACTTTTGTTGAAGTAGTGAGGAAGCAAGAAGTTGTTCTTGCTAAGAGCTGTAGTTGTTGTAGTTGCACAAGTGTGTTTTGTGCAAGAAGTTGTTGTTGTTGCTTACACTAAAGTGTTAGTGTAAGTGTTGATGTGGTTGTTCTTATTGTTCATAATAAGAAGAGTAGTTGTTGAAAATCCACTTTGGAAACAAAGTGGTAGTGGAGTAGAATCATTTACGATTCGAACCACTCTATATCCGGTGTACTCATTCATTATCTCTCATCTCCAATTCTTGCTCTGATTTTGAATATCCTTGTTGAGTTGAGACAAACGAGAAAATTCCGCAAAGAGAGCCAAACACTCTATTCACCCCCCCTCTAGAGTATATTTCGGACCTAACAATTGGTATCAGAGCTTAACCTTGATTGCTTGGCCTGTCTTTGCAAGTAGCAAGGTTAAAGATCATGGCAACCTCAACCTCAACTTCAACCTCTTCATCTCCTAAGCCTACTCCACTATTTTCCAGATCAAACACTAAAGCACCTATGTTTGATGCCCAAAATTATTCCTTGTGGAAATTTCGAATGATCAATCACTTGAAAGGCTGTGGATTCGATATATGGAGAGTCGTTGTCAAAGGAATTGAAGTTCCTATGATTACCAACTCAAAAGGAGAATCAATATTCAAAGATGAGGATGACTACACCGATGAAGAAAAGATAAGATTTGCCATTAATGGCAAAGCATTTGATATTCTCTCAAGTGCTCTCACCACCACCGAGCTTATAAGACTTCAAGGTCTTGAAACAGCTCATGAGGCATGGAAAAGGCTTGAAATGATACATGAAGGAACTGAGCAAGTAAGAATGGCCAAACGACTTATGCTCATGAAAGAGTATGAGATGTTCGGAATGAAAAGCGGTGAGAAGATTGAGGAGACAATCGATCGATTCACACGAATAGTGAATCAACTCTCCATGGTTGACAAGAAAATCTCAAATGAAGACCTTGTCTCAAAACTCCTCAACTCTTTGCCAAGAGAATGGACACCCAAAGTCACCGCCATCACCGAATCAAAGAATCTCAAGACTCTTACCCTTGATGAGCTATCCGGTAATCTTCTTACTCATGAAATTCTTATTGATGAACAAAATAGGATGAATCCCATCAAGCCTATGCAAACATCACACAAAGGATTGGTAGTAGAGTCCGATGAATCGGATGAGGAAGTTGCCCTTCTAGTAAGAAAATTTAGAAGAATGGCAACTAGAAACAAAGCTCAAGCAAGAAAGTTTTTCAAGAAACCATCTAAAGAAAAGGAAGCAAGTGAAAATTGCTATAGATGTGGTCGACCCGGTCACTTCATTGCCGATTGCCATGTAAAAGAACCGCAAAAGCAAGAGAAGAAGGTCTTTCCTCAAAAGAAGAAAGCCCTCAATGCAGAGGTAACCACGTGGGATGATCTCCTTTCGGAATCGGAAGGAGAAGAGAGTGAAGATCAAGGTGTTGGACTTGTGGCAATGGTTGACAATCCAAAGTTTCAACATACTTGTCTTATGGCGATTGAAGATAACCTTGAGGTAACTTCTAACCCTTCAAATTTATATGATGAAATAGGAGATTTGCAAGATGACTTTGAGAAATTAAATTTGAAATATAAGCATTTAAAGAAAGAATTCAAGAAATGCATTTTAGAAAATAAGAGCTTGCATGACAAAAATATTTTGATGTTTCAAGAGCATGATATCATACTTACCATGCATAAAACCGTAGCTCTTGAAAATGAAGAAATTAGAAAAGAATGTGAGAAACTAAAGTTAGACTTACAAAGACTAACAAATGGTAAAAACAACTTAGACATACTACTTGGAAATCAAAGAATTGGAAATGATAAATCCGGATTAGGATTTAACTCATCATCTTCTTCTATTAAACCTAAGTCCTTAAAGAAAAAGGCAAACAATAGAAAAACACAACAAAATTCATCATCTTCTAAACCAAAGCATGTACTCACTTGTTTTTATTGCAACAAACTAGGACATGTAAAGAAAGTATGTAAAGCTCGATTTGAGAGCACATATGTTTGGAAGCCTAAGGGTCGAAAAACTAACCCTAAAGGACCCAACCATCAAAGGGTACCAATGCATACATCTTTTGGTTTTGTAGGCTCTCAAGATAAATGGAGTAGCCAAAGAAGAAGGAACCAAATGGCTTATGGACAGCGGATGTTCAACTCACATGACCGGAGACAAGACGTTGTTCACCAAGCTCAAGCTCCAAGATGGTGGAACGGTGCATTTTGGCAACGGGAGAGCCAAAATCCTTGGACATGGAGAAATTGGTAATTCTTCCTTTACTATTAATAATGTACTATATGTAGAAGGGCTTAAGTATAATTTGATAAGTGTTAGCCAACTATGTGATGCTAATTTTCAAATAGAGTTTGTGAAAAGAAAATGTGTTGTGAAAAAAGAACGATAAGATTGTTTTTGAAGCTATTCGTAAAAATGATGTTTACAAATTTAGCACACATGATTTGATATCACAAAATGTTTCTTGCCTAGTTGCCAAAAATGATTTGACTCAACTATGGCACAGACGACTTGGACATATTAGCTTTAAAAACTTCAAAGAGATTTGCAAAAATGAAAAGGTCCAAGGTCTTCTAAAATTAAATTTCGAAAACCATGGCTTATGTGACACTTGTCAAAAGGCAAAGCTTGTTAAAACAAGCTTCAAACCCAAAAGTGAAATCTCCACCACCAAACCCCTACAATTGCTTCATATGGATTTGTATGGGGATATTGGTACAGCAAGTCTAAGTGGAAAACATTACACCTTTGTGGTGGTAGATGACTTCTCTAGGTACACTTGGGTAATGTTCTTAGCTAAAAAGAATGATGCATGCCAAGAATTTATAAAGCTTTGTAAAAGATTAGAAAATCAAAGAGAGGACACAATTAAGGAAATTAGAAGTGATAGAGGTGGTGAGTTTGATGGAGAATTTCAAGAATTTTGTGTATCCAAGGGGTATGGACACAATTTCTCAGCTCCAAGAACTCCTCAACAAAATGGTGTTGCGGAAAGGAAGAATAGAACACTTCAAGAAATGAGTAGAGCCATGCTAAACGAATTTGAATTACCCAAATATTTTTGGGCCGAAGCGGTAAATACCGCTTGTCATGTGATCAATAGAGTTTATTTGAGACCATTTCTCAAAAAGACTCCTTATGAGCTTTGGAAAGGTAGAGTACCAAATATTGGTTATTTCAAGGTTTTTGGTTGTAAGTGCTTTATACTTAACACCAAAGATAACTTGGATAAACTCGACTTCAAAGTGGATGAAGGAATCTTTATGGGCTATGCTCAAAATAGCAAGGCATTTATAGTATATAATAAAAGAAGCATGAAAGTTGAAGAATCAATTCATGTCAAATTTAGTGAACTCAATGAGGACAAATCAAACATTAATGATGATGATGATGATGAAATAATTGAAGTAAGCCATATAGAGAAATTTGAGAATCCAAAAGGTAATATTGTTATTGACCTTAGGATTGATCCACTTGAACCTAAGGTTGAAAATGAAGAAGTAGGAGGAGATACCTCAAATTTACCGGATTCATACAAGTATAGGAAAGATCACCCTAAAGAGTTGATATTAGGTGAAACTAGCCAAGGCATAATGACTAGGAGAAAATTCAATGAAAATGCCTTCATTTCACAAGTTGAGCCTAAAAACATAAAGGAGGCAATAAATGATGAAGATTGGGTATTGGCTATGCAAGAAGAATTAAATCAATTTGAAAGAAGTGATGTTTGGGAATTAGTTGCTACACCTAGTGATCATCCCGTAATTGGTACTAAATGGGTATTTAGAAATAAAATGGATGATAAAGGAAACATCACTAGAAACAAAGCTAGGTTAGTAGCACAAGGTTATAGGCTAGAGGAAGGCATAGACTATGATGAAACGTTTGCCCCCGTAGCTAGGTTAGAAGCTATTACGATGCTATTAGCATATGCATGCTATAAGGGTTTCAAACTATATCAAATGGATGTGAAATCCGCATTCTTGAATGGAATAATTCAAGAAGAGGTCTATGTAGCTCAACCTCCGGGGTTTGAAAATCATGATTATCCAAATCATGTTTTTAAACTCAAAAAGGCCCTTTATGGACTTAAACAAGCTCCTAGGGCTTGGTATGATAGGTTAAGTAACTTCCTACTTGAGAACGAGTTTTCAAGAGGAAAAGTCGACACTACTCTTTTTATTAAAGAACAAGGAAACCATCAATTGCTTGTTCAAATTTATGTGGATGATATTATATTTGGTGCTACTAACGATTCTCTTTGTGAGCATTTTGCAAAATTGATGGAAGGAGAATTTGAAATGAGCATGATGGGTGGACTCAACTACTTCCTTGGTCTACAAATCAAGCAAACTCAAGATGGAGTGTACATATCTCAAACAAAGTATACAAAGGATTTGCTCAAGAAGTACAAATTCGAGGATGGAAGAAGTGTGAGCACTCCGATGAGCACAAGTACAAAGCTTGACAAAGACGAAAAAGGAAAGCCGGTTGAGGTAACCAAATATAGGGGTATGATTGGTAGTTTACTTTATTTAACAGCTAGTAGACCGGATATTTTGCATGTTGTGTGCTTATGTGCTAGATTTCAAAGTATGCCTAAGGAATCACACTTAGTTGCTGTTAAACGTATCTTTAGGTATTTAAAAGGAACTTTGAATTTTGGATTGTTTTATCCCAAAAATGGATGTTTTGATTTAAGAGGGTATAGTGACTCCGACTATGCCGGAAATCTTGTTGATAGGAAAAGCACCTCCGGGACGTGTCAATTCCTTGGAGATTGCTTGGTTTCTTGGTTCTCTAAGAAACAAAATAGTGTGTCACTTTCAACGGCGGAATCCGAATATATATCGGCCACTTCATGTTATGCACAACTACTTTGGATGACAAACACATTGAATGATTACAATGTTAAGTTTGATAAAGTTCCCATCCTATGTGACAATACCTCAGCCATAAGTATAGCACAAAACCCGGTTCATCATAGTAGAACAAAACACATTGAAGTGAGACATCACTTCATAAGAGATTGCATTCAAAAAGGATTGGTATGCATTGAGTTTGTTCCAACAAATGACCAACTGGCGGACATCTTTACCAAATCTCTCCCCACTGAGACATTCGAATCAATTAGAACGAGACTGGGAATGATAAACATCAGTTAAAGGGACGAAAATTGAAAATTTAAAAATCAGGGACACGTCGATCAATCGACGTATCAAAACAAGAGATCGACGTACGTCGATCTATGACATCGATCGATCGACGTACGTCGAACTCAGACGTTGATCGATCGACATAGACGAATTTCAGCAGGTATAAATACTCTACAAAACGCGAATTCCTCTTCACTTTCCAACATTTCATCGGCTAAAACCCTACAAAAACGCCGCCCCTTTCCTTCCCAAGCCATTCATCTCTTCAATTTCATCTCCAAAACAAAACTTCTTCATCTTTACACTTGATTTTCATCTTCTTCATTCATTCCTCTCTAGAAATCCCTAAATTTCAAATCCAAATTCCTCTCAAAATGTCTTCAAGGAGCAAAAATACCACAAAAAGGCCAAGATCCTCTAGGGGTGGAGGAGAAGGTTCAAGCTCCTCTTCTCAACCCAGGATGAAACAATCAATGGACATGAGTCAAGGGCGCGTACTAGCTGGGATTAGAAGTGAGCTCACCCTCTCAAACTTCCCTTGGATTAAAGCAAAAGATGCCAAGGAGGCCTTGACGGAACCCTTGCCCCCGGGGCAAATAAGGTATATAACTAGACATTCTCAGATTTTATATGATAAATGGGATGATGATGAAAGAGCAACCATCCCACTAAAGTTGCTTAGAATAAATGATATTCTAAGCAATAATGAACTAAGCCCAATCATTGAATGGTTATATGTTCAAGAGTGAAGGAGTATATGGAATGAGAATGAGATGTCAAAAATGTCCACTAGGTATACTCGACTATTTTATGCAAATTTGTGGATTGAATACATAAATAACCTTCCTTTAGCCCTACACTCTGTTATTGATGGCCACCATATCAAATGGAAAGTTGAAAAGATTTGTGACTTGATTGGTGTACCCAACGAAGGGTATTTTGAGTTTGATGCCTGGAAATGGGATGCTGCTAGGTGGAAGATCTCTGAAGATGAAGTAAAATCTTTCTTAGGTTTCCATCCTAGTAAAAACACAAATGACATGCCTTTAGTTTATCGTACTCTTCTGGCCATTGTTACATTTTGTATCAATGGTAAATCCGCAAAATTGCCAAGTAACCTTGACTTCTACATAGCATACCGAATAGCTAACCGTGAAAAGGTTAACTTTGGGGAGCTTTTCATGACGAATGTTATCGAAGCCGCAACCAAGCAAAACAAGGACCTACCCTATAGTAACCTTATTTATAGGATGCTTGTGAAGTCGGGTATTCAGGTAGATGATACGGATGTTGACAACATTACGCACAAGGACTTCTATGATAAAGTCAACATCCAACAAATACTGAAATCTAGAAAAGAGGCAATGAGGAGAGAACAAGAGGAGGAAGAAAGAGAAGACGAAGAACTTCTGGATGAGGCACCCATTCCCGAACCAGAAACTCATGAAGAACCAAGTAGCTTGAGCTCAAATGTCCCAGAACTTCAAGCTCAAGTTGCTAGTCTTCAACACGAGGTTGGGGAGCTTCGTAGCAAGGTATCCGTCCATGAGTCGAGGTTTGCAAAGCTTAAGGCAAAGATGAAAGCTTGCATTCCTGGCATCGCATTCTCTTCAGACGAAGACTAGGGTGGTTGTTTTAGCTTGCATCTTGATTTAACTTAGAATTTGTTGTTGGTTGTAAAACTTGGATGTGTCTTTGAATTTAATGAAGTATTATTGCTTATTTTTTGATGCTTTCAAAAAGGGGGAGAAAATGCTTATTGTTGCTTAAATGGCTTACTTGACCTATTTGTGCTTAATGGTTTATTCGTTAAAATGGTTTATGGTTTATTGCATAGCTGGCAAAATGAGGTAGCTTGACAATTGAAATCCTTGTTAATTGTTGATGAGCATGAACAGTTATTTGGTTGAGGGGGAGCAAATTTCAAAGAAAAGTATTTTGGTTGAAATTGCAAAATTTTGTTCACATTGACCACTACGGAAGTTATAAAGCGCACATACTTAGGGGGAGATTGATATTTTTCAAGTTTGAAACATGCGAACAGTTAAAACAAAGAAAAGACATCTTTTAGAATCTCGGTTTTTGAAATCATCAAAAAGGGGGAGATTGTTAGTTTATAAAATGTTTTGATGATACAAAAAGATGTTTTAAAAGGACTAAGATGAAATTTCATATCTTTAGTTTGAAGCAAAATTGATGTAAACATGTGCGAGACGAAAAATCTCTCATGAATCGGATGAAGGTTACATCAGCCCTTCAAGAGATCCATGTGAAGCTTGGTAAAAATTTAAGCACTCAGATCCACGTCATACTCTCAGCCAAGAGACGTAGATCGATTGACGTATATCTGAGAGACGTCGATCTCTCAGTTAAGCATACGTCGGTCGATCGACGTATAACTGAGAGACGTCGATCTCTCAGCTTCAGGTATGTCGATCGATCGACATACATCTGAGAGACGTCGATCTCTCAGCCTAATGACGTCGATCGATCGACGTCATTCTGAGAGACGTCGATCTCTCAGCCAGGCTGACGTCGATCGATCGACGTCTAACTGAGAGTCGTCGATCTCTCAGCTCTGGCACGTAGATCGATCGACGTCTCCAGGATTAAAAAATTTTCAAACGTTGGAACAAAATCCAAGGGAGATCTATGATATTTTCTCTCTCCAATCTTGCTCAAATTTCTTGTGGACTTTAACCCAACATACTACATGCTTCCTTGACTATTTTAAACATGTCTAAGATTCTCTAGGGTGGCTATCCAAGATCAAATCACTCCATAGGGTGGCTAAAGACTATTTGGGCACTATCTTGACATTTTTGAAGATGAAGACTTAGTGGAGAGCCTCAAAAACGTGGTCAACTTTATTTATAAATAGAAGAGGCTTGGATGAAGCAATTACACACTTTCAACATCATCTAGCTTCATTTTCCATTGTTGTATATTTCTCTCATACTTGTAAATTTGTTTAAAGCTTGTCTAGCTTTTCTTTGATCTTCATTATTGTATATTGAGAGAAAGAGAGTAAAGCACAAGAGGAACCATAAATATTTGATCTCTTGCTTGTGCTTAGACTTGTGAGAAAGTGTGAACCTTACTATATTTCTTCAACCCACTGTGAGAAGTCCTTGAGGGAACTTTTGTTGAAGTAGTGAGGAAGCAAGAAGTTGTTCTTGCTAAGAGCTGTAGTTGTTGTAGTTGCACAAGTGTGTTTTGTGCAAGAAATTGCTGTTGTTGTTGCTTACACTAAAGTGTTAGTGTAAGTGTTGCTGTGGTTGTTCTTATTGTTCATAATAAGAAGAGTAGTTGTTGAAAATCCACTTTAGAAACAAAGTGGTAGTGGAGTAAAATCATTTACGATTCGAACCACTCTATATCCGGTGTACTCATTCATTATCTCTCATCTCCAATTCTTGCTCTGATTTTGAATATCCTTGTTGAGTTGAGACAAACGAGAAAATTCCGCAAAAAGAGCCAAACACTCTATTCACCCCCCCTCTAGAGTGTATTTCGGACCTAACAGCTATTTCAACGAAACTTCAAAAAAACTGTAAAGCAAAGTTTACTATGGAATCTGATTCATTACATTCGAACTTGCTAGTGTATAAGCCGAATGGTTAAGAATTTACTTGTTCATATTCCTTTGTGGTCTAGACATATGCCTTTTAATTCCATGCATTATGATTTGTAGATAGCGATAACTCGAGCAAAGAATAGGATCTATAATGAGAAGAGCCATCATATCCGTTTGAGACACAATATTATGTGTGAGTTGAATGGTTCTGGGGTACTTAACTTGGTGTTTGCAAGATCTGAGTTAACTTGGGTGACCCCTTAACTAAAAGACTAAAGAAGAAATTAGTCCATGGAACATCGAGGGGGATGAGATTTATTCCATTTGATGTGAACTCTTTGTTATGAAAACTCATCTCAGTATTAGCAGATATCCTACAAACGGACTTCAATATGGCAAAAACAAGTCAATAAGAGTTCTACTCAGCACTATCGAACTTGTTCGTCCCTAAGATGTTGTTGAAGGTAGTGCTCACTGCAAATTTCTGAGCGTGAGATTTTAAGAAAATCTCTTAATGAAAATCAGAGTCGTGTTCTATGGTGGTGTGAGTAGTGCGCATTTGATGAATTTCACCTATACAAGTGTGGAGGTTGTGCTCTCTATGAGAGTTTAGAATAAATTACTAGCTCGCTTATGAAAACCTGGGACTGAGTGCATGGACGATTCCACACCATACTGCAAACTTGTAAGAATTAGATAATGATATGTCTTTTAGTTATTCATATAAACAGAAGTGGAATGTGATTCAAGTCTCTAGTTCATCTTATTCCCTTTTTATAACTCCATTTGTACTATCGGTGATTTAATGCATATGTCATCGTATCTGTTATATGTTACATTACAAAAAAAATAAATGAAAAAAAGGGGGTAACGGCTGATTTAGGGGGCATTAACTGCGCCACCATTTGTGTCCCCAAATTTCTTCCCCCTTAATTGGCATTATTCCACCTATTTATTAAAAAATAATAATTTTGGCCTCACAAATAAAACCCCTTCCAACCGTCCTATACCACACACTCACTCACAATTCACTCGGTAGAGCAAGGAAGAAAAGGGAGAAAATAGAGGGAGAGAAGGGGAAAAGGAAAAGAAGAGCTAGCACATCACCACCAACTCCAACCTAATTTTATTTGTTTGTTTCTTGTTAATCTTCAATTGAGGTAGGTTGCTTATTTTTCCTCGTTTTGGTACAGATCAAGCATGCTTTGATAGTATAATTATGTGATTTTTAATTGTTGAATTTATATTCTTGTTGCAAAGTATGTTTTGATGATGAATCACTGCTGGTTAATATGGGTGTATGTGTTAAATTGATGAAGTATGAAAACGGTGCAAAATCGGGATCAAAACAGTAGTAATTTTTCATGTTAGGTGCTTTACAAATTTTAGTTTTTGACCTTAGAATAGGTTCCATATCAAAAAACTGGTTCAGAGGGGTGGCACGTGGGAAATATAATTTAATAAAAAGAAATAAAAAATAATTTATTAAGGTTTTAGTCAATTCAGAGTCAAATGCAACTGGTTTGAGTCAATTCGGAGCTAAAACGAAGAGTTTATTGAGATTAGAAGGAAATATAATTTAATAAAAACAAAGAAAAATAATAAAAAATCTAGGTCAGCCGGGTTGATCTGGACCAGAGGGCAGAGCTGACCGCTGGCGGGCTGGAGTCAGACGAGGTCGGCCTAGTCTGACTTGTTTGGACTGGGCAGACCTGCAAAATAAAAAAAGGAAAAAGGCGGAAACATGCCGAACTGACCTAGACCAGTCATATGAGCTTACCAACGCTGGCGGGCTGGGCTGACCTGTAGGTTTTGGGTTGAGATGCAGCCGAGATAAAAAAAATTTAATTAATTTCAGAATTAGGTAAGTATTAGATAAAGATTTTTAATTCCAGAAAATTATAAATAAATTCCGAAAAATTCTCAGAAAATTCGAGAAAATATCAAATGCTAAAATAAGTTATTTTCACCTAATTTTCCGAAATAAAATTATTTTAAATAATAAAAATAATTAGAAAATAATAAGGAAAAAATATCAAAAAATAGTAAAAAAAAATGCCGGAAAAAATTTATACAAGCCGTAGAAAATATAAGTGAGGGTAAATAATAGCTTCTCACTTTCCTCAAATTAAAGTATCATAAAATAAATGTGAGTGAACGTGAGAAAGTGGAAAATAAACTCCGAAAAAATACTGAAATCAGGATTCGCATTGCATTCATAGCACGGGCATTGCATTTATGGTGGGTTGTAGCGTACGGGCTATAGATACCTAGTCAGATGGCCGGTGATGGGTAGTATCCACAACCGCATATGGTGGATTGTGACGCATGGGTCACAGACACTCAGGTATGGTGGATTGTAGTTCACGGGCTACAGACACACAGGTGCAGGTGGCCGGTGGTGGGGGATCCCACAACCACAACCCCAGGGATCATGCATTGCACGGTAGAGACATTGACATATCGCATGACATGGTTTGTTGCGTATGACACATAGAGAAAAGCATGCATCATAGAGTTTTTATGTGGAGTGACTTACTTTCTACAGTTCCGTATTTATGTTTCAACCTGTATTTACGTGGTTATGTATTTATATCATTTCAGTATGCTCGTTTCATATTGGATAGAAGCAAGCACCTACCGGGTGATGTCATGTCACTCACCCCTACTTTCCCCCTCTATATAAGCATGATGACGAGTACGAGTACATCTTTGTTGAGGACGGGACTGACGTGGCTGAGTGGACAGAGTGACGGCCGAGCGTAGGAGCAAGAAAGACCAAGCGGCCGATTACTTTATGTTTTGGGGATTCACACCGAATTTTCATTTTATATTTGGTTTTAGACTATTGACTTAAGATTGTGACGTGTCGGTCTCGTCAACCTAAGTACTTATTCTTTATCGTCATCAGCATTATTTATGGATGGAAATTTTAAATTGAACATTCATATATATCGTTTCCACGAAAAATTTCTACATCTTTTCTGACGTGTAAGAATTTGATTCGATGCCTTGTAGTTCTCTTAGTAGACTATGACGGGTGCACTGTTTCCGATGCTAGGGTTCGGGAGCGGGGCGCTACATTATATGTCATTGTCTTTGTTTAATATCCAGAGTTTACTTTATAATTGATTGCGTGTGCTATAATATAAGTTTGGGTCATGTGGAGATTGTTTGAAAAGGCACATAAAAGCGATTTAGATACTGCTCTAAATCTATATAAAACATGTAAGAAGATTGAATTGAAGAATGTAGTGAAACATAGATTGGACAAAATTCATCGAATCTTGATTCTAAACGTCGTCAAACATTTGGTGAGTTTCAGCGAACTTTATTCAAGAGATTAAAGTTCGGAGGGAGAATGAGGCTCAAAAAATGCTTGACTGGATGTTCGGTGAACGTCATCGAACGTTTAGTGATAGCATTCAATGATCTAATTAGTGGTGTCTTTTCATGAGTTGATGCAACTTTTTCATCTTGGAACATCTTCTTTCAATCTAGAACGGCCATAAACTAACTTTGAAAGTTAGATTCTGCAGAGAGGTGTTGAATTAACATCTTGTTTTGAAACAAAATCTATGAATACAAGGATCCTAAGTTCTTAAACTTACACTTCTTGAAAACTTTTAAAAATCATGCAGAATTTCTCTTCCTCTTCTTCTTCTTCTTCTTCTTCTTCTTCTTTGTTCCTCTGATATTTAACCTTATTGTATAGAAGTTCAAACTTCTTCTTGCAGAGAAAACAAACAAAAATAAGCCGTTATATCATGAGAAGTACTTGCTAGTAGTTTACTTTGCTCATCGGTGGAAGCAAAATTGCTTTAAGGATGAAGTAACTATTGAGTTATGTGTCGACTGTTTTCTTAATTTTTCTGTTTATATCTTTTGTGTTTGGTAACGGTATCTAGTCATATTTTCTAACAAACACTAATTCTTAAAAACGAATGCATATCGCTGCAATCGATAGCCGCTGACTCACGATCAACCACGCCTTCTCAAACTGCGGAACTTAGTATTCCACCTTTATGCTATTGGTGGTCAACCACCGTTGCATAGAGGTGGACTGCGCTGGGCAGAGTGCCACTCTCAGCGCTTTTCGAGCTTCCTTCAACCATGTCTGGTGTTTCAATCTTTCATGGTATTACCCTCTACTTGCATGAAACATAAAACAACAAAGGAAAGCCAACAAATATTCCAAAAAAAATGAAATACAAACTAAAACACCAAAAATAACAAACCATATAATTTAAAGCATAAAAGACATGAGATATTAAAACGACTCAAATGAACCAGCAATAGACCTACACTATCATAATCCTATCAATTTTCCACACACTTGATACGTTATACGCCCTTGTGTGAAGAAACTTATCCACACACATACCAAGTTCCAAGATCTCAACATACCAACAACTCCAGAATGAGTAGATTCTGGTTTAGGTCCCGGATGATAATAATACATAGTATAAAGGTAACAAAATAGAAGAATGTGATATTCATTCATATTGAAAAAATATGTACATCTTCCTCATTCTTATACACCCGGGTACATCCTATACATAGTAAGTAATAAAAACTGATTCCTACAATCACTGACAAAGAATATCTGATTGATACACTTGAATAATTCTATTCAAGGTATAATATACTTTCCTAACACTCCCCTCAAGTTGAGCACAGAATCTACAACGTCCAACTTGACCAACGTCTCATCGAACGCCTTTCCCGCTACAACTTTAGTTAAGATATCTGCTAATTGATCCTCTGATGGCACGAATGGAAACTCAACAATCTTGTCCTCCATCTTTTCTTTTATAAAATGGCGATCTATCTCAATGTGTTTAGTCCGATCATGCTATACGGGATTCTCAGAAACATTAATTGAAGCTTTATTATCACACATTAGTTTGGTTGGGAGTGAGACTTGAAGGCCCACATCACTCAGTAATTTCTTTAACCATAAGATTTCCATGACCCCTTTTGCATCCCTCGGAACTCTACTTTAGCACTGGATAGGGCTACCACTTTCTGCTTTTTTACTCATCCATGTGACCAAGTTTCCTCCAGCTAGAGCAAAGTACCCTGAAGTTGACCGTCAATCTACTAAATTCTCTGCCCAATCAGCATCAGTGTACATCTTGATATCCAAATTATTATGGTTTCTGAGGTTGATGCATGAATTGACTTACGAGTCCAACTGCAAATGAAATATCAGGGCGAGTATATGCTAAGTAATTCAGCTTCCTCACTAGTCATTGGTACCTTCCTCGGTCTGTATTAGGTCTTCTTTCTTCGAATTCTAACTTCTAGTTTACCAACATCGGGGTCCTAGCAGGTTTACAATATAACATACCAACCTCATCAAGTAGTTCCAGAACATACTTATGTTGGGAAATAAAGATCCCTTGTTCAGAACGTTCCACTTCAATTCCCAAAAAATATCTTAGATCCCTTAGATACTTCATTTCAAATTCTGAGAACAACTGTTGTTTCAGTACTGTCATCTCCTCGATGTCGTCTCCTGTAATGATCATATAATCTATATAAATTATAAGGCACGTTACCCAGGACCTTTTTCTCTTGATAAATTACGTATGGTCTGCATTACTCTGTTTATAGTCTTGTCTCTTCATGAAAGTAGTGAACCTCCCAAACCATGTCCTAGGGGACTGTTTGAGTCTGTACAGAGAGCGTCTCAACCTGCATGCCTCATTTCCTGAAAACTCATCTGTAAATCCAGGAGGCGCACTCATATATACCTCCTCATTCAGCTCTCCATGAAAAAAGCATTCTTTAAACTGTACTGCTGAGGAGGCCAAGACCTAGTGGCTGCCACTGAGAAGAGAACCCTGATTGTGTCAAGCTTTGTCACTGGTGAAAAGTCTCTGAATAATCTATACCGTAAGTCTGGGTATATCCTCTTGCAACCAACCTTGCCTTATACGTCTCGATACTTCCATCAGCTTTATACTTGATCGTGTATACCCACCTGCAACCGATTAGGTGCTTTCCACTCGGTAAAGAGACCTTATCCCATGTGTTATTTTTGTGTAATGCATTTATCTCTTCCTTCATTGGCCGTACACCACTCGGGTTGACTCATTCTTCCTCAACTATCTTGGGAATTATAATGTCACACACTAAAGACAGAAATCCTTTCACACCTTTGACTAAATATAGTGTTCCTTTTGACATTTTACTCGGTGAGTACCGTACTTAGGGTTTTCCTCTATTCTGTTGAGGTGGAAGCATTCTGCCTTAGTCTGCTGAAATGTCACCACTATCCTGAATAGTTACACATATAATTGGGTATGGACTGAGAGCATCATTATGAATAGTGGGCAAGGGAACCACACTCGAATCAGGGGAGGACAACGAAGTATGCAGAGTATTCGTCAGAGGAGAGTCATAGGTTATTTCAGAAGAGAGGACTGTATATCCGCCAGGTAAGGCACAGTCGGCGCCACCTACTTGCCATGTTGGAACTGCCTCTGACTGACTAAGGTTATGGATCCAGTGGTAGGTCTCACCATATGTTTCCCTCTAAGACTAAGACGGGGCAGAATAAAAATACTCATGTTCGAGAAATGTACAATCTATGGTAATATGGATGTGACGAGTGCGGGAAGTATAACATCGGTACCCTTTTTGAGACGTGGCGTAGCCCACAAACACACACTTGTCTATACAGGCATCTAGTTTGGTGCGTCGAGAAGACGGGATATGAACAAACACGATGCACCCAAAGATTTTTTGGGGTAGTGTAAGAACGGAGGGTACTTCGGTGTGTGAAGCAAGTTGAGGCAATAAGGTGTGATGATCCAGAATTTTGGTAGGCAAGCGGTTAAGGAGATAGGCAGCGTTGGCAACAGCTTCTGGACAAAAAGTTTTGGGTGCATGGGATTCTAGCATCATTGCTCGGACCATTTCGAGTACAATGCGATTCTTCCGTTTGCCGCATCATTCTGTTCAGGTGTGATCGAACTAGATGTCTGATACAGAATGCCATGTGCCATGCCACCGTTGTCAGATCGGAGGATTTGAATCTTAGGCTGAAACTAGGTATTAATAATATGATACAATTCAACAAATTGAGAATAAACGTCAGACTTATTTTTAAGGAAATAAACCCATGTCATTCGTGAAAAATCGTCTACAAAAATAACAAAGTACTGAAACCCAATGGTAGTAGGATGTGGAGAAGGACCCCGCACATCAGAGTGAATCAAACTAAATAACATTTTTACCCGGGTTTATATGTAGAATGATGACGTTTAGCATGAAAACACGTGTCATAAGAAAAGTAAGTTCAGATTGAGCTAAAGACGGAAATAATAATTTCATGTAACTTAGCAAGGGATGACCGAGACGACGGTGCCATAGCCATAGTCGTTGTCGAGCAGTCCCAGTGGCAAGATTGGACCAGGCCTGCTGCACCACATATGTCACGTAGTATAGCCCTACTTTCTCAATGCCACGCCCAATGATCACCCTTGAGCGAATATCCTGTGATAGGCAAAAAGTAGGATACATAAGTACAACACAATGCAAGTCACGTGTAATTTGACTGATAGACAATAATTTGGATGCAAGTCTAGGCATATAGAGATAATTATGCAAGTGTAAATTAGGGTTGACCGAGATAGTACCACCACTAGAGACAAAAATAAGGGATCCGTTGGAAGTTTCGATACGGGTTTTGATCGGATGTGTCCATTTTTGAAAGTCATAGGAATCATTGGTCGTGGTGTCAGTTGCACCACTATCAAGGATCCAAGTAGGGTCAGTCACAATGGAATTGGGGGTAGAAAAAACGCAGGCTGTTTGTTGGGGTAACATAGGGTTTGACAAGGACTAGGGTTGTAGGGGCGTTTTTGGAAATAATTTGGTGTATTTTTGGAATTCACAAAAAGTTCAGGGGTGATTTTGAAATTAATGAAGAGTTCAGGATTAATTTGCAACAAATCAGGGACTGATGGTTAAATGGTTATTTTCCTAATTTGTAGGGTTGAAACCCGCTTTATGTGAAACTGACAGGATAAATGATGTTATTTCAGTAGGGACATAATTGTCCAAACATAAGTTATGGGGGTTAAGGTTATCAACCTCAACCCTTTTACATCCTTCTCTACTTTCCACTGAGGCTGCTGCCTCTGCCGCCTCTGTGTTCCTTTTTGCGCTTGCTATGGCAGCAGCTCCCACTGCAGCCACTCCTTTTCCACGGCTTCCTTCATTCTGACGCCTCTTACCTTCATATCCATCGGGATATCCGATGAGTTGAAAACAATTTTCCTTCGAATGCCTCTTTTGGCCAAAGTGGTTGCACATAAGCCCCTCTTTATCCTCCATGTGCAGTGAAACACCGGAGCGTGGTGGTCCCTATCCACCGCGACATCTCCCTTGTGCTGTCCCGCGTCCCTATCTCTTTCTGGAATCACGGCCTCTGGTAGCTAAAATCTTGTGTCGCCAGGCCGTGTCCTATCCCTAGTGATGAATGTTTTTCCGGACTCCTTGCAACACCACAGATCTCTCCTCTGCCCTTCGAATCTCTCGATACGCAATCTCTAAAGTTGGTAGTGGGTCTCTTTTTAACAAATCATTTTTCTCTACGGTGAATTTTTCATCAATCACAATCAAGAACTGATACAATCTGAGTGCTTCCATTTTGCGATTGTGTATGTACATGTCTGTGACACACGTCATAAGATTTGGTTCTTGAGCATATATGGCAATCCTTAGATCCTGTAGGCGATTCTAGGATGTTTCAATACTCCCTCCCCCTTTTCTGATAAGGCTAGCCCTCCGATGAAGATCATATGCTTTGAAGAAGTCAGCTCCAGATCCATAAGTTAGGGCTAAGCCATCCCACAGTGCTTTTGTAGTGGGATAGCGGGTCACGTTCACCACCAGTGACGGCTCTATAGTCTGGATTATCCAAGTGAAGACTGAGTTATCAGCTTGCTCCCACCCAGGAAATTCAGGGTCCGTTGGCCATGGTGGAGGAGGAACACTAGTTAGGTGAGGTCTCCTACCACTCCCAATGATTGCCCTCAGCACCAGTGGTGCACAGACTGCATAATTATTGCCGTTAAGCTCAACTGCAATGGTAAGGTTTTTTGTAGAAAAAGGCACTGGTGGTGCTTGTACTTGAGTTTGTTGATGGTCTGGCTGGGGTATTATGCAAAATGATGGCCACTTGGATAGCTAAATCTGCAAGATTTTGTGATGGGGTTGGTGTTTTCGGTTCACTGATTCTGGATTTGACATGGTTATGTGTTTCTTTTTTTCGTGGGCAGGTAAATAGCATTAGTTCTACATAGGTCAAAGCCAAAAATTGGCTGAGCTAGGTGATGACCAGGAAAGGTATGGTCGGAAGTCAGGTAAGAAAAAGGCAATGGTGAGTATAATTCTGAGCCTTCACTCAGGAAAAAAACCTTCAAATCTGGTAATTTTGAGTAGGATCACTCCTGCTCTGATACCATGATAATTATACATAATATAAAGGTAAAAATATAGTAGAATGTGATATTCATTCATACTGAAAAATATGTACATCTTCCTCTATTCTTATACACCCGGGTACACCCTATATATGGTAAGTAATAAAAACTGATTCCTACAATCATTGATACAGAATATTTGATTGATACAATTGGATAATTCTATTTAAGGTATAATATACTTTCCTAACACCGGTTAGGCGACATCACTTCCCGAACTCAACTACATCATCTCAATAAACTAGTCTAGTGTCGATTTCAAGCTCGCAAATATGACGAGCAATAATCAAACAAACTTCAATAGAACTATACTTCCTCATACATGCACTCATATGTCATATCCGTATGCCTCTCTCAATTAATGTAAGCAATCACATAACATCCTAGGTTGAGTAGAACTTAAAAGACTTATAACGTTAGGTCATGAGTGTAAGCTACACAAGAAAAGAGAATAAATAGGTGAGAGCATAGTCCAAGACACTAGTAGACACTCTTCCATTCACTATACCTAACCCTTTCCAAACCACACTTTCCAACACTATAATCTGTCACATTATATACACTTTCTTTAGAGGTTCCTTCTTTTTCTCTTCCTTTACAAACTTTTTTACTTTGTGATTGTTTTCTTGTTCTAATTTTTCTTTGAAATAGCGTCCTTTTTTATTGCTTTTGTAACTCTTTTCACATCGTACTCCCAATATATACAACCACCATTAGACTTCCTCAAGTGTTCGGTATCTCATAATTTATTGAAAGAGCGGTAAATATCGTATTTTGCAAAAGTATGATAAAATAAAACTATGTTTCAATTTTTTCTAAATGAAGGTTTCAGGTTTTATTATAATCTCTTGTATTTCTTGATCAATATCTAGTCTTGATCTGGAGACAACTTTGTTAGGTTCATGAAACACACTAGAAGGGGAGATTGAATAGTGTGTTTATCCAAGTATGACTCTTTTTTGATTTTTTTTTTTTTTTTTTTGCAATGGAGGTGTTCAAACCAATAGTTGGTGTATTCTTCAAAGAAAATATCTTGCGGAAATGAAAGAACACCAAATTTATAGAGGTTTAAGTCAAAGACTCTGCTCTTCTACCTTCTTGCTTTGAACAAGAAGGATTTTTGAACAAGGGGATTGTTATTTCACTTTGGGAGAAACAACAATCAAAGAAAATATAATAGCAATCTAAGTCTAACAAACTTAGCTCCAGAACAATGAAAACTCAACTCCTTTAGCCTCCTTAAGGCCTTCTTTGCACCAAAGGATCCTTCTATGGAGTATGATGTAGCTCCTACACCATCAACTAGCTCTTGGATGCTTAAGTTTCGGCCGACAAGAAACATCTTTACTTCTTGACCAACAATCTAGACTTTGCTCCTCACAATCCTCACTTAAAAGAAGATTTCTCTTCTTTACAATCACACACTCTCAACAATAAAGTAATGTTTACAATGATGAGAGCAAAAATAACAAGGAAGACTTGAGAGCTTAGAGGTAGAAAGTTGTCTTCAAAAATAGAGTCTTCCAAGACTTATAGAAGCCCTTCTAGCCGTCAGAGTCGAGAGAGAAGAGAGATAGAGATTTTTGTCCCAATTGTTGGTGCATCCATCTTTCCTTGAAAGAAGTCAAAACCTCTTGTGGAAGCTTTGCTTTTTAAGCTCAAAAAGGAAAGATTTGCCCAACTACCCTTGATTTGCTTTTTGGAATAGAGCTGCAACTGTCATGATTACATGTAAAAAATAAAAATCATATTGGCCAACTAAAAAGCCTGAGAGAGAAGGTTGTACTTGCGGATGAAAATTTTTTTAGACATCAAATGCGTAGATGAAGCGCGTGAAGTGACTTTACACTCAAGAATAAGAATGTATGAGGCACTTCATCCTTATAAATTGATATTGAAGGGAAAAATGTGAATTCAAAATCATTACACAACATGGAATACTTTGTTAAGAGAGTGAAGTAATACAAAATTACTTTCATATAGACTAAGCGCTTTATGTAGCGCTTTATGTTTTCACCAAAACTCTCTATTCAGAATGTTAAAGGTATGAAGCGCTTTATGTAGCATTTCATGTTTTTCCAAACCTTTTTGTTCAGCGAGTTCAAAAGATGAAGCGCTTTATGTAGCGCTTCATGTTTTTTCCAAAACTCTCTGTTCAAAAATTTCGATAGATGAAGCCCTTGATGAAGCGTCTAATGTTTTAGCGAAAGTTTCTGTTTAACTTTCTGGGAGATGGAGCGCTAGAAACACTTGAATTCTGAAGGACAATTTGTTAACCCAGTCTTTGAACCTTTTAACATACAATAATTGTACAAATCATCAAAACCAATCATACAACAACAATCTCCCTCTTTTTGATGATTTTTCAATGAGCTCCCCTTTACTAGATGCATCTTACACTTCCCCTCACTAGATGCATTTTCTTGATATTAATTTCATTTCATATGTTCAAGAATAAGTACGTAAGAGAGCATGAAACAAAATGCACTTATGGAATGATGAGGCTTGAAGGTACTAATTTAATTCAACCATCATGAACCAGAAGTTTAGAGGGTCACAAAAAGCCAGTCCTTAGTAGAAACGATCACTGTGTCAAAGACCATACAGGGACGAAATACAAGCAGTTTCAAAGACAACACAGGCCCAAAATGCAAGCATATACAATTTTAAAGAAACAGTTTTAAAGACCACACAGGGCCAAAGCAGGCAGAAACTTCCAACATACGACACTAATACTCCTAGTTATCCATCCCTTAATACTTCTACCAATCCTCCATCCCTTGTCCCTTATCCCCCTAATCATCAAAAAATATGAAACTAAGGATATGGAATAATAAAAAGAAATTTAGACAGGCTTGGGCTCATCATCAAAGGTTCCAGCAATTCTCCAATAGAGGAGTTTGGATTTGAGGTATTTAAAGCGAGCATCATTCAGGTTTTGTAGCTGCACAAGATTAGCGTTTGTAAGCTTTAATTCCTTCACCTCATTTTCTAATGTATCAACTTTTCCTTTCAACTCATTCATCATAATAACATTTTGACTTGTCCCTTCACCACTAGGATCAATGTCATCAAAATTCATAGCAGCGTCATCCCTCGAGCTTCCAACCTTGCTTTTGCCTTTCTGAGCTCCCTTTATTTGAGATATATTTAGACTATCATAGTAACCCTTCCCACCAAGCTCTTCAATATGAGCTGGATCCATATCAATGCCACAATTTACAAGCATTACATGTATGCAATTTGCAAAGGGTAACGCTTTAGTTTTCTTTTTCAGAGCCGCATACACTACATGTAGAAAAATCCACCCATAGTTTAATTGCCTCTTTTTTAGAATACAATAAGTGACATAGAAATCCAGATTGCTTGGATTTCTAGTCGTTTTGACATTAATGCAAGAGGTGACGATTCCCAGCAACACCCTGTTTACTAATTGCATTTGTGGCAACTTCTTCTAGGGAAGGTACCCTACTCTGTTTTGACTGATTCTTCGGTTAGGCCATAAGCTTCCTTGTCCCACCCATACACATCAAACATATCCAACCCTTCATTTTTCATTTGAAAAGGCGTCACAGATGTTTGGAGAGAGAAATTTATAGGGACACCATCAATCAAAGAATTTAAAAAGAAGGATTCTTTGTTAGTGTGATGTTTTGCCCATAAATTTGCATAAAACAACCTTGTGTAACTCATAGAGAAAGAGTCCATTCCAGAGGTAGACAATAGTTTGTCGAAATCCTTGGTCTTTTAATACTGTGTAGATGACTTTGAGGTCTGGATGATCTTTTATGTCGGAGAGCTTGACCAATTTCAAAGGAACTGAAGCTTTTTGATTTGCCTCCCATTCTTCATACATAAGTTGAGAGAATCGACAGAGATGGATTCCAACCCCTGCACCCTTTGTCGTTTTATTGATATCTTTGTTTTTCTTAGCCAGCCAGGGAAAATTGTG
Source organism: Eustoma russellianum (assembly GCA_036186865.1). Classification (NCBI taxonomy): domain Eukaryota; kingdom Viridiplantae; phylum Streptophyta; class Magnoliopsida; order Gentianales; family Gentianaceae; genus Eustoma; species Eustoma russellianum. The sequence goes on from AP025055.1 coordinate 26,799,217, forward strand.
TTTCTTGAGATCCTTGCGAATTATGGCGACCTCTTCTGCCTCATTGATGACTGCTGGATCCTTTCTTCCTCTATTAGGGCATGGAGTTCTCGCCCTCTTTGTTCCGCTACTTTCTCCTTAAAATGCCATGGATGTCGATTTGAAGAGGATGAAAGAGTTTTTAAGAGAGAGAAGAAGAAGAAAATAAGTTGTGAATATAATAGAAATGGATGAACGGTTATGAGGAAGATGGAAGTTTAGGGATTTTGAAAGGCATTCAAACTAATGAGAGAGAAACGGATAGTGGAGTAATGGGTGATTTTAAATAAAAAAGGTCTGTTTCAACTGTTCAAAGTTCAAATTTTTAACTTTTCCCACCTGGGATTAAGCGCTTGATCCATCGTGCAATGTCCACATAAATTGTTGGGTTAATTACCTTTTACACCCTTCATGTATTGCCTAATCTCTCTTTGCCCCCCTAATGTTTAAAAATACACCCTTACCTCCCTTGATGTTTGGACTAAAAGGTAAAATGACATTTTAAAATGTAAAACTAAAAATTTCTAAGAAAAAGTCAATTTTGCCCCTACTCTATTCATCTTCTTCCTATCACCACCACACGTCTTCCCCCTCCCCTGCCCGCCTCCACCAGCCGCCGCCCGGCGTCAAATCCCCAACCATGGGTTTTACTTCCACTTTAATGGTTAAATGCAAAAGAAAAGCAATCGTCTGCTAAACAAAAAACAAATTAGAGTAAAAACCATGTTTGATGCAGAGTGCTCGGGACAAAAAATAAGATGGACATTGCATTTGCTTAAGCCTCTCTACGTACTAAGTAGAGCTTCCCTATGACATGGAGAACTGCAACAAAAGCTATGAAGCCAATGCTCATCACCAGCACGACATTGGGAGAAATCTTGAGCCCAGTGGCGTCATCGGTGTAAAACTGGAGCATGGTGCCACCTGCTCCACCAGCAGCTCCTCCTCCAGTGCTGCTTGTCCTCCTCCTACGCAGGTTGGCAGCTGCAGCAGCTGCAGTTCCTCTTTGTGGTGTTGCCCCCCCTAAAGCCATTTCAATTTGGAAAATCACGTGAGGAATTCGCCGAGATTAGGATGAGCAGGCGAAGAAAAATCAAAAAATTTGGAGAGATAAATATATGGGAATGCTGAAAATTTATTTCAGCAATCCCAACCATGAGTTTAGTGCAGAGAGGCATCGATATGGAAAAATTCGAAGCATGGAACTAATGAATGAACAAATCTCTTCTGTCGTCTCCATCTGCATATCCAGAAGCTGACCTGAGTCGGCGATCCCTTTTCCAAACATCTAAATAGGAACATCACTTTTCACAACATCAATGTCCATTTTTGAGCCTGAGATTCAGGAAATGGAAATTAATGAGGAACTGGAGTTGCTCGTACTTGCAAGCGATGGAGTATGGGATGCCGTGCCCAATGAGGATGCTATATCATTGGCGAGAGCAGAGGAAGAGGCGGAAGCAGCTGCCAGAAAGTTGACGGAAACCGCGGCGGCTGGTGGGGGCAGGGCGGAGGAGGAGGAGCTTGGGGCGTCGACTAGTGGAAATAGGAAGAAGATGAAAAGACAAGGGCAAAAGGGTCAATTCCTATTTTATATATTCAAACAACATTTTATTAATTAAATCAAGGGGGGTAAGGGTTTATTTTTCAAACATCAAGGGAGGTAAGGGTGTATTTTTAAACATTAGGGGGGCAAAGAGAGATTAGGCAATACATGAAGGGTGTAAAAGGTAATTAACCCTAAATTGTTTCATCAAGAGACTGATGCTATTGAACGATCGAAGTTATCACATAGAGCGCTTTAAGTTGACTATTTTTGAATATTTTCCAAAAGTTCAACTTTACACTATGTTTGAATCTCACTCATGAAGCACTTAATCTAACTTTGAACGCAAGTTCAAAGTAGGATAATGTGCCTAAAGTCAAAAGAAAATTTATATTTTCACACATTTGATTTTAATCAATTTAAACAACCCCAACCAACTTCTAATTGACTCAAATACTTCGCTAGGTGAGGGTTTTGTGAATATATACGTTAGTTGGTCATTAGTGGGAACAAATTCAACAAAAACCAACCCCTTTTGTACACAATCCCTAATGAAGTGATGTCTTACTTCAATATGTTTAGTTCGACTATGATGAACCAGATTTTGTACAATATTAATAGCGGCGGTGTTGTCACACAAAATAGACACCTTAGAAAAATGCACATTGCAATCATTCAAGGTATGAAACATCTTTAATAATTGTGCATAACACGAGACGGCTGAAACATATTCGGATTCCACATTCGAAAGAGCAACACTATTTTGCTTTTTTGGAAAACCATGAAACAAGACAATCTCTGAGAAATTGACATGTCCCGAATGTGCTCTTCCTATCAATAAGACTTCACGCATAATCGGAGTCACTATAACCTCTTAAACCAAAACATGCATTTTTAGGATAAAATATACCAAATTTCAAAGTTCCTCTAAGGTAACGAAATATACGTTTCACCGCAATGAGATGCATTTCTCTAGGATCACTTTGAAATCTAGCACATAAATATACGACATGCAAAATATCCGGTCTACTAGCAGTCAAATAAAGTAGACTACCAATCATACCAAGATACAAGGTTATCTCAATTTGCTTTCCTTTTTTATGCTTGTCGAGTTTTAAGCTTGTGCTCATAGGTGTATTCACATGTCTACCTTCACCAAAGTTATACTTTTTGAGCAAGTCTTTTGTATACTTGGTTTGAGAGATGTATAGACCATCTTGAGTTTGCTTGATTTGGAGTCCAAGGAAATAAGTGAGTTCTCCCATCACACTCATTTCAAATTCACTTTGCATCAAACTAGCAAATTGCTCACAAAGAAGATTATTAGAAGCCCCAAAAATAATTTCATCCAAATATACTTGAACTAGAAAATGATTTTTACCTTATTCTTTGATAAACAAGGTGGTATCTACTTTACCTCTTGAAGAGCTACTATTAAGAAGAAATGTACTTAACCTATTATACCAAGCTCTAGGAGCTGTTTAAGGCCATAAAGTGCCTTCTTGAGTTTATACACATGAACTAGAGAATTATGACATTCAAACCCAGGAGGTTGAGCCACATATACCTCTTCTTGAATAATGCCATTTGAGAATACAGATTTAACATCTATTTGGTAAAGCTTGAAATGCTTATAGAAAGCATAAGCCAACAACATTCTAATAGCTTCAATCCGTGCTACGGGTGCATATGGTTCATCAAAATCAATACCTTCTTCTTGACGATATTCTTGAGCAATTAGTCTAGCTTTGTTTCTTGTGACATTACCTTGATCATCCATTTTGTTACGAAATATCCATTTTGTGCCAATGATGGGATGATCATGAGGTTTAGAAACCAACTCCCAAACATCACTTCTTTCAAATTGATTTAGCTGTTCTTGCTTAGCTAAAATCCAATCATCATCAAGAAGTGCTTCTTTAATGTTCTTAGGCTCCATAAGAGAGACAAAGACGTTCTCTCTCTATATTGCCTTCGAGTCATAATGCCACTATTAATATCACCAATAATTAAATATTGGGGGCGGGAACTTTTGTGCTTAAATGACCTAGGGAGATTTGAAACATCTCCTCCAATTTCCTCGTGATCACTTTCGAGAAGTGATAAATTTACATCATTAATATGAGAGTCATTTTTCAAAAGATTAGATACATTATCACACTTTTGTGTATCATCAAAAGGAACATGTGAAGTATCTCCACTTATTTCACATAGCTCATGGACACTAGGTGGTTGATTACCTCCAATAGGATCAATTTTCAAGTCAATGAAGATTTTTCCTTTAGGTGGTTCATCAACAATTTCTTCTTGATGAGAAACCCTTGGAATGTCATCAAAAATTTCTTCTTGAGAAGCATCAACTTCATCATCTTCATTTTCTTTATTAAGCTAAGGTTCAACACTAAGTGATTCACTAAACTTAACATGGATTGACTCTTCCATCTTTTTACTTCTTTTGTTGAATACACGAAATGATGTACTATTTGAGGCATAACCTAAAAGTATACCCTTGTCCGCTTTGAAATCAAGTTTGTCCAAAGTGTCTTTAGTGTTAAGTATGAAACACTTACATCCGGACACTTTGAAATACCCAATGTTGGGGACTTTGTCATTCCAAAGCTCATAAGGTGTCATATTTAGATAAGGTCTCAAATAAACACGATTGATTTCATGACAAGCGGCGTTAACTACTTCGGCCCAAAAATACTTAGGCAAACCGAACTCACTAAGCATTGCCCTACTCATTTCTTGTAAGGTTCTAATCTTTTGTTCAGCTACACCATTTTGTTGTGGAGTTCTTGAAGCCGAAAAGTTATGTACATATCCTTTGGAGAGACAAAGCCTTTGAAAGTCTCCATCAAACTCTCCACTACGATCACTTCTAATGGTCTTAATGGTGTCACGAATGTAATTCTCTAATTTCCTACATAGATCAATAAACTTATGACATGCATCATTTTTCTTGGCAAGGAACATTACCCATGTATATCTAGTGGAATCATCTACCACCACAAATGGGTAATGTTTGTCACCCAAGCTCTTTGTGCCAATATCCTCATACAAATCCATATGTAACATTTATAGGGGTTTGGAGGTGGAAATATTGGTTTTGGACCTGAAGCTTGTATTCACAAGCTTTGCCCTTTGACAAGTGCTACAAAGTTCTTGGTTTTCGAAATTCATTTTGGGAAGCTCTCGACCTTTTTCATTTTCACAAATATATTATGTTTTAAAAAAACATATCCGAGGCGTCTATGCCATAGTTGCGCCAAATTAGTTTTAGCAACTAGACGTGGTACATTGTGTAAAACCAAATCATTGATGCTAATTTTGTAAATGTCTTTGTACCTCAAGGCCCCAAACATAACAACATTCTCCTTTTTCACAATACATTTTGTTTTCAAAAATATAACTTCACAATTAGCATCGCACAATTGACTAACTATTATCAAATGATATTTAAGCACATGCACAAAAAGTACATTACTAAGAAAGAAAGAATCGTTACCCACTTTACCATGTCCTTTGATTTGGCCTTTGCTACCTCCAAAGTGGACAACTCCTCCATTTTACATAGTGATCTTACGAACAATCTTTTGTGTAAAGATAAGGGGGTTTGAGTGATTTCAAAATAAGTGTCTTGAATGTATACATATATATAAACGTGCATAAACATATATAAATACGTACATGTATGCATGATAACTTGCTATTACTTTCCTTATTTAGCTTATATATTATGTTGCCATACTAACGAGCCATGAAGCATTAAAGCTTACATCATATGGCAAACATTTGTTGTGTTTATACTATTTTCAGGTGCCACCATTAATGAACTAAATTAGTTCATTAAGTGAAGTACTTAGTTTAATAAACTAAGTAGTTCATTAAAGGAAGCTTCATTTGGAAAAGGCACAAAGGCAACAAGGCTAAGGAAGGAAAGTCTTCTCCTCCTCTCCATCTTTAATGTACACGCCACATATACATAAAAATTATATATTTTCAGATTTTTTTTGAAAAAGGCACATACACATGTATTCCAACGTACTACCGACATGTTATATATTTTACGTACGTACGTTAACGTCACACCACTATACTTGACTCATACTTATGAGTATATTTAGGTCTTATATCATATGATATAAGATATGGTGATGACAAATCAAATACGACACGATAAAAGGTTCTAAACCGAAATTTGTCGTATCGGGCGAATACCGAAACTTCGCCAACGTGTCACGTACTTGCCATAAATAAATGGCCAGCCCATATGCATCAAAATATGATGTAAATTTCGTGCTACACATGACATATTCAGCCAAAAATACTTTCCATGTTGGCACACACAAATTACTCCACATTAAGGCCAAAATGTGAAGATTCCAAGTTTAATTTTGTCACATGCTAATGGTACCACTTTAAACCAGCCAAGTGCTGAGATTTAAAGTATATATTATATATATTATGTATAACATAATATATATAACATGTGTAAAAGTTGGAATTTAAATTAGAGAAAAATCGGGTAATCGATAAATATCGAAAATTCGGTTTTCTACGCACATAACATGGAACGTTTTTCTTGTACATCATGTGACACGTATCTAGACACTTTTGACATATGATATACATCTTAAAGTGTTCTAGAAAATTAAATTAAGGGCTGATTGGAATATTACATGTGTGTATTATTAAAGGTGCACTATTTTACAAAGTTAGCAAAAATAAATTTCAGCACATGTTACACATCATATAACGTTACATACAGCTGAGTTGGAGCACATGTGGAGCTTTGTTGGCATATTGATTGGTCAAGGATCAATCGTACATTGTTGGTGAATTGAAGAGAGAAGCTACAAATGGTAAGAATTCAACATATATCTCTCTTATGTCACATGCTGAAAATTTCAGCATACTAACCTCAAGCTGGCCGATTTTATGGTGTTAAATGTGACATATTTTGTCATCTTTTATTAGGAGATTGATTAGATGAAGATATGGTGAGGTTTTGAATAATAATTAAATAGATAAATGGTGATATTTCACATATCACACATGCTGAAAATTTTTTCAGCATGTGTACATGGTGTGGCCGAATTTTAGTACTAAAATGTGTCCAAGTTCATCTTTTAATTGGTAGAAATACTTACCATATATTATTGATTCATTTTTATGATGAAAATTTAAAGAAAAATGGTAATGATTTAAAGTTTATCCCCATGATGCACATGCTGAAAATTCAGCATGGCAAGACATCTTAATGGCCGATTTTCTCAATGGATATGGAAGAATTTTATTGTCTTGCAATTTATGGTGTATCTCTTGACTTATGGTATGATTTTATGTTTGATATTTGGCACATTTTTAAAGTGTATATCTCATATTTTTTCCATGTCATCTTGATGACAACATTGAGCCAATAAGGAGGTGCCAAGTAAGCGAAGACTAAATGATGATCCAATAGGAAGATGCCAAGTAAGCAAGGCATTGTCACAATGATGTCTTACACTCTCTCAAGGACTTAAAAGACAATTTTCAAGAGGGGAGAAGCCCTAAAGGGGGACGGCTGCAACTATAAGGAAAGAAGAGGAGAGCAAACAAAAGAAGAACAAGCATTGCATTTCAAAGAGATCAAATTGCCAAGCTCTTCTTCTCCTACATCTTCTTTCTTTGTCTTTTCTTGTAAAGCCTATTGTTCTTCATATCTTTCATTCTTGAATAGGCTTAAGATAAACCACCATTCATACATCTTTGTAAAAGATTGATCAAGGTGTGATCAATCTTCATTCTAGCAAGGTGGTGGTGTTCGTGTGAATTGTACTCGTCATACAAGGTTTGTAAAGGGTTGGAGTTAGGTGTAACTCTATCAACCCTGCGGTAAGGTGTACTGCGTGTGTGTGATTAGTGTGAACCAAGGAAGGTGTTCCTTGAAGACTGGAGTAGGTTGTTTATAACCGAACCAGTATAAAATTCTTGGTGCCATTTACTTTCTGCATTTACGTTTCAGTTACTGCACTGGTTATCCTTTTTGTTCGCATTCGTAAAAATAGTAAACGAATTTCAAAAATTACGAAAATTTCCAGAAACCTACTTACACGTTCTAGGGTTAATTTGGCATAAGTTTCAACCCTTTTGGACAAGTATAAGTCAACTAAACATCAAAAGTTCTGAGACTAGTGCAGTCTGATTTTCAGACTTGCAAAGGTTGAGACTTTGATTGTATTTGACCTACTTCCCAAAAGAATTTTCCAAAACTGTTTCAACCAATTTAAATATAATATATAAGGAGTTATTGGTCAAATTTTCAGAGCATTTGGACGTTCACACAAATAGGAATTAATTTTTCAAAACCATCTACCGTTTCTGGCAGATTTGCACAATCTGAGTACCAACGGTTTTTGAAGGGGTTAAAGGTTGAATTTTTATTTGAAATTTTTAGGGGACCCTCATAACATCTGAGGCTAAGTTCTCTCAAAATTTCACAATTTTTGGAGACCTCTAACCTGGTTCTAAAAACGTTTTAAAACAGGTCCTGAAAACAGAATCTGTTTTCAGAACTTGAATTGTTCAAGTTCAAAGAAATTTTAAAAAGCACACTTTCCGCACCATCTATTCAACCCCCCCTTCTAGTGGTGCCTTGCAGATCCTACAAGTGGTATCAGAGCGCAGGAACACTCACTTCAAGGAATCCAACGATTCAGTGAGATGGCATCCACAAATCTCAAAACCGAGCAAGAAGGTATGTCGAGCCAAAGGCCTCCACTTTTTGACGGTGAGTCGTTTATTCAGTGGAAACTTAGGATGAAGCTATTTCTTATGGATATAGATATAGACCTTTGGTCAATCATTGAAGATGGTCCTTATGTCCCATCTAATGTATCCACTGTAGACGGAGTTACTTTAGAAGTTTTTAAAACTAGACAAGAATATACGAGTGATGATAAAAAGAAACTTAGTATGAATGCTAGGGCTATGCAATTGCTTTTAAACGGATTAAGTAAAAGTGAGTCTAGTTATGTGTCAAACTGTTCGAGTGCACAAGAAATATGGAGGATACTAGAAATGAAACACGAAGGCACGAGTCAAGTAAAAGAGTCAAAAATTAACATGCTCATGTCCACACTTGAGTCTTTTAAATTATTGCCTAATGAGTCTATTGTAGATATGGATCTTCGTTTGACTAACATCTACAACTCTCTTGAGTCTCTTGGTAAGGCTTTTACTAGGCAGGAAAAGGTACAGAAAGTCCTACGAAGCCTTCCTTCTGAATGGGATCCTAAAGTGACTGCGATAGAGGAAAGCAAGGAGACTAAATCAATAAAGATGGAAGAACTAATCGGTTCACTTAAAGTTTATGAAAATAAACTCACCATTCGGAAATCGGAATCATCTAAACAAGGTAAAGCCATTGCTTTTAAATCAAATGAATACGTCTCCCCTCCCTCCGATCACGTAGATGATAGTGATTCCGAATCGGATAATGATGACCTAATTTTATTGGCTAAAGGACTAAGAAAATTTATGAGAAGGTCATTTAGACATAAAAACAAGGGCACTACATCTAAGAGAAATAAAAACAAGTCAAATGATAAAAACATTAAATGTTATGAATGCGGCAAACTCGGACACCTATCATATGACTGCCCAAACAAAGAAAAACAAACTACTAAATACCCTGACAAGGAGCGGAACAAAAATAGACTCATCTCAGAACCCAAACAAAGGAAACGTGCTCTAAAGGCCTCCACCTGGAGTGACTCATCAGATTCCGAAACTGAGACCGAAGAGGAGACTGCTCAAGTTTGCTTTGCTTCCAAAGCATCTAATGAGGTATCATCTGATTCTGACTCTGACTCTGAACCTTCTTATGATGATCTTTTTAGTCAGTATCTAGAATTGCACAAATTTACTAAGACTCTCGCTAAAGAAAAGAAACGATTAATTGAAGACAAGAAACTGTTAGAATCTTCTAACGAGAATCTTGTCGCTCAATTAAGCGATTCAAAGAAAGAGTCTTCATGTGTCGTCACTGCATTGAAAACCGAGATTTCATCATTAACCTCTCAAAATAATGAAATGAAATCCGAGATTTCAAATTTGAAATCAAGGAATACCAATTTAGAGAAAATGATGAAACAGTTTGATACAGGGTCAAACATGCTGCATCGCATCATATTATCACAAAAGCATCACAGTGACAAAACTGGACTGGGATACGTTGATACTAACGAAGTATCAACCAAACCAACCAAGTTTGTTGTGTCTAAGAAAGTAGACACCCCTAAGCCGCAAGTGGCGTCTAAGATGACGCAAAAAGCGCCCCCTTCCTCACGCCCCACTCCATCATATCATGTGAAATATAACGTTGTACCATATAGATATGAAAAGAGAAGAACAATGCATACACGAAATACATATCATCCACGCACTACGCACACACACACAAGGACATATCAAAAGCGTCCTTCATTCAACGAGTATAGAGGAGTCCTTGGGCAAAGACCCAAAGTGCATGCACCACATGTCTATTATATTGCACCTTCATCTACATTCTTGCCATTTGATAGACCGAGAAGGATCACCCAAGTATGGGTACCGAAAGGTACCTTTACCAAAAGGTGATTAACTAACTCGAAAGGACCCAAAATTAAAAGGGTACCTAAATCACCTTTTCACATTGCAGGGAGACCACACATCGAAAGACACATCAATAAAGAGGTTCCTTGACAGTGGTTGCTCGAGGCACATGACGGGTGACCCGAGCTTGTTCTCCAAATTAAAGAAGGTCACAAAAGGCGGATCCGTGACTTTTGGAGACAACAATGAAGGCAAGATCATTGGAAAAGGTACTATTGGTAATCCGAACACACTCCAAATCTCCAACGTATTTTTGGTAAGCAACTTATCTTACAATCTTCTTAGTATTTCTCAATTTGTTGACAATGGTTTCAATGTGTGTTTTACTCACCCTTATTGCAACATAATAAATAAAAATGGAGAAACCGTTTTAAAAGGAAAACGAGAAGGCAATATTTTTACGCTATCTATGTATGATGTAGTAGACGCTAAAGTTAAGTGTTTTATGTCAAATGAACCCAATGTGAATTTATGGCATAGACGTTTAGGACACATTGGTATTTCCACACTAGAAAAACTTCAACGAAAGAACCTAGTACGGGGATTGCCTACGCTTGATTTAGACAACTTTCAGTTGTGTGAATCTTGCATAAAAGACAAACAAACACGTGAGTCACTTAAGCCGAAAAATGAAATAAGCACGACTAGAATATTAGAACTATTGCATATCGATTTGTTTGGTCCTAGTCGCACTACAAGCCTTGGTGGGCGTCACTATGCATGCGTAATTGTTGATGACTTTTCTCGTTATACTTGGACTTTATTTCTTGCACATAAGGATGATAGCGCCGTAGAGATTGCTAAATTAATTAAACAACTTGAAAATCAATACGGTATAAATGTGAAAAGGATAAGAAGCGATAGAGGCGGCGAGTTTAAAAACAAAGAGATGATTTCATTTTGTGAAGAAAAAGGAATTAAACATGAGTTTTCGCCACCTAGAACTCCACAACTAAATGGAGTAGTAGAAAGGAAGAATCGTACATTACAAGAAATCGCTAGAACCATGCTTTGCGAAAATAAATTGCCTAGATTTCTGTGGGCGGAAGCCGTGAATTGTGCATGCTATATTGTAAATCGCCTATCTATAAGAAAGAAAATAAACAAGACGCCTTATGAGATTTTGAATGATCGCATGCCTAAGATTGACTATTTTCGTGTGTTTGGATGCAAATGTTTTGTCTTGAATACAAAAGATAATTTAGATAAACTTGAATCCAAATAAATTGAGTGCATTTTTGTTGGATATTCTATAAATTCAAAGGCATATAGATGTTATGATCCTCACACTAGACAAATTATAGAATCTATTCATGTTAAATTCAATGAATTTGGTGAGATTGATAAAAATAAGGAATATGACGATGATTTTGAATTGAAACCCGTTTTGAATGAAGATAATGATTCTTTTGATATGCATGATATGAATGAGACACTAGAAATGCATGATCATATAGAAATGCATGATAACTTAGAAAATAATCAACCAAGATGGCATAGAGATCACCCACATGATCTCATCATAGGCGACCTCATTCACGGTGTGCGACCACGTAGAAGAATCACTTCGGATGAAATAAATGAATTTCATGCTATGATTTTTGAAATTGAGCCTAAAAATGTGCATGATGTTTTGAGTGATTCTTCTTGGATTGATGCTATGCATGACGAACTTAATCAATTCGTTAGAAATGATGTATGAGATTTAGTGCCACGACCACAAGATAAGACTATTATAGGCACAAAGTGGGTATTTAGGAATAAAATGAATGAAGAAGGAAAGGTTGTTAGAAATAAAGAGAGACTTGTAGCACAAGGATATAATCAAGAAGAAGGAATTGACTATGATGAAACATTCGCACCCGTAGCACGTCTAGAAGCTATACGACTATTACTTGCTATTGCTTGCATGAAAGATTTTAAATTATATCAAATGGATGTAAAAAGTGCTTTCCTAAACGGATTCATACAAGAAGAAGTATACGTGAAGCAAACGAGTAAAGGAATTCATATAAGCCAAGCGAAATATGTTAATGACATGATCAAAAAGTTTAATTTTGAAAATTTGAAACCATCCCCCACCCCTATGAGTGTCACTACTAAATTAGACAAAGACGAACATGGTAAAGACGTTGATAATGGATTATATCGATCTATGATAGGTTCTTTGCTATATTTAACTGCTAGTAGACCTGACATCATGTTTAGCGTATGCATGTGTGCTCGTTTTCAAAGTCAACCTAAGGTGTCACACTTAAATGCAGTAAAAAGAATATTCCGTTATATTAAGCATACGCCCACCTTAGGCATTTGGTACGATAAAGATTCTACATTTGACTTACATGCTTACACTGATGCAGATTATGGTGGCTGCAAAATAGATAGAAAAAGCACGAGCGGAACCTGCCAATTTATAGGAAATTCTCTTATTTCATGGTTTTCCAAAAAGCAAGCAAGTGTTGCTTTGTCCACTACTGAGGCTGAGTACATGGCTCTTAGCCTTTGTTGCACACAGTTGTTGTGGATAAAACAACAACTTTCGGACTTTGGAATTATCGTAAATAAGATTCCTATATATTGTGATAGTATGAGTGCCATCAATTTGTCTAAGAACCCCGTGTTACATTCTAAGGCTAAGCATATAGAAGTACGCTATCACTTTCTTCGTGATCATGTAACAATGGTAATATTGTCATAGATCACGTACGCACAGAATCACAAGTAGTAGATATATTTACAAAGGCCTTAAATCAAGCCACATATGAATCTCTTCGTTCTAAATTAGGCATGATTCCCGCTGATATGATTTGATTTGATATTATTTGATTTACTTTCCTTTTTGACATGAATCTTTTGATTAACTTTCCAAAATAAAGGGGGAGAGAAAAGCATGATTTAAGGGGGAGAGAGACACTGATTGATCTTAATTGATCTTAATTGCACAAATCAAGGGGGAGCCGGATTTGAAATTCGAAATTCAAATTTCAAATTTGCGCACAATTCAAGGGGGAGAGATAGCATTTAAATCATGTACACAAATTATTTTGAAAATCATCAAAAGGGGGAGATTGTAAAGATAAGGGGGTTTGAGTGATTTCAAAATAAGTGTCTTGAATGTATACATATATATAAACGTGCATAAACATATATAAATGTGTACATGTATGCATGATAACTTGCCATTACTTGCCTTATTTAGCTTATATATTATGTTGCCGTACTAACGAGCCATGAAGCATTAAAGCTTACATCATATGGCAAACATTTGTTGTGTTTATACTATTTTCAGGTGCCACCATTAATGAACTAAATTAGTTCATTAAGTGAAGTACTTAGTTTAATAAACTAAGTAGTTCATTAAAGGAAGCTTCATTTGGAAAAGGCACAAAGGCAACAAGGCTAAGGAAGGAAAGTCTTCTCCTCCTCTCCATCTTTAATGTACACGCCACATATACATAAAAATTATATATTTTCAGATTTTTTTTTGAAAAAGGCACGTACACATGTATTCCAACGTACTACCGACACGTTATATATTTTACGTACGTACGTTAACGTCACACCACTATACTTGACTCATACTTATGAGTATATTTAGGTCTTATATCATATGATATAAGATATGGTGATGACAAATCAAATACGACACGATAAAAGGTTCTAAACCGAAATTTGTCGTATCGGGCGAATACCGAAACTTCGCCAACGTGTCACGTACTTGCCATAAATAAATGGCCAGCCCATATGCATCAAAATATGATGTAAATTTCGTGCTACACATGACATATTCAGCCAAAAATACTTTCCATGTTGGCACACACAAATTACTCCACATTAAGGCCAAAATGTGAAGATTCCAAGTTTAATTTTGTCACATGCTAATGGTACCACTTTAAACCAGCCAAGTGCTGAGATTTAAAGTATATATTATATATATTATGTATAACATAATATATATAACATGTGCAAAAGTTGGAATTTAAATTAGAGAAAAATCGGGTAATCGATAAATATCGAAAATTCGGTTTTCTACGCACATAACATGGAACGTTTTTCTTGTACATCATGTGACACGTATCTAGACACTTTTGACATATGATATACATCTTAAAGTGTTCTAAAAAATTAAATTAAGGGCTGATTGGAATATTACATGTGTGTATTATTAAAGGTGCACTATTTTACAAAGTTAGCAAAAATAAATTTCAGCACATGTTACACATCATATAACGTTACATACAGCTGAGTTGGAGCACATGTGGAGCTTTGTTGGCATATTGATTGGTCAAGGATCAATCGTACATTGTTGGTGAATTGAAGAGAGAAGCTACAAATGGTAAGAATTCAACATATATCTCTCTCTTATGTCACATGCTGAAAATTTCAGCATACTAACCTCAAGCTGGCCGATTTTATGGTGTTAAATGTGACATATTTTGTCATCTTTTATTAGGAGATTGATTAGATGAAGATATGGTGAGGTTTTGAATAATAATTAAATAGATAAATGGTGATATTTCACATATCACACATGCTGAAAATTTTTTCAGCATGTGTACATGGTGTGGCCGAATTTTAGTACTAAAATGTGTCCAAGTTCATCTTTTAATTGGTAGAAATACTTACCATATATTATTGATTCATTTTTATGATGAAAATTTAAAGAAAAATGGTAATGATTTAAAGTTTATCCCCATGATGCACATGCTGAAAAATTCAGCATGGCAAGACATCTTAATGGCCGATTTTCTCAATGGATATGGAAGAATTTTATTGTCTTGCAATTTATGGTGTATCTCTTGACTTATGGTATGATTTTATGTTTGATATTTGGCACATTTTTAAAGTGTATATCTCAGATTTTTTCCATGTCATCTTGATGACAACATTGAGCCAATAAGGAGGTGCCAAGTAAGCGAAGACTAAATGATGATCCAATAGGAAGATGCCAAGTAAGCAAGGCATTGTCACAATGATGTCTTACACTCTCTCAAGGTCTTAAAAGACAATTTTCAAGAGGGGAGAAGCCCTAAGGGGGGACGGCTGCAACTATAAGGAAAGAAGAGGAGAGCAAACAAAAGAAGAACAAGCATTGCATTTCAAAGAGATCAAATTGCCAAGCTCTTCTTCTCCTACATCTTCTTTCTTTGTCTTTTCTTGTAAAGCCTATTGTTCTTCATATCTTTCATTCTTGAATAGGCTTAAGATAAACCACCATTCATACATCTTTGTAAAAGATTGATCAAGGTGTGATCAATCTTCATTCTAGCAAGGTGGTGGTGTTCGTGTGAATTGTACTCGTCATACAAGGTTTGTAAATGGTTGGAGTTAGGTGTAACTCTATCAACCCTGCGGTAAGGTGTACTGCGTGTGTGTGATTAGTGTGAACCAAGGAAGGTGTTCCTTGAAGACTGGAGTAGGTTGTTTATAACCGAACCAGTATAAAATTCTTGGTGCCATTTACTTTCTGCATTTACGTTTAAGTTACTGCACTGTTTATCCTTCTTTTTCGCATCTGTAAAAATAGTAAACGAATTTCAAAAATTACGAAAATTTCCAGAAACATACTTACACGTTCTAGGGTTAATTTGGCACAAGTTTCAACCCTTTTGGACAAGTATAAGTCAACTAAACATCAAAAGTTCTGAGACTAGTGCAGTCTGATTTTCAGACTTGCAAAGGTTGAGACTTTGATTGTATTTGACCTACTTCCCAAAAGAATTTTCCAAAACTGTTTCAACCCATTTAAATATAATATATAAGGAGTTATTGGTCAAATTTTCAGAGCATTTGGACGTTCACACAAATAGGAATTAATTTTTCAAAACCATCTACCGTTTCTGGCAGATTTGCACAATCTGAGTACCAACGGTTTTTGAAGGGGTTAAAGGTTGAATTTTTATTTGAAATTTTTAGGGAACCCTCATAACATCTGAGGCTAAGTTCTCTCAAAATTTCACAATTTTTGGAGACCTCTAACCTGGTTTTAAAAACGTTTTAAAACAGGTCCTGAAAACAGAATCTGTTTTCAGAACTTGAATTGTTCAAGTTCAAAGAAATTTTAAAAAGCACACTTTCCGCACCATCTATTCAACCCGCCCTTCTAGTGGTGCCTTGCAGATCCTACATTTTGTTTCCTATCACATGGTTGGAAGACCCACTGTCCACGACTTATTGGATGTCTCTGTCCTTGGTTTCTCCATTTAACACTAGGGCCTACAAAATTAACATATGACATTCGTGCCCTTTTTGTTTTGTGTCCTTGAGGGTTAGTAGTATGCACTTGACCCTTTGGCACCCATACAAGATATGTATTTTTCTTAGCTCTACAAACACTTTCTACATGCCCTTTCTTATTGCAATAGAACCATGTAGGAATACGTTTGTGAGAGTAAGAATGATTATGATGCATATGAATAGACATAAGCCGTGATTCATGTTTATGCATGTTCTTCCTTGGTACAAAGGAAGATGTTTTGGTAACGGATTCAACCGAAGGTTTCGGTACCTTCATTGCTTTTGCCTTACCATGAGGCATATCCTTTGTTTTTTCAAAAAGGAGTTTGATCCTTTGAAGAGGGAGGTGGATGCATCACTTGATTTAACAAATTTGATCAAAGGCATGGTTGAGGATTTCAAGTTCACATTAGATGCATCATAGCCTCGTCTAGTTTTATCAGTACTAGCTCTTTGACTAACTAGCATCTTATTTAGAGCATGCTTGCCTTCGAGCATTTCATCCATCTTGCTCACATGAATCATGCTTTCATATCTCAAACGACAATTTTCATTCGTAACTACTTTATGCATGGTCATAAAAACGTCATACTCAAGTTGCAATGCAATGTCGTTTTCACGTATAACATTATACTCACTTATGCAATCTATAAAATCTCGTTTAACACGCTTTTATTTGAGATTCAACAAATCATTTTTCTATATCATGTCATCAAATTCATTTTGCAATTTATAATGAGAAGATTTAGTGCATACCTCTAGGGTTGTTCAACGAACCAAAAAGTTTGCAAATTGTTTGAGTTTGGTTTGTGCTCATTTGGTAATAGTTGGTAAACGAGCCAAATTCGAACAACTGTTTGGGTTTGTTTACTAAAATGAGCCAAAGTATCCACGAACAATTTGGCTCATTTAAATAGTTATAGTGTTATCGAGCCAAAATTGAACCAATTTTAAAATTTGTTTAGCTCAAGCCGAACAGTTCGTTTATCTAAACAAATCCGAATTTAAAAACCTAGTATTCAGTTTGGCTCGGTTCGTTAACACCTATACATACCTCCATATCATCTTCGATGGCCATGAAACAAGAATATGCCTTCTCAAGATCATCATCGCTTATGGCAATAAGAGCAAGATCCTTGTCATCGTCATGGTCACCTTTAGAGTCGGATAGGAGACTATCCCAATGAGCTACTTCCGTTTGAAGAGCTTTCTTCTTTTGATATATGGCTTTCTTATCTTTTGGATGCGGATTCTTCACTCGACAAAGAAGGGAATATATTTTTTCACATTTAAAACATTCGTTATCTTGGTCCTTCGTCTTGTCTTTGTCCGTGGTTAGAGTCTCTTTGATGAATTGTTCAGCTTCATCTCCATTTTTCTTAGCAAATCTTTTGAACTTCCTTACAAGAAGTCTGAACTCATCATCCGAATCATCTGTGTCACATACCAAAGTCTTAGGTGATTGTTTGATAGAATCATTTTTCTCTTGTTCCTAAGTTTTATTTCACGAGTCATGAGATTTCCATATAACTCATCTAATGCAAGAGTTTCAAGATCCTTTGATTCTTTCGTGGCTATCACCTTGGGAATCCATTCTCTTCCCAAGATATTTCGAATACGATGCTTAAGATCTTCTTGTTCAATCGTCTTTCCCATCGTATCAAGTAGATTGACAAGTTTGGTGAACCTTTGAATAATCTCTTCAATCTTTTCATCTTTGGGAACAGAAAAATTATAGAATTGCTTAATCAACATCCTCGTCCTTGCCTTTCAAACTTGAGAGGTACCTTCATGAATCATCTCTAACTTTGCCCATGCTTTATGAGTGGATTGAACCCCTCGAATCTTAGATCTCTCATTTGGAGTTAGAGAGCTATTCAAAATGTCAAGATCTTTTCTATTTATCGGAAACAACAACTCCTCTTCTTGAGTTGGATTATCAAAATCAATAGGAACTTTTGAACCCTTAGTGATCTCCTTCCAAAAATGATAACCACATCCTCGAAGATGTGCTTTCATGTTAGATTTCCATGGAGAATAATTGTTAGGATCAAACATCGGCACTATGGTATGAATATTTGATACAGAGGGTATCAAAGTCTCTTGTCGTCTGCTTCTTGTTTTAGAAGACTCGCCACTTATGTTAGGTCCGTAACACACTCTAGAGGGAGGGGTGAATAGAGTGTTGGGCAATTTTTGCAGAATTTTCTTGTTTGGCTCAACTCAAATAGAATTCAAAATCAAAGCAAGAATAGGAGATGAGAAACAATGAATGGGTACACCGGATATAGAGTGGTTCGAATCGTACATGATTCTACTCTACTACCACTTTGTTGCTAAAGTGGATTTTTCAATAACTACTCTTCTTATTAAAGCTAATAAGAACAACCACAGCAATACTTACACTAACACCTTAGTGTAAGCAACCACAACAACAACTTCTTGCACAAAATACCCTTGTGCAACTACAACAACTACAGCTCTAAGCAAGAACAACTTTTTGCTAACTCACAACTTCAAAAAAGTTCTCTCAAGAACTTTCTCACAGTGGATTAAAGAAAGTAGTGGGGATCACACTTTCTCACTAGTCTAGACACAAGCAAAGGATCAAATATTTATGGTTACTCTTGTGTTAGACTCACTATATCTCAATATACAACAATGAAGAACAAAGAAAGGCTTAACAAGCTTTTAGCACTTTTACACATATGAGAGAAATATACAACAATGAAGAATGAAGCTTGATGATGGTGAAAGTGTGTATTTGCCTCATCTGAGCTTCATACATTTATAGGAGGGGTTCGCCATGTTTTGAAGCCTTCACCATGTCTTCAAGTCAATCCCCAAGTCTTGAAAAATTGAAAATAGCCTTTAGCCAACCTATGGAGTGATTTGATCCTCAATAGCCACCCTAGAGAATCTTAGACATAGATAAAATAGTCAAGGAAGCATGTATTATGTTGGAGTAAAGTCCACAAGAAATTTGAGCAAGATTGGAAAGAGAAAATACCATAAATCTCCTTTGGATTTAGTTCCAACGGTCATAAAAATTTGAATTCTGGAGGACGTCGATCGATCCATGTGTCTGTGCTAAATGATCGATGTCCTCCAGAAAGTCTGTACTTTTGAAACTGCAGTACATCGATCGATCGATGTCCCTCTTGTGAGAGATTGATGCATATCGATCGATCGATGTCCCCTGGCATGAAAGATCGACGTCTTCCAGAAACTTTTTTGTCTGAAAACTGTCTGACATTGATCAATCGACGTCTCTCCCTAAGAGACTGATGTATACACCAATCGATCCATGTGAGAGATTGATGTCTCACAGTGTGTTTTTCTCATTTTGTTTCAAACTCCAAGTGTAAATTTCCATTTTATACTATTCAAAACATCTTTTAATATCATCAAAACATTTCATATCCAAAAGATGATTTCAAAACCAAGATTTAAAAGATGTTTTTGTTTGAAAATTTACATTTTGAACTAGCTAAGTGTTTCAAAATTGAAATTTTCAATCTCCCCCTTTCCCCCTTAGTATATACATTTTGTACTTTCCCTAATGTTATAACACATGTTAACATGATCTTCCTAAATCCAATGAATATGTTAAAAATATCAAAATGCTCCCCCTCAACCAAACATGCACCAATTGCCAAATTTTCTCTTTTCACTAGCCATTTAATATCAAGATTAATATCAAAGCCATCAAGATTAATATCAAGCAAGCAAGCAATACACTTTTCGTTCAAGATTCATATCAAGCAAGAAAGAAAGCAATACACTCAAGAAATACACTTTTCGTTCAAGATTCATATCAAGCAAGCAAGCAATACACTTTTCCTTCAAGATTTATATCAAGCAAACAAGCAAGCAATACACTCAAGCAATCTTTCTCCCCCTTTTTGAAAGCAGCAAAAAAAATGATCAAAGAGAGACATACTACGTTATTAAAACTTCAAAACATAACAATGTTTACCAAATACATAAGCCAATAAATATCTAAGCCTTAATCTAAAAATGGGGAAAATCTGGGAATGAACGATAAAGAAGAGGCCTAGTCTTCATCGGATGAAAATGTGATTCTGGGGATTCAAGCCTTCATCTTTGCTTTGAGCTTGGAAAATCTTGACTCGTGCATTGTCACTTTGCCTAATAGCTCACTGACTTCCTGTTGAAGGCTAGTAACTTGAGCTTGAAGTTCTGGAACATTTGAGCGCAAGCCACTAAGTTCTTCTTGGGTGTCGGATATGAGAATTTGTGCCTCTTTCGGAGCACCCACGTCTTCACCCGCTTCTTCTTCATGTGCCCGACCTTTCATAGCTTCTTTCCTAGCCTTGAGCACTTGTTGGATGTTGACCTTATCATAATAATCCTTACGTGTGATTTGGTCAAGATCCGTGTCATCTACATATACCCCCGACTTCACGAGAATCCGATAAATGAGAATACTACAGGGGAGTGCTTTGTTTTGCTTCGTTTTAGCCTCAATCACGTTTGTCATAAAAAGCTCTCCAAAGTTTACTCTCTCTCAGTTGGCTATACGATAGGAAATATAGAAGTCCAAGTTGCTAGACCCTTTAGCAGATTTACCATTGATACAAAAGGTAACTATGGCAAGTAGGGTTCGGCAAACTAAAGGCATGTCATTTGTGTTCTTAGTTGGGTGATATCCTAAGAATGTTTTTACTTCATCCTCAGTGACTTTCCATCTCGCCGCATCCCACTTAAAAACATTAAACTCAAAATACCCTTCATTTGGTACTCCAATCAATTCACAAGTGTTTCCAACATCCCATTCAATGTGAGTATTATCAATGATGGTGTGCAAGGCTAATGGGAGATCATTAATATATTGAACCCATAAATTTGCATAAAAAAGCCTAGTATACCTAGAGGATATTTTGTCCATTTCCCTTTCAAGCCAAATACTTCTCCATTATTGGACATCCAACCATTCAATGATAGGAGTTAACTCATTATTGCTTATAATGTCATTGATTCTAAGCCATTTGAGTTGAAAGGTTGCTCGTTCTTCTCTATCCCACTTATCATATAAACTTTGAGAATGTCTAGTAATGTACCTCATATGTCTGGGTGGATATGGTTCCTTCAAGGCATCTTTGGCTTCTCTAGTTTTGATCCAAGGAAAATTTGAGAAGCTTAGCCCACTCCTTATTTCGGCCAAAACTTGTGCTTGGATAAAATCCATAGAATGTTTCCTCCTAGATTGAGTTCTTACTTGTGTTTGAGAGGATTATCTGTTAATAGGATTGCTTGACCCTTCTTCTTCACTTTGAGTTGATCTTGCCCTTTTTGTGGCGTTCTTGCTTCTTGTTGACATTTTGAAGAGAATTAGGGCACTAGAGTAAAGATTTTCTAGAGGAGAATAAAGAAATATGAAGTTAAAAAGTGAGAATCAAGTGTAGAGATGATGAAACTTCGATTGTAAGATGAAATTGAAGTGAGGGAAGGTTTTTGAAGAAGAAGACCCAGTATTTATGAGGGGTTCGATAGAATTTTCGTAGGTTGGAAAAAAATGAAATTGTGTTTTTGACAGAAGTTATAATGCAGAAAACAATGACGTCGATCAATTAATGCCAGATATCGGCGTACATCGATCAATCGATGTTTGTGATCGACGTACATGGATCTCTCATTTTAATACATGGATCGATCCATGTATGTCTCTTTTTGAAATTTGTAATTTTTACCCTCTAAACATTGTTTATCATTCCTAATCTTGTTCTAATTGACTCGAATGTCTCAGTAGGAAGGGATTTGGTAAATATATCTGTTAGTTGGTCATTGGTTGGAACAAATTCAACACATATCAATCCTTTTTAAATGCAATCCCTTATAAAGTGATGTTTCACTTCAATCTGTTTATTCTTAATATGGTGTACTAGATTTTGTGATATACTTATGGCTGAAGTGTTATCACATAAGTTGGGACTTTGTCAAACTTGACATTTAAGTTGTTTATCATCCAAAGTAATTGGGCACAACATGAAGCGGCCGATACATATTTGGATTCCGCCGTTGAAAGTGACATGCTGTTTTGTTTCTTGTAGAACCAAGAAACTAAGCAATTTCCAAAGAATTGGCATGTCCCAGATGTGCTTTTTCTATCGCCTAGGTTTCCGGCGTAGTCAGAGTCACTATACCCTCTTAAGTCAAAACACCCATTTTTGGGATAAAATGGTCCAAAGTTCAAGGTTCCTTTCAAATACCTAAAAATACATTTAATGGCAACTAGATGCGGTTCCTTAGGCATACTTTGAAATCTAGCACATAAACACACAACATGCAAAATATCTGGTCTACTAGCAGTGAAATAAAGTAAACTACCAATCTTACCCCTATATTTTGTTACCTCAACCGGCTTTCCTTTTTCATCTTTGTCAAGATTTGTACTTATGCTCATCGGTGTGCTTACACTCCTTCTATCCTCAAACTTGTATTCCTTGAGTAATCCTTTGTGTACTTTGTTTGAGAAATTTATACTCTATCTTGAGTTTGCTTGATTTGAAGTCCAAGGAAGTAATTTAGTTCACCCATCATGCTCATCTCAAATTCTCCTTCCATCAATTTTGTAAAATGCTCATAAAGAGAATCATTAGTAGCATCAAATACAATATCATCCACATAAATTTGAACAAGCAATTGATGGTTTCCTTGTTTTTTAATAAAAAGAGTAATGTCGACTTTTCCTCTTGAAAACTCATTTTCAAGCAGGAAATTACTTAATCTTTCATACCATGCCCTAGGAGCTTGTTTAAGTCCATAAAGGGCCTTTTTGAGTTTAAATACATGATTTGGATAATCATGAATTTCAAACCCCGGTAGTTGGGCTACATACACTTGTTCTTGAATTATTCCATTCAAGAATGCAGATTTCACATCCATTTGATATAGTTTGAAATCCTTATAGCATGCATATGTTAATAGCATTCTAATAGCTTCTAACCTAGCTACAGAGGCAAAAGTCTCATCATAGTCTATGCCTTTTTCTTGTCTATATCCTTGAGCTACAAACCTAGCTTTGTTTCTAGTGATGTTTCCTTTATTATCCATTTTGTTTCTAAATACCCATTTAGTGCCAATTATGAGGCGATCACTAGGTTTAGCCACTAATTTCCAAACATCACTTCTTTCAAATTGATTTAGCCCTTCTTGCATGGCTAATACCCAATCTTCATCATTTATTGCCTCTTTTATATTTTTAGGCTCAACTTGTGAAATGAAGACATTTTCATTAAATTTTCTCCTAGTCATTATGCTTGACTTGTTTCACCTAGTATTAATTCTCTTGGATTCCCTTTCTTAGATTTAAATGAATCCGATAAATTTGAAGTTTATCCTCTCACTTCTTCATCTTCAACCTTAGGTTCATTTTCAAGTGGATGAATCCTAAAGTCAATGACAATATTCCCTTTGGATTCTAAAATTTTTCTATATGACTTATATCAATTATTTTCTCATCATCATCATTATTTATGCATGGTTCATCCTCAAGGAGTTCATTAAACTTAACATGAATTGACTCTTCAACTTTCATACTCCTTTTGTTATATACTCTAAATGCTTTGCTGTTTTGAGCATATCCAATAAAGATTCCTTCATCCATTTTGAAATCGAGTTTATCCAAGTTCTCTTTGGTGTTAAGTGTAAAACACTTACAACCAAATACCTTGAAATAACCAATATTTGGTACTCTACCTTTCTAAAGATCATAAGGAGTCTTTTTGCGAGATGGTCTCAAGTAAACTCTATTGATTACATGACTGGCGGTGTTTACCGCTTTGGCCTAAAAATACTTGGGTAGCTCAAATTCATTTAGCATGGCTCTAATCATTTCTTGAAGTGTTCTATTTTTTCTTTCCGCAACACTATTTTGTTGAGGAGTTCTTGGAGCCGAGAAATTGTGTCCATATCCTTTGGATACACAAAATTCTTGAAACTCACCATCAAACTCACCACCTCTATCACTTCTAGTTTCCTTAATTGTATCTTCTTTTTGATTTTCTAATCTCCTACAAAGTTTGATAAACTCTTGGCATGCATCATTCTTTTTAGCTAAAAGCATGACCCAGGTGTACCTAGAGAAAGCGTCTACCACCACAAAGGTGCAATGTTTCCCACTTAGACTTGCCATACCAATATCCCCATTCAAATCCATATGAAGCAATAATAGAGGTTTGGCGGTGGAGATTTCACTTTTGGGTTTGGAGCTTGTTTTAACAAGCTTTTCCTTTTGACAAGTGTCACATAAGCCATGGTTTTCGAAATTCAAGGAAGACCTTGGACCTTTTCATTTTTGCAAATCTCTTTGAAATTTTTGAAACTAATATGTCCAAGCCATCTATGCCATAGTTGAGTCAAATCATTTTTGGCTACTACGCAAGAAACCTTTCGTGATATCAAATCATGCGTGCTAAATTTATACACATCATTTTTCCTTGTAACGTCAAAAACAATTTTGTCATTCTTTTTCACAATGCATTTTCTTTTCACAAATTCAACTTGAAAATTAGCAATACATAGTTGGCTAACACTTATCAAATTGTATTTAAGCCCTTATATATATAATACATTATTAATAGTAAAAGAAGAGTTACCAATTTCTCTATGTCCAAGGATTTTTGGCTCTCCCATTGCCAAAATACACCGTTCCACCATCTTGAAGCTTGAGCTTGGTGAACAAAGTTTTGTCTCCGGTCATATGTGTTGAACATTCACTGTCCATAAGCCATTTGATTCCTTTTTCTTTAGCTACTCCATTTATCTTGAGAGCCTACAAAACCAAGAAATTTATGCATTGGTACCTTTTGATGGTTGGGTCCTTTAGGGTTAGCTTGTCGACCCTTAGGCTTCCAAACATACATACTACCAAATCTAGCTTTACATGCACTCTTCACATGTCCTACTTTGTCACAATGAAAACAAGTGGGTACATGCCTTGGTTTATAAGATGATGAGTCATGTTGTGTTTTTCTCTTATTTGCCTTTTTCTTTAATGACTTAGGCTTAATGGAAGAATGTGATGAATTAAATCCTAAACCGGATTTATCATTTCCAATTCTTTAGTTTACAAGTAATTTGTCTAGATTATTTTTACCATCGGTTATTTTTTGTAAGTCTAATCTTAGTCTCTCACATTCTTTCTTAATTTCCACATTTTCAAGTGCTACGGTTTTGTGCATGGTGAGTATGATGTCAAGATCTTGAAACATCAAAATATTCTTATCATGCAAACTCTTGTTTTCTAATATACATTTTTTAAATTCTTTCTTCAAGTGTTTATATTTTAAATTTAATTTGTCAAAATCATCTTGCAAATCTCCTGTTTCATCTTGTAAATTAAAAGAGTTAGAATTTACATCAAGATCGTTCTCTATTGCCATGAGACAAGTGTGTTGTGCTCTTGGATTCTCAACTATTGCAACAAGTCCAACATCATTGTCTTCATTTTCTTCTCCTTTCTATTCGGAGAGGAGATCATCACACGTGGTTACCTCTGCATTAAGGGCTTTCTTCTTTTGAGGAAAAGACCTTCTTTTCTTGCTTTTGCGGTTCCTTGATATGGCAATCGGCAATGAAGTGACCGGGTTGACCACACCAATAGCATTTTTCACTTGCTTCTTTGTCCTTGGGTGGTCTTTTGAAAAATTTCCTTGCTTGGGCCTTATTTCTTGTGGCCATTCTTCTAAATTCTCTGACTAGAAGAGCAACTTCCTCATCCGATTCATCGGACTCAATCACCAATCCTTTGTGTGATGCTTGTGTGGGCTTGATAGAGTTCATACTATTTTGTTCATCAATAAGAATTTCATGAGTAAGACAATTACCGGATAGCTCATCAAGGGTAAGAGTCTTGAGATTCTATGATTCGGTGATGGCAGTGACTTTAGGTGTCCATTCTCTTAGCAAATAGTTGAGGAGTTTTGAGACAAGGTCTTGATTTGAGATTTTCTTGTCCACCCTGGAGAGTTGATTCACTATTCGTGTGAATCGATCGATTGTCTCCTCAATCTTCTCACCGCTCTTCATACCGAACATTTCATACTCCTTCATGAGCATAAGTCTTTTGGCCATTCTTACTTGCTCAGTCCCTTCATGTATCATTTCTTGCCTTTTCCATGCTTAATGGGCTGTTTCAATACCTTGAAGTCTTATGAGCTCGGTGGTGGTAAGGGCACTTGAAAGAATATCGAGCGCTTTGCCATTGATGGCGAAGTTTATCTTCTCTTCGTCGGTGTAGTCATCATAATCTTTGACATTGATTCTCCTTTTGAGTTGGTAATCATAGGAACTTCTATTCCTTTGACAACGGCTCTCCATATATCAAATCCACAGCCTTTCAAATGATTGATCATTCGAAATTTCCACAAAGAGTAATTTTGGGTATCAAACATAGGTGCTTTAATGTTTGATCCTGAAAACAATGCAGTTGGCTTGGAAGTTGAAGTGTAGGATGAAGAGGTTGTCATTGCCATGATCTTTAACCTTTCTACTTGCAAAGATTGGCCAAGCAAACAAGGTTAGGCTCTGATACCAATTGTTAGGTCCGTAACACAGTCTAAAGGGGGGTGTGAATAGAGTGTTGGGCAATTTTTACAGAATTTTCGTGTTTGTCTCAACTCAAATAGAATTCAAAATCAAAGCAAGAATAGGAGATGAGAAACAATGAATGGGTACACCGGATATAGAGTGGTTCGAATCGTAAATGATTCTACTCCACTACCACTTTGTTGCCAAAGTGGATTTTTCAATAACTACTCTTCTTATTAAAGCTAATAAGAACAACCACAACAATACTTACACTAACACCTTAGTGTAAGCATCCACAACAACAACTTCTTGCACAAAATACCCTTGTGCAACTACAACAACTACAGCTCTAAGCAAGAGCAACTTTTTGCTAACTCACAACTTCAAAAAAGTTCTCTCAAGAACTTTCTCACAGTGGATTAAAGGAAGTAGTTGGGATCACACTTTCTCACTAGTCTAGACACAAGCAAAAGATCAAATATTTATGGTTACTCTTGTGTTAGACTCACTATATCTCAATATACAACAATGAAGAACAAAGAAAGGCTTAACAAGCTTTCAGCACTTTTACACATATGAGAGAAATATACAACAATGAAGAATGAAGCTTGATGATGGTGAAAGTGTGTATTTGCCTCATCTGAGCTTCATACATTTATAGGAGGGGTTCGCCATGTTTTGGAGCCTTCCCCATGTCTTCAAGTCAATCCCTAAGTGAAAAATTGAAAATAGCCTTTAGCCACCCTATGGAGTGATTTGATCCTCAATAGCCACCCTAGAGAATCTTAGACATGGATAAAATAGTCAAGGAAGCATGTATTATGTTGAGGTAAAGTCCACAAGAAATTTGAGCAAGATTAGAAAGAGAAAACACCATAAATCTCCCTTAGATTTAGTTCCAACGGTTATAAAAATTTGAATTCTGGGGAATGTCGATCGATCCATGTGTCTGTACTGAGAGATCGATGTCCTCCAGAAATTCTGCAGTTCTGAAACTGCAGTATATCGATTGATCGATGTCTCTCTGTCAGAGACTGATGTACATCGATGGATCTATGTCCCCTGGCCAGAAAGATCAATGTCTTTCAGAAACTTTCTGGTTTGAAAACTTCCTGACATTGATCGATCAATGTCTCTTTCTGAGAGACTAATGTGACATTAATCGCTCGATGTCCTTTAGGTTGAGAGATCGACGTTGGACAGAAAGTTCCAAACTTGAACAACATCAGCCTGAATTGATCCATGTCTCTCCCTGAGAGAATGATGTATACATCAATCGATTCATGTGAGAGATTAATGTCTCACAATGTGTTTTTCTCATTTTTCTTCAAGCTCCAAGTGTGAATTTCCATTTTAACTCATTTTAAACATCTTTTAATATTATTAAAACATTTCATATCCCAACAACTTGAAGATTCCCAATCATAAGGATTTTCTTCCGTACTTGATAAGATCAAACCTTGCTATTTGAGAGGCTCTGATACCAATTGTTAGGTTTGTGAAACACACTAAAAGGGGGTTGAATAGTGTGTTCATCCAAGTATGGCTCTTTTTCGAATAATTTTGCAATGGATGTGTTCAAACCAGTACTTGGTGTGTTCTTCAAAGAAAATAACTTGCAAAAATGAAAGAACACCAAATTTATAGAGGTTCAAGTCAAAGACTCTACTCCTCTACCTTCTTGATTTGAATAAGAAAGATTTTTGAACAAGGGGATTGTTATTTCAATTTGGGGGAAACAATAATCAAAGAAAATACAATAGCAAGCTAAGTTTAACAAACTTAGCTCAAGAACAATGAAAACTCAACTCCTTTGAAGCCTAGCCTCCTCAAGACCTTCTTTTCAACAAAGAATCCTTCTATAGAGTATGATGTAGCTCCTACACTATCAACTAGCTCTTGGAAGCTTACGTTTTGCACAACAAGAAGCACCTTTGCTTCTTGACCAATAATCTGGACTTTGCTCCTCACAATCCTCACTTAGAAGAAGATTTTTCTTCTTTACAATCACACACTCTCAAAAATAAAGTAATCGTTACAATGATTGAGAGCAAAATTAACAAGGAAGACTTGAGAGCTTAGAGGTAGAAAGTTGTCTTCAAAAATAGTCTTCCAAACCTTATAGAAGCCATTCTAGCCGTTGGAGTCGAGAGGGAAGAGAGATAGAGATTTTTGTCCCACTTGGTGGTACATCATTGTCTTGAAAATCTTTCCTTGGAAGAAGTCAAAACTTCTTGTGGCAGCTTTGCTTTTTAAGCTCAAAAAGAAAATATTTTCTCAACTACCCTTGATTTGCTTGTTGGAATAGAGCTGCAACTGTCATGATTACATGTGAAAAATAAAAAGCACATTGGTCAACTAAAAAGCATGAGAGAGAAGGTTGTACCTGCGGATGAAAATTTGTTTAGACATCAAACGCGTAGATGAAGCGCGTGAAGTGACTTTACACTAAAGAACAAGAATGTATGAGGCGCTTCATCATTATCAATTCATGTTGAAGGAAAAATGTGAATTCAAAATCATTACACAACATGGAATACTTTGTTAAGAGAGTGAAGTAATACAAAATTACTTTTATACAGAATGTGTGCTTTATATAGGGGTTTATGTTTTCACCAAAACTCTCTGTTCAGAATGTTAAAGGTATGAAGCAATTTATGTAGCATTTCATATTTTTACCAAACCTTTCTATTTAGCGATTTCAAAAGATGAAGCGCTTTATGTAGCGTTTCATGCTTTTGCCAAAACTCTCTGTTCAGAAATTTTGATAGATGAAGCCCTGGATGAAGCACTTAATGTTTTAGCGAAAGTTTCTGTTTGACCTTCTGGGAGATGGAGCGCTAGAAACACTTGAAGTATGAAGGACAATTTGTTAACCCAGTCTTTGAAGCTTTTCACATACAATACTTGTAAAAATCATCAAAACCAATCATCCAACAACAAACTTCTTCCATTTTTCAATTAAAATATCTACATGTATGTCAAACACGTATGCTAGAATGATGAAAAATAATAGACATTTTTTTTCTTAATCTAATGGCAAATAAGTATTTTTAATTGTATAGGTGATATGAGATCGAGAAAAGAAAGATGACGTAAGAATCATGTATTGACTTTTCTTCTAGTAATGTTGAAGATACATGTCTGACATTGCAAGTCAAAGGGGAGGAAAGAAGAGGCAAGTCAAAGCAAGAGCCAAGTAAATAAGTGCTTTCAAGTATTTGGCTAAAATAAAATAGCAGTCAGTGATATAGCACGAAGGCATTAGATAATTGGTTGGTCTTGGCACGTGTGGCACGCCTGGCAAGCTTGGTGCATAGTCTTGGCACATATGGCACGGTTGGCACGCTTGGTGTGCTGGTCTTGGCAAGGATGGCACGGTTGACTCATTTGATGTGCTGCCAGTTGGCCTTGGTGCAAGATTGCAGAAGATGCTGCATCAAGCCAAGATGATGTTTCACGTGCTATATTAGTTTCTAGATACTTCTTTAGCTAGTATAAATATATGTAGATGTTGTAAAATAAAACTTGATTGGAATAGATAGATTTTCTAGCGTCTTCCTTTCTTCTTCTTCAAGTTGCGCGTTTGGCGCCATATTTGCTTCTTCTGCACACATTCATATTTTGTTTTCTCTGCATTTATTCATTACATCATCTGGATCATGCTGCTTTGATGATAGAATTCTAAATTTAATGTGAAATTGACATTGTATCAGAGCCATAATAATTCATCATTAATTCATTTGATGTTCTCAATCTAATTCTGCATCATATAAATCTTCTCGCACGTGATATACTTCAATTGAAGTTTAGACATGGCAAACACAAGTGCTGCATCATCTAGTTCATGCAACAATCATGTGATCAATGATAATCCAGCGAATAATCTGTACTACTTACATCCAAACGATAGTCCAGCGATTGTTATGGTTCAACCTCCACTCAATCCGTAAAATTTTCACTCGTGGAGCAGGACATTTCAAATGGCATTGTTAGTGAAGAATAAGACATATTTCATTGACGGATCTTTGCCTAAACCTACGCCAAATGATCCTCAATTCAAGCTTGGAGGCAAGTAAATACTATGATCCAATCCTGGATCATGAACTGTGTCTCTCCTTCCATTGCGTAGAGTATAATGTGGTATGATAGTGCTTTGGATGTATGGAATGATTTAGCTATGAGGTACGGCAGTGGTGATCCATTTAGATTGTCTGATTTGTTATCTGAGTTCTATGCTGCAAGACAATAAAGTCTCAATGTAAATGATTACTTTACGAAATTGAAAGTACTGTGGGAAGAACTAGTGGCTTTAAGATACATACTGAAGTGTGATTGCCTTAGATGGATATGTGATATAACTAAGAAGGTAAATGATTTCATTGAGAATGATTATGTTATAAATTTTGTCAAAGGATTGAATGAAGAATTCGATCCAGTCAGATCATAGGTGTTCATGATGACACCTTTGCCAGATATCAAAACTGTGTTTGCAATGGTGTTAAAGTTTGAAAGGAAAATTACTGATAATAGTGTAATAGCAGGCTTCAATAATGCTCCTACAGCACTAGTTACTAGTTGTGATGATCAAGAAATGGCAAACACATATGTGAACAAGAGACAAGGACAGACGTATAGAAGAGGAAATGGAATGTTTTATCAGGAAGGTAACAAGCGCTTGTAATGTAATCACTATGGTATGATAGGACACAAAAGGGATAGATGTTACAGAAAACATGGATTTCCTCCTGGTTTCAAGTTTAAGAACCAAGTGAATACAGCTGAATTGATCGAAGAGAAGCCTGAGAACTGTGATGCTGAACAGGCTTCCTCTTCTCTACTTCCATAATCCACACATTCTCTTACTCAAAAACAGTTTACTAAACTTCTGAAATTGTTAGATGTTGATGATGTTGTTTCAGGAACTAGTGGAAACAAAGAGTTACAAGGTGCTGTCTACAGGTAAACATTCTGCAAGTATTGATTGTGCATGGATCTTGGACTCAGGGGCCTCTGACCATATTTCTTGCTCCTTAGCCTGTTTCATTCTTATTACCCTATTGATCATATGTCTCGATTAAACTTCCAAATAATATCACAGTTGATGCAACTCATAAAGGAGTACTTATGCTGCACAGTGGTCTTGTTTTGAAGGATGTACTACATGTTCCTTCATTTTCTTTCAACCTTGTTTCTTTGAGCAAACTTACTGATTCTTCTCATTTGCTTGTTTCATTCCATGATTCTGGCAATTTCATTCAGGAATGGTTATCCAAAAGATGATTGATTCAGCTAGGAAGCATCATGGTCTATGTATTGCCTTCTGCTCTCTCTTCATCAAGTCTTGATTCTCATTCATATCTGTGGCATGTCAGACTTGGACATGCTTCATCATCTAGAATTCAAGAGCTACATAGATTACATCCAGATATACCATCATTTAGCCAAAATAATAATTGTACAGTTTGCCCTTTAGCAAAACTGAAGAGGTCCCCTTTTCCTGTGTCTGTTACAGCCTCTAATTCTCCTTTTGATATCATTCATGTTGACATATGGGGCCCTTACAGGCATCCCACTTTGTACAATCAGAAATATTTTTGACTATAGTGGATGATTGTTCAAGGTATGCCTAGATTTATCTTCTTAAGGCAAAATCTGAGGCTAGACAGATTTTGCAAAGTTTCTTTCATTATGTTTTTACTCAATTTAATGTCCATATCAAGGTTCTTAGGAGTGATAATGGGCTTGAATTCAATATGCCTGAGTTTTACATGCAACATGGGGTTATTTATCAGAGAACATGTAGTTACACTCCTCAACAGAATGGGGTAGTGGAGAGAAAACACCAGCATCTTCTGGTTGTGGCTAGAGCACTCAGATTTCATGCTTCATTACCTATTGTTTACTGGGATTTTGTCTTCAGCATGCTACGTATTTGATAAATCTAATGCCATCACCTGTTCTTAAGCATAAAACTCCTTATGAGATTTTACATCAGAAACTGCCTGTTTATGATCATCTCAAAGTGTTTAGTTGTTTTGCTTTTTCTTGGGATAACTCTCCTCATACGGCCAAGTTTGCACCTAAGTCCTTGCCCTGTGTTTTTCTTGGATTCCCTATGAATACAAGAGGTTATAATCTACAGAAATTAGATGACAAATCTGTCATTGTTTCTAGGGATGTATTGTTTCATGAAATTCTTTTCCTTTCTCTGATGGATCTCCTTTACCAGCAACATCAGTGCCAGCGGCTTCTGGTATGGCTGATGTTCCTTTATCTTCATGTCAAACCCCTCCTCAGGTGCATCCTTTGCATGAGTTACCTTCCACACCTGATCCTTTACATTCAAGTGACACTGAATCATCTCTTGTACCATCATTGCCTTCAACATCATCCTCCCCTTCTTCATTTTCTAAGGATTCAAATTTCCTTCCTGCTAATCAGACACCAATAACACAATTGGATGTTCATTTGCCTCCAGTGTCAACTCCTACATCACATCATTCTTCTGATCATAGACATGTTAGACTAAGACATGCTCCGTCTTATTTACATGACTACTACTGTAATTTTAGCCACTCTTCTGGTTAATTAGATTCATCAGTCTCCTTGCCATACCCTATTCAGTCTTATCACTCGCTTGATGCTCCAGATTTTGAGTAGAAATCCTACATACTTAATATCAGTACTGAGTAGGAGCCTGTGACATATCAGCAGGCAACTACATCAGCAGCATGGCAACAGGCAATGCAGGTGGAATTAGCAGCCTTAGAGGCCACAAACACTTGGAGCATTGTTCCCTTGCCACCTGGTAAACAACCCATTGGTTGTAAGTGGGTTTATAAAGTTAAAAGAAATGCTGATGGCTTAATAGAAAGATATAAGGCAAGGATTGTAGCTAAGAGATACAACCAGCAACCAGGTATAGACTATGCTGATACTTTCTCCCCTATGGCAAAAATGACTTCTGTGTGCCTTCTTCTGGCTTTAGCTTCTGTGAATTATTGGCATGTACATCAATTAGATATCAATAATGCTTTTCTTCATGGTAATTTATATCAGGAGATTTATATGGATTTTCCACAAGGGGTTCAGTCCTAAGGAATATGTACTCGTACTCGTCCTCATGCTTATCTGGAGGGGGAAAGTAGGGGTGAGTGACGTGACATCACCCGGTAGGTGCCTGCTTCTATCCAATAAGAAACGATCATACTGAAATGATATAAACACATAACCACGTAAATAATGGTTGAAACATAAATACGGGATAAGTAACTACGGAAAGTAAGTCACTCCACATAAAAACTCTATGATGCATGCTTTCCTCTACGTGTCATACGCAACAAACCATGTCACACAATATGACAATGTCTCTACCGTACAATGCATGATCCCTGGGGTTGTGGTTGTGGGATCCCCCCCACCGGCCACCTGAACCTGGGTGTCTGTAGCACGTGCACTACAATCCACCATACCTGAGTGTTTGTGACCCGTGCGTCACAATCCACCATATGTGGCTGTGGGTACTACCCATCACTAGCTACCTGACTGGGTATCTGTAGCCTGTACACTACAGTCCACCATAAATGCAATGCTCGTGCTATGAATGTAATGTGAATCCTGATTTTAGTATTTTTCCAAAGTTTATTTTCTACTTTCTCACGTTCACTCACATTTATTTTATGATACTTTGAATAGTGGAAAGTGAAAAGTTATTATTTACCCTCACTTATATTTTCTACAGCTTGTATAAATTTTTTTCCGGCATTTTCTACTATTTCTCCATATTTTTCCCTTATCATTTTCTAATAATTTTAATTATTTAAAATAATTTTATTTCGGAAAATTAGGTGAAAATAACTTATTTCAGCATTTTATATTTTCTGGAATTTTTTGAGAATTTTTCGGAATTTATTTATAATTTTCTAGAATTTAAAATATTTATCTAATACTTACCTAATTCTGAAATTAGTTAAAAAAATTTTATCTCGGCTGCATCTCAACCCAAAACCTATAGGTCAGCCCAGCCTGCCAACGCTGTTTAGCTCATCTGACTTGTCTGGGTCAGTTCGGCATGTTTATGCCTTTTTCCTATTTTTATTTTCCAGGTCTGCCAGTCCAAACAAGTCAGACTAAGCCGACCTCGTCTGAGTCCAGCCCGCAAGCGGTTAGCTCTTCCCTCTGGTCCGGATCAACCCGGCTGATCTGAATTTTTTATTATTTTTTTCTTTCTTTTTATTAAATTATATTTCTTTCCAATCTAAATAAACTCTTCGTTTTAGCTCCGAATTGACTCAAACCAGTTGCATTTGACGCTGAATTGACTCAAACCTTAATAAATTATTTTTTATTTCTTTTTATTAAATTATATTTCTCACGCGCCACCCCTTTGAACCAATTTTTTGATCTCAATCCATATTTTCTCTTATTTGCAGGCTATTGAACCTATTCTAAGGCAAAAAACTAAAATTGTCAAAGCCCCTAACATGAAAAATTACTATTGTTTTGATCCCGGTTTTGCACCGTTTTCATACTTCATCAATTTAACACATACACCTATATTAACAAGCAGTGATTCATCATCAAAACATACTTTGCAGCAAGAATATAATTTCAACAATTAAAAATCACATAATTATACTATCAAAGCATGCTTGATCCATACCAAAACGGGAAAAAATAAGTAACCTACCTCAATTGAAGATTAACAAGAAACAAACCGAATAGAATTATGAACCTTAGAATAGAATTATAAAACTCCAAAGCTGGCGAGGCTTGAAGAAGGATGAGTAAAATATGGTACTTGATGTGTCTTCTTTGGAAAACGTTTTTCCTTCTTTTTGGTGACTTTCATGAGAGAAGGCTCTTCAAATGATCCTAAAAACCCACAGCTTTTTTGCTGTAACTCTAATTTTTTAAGTTCTTCTGCTAAATACTTTATGAACACAATAGAATATTTCTAAAATACTTTCACATAAATATGTTTAAGCAAATCATACCTTCTCGGAAAAACTAGAGAGGTTATGAAAGCAAAAACCAGGCTACTTTACACTACTGGAACTGACCACATTGCAATTGTAGGCTGATGAAATCCTAAAATATTAAGTTATAATTCAGTTATAAAACCTCAGATTACATGACACGTCGTAATCTCTCATGATCCCATAGTTTTTAGGCTGAAGTTATTTTGCATTTGGCAGTTACCTCGTAAAATTTGCCATGTATCAATTTAACCATCACCCTTCCCCCAGGGGGGGGGGGGGAATTTGAAGAGTAGGCTGAAGCTGTTGTTTATGTATTAATTTGACCATGCATCTAAGAAGGACCGTTCCCAGGTTCCACAATGTAGAACGATTTTCCTAGGTCATCTAACGGTTATATCATATGCATAAAATACATTCTTTCGTATGATATCATGAGGCTAGCATAATCATTCAGCTGCCCAATCAAAAGGACAGAAATCTATTACAACAACAACATTACCCCATTGCCTTAACGGCTCCCGTCTATGACGAGGTATGGGGGGTCAAAATGTACGCATTTATTAATCTCCTCGCTTTGCTTATAAGAGGAAGAAAAATGAAAAACATACATAAATCAGCCTCCAAATCCTCTCATCACCCCTGCTGAATGGATATGAGAAGAGACCATCACATACACACAACTCTTCCATAAGTCAACGCAAAAACAAGATACATAATGCATACATATATTCTAATAATAGTCTATATGTAGACCAGTAACATTAGCCTACTCTCCATATATATATATATATCGATTGCCTTATCGCCATACACAACGCCAGACCAACATTATGCCGCTGGTGCTACACATCCATCGTCATCGTCATCATCGTCGTCATCTCCCTCAGCTATGTTAGGTCCCTTAGAACACACTAGAAGGGGGGGGGTTGAATAGTGTGTTCACCAAGTATGGATATTTTATGGCTATTTTTCGTTTTAAAGTGCAACCAATACTTGGGTGTGTTCTTTAGAAAGAATAAAGACTTGAAAGGAAATAAAGAACACAAGTATGTATAGAGGTTCAAGTCAAATGACTCTACTCCTCTACCTTCTTGATGTTTCACAAGAAGGATTTTGAAATGGGGATTGTTATTTCTTTTGGGGGAAACAACAATCAAGAACAAAATCCAGAAAATACAAAAACTAGGCACCTTGCCTAGACCACAACCAAGAAGTCTAACCCTTTGAAGTTTAGCCAGCTCCAAAGATCTTCTTTGCCCTCAAAGAAATCTTGTAGGGAGAATAGTGCACCACACACACTATCAACTAACCCTTCAAAGTCTAGAAATCTCAAACAAGAAGCACCCTTGCTCCTTGACCAACAATCTACCAAATCTCTCACAATATGATCTCACCAAGAAGAAGACTCTTCTTCTTCTTACAATAATCACTCTCAACAATAAAGTAAAATGTACAAAGATTACAAGTATTTTGAGAGCTTGAGCTTGAGAGAATTTGAGAGCTTGCAAAGTAGAAAGTTGGAGAAGACAATGGAAGAAACCCTTCTTTTATCAACCTCAATGTTTCTTCCCGTTTGAAACCCTCTGCACTGACATTAATGGGTTTTGGCATCTGTGTTGGTGAGTCCTCATCATTGGAGATCTCCCTTTGGCATGTAGCAACATTCTTGGAGAGATTTCAAAATGAATGCCAAGAAAGGAAACCTGAATTCTTCAGCAGAATGGAACCTGTGAAAAAGACACTAAAAAGGGAGGGTACAAAGAGTCAACTGATGTTAAAAAGTGAAGTTTGAGACCTTTGTAACGTTGGTCACATGAAGCGCCTAATGTGCTAAAAGCACAGGCATTCGAAGTGACATTGAGCGCTTGATGTGAAAATGAACAGTCGTTCGAAGTCACATCAAGCGCTTAATGTGGGCTTCTTAAGGCGTTCGAAGTCACATGAAGCGCCTAATGTAGCCCTTCATGCTTGTTCGAACTAACTCTGACTTTTTCTCAGAGAAAGTACTTAGGAGTACGTGCCCATTCAGGGGAAAAGTACTTTTGGCTTGGTGGACAGCATAAGGCGCCTAAAGAGGCGTTCAAAGTGTTCACACTTTTCAACAGGCCACATGAAGCACCTAATCAGGCGTTCAAAGTGTCCTGATTTTCAAACACTTCACATGAAGCGCCTAATCTAGGCGTTCGAAGTGTTCGCACATCCAGACACATCACATAAAGTGCCTAATCTAGGAGTTCGAAGTGTACTGGACTCCACCAAGGTACATTAAGCGCCTAATGTAAGCGTTCGAAGTATACTGACTTCAACACACACACATGAAGCGCCTAATCCCTTGTTCAAAGTGCCAAATTGTGCAAATCATCAAAACTCAACATATTCTAACATTCTCCCTCTTTTTGATGATTTCACAACATGCATAGCTTATCAAAGCTCTCCCTTAACATATGCTTCCCCTCACTAGATGCAACAATAAAAAAATAACTTGAACAAAACAAAGTGATGAGACAATTTTAATGAACATCAACAACGAAATATCAAGTCATAAATTTCATTGAACACTAGCATGAAAATTTCTCCACCAACAAGAAAAAATAAGAGAATTTACATAGCACCACCACTTGGTGGTGTAAAACCACTGAAACCAAAACCTACACTAGCGGCAAAATCTGTGAATCCACCCATGGATCCTCCAACATCTCTCGAGCCACCAGCATCACCACCACCGCCAGCACCGCCACTGCCACCAGCAGCGCCACTGCCACCAGCACCGCCACTTTCTCCCCCTAAATCATCAAAATTAGGAGGAAGAGCCCATGGACAGACTTGCATGAATGCATTGCGAAATGCAGTCATGCGAGCTTCATTCCGTACATGCCGAGCTTCATGCTCAGCATCACGAAGATGCAGCTGTTGAACAGTCTGTTCAAGCGCAACAATGCGTGATAGTAATTCAGAAGAATTACTACCACCAGCAGCATCTTGAGGTCCCTCCGCGACCTCGTCATCATCAGGAATAGTGGTGGCCTTCCGTTTTTGCGAGTCAACGGCCTGGGTGATATTGTAGTGATCATAGACGTCAAATTTGGCAACTGGGGTCAAATCATCATCGGAAATGTCCACACCTTTTGACTTTAACAATATTGTGACAATATTGGCAAAAGGTAATGCTTTCGACCCTTTGCGAAGAGCTGCAAACATGACTTCTATGAAAATCCAGGCGAGATTTAGCTGGGTCAGATGTTTGAGACGGTAAGATACATAGAAATCCATGTTGCTGGGATTTCTAGTAGCCTTACCATTCATACAGTAGGTGACCACTGCTAGCAAGATGCGATCCACCAACGGCATGTTCTGAGTCTTTTTGGAGGGGAAAAACCCCAAATCGAATTTTACGTCCTGTTCACAGACGGCGTATTTGTTGCTCCAGTCAAATACGGAGAAATCAGTCAGGCCCTCATTTCAGATTCTCAAGACTTCACAGATTTCAGGGATAGTGAAGCTGAGAGGAGTACCATCAATGATAGTGTTGAGGGAAAAAGGTTGAGACTTAGATTGTGGGGTGACCCACAAATTGGAGTAGAATAGCCGGGTGTGCTTGCGAGAATATTTTTGCATGTCAAGTCTGGACCAAAGAGATGTCCAGCCTTGATGTTCCAACAAAGGAACGATTTCAAATGCACTGCTCGTCTCAGGAACATTGCTGAGGTTGAGCAGTTTCAGAGGGATGATGAGACGGTTGTTTGCTACCCATTCTTGGAATAGCATGCTGGAATAGTAAGAAACATGGGCACCTTTGTCAATGGTGCGTGGAGGCTTCTTGATTTCAGGCTCAAGCTTCTTTAACCAAGGAAAGTTATCCTTGGTGAGCCCCTCTCGAATGGCTGTGATTGCAGGAGGCTCGACAATACCTTGCCCAGCCGTTGTTTTTTGCTTTTGGGAGCGTGGGCGTTTCGAAGGACCAGCTGAAGCCATTAAAAAATGAGAAAGGAAAGGTTTTTGTAGTAGAGACAGAGATATGGTATGAAGATGTGAAGAGGAATGAAGAAAAGTTTGGTTTTTAAAGGTGAATGAAGAAGATGAAGAGATGGTGGAGTAATGGTGGAAGATGAAGTGGTGGAGTGGAGGAGTGGGAGAGAGAAGAAGATGAAGAGTTTTAGGTTAATGGGATGAAGAGAAAGCAAACGTGGGGAAGTGGAGAAGTGGGAAAGAGGGAAAGGAAATAATGGCGGCAGAGAATTGATGGTCCTTGAATGGCGCAAAAACTGAAGAGGCGGCTGAAAAGACAGAGTAAAATTAGGGTTAAAGCGCCTCAAGTGACTTCGAACGACTTCACAAAACAGAATGAAGCGCTTAAAGTCACATTGAACGGCTGTGAAGATGCAGATTGAGCGCTTAATGTCACTTTGAATGAGTGAGCCAACTTAGATAGAGCGCTTAATCCTATATTGAACGCCCTTGTAAAGGGACATAAAGCGCCTGATGTCACTTTGAACAAGTGATATCCTTAACATCAAGCGCTTGATGTGACATCGAACGCCTGAAGCAAGTGTGATGAAGCGCTTTATGTGCACTGATCTTTGAAAATTTTGAAATTTTCGTGCTCAAAACTCAAGATGGTTTTATCAACCCATGTTGAGCAACCCCAACCTACTTCTTATGGATACAAAGACATCACTAGGTAAGGGTTTCGTGAAAATGTCCGCTAATTGGTCTCGTGTAGGAACAAATTCCACACTAACCAAGTTCTTTTGTACACAATCACGGATGAAATGATACCTCACTTCAATGTGCTTGGTCCGACTATGTTGGATGGGATTTTGTGCAATATTAATGGTGGACGTGTTATCACACAAAATTGGCACCTTGGAGAAGTGAATGTTATAATCATTTAACGTGTTTGTCATCCATAATAATTGTGCACAACACGAGGCGGCCGACACATATTCGGATTCCGCCGTAGAAAGAGACACACTGTTTTGTTTCTTGGAGAACCAAGAAACGAGACAATCTCTGAGAAACTGACAAGTTCCGG
This sequence comes from Eustoma russellianum, assembly GCA_036186865.1. Taxonomy (NCBI): domain Eukaryota; kingdom Viridiplantae; phylum Streptophyta; class Magnoliopsida; order Gentianales; family Gentianaceae; genus Eustoma; species Eustoma russellianum. The sequence goes on from AP025055.1 coordinate 26,840,228, forward strand.
AGGTGCTCTTTCTATCAACTAGACTCCCTGCATAGTCGGAGTGACAATATCCTCTTAAATCAAAACATGCATTCTTAGGATAAAATAAACCAAATTTCAAAGTACTTCTAAGGTATCTAAGGATGCGTTTTACCGCAATAAAATGCATCTCCCTAGGATCACTTTGAAATCTAGCACATAAACATACTGCATGTAAAATATCGGGTCTACTAGCCGTTAAATAAAGTAGACTACCTATAATGCCACGATACAAGGTTACCTCGACATTCTTTCCCTTTTCATCCTTGTCAAGCTTGGCACTTGTGCTCATAGGAGTGTTTACCTCTTTTCCTTCACCAAAGTTGTACTTTTTGAGAAAATCTCTTGTGTATTTGGTTTGGAAAATGTACACGCCATCTTCGGTTTGCTTGATTTGTAATCCAAGGAAATAATTTAGTTCTCCCATCATGCTCATCTCGAACTCACCTTGCATAAGACTAGCAAATTGCTCACAAAGACAATTGTTAGTAGCACCAAAAATAATATCATCAACATATACTTGAACAATTAAATGATTCCTACCTTGTTCTTTTATGAACAAAGTAGTGTCAACTTTACCACTTGAAAAACCATTATTAAGAAGAAAAGTACTTAACCTCTCGTACCAAGCTCTTGGAGCTTGTTTGAGGCCGTAAAGAGCCTTTTTAAGTTTGAAGACATGATGTGGTGAATCATGACATTCAAACCCGAGAGGTTGTGCAACGTACACTTTCTCTTGAATAACACCATTCAAGAAGGCGGATTTAACATCCATTTGGTAAAGTTTAAAATCCCTATAACAAGCATATGCCAACAACATCCTAATAGCTTCAAGTCGTGCTACGGGTGCAAATGTCTCATCAAAATCAATACCTTCTTCTTGACGGTATCCTTGAGCAACTAACCTAGCCTTGTTTCTAGTGACATTACCTTGATCATCCATCTTGTTACGAAAAACCCATTTCGTACCAATAATAGGATGATCGTGTGGTTTGGGAACTAACTCCCAAACATCACTTCTTTCAAATTGGTTTAATTCTTCTTGCATAGCCAAGATCCAATTTTCATCAAGAAGTGCATCTTTAATATTTTTCGGCTCTATAAGAGAGACAAATGCATTCTCTCTATATTGCCTTCGTGTGGTGATACCCCTATTTAGATCACCTATGACTAACTCTTGAGGGTGAGAACTTTTGTGCTTAAATGATCTAGGAAGATTGGAGATATCTCCTCCAACTTCCTCTTGATCATGTTCCGGAAGAGATGAACCTTCATCATCCACATGAACTTCATGTTCCGGAATGTGTGATGCATTATCTACATTTTGTGTATCAACATGAGTATGAGAAATATTTCTATTTGACTCACTAAGTTCATGCACACAAGGTGGAGGAGTACCTTCAATAGGTTCAACTCTCAAGTCAATGAAGATGTTTCCATTTGGAGGATCATCAATAATCTCTCGTTGAGGAACGACCATAGGAACATCCTCAAGAATTTCTTCTTGAGGAGTCACATCTTCATCCTCTTCACAATCCTCATTAAGTTTAGGTTCGTCACTAAGTGACTCATTAAACTTAAAATGGATTGATTTCTTCCACCTTTTGACTCCTTTTGTTGAAAACACGAAATGCTTTACTATTTGAGGCATAACCTAAAAAGATACCTTCATCCGCTTTGAGGTCAAGTTTGTCCAAAGTATCTTTGGTATTAAGTATAAAATACTTGCAACCAAAGACTTTGAAATACCCAATGTTGGGAACTTTCCCATTCCAAAGCTCATAGGGTGTCACATTTAGGTATGGTCTCAAATAGACACGATTGATCACATGGCAAGCGGCATTTACCGCTTCGGCCCAAAAATACTTGGGCAAACCGAACTCATTCAACATTGCTCTACACATTTCTTGTAGAGTTCTATTCTTTCGTTCGGCTACACCATTTTGTTGAGGAGTTCTAGGTGCCGAAAGGTCATGAGCGTATCCTTTGGATACACAAAATCTTTCGAAATCACCATCAAACTCACCTCCACGATCACTACGGATGGTTTTAATGGTGTCACCCACATGATTTTCCAATCGTTTACTTAGACTCATAAACTCACTACATGCATCACTTTTCTTAGCTAGAAACATCACCCACGTATAACGAGTATAGTCATCTACTACCACGAAGGTATAATGTTTACCACCCAACCTTTTTGTTCCAACATCCCCATACAGATCCATATGAAGCAATTGTAGGGGCTTGGAGGTGGAAATATTTGTCTTGGGTTTGAAGCTTGTTTTCACAAGCTCCGCCTTTTGACAAGTGTCACATAAGTCATGGTTTTCGAAACTCATTTTTGGAAGGCCTCGGACTTTATCATTTTCGCAAATAAATTTAAATGTTTTGAAACATACATGTCCGAGACGTCTATGCCATAGTTGCGCTAAATCATTCTTAGCAACTAGACAAGATACATTTTGAGAAACCAAATCATTGATGCTAAGTTTGTAAATATTTTTTGAAATGCAAAGCCTCAAATAAAATATTATCTTCCTTTTTCACAACACACTTTGTTTTCAAAAACGTTACCTCATAATTAGCATCACAAAGTTGACTGACACTTATCAAGTTAAACTTAAGACCTACAACATATAAGACATCAATAAGAGAGAAGGAATCGTTACCTACAATACCATGTCCTTTGATTTGGCCTTTGCTACCGCCAAAGTGGACAACTCCTCCGTCTTGCATAGTGAGTCTATGGAAGAGAAGTTTGTCTCCCGTCATATGGTTGGAACACCCACTGTCCACGACCCATTTGACCATCTTGTCTTCGCTTTCTCCATTGAGTGCTAGAGCCTACAAAAGAACCATATGAAGTTGGTACCCTTTTTGTTTTGGGTCCTTGAAGGTTAGTCACCTTCATCTCGCCTTTCGGCACCCACACAAGATTCTTATTATTTTTTGCTCTACATACTCTTTCTACATGGCCTTTCCTATTGCAATAAAAACATGTAGGAGTATGCTTGTGAGTTGGTGCATGCTTGTGCGAATGTTTGTGCGTAGGCACATGTCGTGTTTCCTTTTTAGGAACCACCTTCTTTGGAATAGAAGAAGGTTTTTGTTTCACAACATGAACCAAAGGTTGTGATGCCTTTGGTGCATTAGCCTTTTGTTTAGGCATGTGCCTTTGCTTCTTCAAAGAGGTTTTAGACTCCTTGACCACTTGTGCTTGTTCCTTCTTATTTCCCTTCTTGGATGCATACATGGCACTAGGTTTGATTTTAGTCTTCATGCTTGGCCTAGATGCATCCTTAACCTCTACCTTTGTAGCACTTACCCTTGAATCATTTTTCTTATCCTCAAGGGCTTGAGCACATGATTTCATCAAATCATGTTTCTCTTCAAGTGCAACCACATGCATAGTTAAAAATTTATCATGCTCAAGTTGCAATGCAATGTGATCTTCTAACGTGTCATTATATTCATTTAAGCATGCTCTAAACTCTTTCTTGACACGTTTATATTTTAAATCTAAGAGGTCATTTTCTTGCACTAAATCATCTCGTTCATCAATAATTCTATAGTGAGATGAGATATTGCATACCTCCATGTCGTCATCAATGGCCATGAGAGCAAAGAACTCCTTGTCAAGATCATCTTGCACCACCCCCGTGAGTGCAAGATCATCACGATCGCCATTGTCACTCTCGGACCCGGAAAGAATGCTCTCCCAATGGGCTACTTCCGCTTGCAAGGCCTTCTTCCTTTGGTAGATGGCCTTCTTGTCTTTGAGTTGCGGCTCCTTCACCCGACAATCCTTCATGAAGTGACCAAGCTTCCCACACTTGTAGCATTTATTCTCTTGGTCCTTCATCTTGTCCTTGGAGTACTTCTCCTTGATGAATCTTTTGGCTTCATCACCATTCTTTCGCGCAAACCATCGGAATCTTTTGACAAGGAGTCCGACTTCATCGTCCGAGTCCTCCGACTCGCATACTAGCGCCTTAGAGGAGTGGCGAATAGGATCATTCTTTTCTTGTGCATCCAAATGAATCTCATAAGTAATGAGATTCCCATATAGCTCATCCAAGGTGATGGTCTCCAAGTCCTTGGACTCCTCAATAGCCGTCACTTTTGCATTCCATTCTCTTCCTAAACTGTTTAGGAAGCAATGGTTTAGATCCTTTCGTTCTATTTTCTTGCCAACCGCTTTGAGAAGGTTGACAAGCTTGGTGAATCTTTGGATGGACTCTTCAATCTTTTCACCTTTAGGGACAGTAAAATTGTAGAACTGTTTTATCAACTGTCTCCTCTTGGCCTTTCTTACTTGAGATGTTCCTTCGTGGATCATCTCAAGCTTTGTCCAAGCCTCATGAGCGGATTGGACACCTTGAATCCGAGCTCTCTCATTTGAGGAAAGAGAGCTGTTTAAAATAGCAAGAGCCTTGCTATTTTGTGCCAACTGAAACTCCTCCTCAGGAGTAGGATCATCAATATCAATGGGAATCATAGATCCTCTTGAGACCTCAACCCATATTCAGTGCCCACAAGAACATAAGTAGGTTTCCATATTTGACTTCCACAGTGGGTAGTTTAGAGGGTCAAACATGGGAACTTTGACATGGACGTTTGAGATAGAAGGGAGTAGGGTTTCTTGACTCCTTCTTCGAGAGGCATCAGCACTAGGAGAACCCACATCATCAAAAACAAAGGGATCCATACTAAAATGATCAAATCTTGTATTTGGACTCAAATAAGCAAGATGTTGCTCTGATACCAATTGTTAGGTCCCTTAGAACACACTAGAAAGGGGGGTTGAATAGTGTGTTCACCAAGTATGGATATTTTATGGCTATTTTTTGTTTTGAAGTGCAACCAATACTTGGGTGTGTTCTTTAGAAAGAATAAAGACTTGAAAGGAAATAAAGAACACAAGTATGTATAGAGGTTCAAGTCAAATGACTCTACTCCTCTACCTTCTTGATGTTTCACAAGAAGGATTTTGAAATGGGGATTGTTATTTCTTTTGGGAGAAACAACAATCAAGAACAAAATCCAGAAAATACAAAAACTAGGCACCTTGCCTAGACCACAACCAAGAAGTCTAACCCTTTGAAGTTTAGCCTCCAAAGATCTTCTTTGCCCTCAAAGAAATCTTGTAGGGAGAATAGTGCACCACACACACTATCAACTAACCCTTCAAAGTCTAGAAATCTCAAACAAGAAGCACCCTTGCTCCTTGACCAACAATCTACCCAATCTCTCACAATATGATCTCACCAAGAAGAAGACTCTTCTTCTTCTAACAATAATCACTCTCAACAATAAAGTAAAATGTACAAAGATTACAAGTATTTTGAGAGCTTGAGCTTGAGAGAATTTGAGAGCTTGCAAAGTAGAAAGTTGGAGAAGACAATGGAAGAAACGCTTCTTTTATCAACCTCAATGTTTCTTCCCGTTTGAAACCCTCTGCACTGACATTAATGGGTTTTGGTATCATGTGTTGGTGAGTCCTCATCATTGGAGATCTCCCTTTGGCATGTAGCAACATTCTTGGAGAGATTTCAAAATGAATGCCAAGAAAGGAAACCTGAATTCTTCAGCAGAGAGGAACCTGTGAAAAAGACACTAAAAAGGGAGGGTACAAAGAGTCAACTGATGTTAAAAAGTGAAGTTTGAGACCTTTGTAACGTTGGTCACATGAAGCTCCTAATGTGCTAAAAGCACAGGCGTTCGAAGTGACATTGAGCGCTTGATGTGAAAATGAACAGTCGTTCGAAGTCACATCAAGCGCTTAATGTGGGCTTCTTAAGGCATTCGAAGTCACATGAAGCGTCTAATGTAGCCCTTCATGCTTGTTCGAACTAACTCTGACTTTTTCTCAGAGAAAGTACTTAGGAGTACGTTCCCATTCAGGGGAAAAGTACTTTTGGCTTGGTGGACAGCATAAGGCGCCTAAAGAGGCGTTCAAAGTGTTCGCACTTTTCAACAGGCCACATGAAGCACCTAATCAGGCGTTCAAAGTGTCCTGATTTTCAAACACTTCACATGAAGCGCCTAATCTAGGCGTTCGAAGTGTTCGCACATCCAGACACATCACATAAAGCGCCTAATCTAGGCGTTCGAAGTGTACTGGACTCCATCAAAGTACATTAAGCACCTAATGTAAGTGTTCGAAGTATACTGACTTCAACACACACACATGAAGCGCCTAATCCCTTGTTCAAAGTGTCAAATTGTGCAAATCATCAAAACTCAACATATTCTAACAAGCTACCTCTCGATCAATTTGCCATGTGGGAAAATTGTAGGAACCTTCTTGGAGAGTCAATCTTTGGCAAAAAAGATCCTCGCTTCTCAAAACCACCATTTTAGCAGAAAAAGGATATTGAAGAGAACAAGAAGTGACCCAGACAAAGCGTTTAAATAATAATGTGAGTTAGTTGGAAGTGAAACCAAGTTACTGCTCATATTTATAGCTAGAGAAAAAGTAATTCCAACTTCCTCTGGGCAGGAGCTATTCCTCATTTCCTTTGTTTTGTGGACCTCTGATTTTCCCGATCATATTTGTTGTCCAACACCCAGCCCCCAAAGCAGAAAAAGGGATTCCACAGAAGATCTTTTAGGGTGACATGGTGAGGCCAACTTCCATAGGATCCTCCAGAAGGGCACCTGAGGACCCCATTCGTGAGTTCAGCTCATGGCCGATGCCTCTGTCGCCCGGCCACACGTGTTTCAAACAGTGCTGGCGCACTCCTATCCCCTGTTTACACGTGAGGGTGATGTCCTAAGAAAATGCGACGGTGAGAAAATTTCAGCACTTTGACTTCTTTGACTAGGGTTTAATTCTACTGGGGTAAACGATTTCCTGTTTTCGGACTTTCAAATGCCACGTTACTTGTCAAAATTCACATTAAACTCAAAATTTGATCATCAAAGCAACATGATCCAGATGATGTAATGAATAAACGCAAAGAAAACAAAATTTGACTGTTTGCAGAAGAAGGAAATATGGCGCCAAACGCGCAACTTCAAGAAGAAGAAAGGAAGAAAATCTTTCTATTCCAATCAAATTTTATTTTACAACATCTACATTTATTTATACTAGCTAAAGAAGTATCTAGGAACTAATATAGCACGTGCAATATCAGCTTGGCTTGATGCAGCATCTTCTGCAATCTTGTGTCAAGGCTAACTGCCAGTACATCAAACGAGTCAACCGTGACATCCTTGCCAAGACCAACGCACCAAGCGTGCCAACCGTGCCATACGTGCCAAGACTATGCACCAAGCTTGCCAGGCATGCCACACGTGGCAAGACCAGCCAATTGTCCAATGCCTTCGTGCTATATCAGTGACTGCTACTTTATTTTAACCAAATACTTGAAAGCACTTATTTACTTGGCTCTTGCTTTGACTTGCCTCTTCTTTTCTCCCCTTTTCCTTGCAATGTCAGACCTTTATCTTCAACACCCTCCCTCAATTCTGACTTCTTGTAAATGTTGCAAACTCCTAACGCTGAAGTCAAAAATTGCAATCTCTGTGAACTTAATGCCTTGGTAAATAAATTAGCCACTTGAAATTCAGTTTTAATTGGCATTGGTTTAATCACCTCCTGAAACTTGTCTCTAACCATATGACAATCCACTTCTATATGTTTAGTTCTCTCATGAAAAAATGGATTTTCCACTATATGTATTGCACTCTTGTTGTCACAGAATAACTCCACTGGTTGTCTTTGCTCTACTCCCAGATTTTTTTAACAAATACAATAACCAGTGTACCTCACAAGTTGCTGCAGCAAGTGATCTATATTCAGCTTCTGAAGAAGACCTAGACACAGTAGTTTGCTTTTTGGCCTTCCAAGATACCAAAGCATCTCCAAAGAATATACAATACCCTGTGACAGATCTTCTGATCTTAGTACATCCGCCCCAATCAGAATCTGCATATGCTTTGAGCAACTTTGAACCTATGCTAGGAAACAGCAATCCTTGGCTAGGATTTCCTTTTATATATCTGAATAATCTGTGAATAGCCTTCATATGCAATTCTGTAGGACAATCAAAAAATCGCTTAACTGTTGTACACTATATGAAATATCAGGTCTTGTAATAGTGAGATATAATAATTTCCCAATAATTCTCTTGTAACAAGACACATCTTAGAACAAAGGTGAATCATTATATTCCAGTTTCAAATTTTGTTCCATGGGAGTTAATGCAGGTTTAGCAGCTAAAAATCATGTATCATCTAGTAATTCCATTGTATACTTCCTTTGACAGATCATGATCCCCCCTGAGACCTTGCCACCTCAAGGCCCAAAAAGTATCTGAGAACACCTAAATCTTTAATTTGAATGTGGAGTGTAAGTGCTGCTTTAGGTGCTGTATCTGAGACACAGAGTCACTTGCTACAATAATATCATCAACATAAATGAGCAAAGCTATAAAAGATTCTGAAGTCCTGTTTGTAAACAGAGTATAATCATTTTTAGATTGTTTAAATCCTTAAGACAACAAATACACAGTAAGCTTCTCATTCCACTGTCTACTGGCTTTTTTAAGCCCATAAAGAGATTTCTGAAGCTTGCAAACTGCATTGGGGCTGACGTGGCTGAGTGGGCAGAGTGACGGCTTTGCGTAGGAGCTAGAAAGACCATGCGGTCGATTACTTTATGTTTTGGGGATTCACACCGACTTTTCATTTTATATTTTGTTTTAGACTATTGACTTAAGATTATGACGTGTCGGTCTCGTCAACCCAAGTACTTATGCTTTATCGTCATCAGCATTATTTATGGATGGAAATTTTAAATTGAACATTCAATAATATCGTTTCTGCAAAAAATTTCTGTCTTTTCTGACGTGTAAGAATTTGATTCGACGTCTTGTAGTTCTCTTAGCAGACTACGGTGGGTGCACTGTTTCCGATGCTAGGGCTCGTGAGCGGGGCGCTATATTATATGTCATTGTCTTTGTTTAATATCTAAAGTTTACTTTATAATTGATTGCGCATGCTATAATATAAATTTGGGTCATGTGGAGATTGTTTGAAAAGGCACATAAAAGCGCTTTAGATACTGCTCTAAATCTATATGAAACATGTAAGAAGATTGAATTGAAGAATGTAGTAAAACATATATTGGACATAGTTCATCGAACCTTGATTCTAAATGTCATCAAACGTTTGGTGAGTTTCACCAAACTTTGTTGAAGAGATTAGAGTCCGTAGTGAGAATCTGAGGCTCATAAAATGCTTGACCGGATGTTCGGTGAACGTCATCGAACGTTCAGTGATAGCATTCAATGACATAATTAGTGGTGTCTTTTCATGAGTTGATGCAACTTTTTCATCTTGGGAATCTTCTTTCAATCTAGAATGGCCATAAACTAATTTTGAAAGTTAGATTCTGCAGAGAGGTGTTGAATTAACATCTTGTTTGTGAAACAAAATCTATGAATACAAGGATCCTAAGTTCTTAAACTTACACTTTTTGAAAACTTTGAAAAATCATTCAGAATTTCTCTTCCTCTTCTTCTTCTTTGTTCATCTGATATTAATTCTTCTTGTATAGAATTTCAAACTTCTTCTTGCAGAGAAAATGAACAGAAATAAGTCGTTATATCATGAGAAGTACTTGCTAGTAGTTTACTTTGCTCATCGGTAGAAGCAAAATTTCTTCAAGGATGAAGTAACTATTGAGTTATGGGTCGACTGTTTTCTTAATTTTTCTGTTTATATCTTCTGTGTTTGGTAACCGTATCTAGTCATATTATCTAACAAACGCTAATTCTTAAAAACGAAAGCATATCGCTGTAATCGATAGCCGCTGGCTCACGATCAACCATGCCTTCTCAAACTGCGGAACTCAGTATTCCACCTTTATGCTATTGGTGGTCAACCAACGTTGCATAGAGGTGGACTGCGCTGGGCAGATTGCCACTCTCAGCGCTTTTCGAGTTTCCTTCAACTATGTCTTGTGTTTCAATCTTTCATGGTATCAACCTCTACTTGCCTGAAACATAAGACAACAAAGGAAAGCCAACAAATATTCCAAAATAAATGAAATACAAACTAAACCCCAAAAATAACAAACCATACAATTTAAAGAATAAAAGACACGAGATATTAAAATGACATAAATGATTTAGCAATACACCTACACTATCATAATCCTATCAATTTTCCACACACTTGATACATTATACGCCCTTGTGTGAAGAAACTTATCCACTCACATACCAAGTTCCAAGATCTCAACATACCAACAACTCCAGAAGGAATAGATTCTAGTTTAGGTCCCGGCTGATAATTATACATAGTATAAAGGTAACAATATAGAAGAATGTGATATTCATTCATACTGAAAAATATGTACATCTTCCTCTATTCTTATACACCCAGGTACATCCTATACATGGCAAGTAATAAAAACTGATTTCTACAATCACTGATACAGAATATCTGATTGATACACTTGAATAATTCTATTTAAGGTATAATATACTTTCCTAACACTCCCCTCAAGTTGAGCAGGGCAATCTCCAACTTGACCAATGTCTCATCGAACGCCTTTCCCGCTACATCTTTAGTTAAGATATCTGCTAATTGATCCTCTGGTGGCATGAATGGCAACTCAACAATCTTGTCCTCCATCTTTTCTTTAATAAAATGGCGATCTATCTTAATGTGTTTAGTTCGATCATGCTATACGGGATTCTCAGAAATAATAATTGAAGCCTTATTATCACACATTAGTTTGGTTGGGAGAGACTTGAAGGCTCACATCACTAAGTGATGTCTTTAACCATAAGATTTCCATGACCCCCCTTTGCAATCCCTCGGAACTCTACTTTAGCACTGGATAGGGCTACCACTTTTTGCTTTTTGCTCATCCATGTGACCAAGTTTCCTCCAACTAGAGCAAAGTACCCTAAAGTTGACCGTCAATCTACTAAATTCTCTGGCCAATCAGTATCAGTATACACCTTGATATCCAGATTACCATGGTTTTTGAACCAGATACCACGTCTAATTGTCCCTTTTAAGTATCAGATGATTCTCATTATTGCTTCCATATGATGATTCTGAGGTCGATGCATGAATTGACTTATGAGTCCAACTGCAAATGAAATATCAGGGCGAGTATATGCTAAGTAAATCAGCTTCCTGACTAGTCATTTGTACCTTTCTCGGTCTGTATTAGGTCTTCTTTCCTCAAATTCTAACTTCTAGTTTACCAACATTGGGGTCCCAACAGGTTTACAGTCTAATATACCAATCTCAGGAAGTAGGTCCAGAACATACTTATGTTGGGAAATAAAGATCCCTTGTTCAGAATGTTCCACTTTAATTCCCAATAAATATCTTAGATCCCTTAGATCCTTCATTTCAAATTCCGAATTTCAGTACTGTCATCTCCTCCATGTTGTCTCCCGCAATGATCATATAATCTATATAAATTATAAGGCACGTTACCCAGGACCTTTTTCTCTTGATAAATAGCGTATGGTCTGCATTACTCTATTTATAGTTTTGTCTCTTCATGAAAGTAGTGAACCTCCCAAACCATGTCCTGAGAGACTGTTTGAGTCTGTACAAAGTGCGTCTCAACCTGCATGCCTTATTTCCTGCAAACTCATCTGTAAATCAAGGAGGCACACTCATATACACCTCCTCATTCAGCTCTCTAAGAAAAAAGCATTCTTTACATCGTACTGCTGAAGAGGCCAAGACCTAGTGGCTGCCACTGAGAAGAGAACCCTGACCTTGTCAAGCTTTGCCACTAGTAAAAAAGTCTCTGATTAATCAATACCGTAAGTCTAGGTATGTCCTCTTACAACCAACCTTGCCTTATACCTCTCGATACTTCCATCAGCTTTATACTTGATCTTGTATACCCACCTGCAACTCACTAGTTGCTTTCCACCGGTAAAGAGACCTTATCCCATGTGTTATTTTTGTGTAATGCATTTATCTCTTCCTTCATTGCCGCACATCACTCGGGTTGACTCATTACTTCCTCAGCTGTCTTAGGAATTATAAAGTCACACACTGAAGACAGAAATCCTTTCGCACCCTTGACTAAATATAGTGTTCCTTTCGACATTTTACTCGGTGAGTAAAGTACTTAGGGTTTTCCTCTATTCTGTCGAGGTGGAAGCATTCTGCCTTGGTCTGCTGAAATGTCACCATTATCCTGAATAGTTACATATATAATAAGGTATGGACTGAGAGGATCGTTATGAATAGTGGGAAAGGGAGCCACACTCGAATAAGGGGATGACAACGAAGTAGATGAGGGTAAAGAAGATGAGGGGTGATGCCTGATTATGCGGAGTATTCGCCAGAGGAGAGTCATTGGTTGGTTCAGAAGAGAGGACTATATATCCACCAGGTAAGGTACAGTCGGTGCCACCTTCTTGCCATGTTGGAACTTCCTCTGACTGACTAAGCTTATGAAGCCAGTGATAAGTCTCACAATATGTCTTCCTCTAAGACTAAGACGGGGCAGAATAGAAATACTCATGTTCGAGAAATGTACAATCCATGGTAATATGGATGTGACGAGTGCGAGGATTATAACATGGATACCCTTTTTGAGATGTGGTGTAGCCTACAAACACACACTTGTCTATACAGGCATCTAGTTTGGTGCGTTGAGAAGACGAGATATGAACAAACACAGTGCACCCAAAGATTTTTTGGGGTAGTGTAAGAACGGAGGGTACTTCGGTGTAAGAAGCAAGTTGAGACAATAAGGTGTGACGATCTAGAATTTTAATAGGCAGTTGGTTAAGGAGATAGGCAGCATTAGCAACATCTTCTGGACAAAAAGTTTTGGGTACATATGATTCTAGTATCATTGCTCGGATCATTTTGAGTAGAAAGTGATTCTTCCGTTTGGCCACACCATTGTGTTCAGGTGTGATCGAACAAGATGTTTGATGCAGAATGCCATGTGCCCCAAAAAAATCTTTTAGACCACTATTAATATATTCTCCACCGTTGTTAGATCGGAGGATTTGAATCTTAGTCTGAAACTGGGTATTAATAATATGATAAAAGTCAACAAACTGAGAATAAATGTCAGACTTATTTTTAAGGAAATAAACCCATGTCATTCTTGAAAATCATCTACAAAAATAACAAAATACTGAAACCCAATGGTAGTAGGATGTGGAGAAGGACCCCGCACATCAGAGTGAATCAAACTAAATAACATTTTTACCAAAGTATTATTAGGTTTATACATAGAATGATGATGTTTAGCATGAAAACACGTGTCACAAGATAAAGTAAATTTAGACTGAGCTAAAGACGGAAATAATATTTCATGTAACTTAGCGAGGGATGACCGAGACGACGTTGCCATAGCCATAGTCGTTGTCGAGCAGTCCTGGTGGCAAGATTGGACCAGCCCTGCTGCACCATATCTGTCACTTAGTATAACCCTACCTCAATGCCACGCCCAATGATCACCCTCGAACGAATATCCTGTAATAGGCAAAAAGAAGAATATGTAAGTACAACACAATGTAAGTCACGTGTAAATTGACTGATAGACAATAATTTGGATGAAAGTCTAGGCATATAGAGATAATTATGCAAGTGTAAATTAGGGTTGACCGAGATAGTACCACCACCGGAGACCAAAATAAGGGCTCCGTTGGCAGTATCGATATGGGTTTTGATCGGATGTGTCCATTTTTGAAAGTCATGGGAATCATTGGTCATGGTGTCAGCTGCATCACTATCAAGGATCCAAGTAGGGTCAGTCATAGTTGAATTGGGGGTAGAAAAAACGAAGGCTATTTGTTGGGGTAACATAGGGTTTGACAAGGACTAGGGTTGTAGGGGCTTTTTTGCCAATAATCTGGGGTATTTTTTGCAATTCACAGAAAGTTCAGGGGTGATTTTGGAATTAATGAAGGGTTCAGGATTAATTTGCAACAAATCAGGGACTGATGGGGTTAAATGGTTATTTTCCAAATTTGTAGGGTTGAAACCCGCTTTCTGTGAAACTGGCAGGATAAAGGATGTTATTTCAGTAGGGGCATAATTGTCCAAACATAAGTTATGGGGGTTAAGGTTATTAACCTCAACCTTTTTACTTCCTTCTCTACTTTCAACTGAGGCCGCTGCCTTTGCCTCCTCTGCATTTCTTTCTGCGCTGGCTATGGCAGCAGCTCCCACTGCAGCCACTCCTTTTCCACCGCTTGCTTCATTTTGACGCCTCTTGCCTTCATACCAATCGGGATATCCGATGATTTTGAAATCAATTTTCCTTCGAATGCCTCTTTTGGCCATAGTGGTAGCACACAAGCCCCTCTTTATGCTCCACGCGCCGTGAAACGTCGGAGCGTGGTGGTCCCTGTCCACCGCGGCCTCTACCTTGCGCTATCACACGTCCATGCCTCTGTTCGGAATCATAGCCTCTGGTAGCTAAATCTTGTGTCGCCAGGCCGTGCCCTATCCCCAGTGATGCGTGTTCTTCCGGACTCCTCGTAGCACAACAGATCTCTCCTCTGCCTTTCTGATCTCCCGATACGCAGTCTCTAAATTTGGTAGTGGGTCTCTTTTTAACAAATCATTTTTTTCTGTGGTGAACTTTTCATCAATCACTATCAAGAACTGATACAATCTGAGTGCTCTGATTGTGTATGTTCATGCCTGTGACACATGTCATATGATTTTGTTCCAGAGCATCTATGGAAGTCCATAGATTCTGTAGGCGTTTCTAGCACGTTTCAATACTCCATCCCCCTTCTCTAATAAGGCTAGCCCTCCGATGAAGATCATATGATCTGCGGGAGTCAGCTCCTAATCCATAAGTTAGGGCTAAGACATTCCACAATGCTTTTGTAGTGGGATATGGGGTCATGTTCACCACCAGGGATGGCTCTATAGTCTGGGCTATCCAGTGAAGTCAATCCCAAGTCTTGAAAAATTGAAAATAGCCTTTAGCTACCCTATGGAGTGATTTGATCCTCAATAGCCACCCTAGAGAATCTTAGACATGAATAAAATAGTAAAGGAAGCATGTATTATGTGGGAGTAAAATCCACAAGAAATTTGAGAAAGATTGGAAAGACAAAATACCATAAATCTCCCTTGGATTTAGTTCCAACGGTTATAAAAATTTGAATTCTGGGGGACGTCGATCGTTACATGTGTCTGTGCTGAGAGATCGATGTCCTCCAGAAAGCCTGCAGTTTTGAAACTACAGTACATCGATCGATCGATGTCCCCTGGCCTGAGAGGTTGATGTCTTCCAGAAACTTTCTGGTTTGAAAACTGCTTGACATCGATCGATCGACGTCACTCCCAGAGAGACTGACGTGACATCGATCGATTGATGTCCTTCAGGCTAAGAGATCGACGTCGGACAGAAAGTTTCAAACTTGAACAACCTCAACATGGATCGATCCATGTCTCTCCCTGAGAGACTGATGTATACATCAATCAATTAATGTGAGAGATTGATGTATACATCAATCAATCAGTGTGTTTTACTCATTTTGCTTCAAACTCCAAGTGTGAATTTCTATTTTAACCCATTCAAAATATCTTTTAATATCATCAAAACATTTCATATCCCAACAACCTCCTCCTTTTTGATGATTTCAAAACCAATATTTAAAAGATGTTTTTGTTTGAAAATTTACATTTTGAACTAGCTAAGTGTTTCAAACTTGAAATTTTCAATCCCCCCGAGTATATGCATTCTATACTTTCCTTAATTCCATAACACATATTAACATGATCTTCCTAAATCCAATGAATATGTCGAATATATCAAAATGCCCCCCCCCCCTCAATCAAACATACACCAATTGCCAAATTTTCTCTTTTCACTAGCCATTTAATATCAAGATTAATATCAAAGCCATCAAGATTAATATCAAGCAAGCAAGCAAGCAACATGTTTTTCCTTCAAGATTCATATCAAGCAACCAAGCAATACACTTTTCCTTTAAGATTCATATCAAGCAAGCAAGCAAGGAAAACACTCAAGCAATACACTTTTCGTTCAATATTCATATCGAGCAAGCAAGCAATACACTTTTCCTTCAAGATTTATATCAAGCAAGCAAGCAAGCAATACACTCAAGCAAGAAAGCAATACACTCAAGCAATCTTTGTCCCCCTTTTTGAAAGCATCAAAAACAATGATCAAAGAGAAACATAATATGTTATTAAAACTTCAAAACATAACAATGTTTACCAAATACATAAGCCAATAAATATCTAAGCCTTTATCTAAAAATGTGGAAAATCGGGGAATGAACAATAAAGAAGAGGCCTAGCCTTCATTGGATGAAAATGTGATTCCGGGGACGCACACCTTCATCTTTTCTTTGAGATTGGCAAATCTTGGCTTGTGCATTGTCACTTTGCCTCGTAACTCACTGACTTCCTGTCGAAGGCTAGTAACTTGAGCTTGAAGTTCTAGAACATTTGAGCTCAAGCCACTAGGTTCTTCTTGGGTGTCGAGCATGGGAATTTGTGCCTCTTCTAGAGCACCCATGTCTTCACCAACTTCTTCTTCATGTGCCCAGCCTTTCATAGTTTCTTTCCTAGTCTTGAGCACTTGTTGGATGTTGACCTTATCATAATAATCCTTGTGTGTGATTTGATCAAGATCTATGTCGTCTGCATATACCCCGACTTCACGAGCATATGATAAATGAGATTACTATAGGGGAGTGCTTTGTTTTGCTTCGTTGCGGCCTCAATCACGTTTGTCATAATAAGCTCTCCAAAGTTTACTCTCTCTCGGTTGGATATACGGTAGGCAATATAAAAGTCCAAGTTGCTAGACCCTTTAGCGAATTTACCATTGATACAAAAAGTAACTATGGCAAATAGGGTTCGGTAAACTAAAGGCATGTCATTGGTGTCCTTAGTTGGGTGATATCCTAAGAATGTTTTTACTTAATCCTCAGTGACTTTCCATCTCGCCGTATCCCACTTCGAAACATCAAACTCAAAATACCTTCCGCTTGGTACTCCAATCAATTCACAAATGTTTCCAATATCCCATTCAATATGAGTATCATCAATGATGGTGTGCAAGGCTAATGGGAGATCATTAATATATTGAACCCATAAATTTGCATAAAAAGCCTAGTATACCTAGTGGACATTTTGTCCATTTCCCTTTCAAGCCAAATACTTTTCTATTGTTGGATATCCAACCATTCAATGACAGGACTTAACTCATTATTGCTTGCAATTTCCTTGATTCTAAGCCATTTGAGTGGATTGGTTGCTGGTTAATCTCTATCCCACTTATCATATAAACTTTGAGAATGTCTAGTAATGTACCTCACATGTGGGGTGGAAATGGTTCCTTCAAGGCATCTTTGGCTTCTCTAGTTTTGGTCTAAGGAAAATTTGAGAAGTTTAGCCCACTCCTTATTTCGGCTAAAACTTAGGCTTGGATAAAATCCATAGATTGTTTCCTCCTAGGTTGAGTTCTTGCTTGTGTTTGAGAGGATTGTCCACGAGGAGGATTGCTTGACCCTTCTTCTTCACTTCGAGTTGATCTTGCCCTTTTTGTGGTGTTCTTGCTTCTTCTTGACATTTTGAAGAGAATTAGGGCACTAGAGTGAGGACTTTCTAGAGGAGAATAGAGAACTATGAAGTTAGAAAGTGAGAATCAAGTGTAGAGATGATAAAACTTTGATTATGAGATGAAATTCAAGAGAGGGAAGATTTTTGGAGAAGAAGACGCAGTATTTCTGAGGGGTTCGATTAATTTTCGTAGGTTGGAAATGAATAAAATCGTATTTTTGACAGAAGTTATAGTGCAGAAAACGATGACGTCGATCAATCGACATCAGACATTGACGTACATCGATCGATCGATGTTACCGATCTACGTATATGGATCTTTCATTTTAATACATGGATCGATCCATGTATGCCTCTTTTTGAAATTTTTTTTACCCTCTAAACATTGTTTATCATCCTTATTCTTGTTTTAATGGACTCGAATGTCTTAGTAGGAAGGGATTTGGTAAATATATCCGCTAGTTGGTCATTGGTTGGAACAAATTCAATGCATACCAATCATTTTTGAATGCAATCCCTTATAAAGTGATGTCTCACTTCAATATGTTTACTCCTACTAAGGTGTACCGGGTTTTGTGCTATACTTATGGCTAAAGTGTTATCACATAAGATTGAGACTTTGTCAAACTTAACATTGTAATCATTTAAGGTGTTTATCATCCAAAGTAGTTGGACACAACATGAAGCGGCCGATACATATTCGGATTCCACCGTTAAAAGTGACACACTATTTTGTTTCTTGGAAAACCAAGAAACTAAGCAATCTCCAAAGAATTGGCATGTCCCGGATGTGCTTTTTCTATCGACTAGGTTTGCGACGTAGTCAGAGTCACTATACATTCTTAAGTCAAAATACCCATTTTTGGGATAAAATAGCCCAAAGTTCAAGGTTCCTTTCAAATACCTAAAAATACGTTTAATGGCAACTATATGCGATTCCTTAGGCATACTTTGAAATCTAGCACATAAACACACAGCATACAAAATATGCTGTCTACTAGCAGTTAGATAAAGTAAACTACCAATCATACCCCTATATTTGGTTACCTCAACTGGCTTTCCTTTTTCATCTTTGTCAAGATTTGTACTTGTGCTCATCGGTGTGCTTACACTCTTTCCATCCTCAAACTTGAACTTCTTGAGTAAATTCTTTGTGTACTTTGTTTGAGATATGTATACTCCATCTTGAGTTTGTTTGATTTGAAGTCCAAGGAAGTAATTTAGTTCACCCATCATATTCATATAAAATTCTCCTTCAATCAATTTGGCAAAATGCTCACAAAGAGAATCATTAGTAGCACCAAATATCATTGACATAAATTTGAACAAGCAATTGATAGCATCCTTGTTCTTTAATAAAAATAGTAGTATCGAATTTTCCTCTTGAAAATTCATTTTCAAGCAGGAAGTTACTTAATCATTCATACCATGCTCTATGAGCTTGTTTAAGTCCATAAAGGGACTTTTTGAGTTTAAATACATGATTTGGATAATCATGATTTTCAAACCCCGGTAGTTGGGATACATACACTTCTTCTTGAATTATTCCATTCAAGAATGCGGATTTTACATCCATTTGATATAATTTGAAATCCTTATAGCATGCGTATGCTAATAGCATTTTAATAGCTTTTAACCTAGCTACGGGGGCAAAAGTCTTATCATAGTCTATGTCTTCTTCTTGTCTATATCCTTAAGCTACTAATCTACCTTTGTTTCTAGTGATGTTTCCTCTATCATCCATTTTGTTTCTAAATACCCATTTAGTGCCAATTATGTGGTGATCACTAGGTTTAGCCACTACTTCCCAAACATCACTTCTTTCAAATTGATTTAGCTCTTCATCATTTATAGCCTCTTCATCATTTATAGCCTTTTTTATGTTTTTAGGCTCAACTTGTGAAATGAAGGCATTTTAATTAAATTTTATCCTAGTCATTATGCCTTGACTTGTTTCACCTAGTATTAATTCTCTTGGATGGTCTTTCTTATACTTAAATGAATCCGACAAATTTGAAGTATCTCCTCTCATTTCTTCATCTTCAACCTTAGGTTCATTTTCAAGTGGATCAATCCTAAGATCAATGACAATGTTCCCTTTTGGATTCTCAAATTTTTCTATATGACTTATTTCAATTATTTCCTCATCATCATCATTATTTATGCATGGTTCATCCTCAAGAAGTTCACTAAACTTAACATGAATTGACTCTTCAAATTTCATACTCCTTTTGTTATATACTCTAAATGCCTTGCTGTTTTGAGCATATCCCATGAAGATTCCTTCATCCATTTTGAAATAGAGTTTATCCAAGTTATCTTTGGTGTTAAGTATAAAACACTTACAACCAAATACCTTGAAATAACTTATATTTGGTACTCTACCTTTCCAAAGCTCATAAGGAGGCCTTTTGAGAGATGGTTTCAAGTAAACTCTATTGATTACATGACTAGAAGTGTTTACCGCTTTGGCGCAAAAATACTTGGGTAGCTAAAATTCATTTTGCATGGCTCTACTCATTTCTTGAATTCCTTTCCGCAGCACTATTTTGTTGAGGAGTTCTTGGAGCCGAGAAATTGTGTCCATACCCTTTGGACACACAAAATTCTTGAAACTCACCATCAAACTCACCATCAAACTCACCAGCACTATCAATTCTAATTTCATTAATTGTATCTTCTTTTTGATTTCCTAATCTCCTACAAAGTTTTATAAACTCTTGGCATGCATCATTTTTTAGCTAAAAGCATGACCCAAGTGTTCCTAGAGAAATCGTCTACCACCACTAAGGCGTAATGTTTTCCACCTAGACTTGCCGTACCAATATCCCCATACAAATCCATATGAAGCAATTGTAGAGGTTTGGTGGTGGAGATTTCACTTTTGGGCTTGAAGCTTGTTTTAACAAGCTTTGCCTTTTGACAAGAGTCACATAAGCCATGGTTTTCGAAATTCAATTTTGGAAGACCTTGGACCTTTTCATTTTTGCAAATCTCTTTGAAATTTTTGAAACTAATATGTCCAAGTAGTCTATGCCATAGTTGAGTCAAATCATTTTTGGCAACTAAGTAAGAAACCTTTTGCGATATCAAATCATGTGTGCTAAATTTATAAACATAATTTTTCCTTATAGCCTCAAAACAATTTTATCATTCTTTTTCACAATGCATTTTCTTTTCACAAATTCAACTTGAAAATTAGCATCACATAGTTGGCTAACACTTATCAAATTGTATTTAAGCCCTTCTACATATAATACATCATTAATAGTGAAAGAAGAGTTACCAATTTCTCTATGTCCAAGGATTTTGGCTCTTCCATTGCCAAAATGCACCGTTCCACCATCTTGGAGCTTGAGCTTGGTGAACAAAGTTTTGTCTCTTGTCATGTGTGTTGAACATCCGCTGTCCATAAGCTATTTGGTTTCTTCTTCTTTGGCTAATCCATTTATCTTGAGACCCTACAAAACCAAGAGATTTATGCATTGATACCTTTTGATGGTTGGGTCCTTTAGGGTTAGCTTGTTGACCCTTAGGCTTCCAAACATACATACTACAAAATCTAGCTTTACATGCACTCTTCACATGTCCTACTTTGTTACAATGAAAACAAGTGGGTACATGCCTTGGTTTATAAGACAATGAGTTATGTTGTGTTTTTCTCTTATTTGACTTTTTCTTTAATGACTTAGGCTTAATGGAAGAATGTGATGAATGAAATCCTAAACCGGATTTATCATTTCCAATTATTTGGTTTCCAAGTGATTTGTCTAGATTAGTTTTACCATCGGGTATTTTTTGTAAGTCTAATCTTAGTCTCTCACATCAAAATATTTTTATCATGCAAGCTCTTGTTTTATAATATGCATTTTTTAAATTCTTTCTTCTAGTATTTATATTTTAAATTCAGTTTTTCAAAATCATCTTGCAAATCTCCTATTTCATCTTGTAAATTAGAAGAGTTAGAGTTTACCTCAAGGTCATTCTCGGTTGCCATGAGACAAGTGTGTTGTGTTTTTGGATTCTCAACTAGTGCAACAAGTCCAACATCTTTGCCTTCACTTTCTTCTCCTTTCGATTCGCAGAGGAGATCATCCCACGTGGTTACCTCCGCATTAAGAGCTTTCTTCTTTTGATGAAAGACCTTCTTTTCTTGCTTTTGCGGTTCCTTGACGTGGAAATTGGCAATGAAGTGACCAGTTTGACTACACCTATACCAAGTTTCACTTGCTTCTTTGTCATTGGGTGGTCTCTTGAAAAATTTCCTTGCTTGGGCCTTATTTCTTGTGGCTATTCTTCTAAATTTTCTCACTAGAAGAGCAACTTTCTCATCCGATTCATCAGACTCTACCACCAATCCTTTGTCTGATGCTTGTGTGGGCTTTATAGGGTTCGTACTATTTTGTTCATCAATAAGAATTTCATGAGAAAGAAGATTACCGGTTAGCTCATCAAGGGTAAGAGTCTTGAGATTCTTTGATTTAGTGATGACGGTGGCTTTAGGTCTCTATTCTCGTGACAAAGAGTTGAGAAGTTTTGAGACAAAGCCTTTATTTTAAGGTTTTTTGTCCACAATGGAAAGTTGATTCACTATTCGAGTGAATCGGTCAATAGTTTCCTCAATCTTTTCACCAGTCTTCATATCGAATATTTCATACTCCTTCATGAGCATAAGTCTTTTGGCCATTCTTACTTGCACAGTCCCTTCATGTATCATTTTTAGCCTTTTCCATACTTCATGGGCTATTTCAAGACCTTGAAGTCTTATAAGCTCGGTGGTGGTAAGAGCACTTGAAAGAATATCGAATGCTTTGCCATTGATGATGAAGTTTATCTTCTCTTCGGCAGTGTAGTCATCCTCATCTTTGAACATTGATTCTACTTTTTTGAGTTGGTAATCATAGAAACTTCGATTCCTTTGACAATGAAGAATGAAGCTAGATGATGGTGAAAGTGTGTATTTGCCTCATCTGAGCTTCATAAATTTATAGGAAGAGTTCACCACGTTTTGGAGCGTTCACTATGTCTTCAAGTCAATCCCCAAGTCTTGAAAAATTGAAAATAGCATTTAGCCACTCTATGGAGTGATTTGATCCTCAATAGCCACCCTAGAGAATCTTAGACATGGATAAAATAGTCAAGGAAGCATGTATTATGTTGGAGTAAAGTCCACAAGAAATTTGAACAAGATTGGAAAGAGAAAACACCATAAATCTCCCTTAGATTTAGTTCCAATGGTCATAAAAATTTGAATTCTGGGGAACATCAATCGATCCATGTGTCTGTGCTGAGAGATTGATGTCCTCCAGAAAGTCAACAGTTTTGAAACTGCAGTACATCGATCGATCGATGTCTCTCCTGTGAGAGACTGATGTATATCGATCAATCGATGTCCCCTGGCCTGAGAGATCGATGTCTTCCAGAAACGTTCTGGTTTTAAAACTACCTGACATATATCGATCGATGTTTCTTTCTGAGAGACTGACATGACATCGATCGATCGATGTCCTTCAGGTTGAGAGATCGACGTTGAACGGAAAGTTCCAAACTTGAACAACCTCAAGATGAGTCAATCCATGTCTTTCCCTGAGAGACTAATGTGTACATAACTTGCGTAAATGAAAGAACACCAAATTTATAGAGGTTTAAGTCAAAGACTCTACTCTTATGCCTTCTTGCTTTGAGCAAGAAGAATTTTTGAATAAGGGGATTGTTATTTCACTTTGGGGGAAACAACAATCAAAGAAAAGACAATAGCAAGCTAAGCTTAACAAACTTAGCTCAAGAACAATGAAAACTCAACTCCTTTGAAGCCTAGCCTCCTTAAGAACTTCTTTTCAATCCTTCTACGGAGTATGATGTAGCTCCTACACCATCAACTAGCTTTTGGAAGCTTAAGTTTTGTACAACAAGAAGCACCTTTGCTTTTTAACCAACAATCTAGACTTTGGTCCTCACAATCCTCACTTAGAAGAAGATTTCTCTTCTTTACAATCACACACTCTCAATAATAAAGTAATCGTTACAATGATTGAGATCAAAAATAACAAGAAAGACTTGGGAGCTTAGAGGTAGAAAGTTGTCGTCAAGAATAGAGTCTTCCAAGCCTTATAGAAGCCATTCTAGCCGTTGGAGTCGAGAGAGAAGAGAGATAGAGATTTTTGTCCCACTTGTTGGTACATCATTGTCTTGAAAATCTTTCGTTGGAAGAAGTCAAAACTTCTTGTGGAACCTTGGCTTTTTAAGCTAAGAAAGGAAATATTTTTCCAACTACCCTTGATTTGCTTTTTGGAATAGAGCTGCAACTGTCATAATTACATGGGAAAAATAAAAAGCATATTGGTCAACTAAAAAGCATGAGAGATTAGGTTGTACCTGCGGATGAAAATTTGTTTAGACATCAAACGCGTAGGTGAAGCGCGTGAAGTGACTTACACTCAAGAACAAGAATGTATAAAGCGCTTCATCATTATCAATTCATGTTGAAGGAAAAATGTGAATTCAAAATCATTACACAACATGGAATACTTTGTTAAGAAAGTGAAGTAATACAAAATTACTTTTATACAGACTGAGCGTTTAATATAGTGCTTTATGTTTGCAACAAAACTTTCTTTTCAGAATGTTAAATGTATGAAGCACTTTATGTAGCGTTTCATGTTTTTACCAAACCTGTATATTCAGCGAGTTCAAAAGATGAAGCGCTTTATGTAGCGCTTCATGTTTTTGCCAAAACTCTCTGTTCAGAAGTTTCGATAGATGAAACCCTTGATGAAGCGCCTAATGTTTTAGCAAAAGTTTCTGTTTAACCTTCTGGGAGATGGAGCGCTAGAAACACTTGAAGTATGAAGGTCAATTTGTTAACCCAGTCTTTGAACCTTTTAACATACAATACTTGTATAAATCATCAAAACCAATCATACAACAACAAACTTCTTCCATTTTTCAATTAAAATATATACATGTATGTCTCACACGTATGCTAGAATGATGAAAAATAATAGACTTTTTTTTCTTAATCTAATGGCAAATAAGTATTTTTAATTGTATGGGTGATATGAGATCAAGAAAAGAAAGGTGACGTGACGAATCATGTATTGACTTTTCTTCTTGTAATGTGGTCATTTGAAAGTCAGAAAACAGAAAATCGCTTAACCCAACACAATTAAACCCTAGTCAAAGAAGTCAAAGAGCTGAAATTTTCTCAGCGTGCAAAACGCGCAGCGGAAAACAAAAACTTGATCTCTGATTTTCTAACAAGGATCTATGTTGTTCGTTTAATTCGATGAAAGAAACTCGAAAATTACCTTTGTAGATCCAAATTACGCAGATGGAAGAGGTGCGAAATCACGAACACCCTCTGTCGGTATCCACACGAACGCTTCCGCCCGGAGTGCTAGCTCTTCAAACGACGCGGCTGAAGAACTCGTTTTTCACAAAAACGATTCTAGGATCTTTCGTTTTCTGTTATTTCGTTTTTACTGATTGCTTGGTGTACATGATACGCCAAGCTCCATACATATATATAGATATCAAAATCCGATTCCAGATCAGATTTGTCGACGTCTATCATAATCCGTACCAGATACGGATTCTGTTAGGATTAGATAAAACCAATCAACAACCATATCAGATATGGATTCTCTGTTATTATTCGATGATATAAATATATACATAAAAAAACGAAATAAATAATAATAATAATAATAATAATAATAATTAATATCCAATATTAATATTATTAATATTAAAACAACAATAATAATAATAATTAATATCCAATATTAATATTATTAATATTATTAATCTCAGCCATACGCATTCTTGTGTGTGACTCGATAGGCCCATATTAATTGGCAGTTGATTAAATCGCTATTAAACCAACAAGTCGTAATTGGCATCTAGCAAGGCATTACGACTACCCAATTAATACGAGTAAAGTCCAACTAGCCTAATAATAGTACATGCATTAATCTCTTTGTCACACGATATCTAGTTTGAACATAAGTCATTGTCAGCGTCATACTTATATTGTTCAAACATATGATTACTCTATCTCTAAGTAGACTGATAAAACAAATGATATTGATCACACTATCAATTCATTTGCGCACGGCCATGCATTTCACAGTCTCACTAATCGAGGGGCCCAAAGATATCTCTCTCAGAAGAGAAGGACAAATTCTATCTTGATTGTTCAATATCCTCTACATAATTTCTATCACATTCAATCATGACCTTTATTATTATCCAGTTACGGATAACGTTTGATCATGTCAAAATATAATGGTCCTTATGTTGGAAACAATGACAATCTCAAGTCAAAGGATTAAAACATGACTATCATGAGATTTACTTATGACGTTGATCCATGTAGCAATCTCATGATGGGTCTATCCAATACACTGTTCTCTAACAAGTATGTATGAGATTGATTCATATCACCATACACATAATCATCTTATGATTATCAAATCAATACTCATACTGATTATAAATTATTTTATCTCCATAACAATAATGAATCAGGGACATATATCAAAATTGTGTAACATACTAACCAACAATAATGATAGTAAAACCTCTTTTATTAATAATAAATGCATAACATAAATATCCAAATCATGGCCTAGGGCACATACACTAACAATCTCCCACTTGCACTAGGCCTAAAAATATCTGAGACCTATAGATCTAGTGTGCTGATCATGCTTGACCCGTGAGAGAGGCTTAGTCAATGGATCCGCTATGTTATCGTTTGTGTCAACTTTGCATATCTTGACATCTCCTCTATCGATGATGTCTCAAATGAGATGGTACCGTCTGAGTATATGTTTAGATCTCTGATGAGACCTAGGCTCTTTTGCTTGTGCTATGGCACAATTGTTGTCACAATAAATGTTCACAGGATTTGCAATGCTAGGTACTACTCCTAGCTCAGTGATGAACTTCTTCAACCAAACTGCTTCTTTAGCTGCATCTGATGCTGCTATATACTCAGCCTCTGTTGTAGAATCAGCCACAGTGCTTTGTTTTGAACTCTTCCAACTAACAGCTCCACCATTCAATGTGAATACAAAACCGGACTGTGATCTGAAATCATCTATGTCGGTTTGGAAGCTAGCATCTGTGTAACCATTTACAACTAACTCGTCATCCAAATCTCCATACACCAAGAATACATCTTTACTCCTTCTGAGGTACTTAAGAATATTCTTGACAGCTGTCCAGTGACCTTCACCAGGGTCAGCTTGATATCTATTTGTTGTGCTCAATGGATATGAGACATCTGGTCTAGTACATAACATGGCATACATGATCGATCCTATAGCAGAAGCATAAGGAATTTTATTCATTCGATCTCGCTCATCAGATGTCTGGGGACATTGATTCTTGCTAAGATGAATGCCATGAGACATAGGCAGGAATCCTTTCTTGGACTCTTGCATGTTGAACCTCTTCAACATTTTATCTATGTATGTACTCTGACTCAAGCCTATTATCCTTTTAGATCTATCTCTATAGATCTTGATACCAAGGATATAGGTAGCATCACCCAAGTCCTTCATTGAAAATAAATTCCCTAACCAAGCCTTAACCTTTTGCAAGGTAGGGATATCATTCCCAATAAGAAATATGTCATCCACATATAAAACCAGAAACACTACTGCATGCCCACTAACCATCTTGTAAACACAAGGTTCATCTTCATTCCTTATGAAACCAAAGTTCTTAACTGTTTCATCAAAACGAAGATTCCAGCTTCGAGATGCTTGCTTCAATCCATAAATGGACCTTTGAAGCTTGCAAACCTTCTTTGAATTCTCAGGATTTACAAAACCCTCAGGTTGTGTCATGTACACATCCTCGAGTAAATTTCCATTAAGGAAAGCAGTTTTGACATCCATTTGCCATATCTCATAATCATAGTATGCTGCAATGGCAAGGAGAATTCTAATAGACTTAAGCATAGCAACTGGTGAAAAGGTTTCACCATAGTCTATACCATGAGTTTGCTTGAAACCTTTAGCCACAAGCCTTGCTTTGTAGGTTTGCACATTTCCATCCATGTCAGTTTTCTTCTTGAAAACCCATTTGCAACCAATTGTCTTAATACCCTCTGGAGGATCAATTAAAGACCAAACTTGGTTATCAAACATGGATTGCATCTCAGAATTCATGGCTCCAAGCCATTTATCTGAATCTGGACTTGACACAGCTTCCTGATAGGTAGTAGGCTCATCTTGATCTATGAGCATAACTTCATTATCATCAGTCATAAGAAATCCGTATCTCTCTGGCTGACGATGTATCCTATCAGATCTGCGTTGGACTTGTGTTATATTTTCAGGCTCCACAACTGTTTGTGGTTCTGAAATTGTCTCTAAAGACGGTTCAATGATATCTTGTGGAACTTGAGTTTCCTCAAGTTGTACTATACTCCCACTAGTTCTCTTAGAGAGAAACTCCTTTTCCAAAAAGACTCCATTTCGAGCAACAAACACTTTGTTCTCTGAGTAAATATAGAAATAGTACCCTTTAGTTTCCTTAGGATACCCCACAAAAATACATTTGATAGACTTTGGAGCTAGCTTATCTGACACTAATTTTTTCACATAAGCTTCACAACCCCAAATCTTAATAAAAGACAAACTGGGTCTCTTACCAGTCCATATCTTATATGGTGTCTTTTCAACCGCTTTAGATGGTACACGGTTCAAAATGAATGCAGCTATCTCCAAGGCATAACCCCAAGAAGATAAAGGAAGATCTACCCGACCCATCATAGATCGAACCATATCTAATAAAGTTCGATTTCTCCTTTCAGAAACACCATTCCATTGTGGAGTTCCTGGAGGTGTCAACTGTGAAACGATTCCTCAATTTCTTAGATGTTGGTCAAATTCTTGGCTCAAATATTCACCACCTCGATCTGATCAAAGCGTTTTAATTGTCTTACCAAGTTGATTTTGTACTTCATTTTGAAAAGTTCTAAACATTTCAAAAGACTCATGCTTATGTTTCATTAGGTAGACATAGTCATACCTACTGAAATCATTAGTAAAAGTAATGAAATACTGAAATCCTTCTTTGGCACTAATGCTGATTGGGCTGCATACATCTGTATGTACCAAGCCTAATAAGTCATTAGCCCTTTCACTATGTCCAGTAAAAGGGGTCTTTGTCATTTTTCCAAGCAAACAAGACTCGCAATTTTCAAATGATTCAAAATCAAATGAATCTAATAATCCATCTTGATGGAGTTTAGATACGCGCTTCTCATTTATATGGCTAAGGCGACAATGCCATAAATATGCAGGGTTTAATTCATTTGGCTTAGTTCTCTTTGGAGATATGCTATAAATATTACCGTCATTGGAATCATCAAGGTTAAGGACATAAATGCCATTATAACTACTTGCAATACAATAAAGCAAGTCATTTTTATCAAAAATAGAACACTTCTTATTTTTAATTAAAAATGAATAACCTTCATCATCCAAAACAGATACTGAAATAAGATTCCTACTCATAGTAGGAACATAAAAGCAATTGTTTAAAACTAATAAAAGCCCATTAGGCAAGACAAGCTCATAGGTCCCTACAGCTATGGCAGCAACTCTTGCTCTATTGCCAACACGTAGGTCCACCTCGCCCTTCTTCAGCATCCTACTCCTTTTGAGCCCCTGCATATTTGTACAAATATGGGATCCACCCAGTATCTAATACCCAGGAAGAAGAAGTAGATAAATTAATTTCTATAACATAAATACCTGAAGATGTAGTCGCACTACCCTTCAGCTTCTTCAACTCCTCCAAATAAACATCACAATTTCTTTTCCAATGCTCAGGCTTGTTGCAATGGAAACAAGTTCCTTCCTTAGGAACCTTTGCCTTGGGACCAGGTTCCGGTTTAGCTTGACCCTTGGACCCTTTTGCACCCTTCGCACTTTTGGGCTTACCCTTGCCTTTACCTTTCTTTTTCATAGGCTTGATATTGACACTCAATACATGGGTAGGCTTTTTGATATTCCCCTCAGCAGTTTTGAGCATACCGTGTAGCTCAGATATGGACTTTTCCATATTATTCATATTGTAGTTCATAACGAACTGAGAAAAATTGCTAGGCAAAGAGTCTAGGATCAAATCCGTAGCGAGTTCCAAACTCAAGGGATATCCGAGTCTTGCAAGGTGATCTATATAGCCTTTCATCTTTAAAACATGAGCGCTAACAGATTCACCTTCAGACATCTTACAGTCAAAAAGTGCAACGGCGGTGTCGAACCTATCATGCCTAGCCTGTTGTTGGAAAGCTTGTTTGAGATGCACACTCATCTCATAAGCTTCTAAGTGTTCCAGGTCTTTCTGAAGTCCTGAACACATAGTTGCCAACATAAGACATCCTATGTCATTTGAATCTTCCACATGCTTCTTATACTTGTTCTTAACAGCAACAGAAGCATCAGCAGGAGGTGGTTCAGGGACAGGGTCATCGAGCACGTAGGACTTCTTTTCTTGCTTGAGAACGATTCTCAAGTTTCGAAACCAATCAACAAAATTAGTCCCACATTCTTTTAATTTTTCCTTCTCAAGGATTGATTTCAGCGATAAGGTGGAATTGTTATTAGCAGCCATTTATGATCTACAAAATATGCAAAGTATCACTTTATTAATAATGAGGTTAAAATTTATAAAACTCTCACTAAAACATAACCCTCAAAAGAAATATTTTAGTGAGCTAAGATCCATATTTGACTTAATTCTAAACTCAGCTTTGGCATGACGCTTAAAATTAAGTTATTTAGGTAGGTAACTTCTTTACCAATTACATCTCATGTAACTCTTAGAATTTATGGAATAATGACATCATATATCATTATATGTTAGATTCCATCTAATGCCTTGGGCCCAAAACTGGTTTGATAGCCCAATTAAGTCTAACCAATTTTAAACATATGAGTAGCACTATTACTCATCCTACGTAGCTAGGAATGTTTAAAGCACATTGCTTTGGCAATACCTACTTTAATACAATTCCAGTTTTAATAGGTGTTTAAAACATGGATGGCATAAAGACTTAAATTATTAATGAGGGTTCAACTTAGTTATGTCTTGCATTGCATATCATTATATCGTAGCATCCTATATGCATATATAATCTATCATCCACGCATCTCATACAAAATGATAAATATGTAAACGTGACATAGCATGGCCAAACTAAATATGATCTTCATGAGACCAAATGAAGATCATAAAGGAAACCCTATGTGAAAGACTTCCTATTACAACATTTGCAATGATACATATCTTCTACTTTTGAGCTCGTGCCTCCATCTCCATGGAATCCACTCGTCCTTGGTATGTGTCACCATCACCACTTTTGTAGCTTGATTCTTCATTTATTACAATAATAAAGAAAAACCTAACTACTTGTATAATTAAATACAACAAAAACTACAGCGGCACGCAGGCCATAATAACCCAAAACAGAAATATGACTAAGTCAATCACATAGGTCCTGAGGCCATGCTATGCACCATGCAAAGACATCAACAATTATAATATATCTTACACAAACATATTATAACAAATATATATTGACATTCTTAACGTCACGGTAACGAACTATAGGGCGTATATATCTTCATCCGAAACTAGAAATCAGAATCATCATCGAATTGATAATCTGTCTTTCGAAACACGAAAACAGCGCCATCAATCGGTTGTTCATATCGATATAAACATAATCGTTTTTGATCATCTCATGAAAAACGAAAACTTTATATCACATATAACAATCTCGAATTATAACATCTGATGAAAATGAATTGAAAACATCAATCCGATATCACCAGATGAGATTTGAATAAGGTTTTACACATATCGTGTGATTTTATGTAATATAAACAAAATCGGTTTTGATCATCACATGACAAACGATTACCGCCGCATACAAATCATCTCATGAAAACGAATTGAAAAACACCATTCTTCTCTCATCATATGAAATCCGATTACTGTTTTATACATATCATGCCATACGAAAAACAGTAAACACATAAGCATGATATAGTCGATTTAAACGAGACAACAACTGTCTCTGATACCACTGTTAGGAAATCAACCGAGATCACTACAAAACGCGCAGCGGAAAACAAAAACTTGATCTCCGATTTCCTACCAAGGATCCATGTTGTTCGTTTAATTCGATGAAAGAAACTCAAAAATTACCTTTGTAGATCCGAATTACGCAGATGGAAGAGGTACGAAATCACGAACACCCTCTGTCAGTATCCACACGAACGCTTCCGCCCGGAGTGCTAGCTCTTCAAACGGCGCGGCTGAAGAACTCGTTTTTCACAAAAACGATTCTAGGATCTTTCGTTTTCTATTATTTCGTTTTTACTGATTGCTTGGTGTACATGATACGCCAAGCTCCATACATATATATAGATATCAAAATCCGATTTCAGATCGGATTTGCCAACGTCTATCATAATCCGTACCAGATACGGATTCTGTTAGGATTAGATAAAACCAATCAACAACCATATCAGATATGGATTCTCTGTTATTATCCGATGATATAAATATATACATAAAAAAACGAAATAAATAATAATAATAATTAATATCCAATATTAATATTATTAATATTAAAACAACAATAATAATAATTATTATCCAATATTAATATTATTAATATTATTAATCTCAGCCATACGCATTCTTGTGTGTGACCCGATAGGCCCATATTAATTGGCAGTTGATTAAATCGCTATTAAACCAACAAGTCGTAATTGGCCTCTAGCAAGGCATTACGACTACCCAATTAATACGAGTAAAGTCCAACTAGCCTAATAATAGTACATGCATTAATCCCTTTGTCACACGATATCTAGTTTGAACATAAGTCATGGTCAGCGTCATACTTATATTATTCAAACATAAGATTACTTGATCTCTAAGTAGACTGATAAAACAAATGATATTGATCACACTATCAATTCATTTGAGCACGCCATGCATTTCACAGTCTCACTAATCGAGGGGCCCAAATATATCTCTCTCAGAAGAGAGGGACAAATTCTATCTTTATTGTTCAATATCCTCTACATAATTTCTATCACATTCAATCATGACCTTTATTATTATCCAGTTACGGATAACGTTTGATCATGTCAAAATATAATAGTCCTTATATTGGAAACAATGACAATCTCAAGTCAAAGGATTAAAACATGACTATCATGAAATTTACTTATGACGCTAATCCATGTAGCAATCTCATGATGGGTCTATCCAATACACTGTTCTCTAACAAGTATCTATGAGATTTATTTATATCACCATACACATAATCATCTTATGATTATCAAATCAATACTCATACTGATTATAAATTATTTTATCTCCATAACAATAATGAATCAGGGACATATATCAAAATTGTGTAACATACTAACCAACAATAATGATAATAAAACCTCTTTTATTAATAATAAATGCATAACATAAATATCCAAATCATGGCTTAGGGCACATACACTAACACCTCACGTGTAGAAAGGGGATAGGAGTGAGCCAGCACTGTTTGAAACACGTGGGGGCCGGGCGACAGAGGCATCAGCCATGAGCTGAACTCAAGAATGGGGTCCTCAGGTGCCCTTCTGGAGGATCCTATGGAAGTTGGCCTCACCATGTCACCCTAAAAGATCTTCTGTGGAATCCCTTTTTCTGCTTTGAAGGCTGGGTGGTGGACAACAAATCTGATCGGGAAAATCACAGGTCCACAACACAAAGGAAAGGAGGCATAGCTTCTGCCTAGAGGAAGTTGGAATTACTTTTTCTCTAGCTATAAATATGAGCAATAACTTGGTTTCAATCCTAACTAACTCACATTTTTTAAACCCTTTGTCTGGGTCACTTCTTGTTCTCTTCAATATCTTTTTTTTCTGCTAAAATGGTGGTTTTGAGAAGCGAGGATCTTTTATGCCAAAGATGGACTCTCCAAGAAGGTTCCTACAATTTTCCCACATGGCAAATTGATGCAGAGGTTGCTGAGGGAGATGACGACGACGATGACGATGATGGATGTGTAGCACCAGCCGCATAATATTGTTCTGGCGTTGCGTTGGCGATAAGGAAATCGATCTATATATATATATGGAGAGTAGGCTAATGTTACTAGTCTACATATAGACTATTATTAGAATATATGTATGCATTATGTATCCTGTTTTTGCGTTGACTTGTGGAAGAGTTGTGTGTATGTGATGGTCTCTTCTCACATCCATTCAGCAGGGGTGATGAGAGGATTTGGAGGCTGATTTATGTATGCTTTTCATCTTTCTTCCTCTTATAAGCAAAGCGAGGAGATTCATAAATGCGTATATTTTGACCCTTAATAGATTTCCGTCCTTTTGATTAGGCAGCTGAATGATTATGCTGGCCTCATGATATCATATGAAAGAATGTATTTTATGCATATGATATAACCGTTAGGTGACCTAGGAGAATGGTTCTACATTGTGGAACCTAGGAACGGTCCTTCTTAGATGCATGGTTAAATTAATATTCAGCATACTCTTCAAATTGCCGGGGTTTTTTTTTTTTTTTTTTTTTTTGGGGTGGGGGGTGGGGGGTGGGGGTGGGGGGGGCTTGATAGTTAAGTTTATACCTATCACTTAATATTTTAGGATTTCATCAGCCTACAATTTCAATGTGGTCAGTTCCAGTAAAGTGTAAAGTAGCCTGGTTTTTGGTTTCATAATCTCTCTGGTTTTTTCCGAGAAGGTATGATTTGCTTAAACTTATATTTATGTGAAAGTATTTTAGAAGTATTCTATTGTGTTCAGAAAGTATTTAGCAAAAGAACTTAAAAAATTGTGGTTTTTAGGATCATTTTAGGAGCCTTCTCTCAACTTCTTGATTTCAAAGAAGACACATCAACTACCATATTTTACTCATCCTTCTTCAAGCCTCTCAAATTTTGGAGCTTTATGATTCGATTCTAAGTTTCAGAGTTCGATTTTGGGGTTTTCAAGCCTCTTATCAAGTACCATATCTTTCTCATCTTTCTTCAAACCTATCAAACATCAAGTACCATATTGTCACATTAGCCTTTATAATTCAATTCTAAGGTGATCATACACTGTCTGTTTTATCTAATCATTCTTCCAAGTGGATCCAATTTAAATGGATTTCTACAAATAATCAAATTAACAAATATCTTATGCGATAATAGGAATTTGAACAAGATTTAGAGAAAGAAGCCTCAAAAAGAGAAGTCCATTGATCAATAATTGTTAGGACCCAAAATATGGCACTTTAAAGGGGTAAATAGACTGCCTCCAACTGTTTGACAATTTCTGTCCTTGAACTTACTAGAATTTGTCCTTAAAGTAAATTTGTAGCATAAGAAGAAATGAAGGAAGAGGGAGCAACGAGGACGAAAGGATGCGTAGTTATTTGTATCAACTAGATTTCATTTCCCTTATTTTGTTTCCAAAATAACGCAGTCTACCTACGTTA
This sequence comes from Eustoma russellianum, assembly GCA_036186865.1. Taxonomy (NCBI): domain Eukaryota; kingdom Viridiplantae; phylum Streptophyta; class Magnoliopsida; order Gentianales; family Gentianaceae; genus Eustoma; species Eustoma russellianum. Next base: position 26,875,358 of record AP025055.1, read on the forward strand.
TTATTTATCTTAGTAATTATTATTTATCTTAGTAATTATTTATCTTAGTAATTAGGTTATTTATTAGTTATGCGTAGTTATTATTTATCTTAGTAATTAGTTTCAGCTACAATGACTACGCAGTCTACCTAGGTTACCAGGATATTCTAGTTTAAAAACTTAAAGTATATACACATCTCAATTTTTGTAAATTCTCTCTAGTTTTGTGTTACTTCAATCAATATACTTACCTTGTTATACAATGCCAGTGGAAGAAGGAAAAAAACAAGAACAAAATTCTGTTTGTTTTCCACAAAGACTTCAAAAAGGTTTTCATAAAGACTTCAATATAGTTTTGTTTTCACAAAGACTTCAAAAAGATTTTCAAGGATCATGTCAAAACATGTCAAAACCATATCAAAAGTTCATCTTCAAAACCTTTTGATTCTTGTATTTATAGACTTCAATTCACCAGAAATTTTGACACATCTCTGCAGAATTTAACTTTAGGAGCTAGTTTATGACCGTTCAAGGTTGAAAGATAATGTCACAAGTTGCAAAAGTTACATCATTTCATCAAAAGATAGCATAAATTTTTTGTTGTCTGCACTGACCGAATGTTTCATTAGAAATTTTTAATCATTGCAACTTAGAACTCATCACCGAACTCTGGATCAAACTTTCAGTAAGCGCCTTTACCAAACGTTTGGTGAAGTATTTGGTGGCTAGATAGAAACTTCATAATCAGATTGAACTGAGAGACCGTACTTTGAGCTCATCGCCAAATGTCTGGTCTCACTCAACTAACATTTGGTCACCTCAGAATTCAGAAAACTCAAAGTATCCTCTCACCCATCCAATCCAAGTTTTTACTTCGTCATCCGATCAATCTTCTTACATATTTTTAAATAAATTTGTAGCACTTTCTAAAATACTTTGATGTAATTTTTTTCCAAGAAGGCTTACCTTCAATTTATTTTTCCTCCAAAAGTACAAAAACATACACCCTTTCTTCAATTTCATGTGGAACACTTCAACATACGTGTAGCTTCTTGGCCCGAGACCCTTATACTTTGGTCTCGGAAAGGTGCACCCACCGTACTTTGCTACGAGAAGTACAAGGCATCGATACCAATTATATGCATGCCGTATAAAGCAGGGATCGATATAGCGGAAGCAACATAAAATAGATGAAGTACAATCAACAATGCATGCATAACATAACATTATAAATCTATACAATCATAATGTCAAGGTACCAAAATGTAATAAGTACGCAGCCGACATAATCAAAGTACAAAAGATATCAACAAGGCCCACTATCATCCGCAAGGGTAGCCTACTCTCGGCTCATCCTCTGTGAAGCCCAAGTCGTGCTCACGGTCCTCTGCATGATGGTAAAAATAAAGTATGAGCGATAATGAATCGTCCAGTAAGTAAATCTGTCCGGGTTCGTCATATGGATCATACATGAGAGACGGGATGATAAAATAAATACATGCATAATTAAGGAACATAACACGTCTCCGTTCACAAATAAAGTAGCATGACATACATGTAATCGTAAACATAACACATTCATATAAAACACGTAAAGTAAAGCCAACAACTTTCTTCTATCTAGATCCACATGAATCCAACTTTAAATTTATCCATTCTTACTTTCTAATCTATACCTTATGCTAAAGCACAAATTCTTCGTGTCCATATCAAGTGTAATTCCATGCATAAATTTCTCTTTGATCAATTTAGTCATACCTAAGGCTCATAGGTGTGTCATAATTATAGCTTGTGTGTTTATGTCATATGGCCTTAAAAATTACATCACATGGTTTTTATTTCATAAAACATTTCAAAACATGACATTTTCATAACGTTCATAACATGGCATATTTATGACATTTTCATAACTTTCATAAGATGACATTTTCATATGATGTCTATAGCACTTTTCCTGACATAAAAACGATAACACACGACATATAGAATGATTTTCCATACAATAACATGTAAAAATATGAATCACAGTGTTCCAAACATGGTGATACATCATATGTACATGGATCTAACAGTGACGCGTTATGTCATAGATCTCGCATCCTGGACAAGATGTTACACCGGCAATAAGGATAATATATGCCCCTGGCAACTACCATTCCAGTTCCGATGTCACGACAGCGTAACAATAACATAACATATTATTATATAACGTAACATAACATAAGCCGCTGGAATCAATCGTGTCGTGGTACGGTTCGTTACGCGTGAAATCTTTTAAAACATAGGATGCAATAAAAAATTTTGTTCAAAACTTTTGCTTCATTGGTCCATGCATGTAGGCTCCATTTTGGTCAATTAAGCCATTCTAACTTTACATCATCATATATCCAACACTTATCCTCATAATATATGTCACAAACTTAATAAAATGCCACACTTTTTGGAGTATCAACTATTATCATTTTCTTAATCTACATACTTGTCACTTCATCCACTAGCAAGTCAATAATACATAGTACACATATTTCCATATACATATATTTACGTCGATAAATAAACACTTTGTTGGTACATATATATACACACTTGGCCGAAAACATATAATTCAAAAATAGCCAAAAATTTTGTGGCTCACATGTGAAATTCAGCCACTAAATCATTTCATATTGGCACACAAAAATCACCCACAATTTAGGCCAAATTGTGGAGATTTCAAATTCAATTTTTTAAACACATGGGGGGCGCCTCTAAGTCAGCCATTAGAGCTGAATATCTGCTTTATTTTTATGTATATTATGTGTGACATAATATATATGACATATGCAAAAAGTTTGAATTTAATCGGAGAAAAATCGCGAAGTCGACGAAAGTCGAAAATTCGGTTTTCTACGAACACAACACATGGAACATTTTTGGCATGAGTTGTAACGTGTATCTAGAAAATTTTTACACATTCAAGACATGTTAAAGTGTTCTAGAAAATTCAATTTAGGGCTGATTGGAATTTACCATATATGTGTAATTATTGTGCATTATTTGACAAAACTTACCAAAGTAAAATTTCAGCACATGCTAGCTATGTTACACACCATTCTCAGCCATATTGGAGCCTAGGTGGAGCATAGTTGGCATCTCAATTGGTGGAGAATACGCCACACAAGATTAGGGACATAAAAGAGAGAACTACACAAGGTAACAATTCAAAAGATTTCAAATAAACCACATGCTGAAAATTTCAGCACATGGAAAATGGAGTGGCCGATTTTTACTATGTAATTGTGTTCAATTTGCTTCCCAAAATTGAAGGATTGAATGGTGACATTTTGAACTCTTTTTGTCACATGTTTTGCAAGTTATTCTCAGATTTTACAGCTCATTAAAATAATGACAAGTTGGACCAATCATCAAGTGCCAAGTAAGCAAGGCCAAGTCGTTCCTCCAATCATGGTGTGCCAAGTAAGCAAGATGGTGTCACGTCTACACAAGGCAAATCTTCTAAGGTCATTAAAGAGAATTATCAAGAAAGGGAAGAAGGTCGGGGGATGGCCACACATGATTATAAGGAAGAGAAGTAGTGCAAACAAGGCCAAGACAACTCTCATATTCTCTCAAGTGAAAAAGGGTCTTCTACTTTCTTCTTCTTCTTTTCTTTCTTCTTCTTCCTCTCTCAAGCCTATTGTTTATATATTCAAAATATTGTAGAGGCTTTGATTATACCACCCATACTCATACATTGTTGTACAAGGTTGATCAAGGTGTGATCAAACCTTCATTCGTTTGGTGGTGGTGTCTGTGATCCATTTGCTTGTTTGTTTCGATTGTAAAAGGATGGAGTTGGTGTGTAACTCCAGCAACCCTTGTGATAAGGTGTTTTTGATGTGTAGTGATAACCGAGGAAGGTGTCTTCGAAGACTGGAGTAGGTTGATTTAACCGAACCAGTATAAAATCCTTGGTGTCTTTACTTTACTGCACTTTACTTTCAGTTTCCAGCATTTTACATCAACTTCATTACAAAGGTAAAAATAGCAAACGAATTTCAAAAAAAAATTTTCAGAAACATAACCACACCTCTTACTTTTCATTTGATGCAATTTTCAACTCATTTGGATAAGTATAAGTCAATCAAACTTGAATCGTTCTGAGACTAGTGCAATCTGATTTTCAGAGTTGCAAAGGTTGAGAACATCAACGTGATTGATATACTTACCAAAGGGATTTTTGAAAACTGTTTCAAACTATTGAAATACATATATTGAGGGTCTTCGCATAAAATTTTCAGACCATTTGGAGCCACCAATTAATTGGAATAAAATTTTCAAATCAGAGTACTATTTATGGCAGATTTCGCAATCTGACCAAAAACATATTTTCAAAGGGTTAGGAGTTGAATTTTAATTTGAAATTTTTATGAGATACTTAGAACATCGGAGAGTAGAATTCCAAAAAATTTCATAATTTTTGTAGGTCTGTAACTAGGTCTTTAAATTGTTTCAAATCAGAATATGAAAACAGAAACTGTTTTCAGAAGTGAGGTTTTTGGTTCAAAAGTTTTTATAAAAACCAAATTTTCTACACCCATTATTCAACCCCCTCCCTCTTCTAAGGGTGCTATACAGGTCCTACACATACATCATACTTATGAATTATGCATCCTCAACCATATGCATGTTAGTTTCCATCATAGAAATGATTTCAAGAGTCATGATCATGATGATGTTCATGATGAAAATTACATGCAAACATAAAGGATGATAGAAACCATTAAAACATATTTTCTTGAACCATGATCATCAAGATTAAACTTTATTATGAAGATGTATAATCAAGGTCAAGAGGGTGGCTAAAAACAGTCCTCAACCGAATTTATGTAGGCTCATTTTGGGCATGATGATCATCAAGGACCAAACTTTTGTGGTCAAGCATTATAGACATGGATATGAATCTCATAAACATGTTAAATCAAGACCATCAATATGCATAAAATCTAAAAATCATCAAGAAACACATAAGTGATGATCATCATGAAAATACATAAAAACATGACTCAAAGAAAGATTCCAAGCACACTTTTTATGAGATGACACATGCATCCATATTCTTCCTACTGCATTATCACTCATGTTCATATTCATAAGCAAGACTCTTTTTCATTTCATCTTGGACATATACATACACATATTCATGATTCACATAAAAATCACACATCTTGCATGCAAACACACTTTTTGCATATTAATGCTAGAAAAGTCTCTGAACATAATTCATGAAAGATCCAGTTTTATATATGGACATAGATACTTGGATTTTCAACATACATGAAGAAACTAGGTGTAATACTTGCCTTTTCTTTGGATTTAAACCGTAAAATAGAAAAGATTTCTTCTTCCTCCTTCTTGGATGTACACGGCCTAAAGGCTAAAAAAGGAGATGATTTAAACATCTTGAAACAAGAATATTTAGAAGTCTCTAACATCAATTCATAAGAAAGATCTTACCTTTGAAGATTCTTAAGATTATCCCCTCTTCTTCAACTTAGAAAGTTTCCTCCTTCCTCTTGGTGAAACTTTCAGCCTAGGTGCCCAAAATGGGGAATAAGTCGGGCAATTTGGAAGGATAAAGGAAGAAGAAATTACTAGAATGGAATGTTGTAGAATTCTACCTTAGATGTTGGTTGAAGATTTCCTACACTTGAATGTCTCCTCTTTCTCCTAAACTTGGAGAATTTTCCGTCCTTTTTCTCCTTAGGACTCATGATTGAAGGGGTCTTGGAAAGCTTTAAGGACTTTGATTTTCTTGGTGAGGGGAGAGAAAAATGTATTTGGTTGGAATGAATTAAATGAAGGGGAATGGAGTGAAAATGAAGTCTCCTCCTCTTAGCCCTTGCTTGGACGAAATTTAAGAGAGAAGAGGTGGGGAATCTTCATCATGAAATTTCATGGAAAGGAGGAGAGTGGATTTTTGGGATGTAAAATGTTTTGATGATGTAAAAAGATGTTTTGAATAAGTTAAAAAGGAAATTCACACTTGGAATTTGAAACAAAATGAGAAAAACACATTATGGGACATAGATCTCTCACATAGATTGATCTATGTATACATCAGTCTCTTGGAGGGAGACATCGATCGATCTATGTTGGAAAGGTCGAAGGTTGGAACCATTCTGTCCAGCATCGATCTCTCAAAACTGAAAACATCGATCAATCGATGTATGGAGGTTCAAAACTAGAACCTCTCAGGAAGACACCGATCTCTTAGTCTTGGAGACATCGATCGATTGATGTCACATCAGTCTCTCAAGGAGAGACTTCAATCGATTGATGTGTGGAGGTTCAAAACTGGAACCTCTCTGGAAGACATCGATCTCCCAGTCTTAAGGACATCGATCGATCGATCTCACATCAGTCTCTGAAGGAGAGACTTCGATCGATTGATGTATGGCAAGTTCAAAACTGGAACCTCTCTAGAGGACATCGATCTCTCAATCCAGACACATCGATCGATCGATGTCATCCAGAATTCAAATTTTTATGATCGTTAGAACAAAATCCAAGGGAGATTCATGGTGTTTTCTCTTTCCAATCTTTCTTGTGCACTTTTCTCTAGCATTGTACATGCTTCCTTGACTATTGTATCCATGTCTAATATTCTGTACCATGGCTTTGAAGGATCAAATCAATCCATAGAGTGGCTAAAGACTATTTTCAAATTGTCAAGACTTGAGATTGACTTAAAAACATGGGGAAGGCTCCAAAAACGTGGATAACACATCCTATAAATAGTAAAAGCTCAGATGAGGCATTTATATACTTTTACTATCATCAAGCTTCATTCTTCATTGTTGTAAATTTTCTCTCATTTATGTAAAAATGCTTAAAGCTTGTTAAGCCCTTATTTGTTCTTCATTGTTAAATATTGAGAGATTGTAAATCTAACACAAGATGAACCATAAATATTTGATCTCTTGCTTATGTTTAGACTAGTGATAAAGTGTAAATCCTACTACTTTCTTAATCCGACTGTGAGAAAGTTCTTTGAGAGAACTTTGTTTAAGTTGTGAGTAGCAAGAAGTTGTTCTTGCTTAGAGCTGAAGTTGTTGTATTTGCACAAAGTTATTTTGTGCAAGACGTGGCTGTTGTGGTTGCTTATACTAAGTTGCTAGTGTATGTATTTCTGTGGTTTTTCTTATTAAGTATAATAAGAAGAGTAGTTGTTGAAAATCCACTTTGGAGACAAAGTGATAGTGGAGTAGAATCATTTACTATTTGAACCACTCTATATCTGGTGTGCTAATTTATTTTCTCTCACCTCCTATTGTTGCTTTGATGTTGAATTCCATTTGAGTTTGAGAAAGCCAAAAGTAAGAAAATTCTACAAAATTACCCAACACTCTATTCACCCCCTCTAGAGTGTTTGTTACATGCCTAACAAATTGTGTCAGAGCCTAACCTTGATTGCTTGGCAAACCTTTGCAAGTAGCAAGGTTAAAGATCATGGAAATGACAACCTCTTCATCCCATAGCTCAACCTCCAAGCCAACTGCACTATGTAGAGAAAAAGGGGTGATTTCAAAATATATGATTTAAATGTGCATAAAAACGAGCATGAGATAAATGTGCATGATATATTGCATATTACTTGCCTTATTTAGTTCATATATACTGTTTTCAGAAGTTGGGTTTTTGGTTCAAACTAATTTTAAAAACCACATTTTCCGCACCCACTATTCAACCCCCCTTCTAGTGGTGCCTTGCAGATCCTACAATTGGTATCAGAGAGCAGGAACACTCACAACAAAAGGATCCAACGATCTACGTGAGATGGCATCCACTAGCTATAACACCGTGCAAGAAGGAATGTCAACCATAAGGCCTCCTCTCTTTGACGGTGAGTCTTTTGTTCAATGGAAGGTAAGAATGAAACTGTTCTTTATGGCAATAGATATTGATCTTTGGTCGATTATAGAAGATGGTCCTTTTGTCCCATCTAAGTTATCCACTGTAGACGGAGTCACACTAGAAGTTGTTAAACCTAGACAAGAATATACAAGTGATGATAAAAAGAAACTTAGCATGAATGCTAGGGCTATGCAATTGCTCCTAAATGGATTAAGAGTGAGTCTAGTTATGTCTCAAACTGTTCTAGTGCACAAGAAATGTGGAGGATACTAGAAATAAAACACGAAGGCGCGAGTCAAGTAAAAGAGTCAAAGATAAACATGCTTATGTCCACACTTGAGTCGTTTAAACTATTGCCTAATGAATCTATTGTTGATATGGATCTTTGCTTGACTAACATCTACAATTCTCTTGAGTCTCTTGGTAAAGCTTTTACCATGCAGGAAAAAGTACAGAAAGTCTTGCGAAGCCTTCCATCTGAGTGGGACTCTAATGTAACGGCCATAGAAGAAAGCAAAGAGACTAAATCGATTAAGATGGAAGAACTAATTGGATCACTTAAGGTATATGAAAACAAACTTGGTTTAAGACATTCTGAGTCCATTTCTAATAATGATAGGGCTATAGTATTTAAATCAAATGAATACGTCGTAGATGATAGTGACATAGATTCCGATGATGAGGACTTAATCACGATGGCTAAAAGATTAAGAAAAATATTGAGAAAATCGATTAAACATAAGTCTACCTCATCTAAGGATCATAGACATAAAAATAAGGAAATAAAGTGCTATGAATGCGGAAAACTTGAACATCTATCATATGACTGCCCTAATAAGGAAAAACAAACAAACAAATACCCTGACAAGGATCGGAACAAGAATAGACTCGTCTCAGAACCTAAGCAAAGGAGAAGAGCATTCAAAGCCTCCACTTGGAGTGACACATCCGACTCTGAGACTGATGATACTGAAGAACACAAGGCACAAGTATGCTTTACATCTAAAGCATCAAATGAGGTATCTTCCGACTCTGATTCCGATTCTGAATGCTCTTATGATGATTTATTTAGTCAATATTTAGAATTGCATAAGTTTTCAAAGACTCTTGCAAAAGAAAAGAAGCGATTAATTGAAGACAAGAAATTGTTAGAATCTTCTAACAAAGATCTTGTATCTCAATTAAACGATTCAATAGAAGAGTCGTCATGCATTATAAATTCATTAAAGTCTGAAATTTCATCATTGACATCCGAGAACACTGAATTGAAATCCGAGATTTCAAACTTGAAATCAAGGAATGCGGATGTAGAGAAAAAGGTGAAACAATTTGACACAGGATCTAACATGCTGCATCGTATTATCTTATCACAAAAGCATGATAGTGACAAAACAGGTTTGGGATACGTTGAGACAAATGAAGCATCCACCAAACCAACTAAGTTCGTTGTGTCTAAGAAAGTAGACACCCCAAAGCCAAAAACGGTGTCTAAGATGACGCAAAGACCTCTTCCCTCATCACGCCCCACTTCTTCATCATATCATGCGAAATACAATGTTGTACCATATAGATATGAAAAGAAAAGAGTGATGCATACACGACATTCATTCCATCCACGCACTACGCACATAAACACAAGGACATATCAAAAACGTCCTACATATAATGCGTATAAAGGAGTTCTTGGCAAAAGGCCAGATACAGTTGCACCTAAAGTATACTATGTTGTGCTTTCATCACCTTTCTCACCTTTTAGAAGACCTAGAAGGGTCACTCAAATGTGGGTACCAAAAGGGACATTTTCAAAGGGTTGAATAAATAACCCTTACGAACGCACATTATATGAAATGCATGATTTTTTTCTTTACAGACATATTTTGATTGCTTTCCAAAATAAAGGGGGAGAGAAAGCATGATTAAGGGGGAGAGAGATACTAATTGAATAAATCAAGGGGGAGCGGTGTTCAAATTTTGAATTTATGCATAATTGAAGGGGGAGCGATAGGATTTAAATCATGAGTATAGGTTATTTTGAAAATCATCAAAAGGGGGAGATTGTAGAGAAAAAGGGGTTTGAGTGATTTCAAAATATATGATTTAAATGTGCACAAAAACGAGCATGAGATAAATGTGCGTGATATATTGCATATTACTTGCCTTATTTAGTTCATATATATTGTTGCCGTACTAACGAGCCATGAAGCGTTAAAGCTTACATCATATGGCAAACGTTTGTTGTGTTTATACTATTTTCAATTCCACCATTAATGAACTAAACTAGTTCATTAAGTGAAGTACTTAGTTAAACTAAGTAGTTCATTAAAGGAAGTTACATTTGAACAAGGCACAAAGGCAACAAGACCAAGAAAGGAAAGTCTTCTCCTCCTCTCCATATTAAATATACACGCATATATATATACAAAAAATATATATTTTCAGATTTTTTGAAAAAGACACATACACATGCATTCCAACGTACTATCGACATGTTATATATTTTACGTACGTATGTTAACGTCACACCATTATACTTAACTCATATTTATGAGTATATTTAGGTCTTATATCATATGATATAAGTCATGGTGATGACAAATTAAATACGGCATGTTAAAAGGTTCTAAACCAAAAATTTGTCGTATCGGGCGATACCGAAACTTCGCCAACGTGTCACGTACTTGCCATAAATAGATGGCCAGCCCATATACCTCAAAAATCAATATTATTTTCGTGGCCTACATGATATTTTCAGCCATAAAATCATTCCATGTTGGCACACACAAATCACCCCACATTAAGGCCAAATTGTGGAGATTCCAATTTTAATTTTGTCACATGTTAATGGCGCCACTTTAGACCAGCCAAGTGTTGAGAATTAAAGTTTATATTATATATATTATGTGTAACATAATATATATAACATGTGAAAAAGTTGGAATTTAATTAGAAAAGAATCGGGTAATCGATAAATATCGAAAATTCGGTTTTCTACGTACACAACACATGGAACATTTTTGGCACATCATACGACACGTATCTAGACACTTTTTACGTATGTCATACATCTTAAAGTGTTCTAGAAAATTAAATTAAGGGCTGATTGGAATATAACATGTGTGTATTATTAAATGTGCACTATTTTACAAAGTTAGCAAAATAAAATTCAGCACATGCATATACATGTATACACGCCTATTCCAGCTGAGATGGAGCCTATGTGGAGCCTTGTTGGCATATTGATTGGTCAAGAATCAAGCATACAATGTTGATAACATAAATGAAGAAGCCACACAAGGTAACTATTAAAACTTTATCTCATTTGTAACACATGCTGAAAGTTTCAGCATGTGCTAATAAGCTGGCCGATTTCTATGTGATTATGAGACATATTTTACTTCTTGATTAAGGTGGATTGATTGGAAGATGATTTGGAAGTATTTTTGAATAACTTATGCAATAAAGAAAGTGATAT
>AP025055.1:26890423-27034703 GCA_036186865.1 Eustoma russellianum
GGGGAGATTGTAGAGAAAAAAGGGGTTTGAGTGATTTCAAAATATATGATTTAAATGTGCACAAAAACGAGCATGAGATGAATGTGCATGATATATTGCATATTACTTGCCTTATTTAGTTCATATATACTGTTGCCGTACTAACGAGGCATGAAGCATTAAAGCTTACATCATATGGCAAACATTTGTTGTGTTTATACTATTTTCAATTCCACCATTAATGAACTAAACTAGTTCATTAAGTGAAGTACTTAGTTAATTAAACTAAGTAGTTCATTAAAGGAAGTTACATTTGAACAAGGCACAAAGGCAACAAGACCAAGAAAGGAAAGTCTTCTCCTCCTCTCCATATTAAATATACACGCATATATATATACAAAAATATATATTTTCAGATTTTTTGAAAAAGGCACATACACATGCATTCCAACGTACTATCGACATGTTATATATTTTACGTACGTACGTTAACGTCACACCATTATACTTAACTCATATTTATGAGTATATTTAGGTCTTATATCATATGATATAAGTCATGGTGATGACAAATTAAATACGGCATGTTAAAAGGTTCTAAACCAAAAATTTGTCGTATCGGACGATACCGAAACTTCGCCAACGTGTCACGTACTTGCCATAAATAGATGGCCAGCCCATATACCTCAAAATCAATATTATTTTCGTGGCCTACATGATATTTTCAGCCATAAAATCTTTCCATGTTGGCACACACAAATCACCCCACATTAAGGCCAAATTGTGGAGAATCCAATTTTAATTTTGTCACATGTTAATGGCGCCACTTTAGACCAGCCAAGTGTTGAGAATTAAAGTTTATATTATATATATTATGTGTAACATAATATATATAACATGTGAAAAAGTTGGAATTTAATTAGAAAAGAATTGGGTAATCGATAAATATCGAAAATTCAGTTTTCTACGTACACAACACATGGAACATTTTTGGCACATCATACGACACGTATCTAGACACTTTTTACGTATGTCATACATCTTAAAGTGTTCTAGAAAATTAAATTAAGGGCTGATTGGAATATAACATGTGTGTATTATTAAATGTGCACTATTTTACAAAGTTAGCAAAAATAAAATTCAGCACATGCATATACATGTATACACGCCTATTCCAGCTGAGATGGAGCCTATGTGGAGCCTTGTTGGCATATTGATTGGTCAAGAATCAAGCATACAATGTTGATAACATAAATGAAGAAGCCACACAAGGTAACTATTAAAACTTTATCTCATTTGTAACACATGCTGAAAATTTCAGCATGTGCTAATAAGCTGGCCGATTTCTATGTGATTATGAGACATATTTTACTTCTTGATTAAGGTGGATTGATTGGAAGATGATTTGGAAGTATTTTGAATAACTTATGCAATAAAGAAAGTGATATTTTCAAATATCACACATGCTGAAAATTTCAGCATGTGTGTGATAGATGCTGGCCGATTTTAAGGTGTTATAAGTGACTAATTTTTATTCCAAAATTGATGAAAATGTTGTGCAATAAATGATAATTGATTCCTTCTTCATTTTCAAGAAATAAATCAAAGCAAATTTGACAACATTTTGAAAAGAGTACAAATGTTTCACATGCTGAAATTTCAGCATGTAAAGCATCATAATGTCCGAAATTTTCATCCCTTTTTGTGAGAATTTTATCTTGCTTAATTTATGTGATAATCTTGTGGATTATGGAAATTATTCTATGTTGATTTTGACACATGTTTTAGTGAAATATTCAGATTTTCCAAGTCATCGAATGATGACAACTTTCAACCAATCATGAAGTGCCAAGTAAGCAAAAGTTAAATGATCATCCAATGAGAACATGCCAAGTAAGCAAGATCATGTCACAATGATGCCACACATTCTCCCAAGGACTTAGAAGACAATTTTCAAGAGGGGAAGGACCTAAGGGGACGGCTGCAATGTGTTAAAAAGGAAGGAGATGAGCAAAAACAAAAAATAAGAACAAGCATTGCATTTTCAAGAGATCAAAAAACGCTAGCCTCTCTTCTTCTACTCTCTCTTTCTTTCTTCTTCTTGAAAGCCTATTGTACTCATATTTTCAATCTTGAATAGGCTTGTTATAGACCACCACATATTCTATATCTTTGTAGAAGATTGATCAAGGTGTGATCAATCTTTATTCTTGCAAGGTGGTGGTGTTCGTGCGAATTGTATTCATCGTACAAGGTTTGTAAAGGGTTGGAGTTAGTGTGTAACTGTATCAACCCTGTGGTATGGTGTATTGCGTGTGTGTGACTAGTGTGAACCAAGGAAGGTGTTCCTTGAAGACTGGAATAGGTTGTTTATAACCGAACCAGTATAAAATTCTTGGTGCCATCTACTTACAGCATTTATTTTCTGTTACTGCACCGTTTACTCTTTTGTTTACGTTTGTAAAAATAGTAAACGACTTTCAAAAATTACAAAAATTTCCAGAAACAAAGTCACACGTCTTAGGGTTAATTTGGAAGAAGTTTCAACCCTTTTGGATAAGTATAAGTCAATCAAACATCCAAAGTTCTGAGACTAGTGCAGTCTGATTTTCAGGCTTGTAAAGGTTGAGACTTTGAGTGTATTTGACTAACTTCCCAAAAGAATTTTTTAAAACTGTTTTAACCCATTTAAATAAAATATATAAGGGGTTAGTGGTTAAAATTTCAGAGCAATTGGAGTTAAGTACAAACAAGAATTAATTTTTCAAATCAGTGTACCGTTTCTGGCAGATTTGAACAATCTGACCACCAACAAAATTTCAAAGGGTTAGAGGTTGAATTTAAATCTGAACCTTTTAGGAGACACTCATAACATCTGAGGCTAAGTTCTCTCCAAATTTCAGAATTTTGGAAGACCTGCAACCTAGATTTCAAAACGTTTTAAAACTGTTCTTGAAAACAGAGACTGTTTTCAAAAGTTCGGTTTTTGGTTCAAACTGATTCTAAAAACCACATTTTCTGCACCCACTATTCAACCCCCCCTTCTAGTGGTGCCTTGCAGATCCTACACATTATTCTTAGGATCAAACACTAAAGCACATATATTTGATGTCTAAAATTATTGTTTGTGGAAGTTTTGAATTATAAATCATTTGAAATATTGCGGATTTGATATATGGAGAGGTGTTGTCAAAAGGAATTGAAGTTTCTGTGATCACCAACTCAAAAGGAGAGTCAATGTTCAAAGATGAGGATGACTACATCGACGAAGAAAAGATAAACTTCACCATAAAGAGAAAAGCATTTGATATTCTTTCAAGTGCTCTAACCACCACTGAGCTTATAAGACTTCAAGGTCTCGAAACATCCCATGAAACATGAAAGAGGCTAGAAATGATACATGAAGGGACTGAAAAAGTAAGAAAGGCCAAAAGACTTATGCTCATGAAGGAGTATGAAATGTTCGGGATGAAGAGTGGTGAAAAGATTGAAGAGACAATCTATCGATTCACTCGAATAGTGAATCAACTCTCTATGGTTGACAAGAAAATCTCAAATGAAGATCTTGTCTCAAAGTTCCTCAACTCATTGCCAAGAGAATAGACACCCAAAGTCACCACTATCACCGAGTCTAAGAATCCCAAGACTCTTAACCTTGATGAGCTATCCGGTAATCTTCTTACCCATGGAATTCTTATTGACGAGCAAAATAGGATGAACCCTATCAAGTCCACACAAGCATCACACAAAGGATTGATGGCTCATGCAAGGAATTTTTTCAATAGACCACCCAAGGATAATGAAGCAAGTGAAAATTGATGTAAGTATGGTCGACCCGGTCACTTCATCTCCGATTGCCATGTCAAGGAGCCGCAAAAACAAGAAAAGAAGATTTTTCCTCAAAAGAAGAAAGCCTTAAATGCGGAGGTAACTACGTGGGATGGTCTTCTTTCTGAATCGGAAGGAGAAGGAAGTGAAGACAATGATGTTGGACTTGTTTCAATAAATGAGAATCAAAAAGCAAAACATACTTGGCTAATGGCAATTGCGAATGACCTTCAGGTAAATTCCAATCTTTCTACTTTACAAGATGAAATAGGAGATTTGTAAGATGACTTTGAAAAATTGAATTTAAAACATAAACACTTAAAGAAAGAATTTAAAAAGTGTATATAGAGAATAAGAGCTTGCATGATAAGAACATTTTGATCTACCAAGAGCATGATTTCATACTTACCATGCACAAAACCATAGCGCTAGAAAATATGGAGATTAGGAAGAAATGGGAAAAATTAAGAATAGACTTACAAAAACTAACCGATGGTAAAAGTAATTTAGGCAACTTGCTTGGAAACTAAAATATAGGAAATGATAAATCTGGCTTAGGATTTAATTCATCATATTCTTCTATTAAGCCCAAGTTATTAAAGAAAAAGCCAAATAAGAGAAAAACTCAACATGACTCATCATCTTATAAACCAAGACATGTACCCACTTGTTTTCATTGTAACAAAATAGGACATGTAAAAAGTGTTGTGGAGCTAGATTTATCAACATGTATGTTTGGAAGCCTAAAGGTCGACAAGCTCACCCGAAAAGACCCAACCATCAAAGGATACTAATGTATAAATCTTTTGGTTTTGCAGGCTCTATAGATAAATGGAGTAGCCAAAGAAGAAGGAATGAAATGGCTTAGGGACAGCGTTCGACGCACATGACTGGAGAAAAGACTTTGTTCACCAAGCTCAAGCTCCAAGATGGTGGAACGATGCATTTTGGCAATGGGAGTGCAAAAATCCTTGGACATTGAGAAATTGGTAACTCTTCTTTCATTATTAATAATGTATTATATGTCAAAGGCCTAAGTATAACTTGATGAGTGTCACTCAACTATGTGATGCTAATTTTCAAGTTGAATTTGTGAAAAGAAAATGCATTGTGAAAAGGAATGATCAAATCGTTTTTTAGGATATAAGGAAAATGATATTTATAAATTTAGCACACATTATTTCATGTCACAAAAAGTTTCATGTTTAGTTTCCAAAAAAGATTTGACACAATTATGGCATATACGACTTAGACATATTAATTTTAAGAATTTCAAATAGATTTGCAAAAATGAAAAGGTCCAAAGTCTTCGAAAATTGAATTTCGAAAACCATGGTTTATGTGACACTTTTCAAAAGACAAAGCTTGTTAAAGCAAGCTTCAAGCCCAAAAATGAAATATCCACCACTAAGCCTCTATAGTTGCTTCATATGGATTTGTATGGGGATACTTGTACCGCAAGCTTAGATGGAAAAAATTTCACTTTTGTTGTGGTAGATGATTTCTCTAGGTACACTTGGGTCATATTCTTAGCTAAAAAGAATGATGCATGCCAAGAGTTTATAAAACTTTGTAGGATATTAGAAAACAAAAAAAGACATTATTAAGGAAATTAGAAGTGAAAGAGGTGGTGAGTTTGATGGCAAGTTTCAAGAATTTTGTGTATCCAAGGGGTATAAACACAATTATTCGGCTCCTAGAACTCCTCAACAAAATGGTATTGCAGAAAAGAAGAGTAAAACACTTCAAGAAATGAGTAGAGGCATGCTAAATGAATTTGAGCTACCTAAATATTTTTGGGCTGAGGCGGTAAATAACGCATGTCACGTAATAAATAGATTTTATTTGAGACCATCTCTCAAAAAAACCCTTATAAGATTTTGAAAGGAAGAGCACCTAACATTAGTTATTTCAAAGTATTTGTTGTAAGTGTTTTATACTTAACACCAAAGGTAACTTACATAAACTCTATTTCAAAGTGGATGAAAGAATCTTTGTGGGTTATGCTCAAAATAGCAAGGCTTTTAGGATATATAATAAATGGAGTATGAAAGTTAAAGAATCAATTCATGTTAAGTTTAGTGAACTCCTTGATGATGAACCATGCATAAATGATGATGATGATGAAGAAAGAATTGAAGTAAGTCATAAAGAAAAATCTGAGAAACCAAAAGGAAATATTGTTATTGATATTAGGATTGACCCACTTGAAAATAGATCTAAGGTAGAAGAAGAAGAAGAAGAAGAAGAAGAAGAAGAAGAAGAAGAAGAAGAAGAAGAAGTAAGAGGAGACACCTCAAATTTATCTAATTTATATAAATATAAGAAAGATCATCCAAAATAGTCAATACTAGGAGAAACAAGTCAAGGCATACTGATATGAAGTGTGTAAATGCAAAAATAAAATTCTCTCTGGCGCAGGGTTGCAATCGCAGGCGGCAGTGATGCCGCCGTTTTTGATCTGCAAACAAAGCTACGGACATTTCGGCGGCGTGAAGAATCGCTCCTTCCACTGGTACTTTTCAATTGTTTCAATTTCTTTCATCTTGGTTTTGCTTCAGCGATTGTCGACTACGGGTTCGGCCCCAAATATTGCAAAAGATTCAACTTTTTTAATTGTAATGTTGCATTATCATTTAGTACTGGTCTTGAATTCATATTTGGTCTGAGATAGAACCGTCGCCACTCTCCAAATCATTTGCGGCTACGGTATCGTCTACAGTAGCAGGCAGATTCCCATCGCATGAGACGGGACGCTATAAAGGATACCCCGCTGTTTCATTTACGTAAGATGAAATTGCCATTGTTGCAAATCGTTTCAAGTACGCCCTGGTTGAAGCCTTTTGGCGTGGCCGGCCATCAATGGCTGGTTTGCACGCTTCGATTGACAGAATTAGGTTCAAAGGTTCAGTTAATATTGGTCTCCTTGATAAGGGACATGTGCTGCTAAAATTTGTTAACGAAGATGATTATACACAATTCTTTTATCGTCGTCACTTGCGTTTCCAAGGTTACGATATGAAGGTTAAGTAATGGACTCCATCTTTCGATCCATGTCAGGATACCCCAATCGTCCCAGTGTGGGTGGCACTTGAGGGTCTTCCAATTCATCTCCACGATATCGTACTTTATATGAGATTGCAAAGTTGATTGGTACACATTTAAAGATAGACTCGGCTACCTTAAGTTTTCATCGTCCCTCTGTGGCGCGGTTTTGTGTTGAAGTGGATGTCACCATGGATTTACCATCTAAGATATTTATAGACTGTGGAGAGCATTCTTTCTTTCAAGTAATTGTGTATGAAGATCTCCCTAGGTACTACAACAAATGCCGTCGATTTTGCCATTCAAAGGGTTCATGTGGCGATAGGAAGGTTCATGCCCAAGCGCATCCAATGAAGAATACAGGAAAGAATGAAGTGTGGATTCCTAAAGGAAATATTCAGAAAGAGACTAGAGAACAACCTGGTGGAGATTCTATTCCAAATCAGCATCTGGTCCAGACTGTTGGAGCAGGGGGCGGTGAGGATAGGGAAGAGCTACAGGCAACAGCTCAAGCCGATCAATCACAAGACCCTGCGCCTACTGCGGATACATCTATATTGCAGATTTTCTCTCAGCTGACTGCAGATTTATGTCATGTACTATCAGTGCCGCCAACATTGGAAGTTTAAAAGCATCAGGATGAGCAGCAGATGGATACATCCTACCCTGCTACACTATCTACCCGGACCGATGAATCTGATATAGAAGGGAGAGCCGTACAAATATCTCCTCCGCCCTTGGAGATTTCAGCCACGAATGTACAGCATGCTCAAGAGGTGAACCCAACTTTTGAAGTGGCTCCGGAAGTCCGAATTCAATCCGTTCAAATTGAACTGCCAGTGCCACTGGCGATACTGCCAGCCAGTGACCATCCTTCCTTGCCCGATTATGATCCCTTAATTGAACAATTCTATCAAGATTACTTTCGGGAAGAGGAAGATGATATTGATCTTGCAGTAGGTTCGGACAATGAAGCTTCTTGCTCCTCTATTCGGCGTAAAGGTAATGACTATGATGATATCCAGGAGAGTTTGCTCATTGCGGCGGATGACATGGATTGTCGCATGACATCGACTGGTGGCGGGACTCTTCTTGGCAGACTATCTGGGAAAAAACACAGAGCTCGGAAGAATCTTCCCCCACCTCCACCGTCCTCAATGGTTACTAGACGGGGAAGTCATCGTTCTTTTGAATTATAATGAGATTAGCATGCCTCAAATTCCACGACTGATCTTTTAATTTCGTTTTCTTTTATTTTAGTTTGTAGCAATGGCTACCCTCGGCCATTTAACGCGGGATATTTATTACATAAATAAAGACCGGAAGGTATCCTTCCGTTTATTAAAAAAAGTCAAGGCATACTAACTAGGAGACAATTTAATGAAAATGCCTTTATTTAACAAGTTAAGCCTAAGAATATTAAAGAATCTATAGATGATGAGGATTGGGTGTTAGCTATGCAAGAAGAGCTAAATCAATTCGAAAGAGGTGATGTTTGGTAATTAGTGGCTAAACCTAGTGATTGTGTTATAATTGGCACTAAATGGGTATTTAGAAATAAAATGGATGATAAGGGAAATATAACTAGAAACAAAGCTAGGTTAATAGCTCAAGGATATTGACAAGAAGAAGAAGGTATAGACTATGATGAGACTTTTGCTCCCGTAGCTAGATTAGAAGCTATTAGAATGCTACTATCATATGCATGATATAAGGAATTCTAACTATACCAAATAGATGTGAAATCCGCCTTCTGGAATGGAATAACTCAAGAAGAAATGTATGTAGCACAACCAATGGGGTTTGAAAATCATGAATATCCGAATCATGTATTCAAATTCAAAAAAATCCATTTATGGACTTAAACAAGCTTCTAGGGCATGGTATGAGAGATTAAGTAACTTCCTCCTTGAAAACGATTTTTAAGAGAAAAAGTCGACATTACTCTTTTTATTAAAGAACAAGGAAATAATAAATTACTTGTTCAAATTTATGTCGATGATATTATATTTGGTGTCACTAATGACTTTCTTTGTGAGTATCTTGCTAAGTTGATAGAAGGAGAATTTGAGATGAGCATGATGGCTGAACTCAATTACTTCCTTGGAATTCAAATCAAGCAAACTCAAGTTGAATATACATATCCCAAACAAAGTATACCAAGGATATACTCAAGAAATACAAGTTGGAGGACGAGAGGAGTGTAAGCTCACCAATGAGCACAAGTACAAAGCTCGACAAAGATGAAAAAAGAAAGCCGGTTGAGGTAACCAAATACAGGAGTATGATTGGTAGTCTACTTTATTCAACGCCTAATGGACTAGATATTTTTCATGTTGTGTGCTTATGTGCTAGATTTCAAAGTATGCCTAAGGAATCGCATCTAGTTGCCATTAAACGTATTTTTAGATATTTGAATGGTACTTTGAACTTTGGGTTATTCTATACCAAAACTGGGTGTTTTGACTTAAGAGGGTATAGTGACTCCGACTATATCAGAAGCCTAGTCGATAGAAAAAGCACCTTTGGGACATGTCAATTCCTTGGCGATTGCTTAGTTTCTTGGTTTTCCAAGAAACAAAATTGTGTGTCACTTTCAACAGCGTAATCTGAATATGTGTCGGCCGCTTCATGTTATGCCCAACTATTTTGGATGATAAACACCTTGAATGACTACAATATCAAGTTTGACAGAGTGCTTATCTTATGTGATAACATTTCAACCATAAGTAAAGCGCAAAACCCGGTACACTATACTAGAACCAAGCATATTGAAGTGAGACATCACTTTATAAGGGATTGTACTAAAAAAAGGATTGGTATATGTTGAATTTGTTCCAACCAATAACCAAATAGCTGATATTTTCACCAAATCCCTTCCTACCGAGACATTCGAATCCATTAGAACAAGATTAGGAATGATAAACAATGTTTAGAGGGTAAAAATTACCAAATAGGTAGCAATCAGCAGACATCACTCGATCTATGTAGCTGCTAAGAGACTGAAGGACATCAGTCTCTCACATCGATCGATCGATGTGGATGCTGAGAGACTGAAGTACATCAGTCTCACACATCGATCGATCGATGTGAAGGACATTGATCGATCGATCTCGTTGGGCACAGGAACTATAAAAGCTGCAAAAAAAACAGAAAGTCTCATTCAACCTTCTCCAAACGCGAACCCTAACCTGAAAAGCATCTCTCTTCAAAAATCGACTTCTCTTCCCCCAAATCTTTACAACAAACTCCAATTTTTCTTCAACCCAATCCATTTCTACATTAATTTCTTAATTTTTATCATTCCTCTTGCAAATTTCGTGCCCTACCAACCTACATGGCTTTAAGAATCAAAAATACCTCCAAAAGGCCAAGAACCTCTCGTGAAGAGGATGAAGTGCCACAACAATCCCGCCAACAAGTCCCAACCGGTCTTAGAACAAAGGGACTAAGGAAAAAAAAACCAATTTTTCTCAAGAAAATATGTTGCCTGATGTTAGAGGGAGGTTAGAACTCCACATTTTCCCATAGCTCAAGTCTGGTGAGTACGAAAATGCTTTAGAAGAGCCCATGGGTCCAGTTAAATTCTCATATATTTCACTTAGGGCTCAAGTGTTATTTGATGAATGGGAAAATAAGAAAAGGTCTATGATTCCATTGGAATTGCTCAAAATTCATGATATTTTGAGAAATGATGAACTAAGTCCGATCATCATTTGGTTGGATGATAAAAAATGGAGACCTATTTGGGATGTTTCTAAAATAGATTAAATGTCTACCCGTTACACCCGCCTGTTTTATGCGAATCTTTGTAGAATATTTAAATGGACTCTCGTTCTCCCTAAATTCGGTTATAGATGGCCAAATTGTTGAGTTTAATGCAAAATCAATAAATGAGCTTATTAGTGTCTCTGATGAAGGTTTAGATGATTTTGATTCTTGGAAATGGGATACTTACAAGTACAAAGTGATAGAAGATTAAGTTAAGACTTTTCTTGGCTTTCACCCCACAAGAAACTCCAACGATATGCCTTTGGTTTATCGTCTGTTGCTTGCCATTGTCACTTTCTGTGTCAATGGCAAGTCAGTCAAATTTTTGAGAAAAAAGGTTTGAGTGATTTACAAATGTATGATTTATATATGACGTTATTACGAAATACATGAATAAATTATTACTTGATACGTTTATGTGATAAACATGCTTTATATGCTTATATATATTGTTCCTATACTAACAATCCATGAAGCGTTAAGTCTTACGTCATATGGCAAACATTTGTTGTCTTTGTACTATTTTCAGGTGTCATAATTAATGAACTAAACTAGTTCATTATGTGAAGTGCTTAAGTTAATAAAGTAGTTCATTAAATGAGGATATATTTGGAGAGAGCTATATGGAAACAAATTGGAAATGGAAAGTCTCTTCATCCTCTTTAATTTACACGCCCCATATGTATTTATTATATGTATCCATATTTTTTTAAAAAGCACTATATACTTATATTCCGACGTACCACCTACACGTCACATATATTATAAACATATGTCGACGTCACACCACTATATACACCTCATATTTATGAGTATATTCAGGTCTTATATCATATGATATAAGTCATGATGATGTCCAAATTATAACGAAATGTTACAAGATCATAAACCAAAAAATTGTCGTATCGGGTGACTACCGAAACTTCACCGACATGTCACGTACTTGACATATAAAGATGGCCAGCCTATATAAACCAAAAATGCTTAAAACTTCCGTGTCTCACATGTTACAATCAGCCACAAAGTCATACCATGTTGGCACACACAAACACCCACAATTTAGCCTATATTTGTGGAGAATTCAAACTCAACTTTATTTTTGGCACATTGGCGTTTTCTACTCAGTTGTTGGAGCTGAATATACTCCTCATTTTATATTATGTGTCACGTAATATATATATTACATGGGTAAGAAGTGTTAAATTAATTGGAGAAAAATCGCGTAATCGACGAAAATCGAAAATTCGGTTTTCTACAAACTTACACACATAGAACGTTTTTAGCACTGATGTAACATGTATCTAGACACTTTTTACATATTCAAAAAATGTTAAAGTGTTCTAGAAAATTCAAAATAGGGCTAATTATTATTTACCATATATGTATAAATATTGTGCATTATTTGACAAAGCTTGCCAAAAGAAAATTTCAGCACATGTATAGCCCTTCTACAGACCTACTACATCCATGTTGGAGCCAAGGTGAAGCTTATTTGGCACTTTAATTGGTGGAGAATATGCCACACAAGATTGGTGACATTGAAGAGGGCACCACATAAGGAAATAATTCAAAAGAGACATGCTGAAAATTTCAGCATATGTCTACTATAGCTGGCTGATTTTCCCCTTGATTGCACTTCAATTGTCTTCCCAAATTGAAGGGGGATTAATGTGTGATTGTATGATAATTATTTGACTAGAATTTAAGCATATATTTTCAGTTTTTTTAGAATTTACAGCTCATTACAAGGGTGCCAAGGTGGACCAATAAACAATTGACAACTAAACCAGGTCAAGTCATCCTTCCAATCATATTGCACCAAGTAAGCATGATTGTGCCATCTCTTACACAAGACAATCTTCCAAGGACATTAAGACGATTCTCATGGAAGGAAGTAAGCCCTAGGGGGCAGCCAAAGTGTGATAAAAACGAGAAGATGTGCAAGACAAGGCAAACAACAATTCATATTCTCTCAAATGCAAAAAGCTAGACTACTCTTTTCTTCTTCCTTTTTTTCTTCTTCTTCTTAGTATCAAGCCTATTGTTCATATATTATACATATTATATAGGCTTTGAATATACCACCCATATGCGTTAATTGTTTGTAAAAGGTTGATCAAGGTGTGATCAAACCTTCATTCGATCGGTGGTGGTGTTCGTGATTGATTTGCTTGATTGTTTTTATTGTAAAAGGGTGGAGTTAGTGTTTAACTCCAATAATCCTTGTGGTAAGGTGTTTGTTGTTTTTAGTGATAATCGAGGAAGGTGTCCTCGAAGACTGGAGTAGGTTGTTTTAACCGAACCAGTATAAAATTCTTGGTGTTCTTACTTTTCAGCACTTTATTTTCAATTTCTAGTTTTCTGCATCGCTTTAATTGCAATGGTAAAAATAGTAAATCATCTTAAAAAATTATAACAATTTTCAAAAACATAGCCACATGTCCTAGTTTTCATTTGGCACAAGTTTGACTTCATTTCGCGAAGTATAAGTCAATCAAACGTTAATAGTTCTGAGACTAGTGCAATGTGATTTTCGGATTTGCAAAGGGTGAGAACATCAACGTGATTGACATACTTCCCAAAGGAATTTTCAAAAAATATTTAAACCCATTACAATACACATCTTGAGGGTCTTAGAATAAAATTTTCAGACCATTTAGAGTTACCAATTAATAGGAATAAAGTTTTCAATTCGTAGTACAGTTTCTGGCATATTTGCGCAATCTGAACAAAAACGTATTTTCAAGGGGTTAGCCTTGAAGTTTTAATTTGAAATTTTCGTGAGTCACCCATAACATCTGAGAGTACATCCTCATCAAATTTCATAATTTTTGGAGGCCTACAACTAGGTCATTTAAATAATTCAAATCAGGATCTGAAAACAGAAACTGTTTTAAAAAGTGAGTAATTTAGGTCAAAAAGTTTTAAAAAACCAAATTTTTCGCACTCACTATTCAACTCCTCCATCTAGTGGTGCTATACAGGTCCTACACAAATTACCTAGTAATTTAGATTTTTACATGGCCTACCATATAGCCATGAGAGAAAAGTTGAATTTCGGAGAAATATTTTTTGTGAATGTGTTGGAAGCTATCACCAAAAAGAGCAAGGCACTTCCATATAGCAATCTAATATATCGATTGCTCAAAAAATGGAATGGGTTATGTGGCCAGTGAAGAAAAAATATCCACTAAGGATTATTATACAAAAGCCAACATCCGACAATCCATAAATCCCGAAAGGAGGCTCAACGCAGGGGTGTTCAAAATGAACCCTGAGAAGAAGAAGCCACACACATCCCTGCTGGAGAACCAAACCCCCCACCAGCACATCTCACTGAACCTCAACCTCAACCCAGCCCTACTTTTCACGTAGATAAAGGGAAGGCATCGATGGAGGAAGATAGTAGCTCGGAATATCATGCCGAGGTTGAAGTTGATGCGCTACAGAGGTATTTAAATCAATTCGGAAAAGACCTGACCAAGGAACAAGTTCGGACAGACGATCTTGAGAAGAAAAATGTAACTTTCAAAAAGAGAGTTACAACATTTGAGACCAAGTACAACAAGTTCAAGGCAAAACTCAAGGCGTGCATTCTCGGATTGACATTCTTCTTGTTGAATTAATGAAACCTTATGCGTTTCTCCTCTTATTGGTTTTGATGTTTTCAAAAAGAGGGAGAAGTTGGTATTTGTGCTTACATTGGAATAGCTTATATTTGTGCTTACATTGGAATAGAGTATATTGATGCTTGATTTGCTTGCTTTCTTGAGTTGAATTACTTGCTTGCTTGAGGCAAAAATGAATGTTTTTGGCATATATGGTGCATAATTAGTGTAAATGGAAATATGCTTGCATGATTTGTTTTGTTTGGCATACTTGGAATATGTGTTGGTGGTCTGATAGGAATTTGCCTAAACTAAAAACCCTAACTATCCATATCCATACACACCACATCTATATATTTTTACACAAATCAAAAAAAAAAAAAAATTCGATAGCAATATTCCTTTCGGAAAGGAGAAAAAATATTTTGCAGCTTCCCTCTCTGTTCTGTCGCCTACAACAAAAGAAAGGAAAATAAAATCTTGCAACTATCTCTCCAACACCAATTCGACCACCCATCAGAGAAGAGGACCAAAAAAATGAATTCCTAAGCTTGCTAGTAACCCTTTCAACCGAGAGCTTAAGGAAGGGAGAAGAAGATATTTTTCGATTCAACTCAATCCCAATCTAATGGTACGGTATAGTACAGCAATCTATGTAAGTAATCTCTTTATATTTTCTATGTTTCGCGAAAATCTATACGTTATTTTGGTATAAACTTTGAATCATACATAAATAAATTTTGATGCATAGATGAACGTATATACGGTGGTATATAGCCGAATATATATGTATATAAGAATGTATAAGGGTCGATTATATATATGTGCATGGTATGGATTTATAATTGATGGGCTGTACAAGGCAGTAGCCGTTCAAACATATGTACCCTGGATATGTTGATATTTAATGTATAATTGGGAAATGTGTAGGAACATGTGTGCGCACTGTGCAACTAGGAGTATGTATATGTGTGGTTTATTCTTAATGTGGGATTTTGAAAATTATATGGCAACCTGGCCGAAAGAGGTATTGGCTCCACATTGGTTGCCGTGCTCGGCAGAAGGTATACCATTTGGTGTTTGGCTAACGTCGGTTTTCATGCATGTGTTTAAAGTATAAGAATATACATAATGTACGTATTTGAATTGTAAACGGTATGTAATGGCTGAAAAATATATTGGAATTGAGAAAATTTGTTTGGTTTTGGAAAACAATTGGAATATTGACATTTGGAAATTGTTTTGGAACATCAAACATTTGAAATCGGTTTGGAAATCGTGCATTGCATATTCTGGAAAATTCACCCTTACATGGGAAATATATTCTTAATCTTTATTGGTTCCAAAAAAATGGACCGTCCGAGCATGTTGGCTATTTTGGTATATAGAGCGCTCGAACACATTTGACTGCCAATTGGGCCGTCCAGACACATTTGGCTATTTCAATAGGCCGTCTGTGACACATTTGACCAATTGGGGGATCAATTCGTAAGTCTTGCGATATAAGTCACTTATAAGGTAAGCGTCATGGCCATTGCATTTCATCGATGAGAATTGGATATCACATTTGCATACTGGAAGGGGTAATCACATATGGGAAATGGATGTCGGAAGGGATATCGCATATGATATCGGAAATGAAAATGGAAAATAGAAAATAAAAATGGAAAAAGAAAATGGAAATTGAAATGGTTATCGAGTCGTTGCATTCATTTTTTTGAAAAGTTGCCTCACGGTTTTTGATTGTAATGACACTTGTGTGCGATGACTAAGTTGCGTGTGCTGTACTTATTTGATTGTTCAGGAAGGGCAAAGAGGTAAACTTTATTTGCGAAGAGAAGCATGCTATTTTCTATTTTATTATTTATTTATTTTATTTGCACTTGCTTCTCCATGTATGATCCCATGGTAAGTATAGTGAGGTTATTTGCTGGGCGATGTATGTTGCTCAACCCTTTTTATAAATCATTTCTGCAAATAGACAGGTAAATGAGCTAAGCTATCATGGAAGATCAGAAACGAAGATTTTGAGATCGAGAACATTCGGATGAGACTTTCGAGGATTTAGCTAAAGCAGCTATTTTGATATTCGAGGTTTATGTATTGGGAGATTTAGTGTTTATCTACGTTTGACATTTGTATCGAATAAGAATTACCTAGACATTGATATTAATGATGATGATTATTTCGAGGTTTTAATATCTATGACTTCCGTTGATATTGGTTTACGTTATTATGCTAACGTGAAATAGAATTGTATCGACGCCTTATATTCTCCTTAGCAAGATACGGCGGATGAGTCATTTTGAGTACTAGGACTTGGGGACAGGTCGCTACGGTTGGTATCAGAGCATGACTCTAGATCCACGGCGGAAACGTAGATTTAGGCCTGATCTTAAAAGTTAAGTTACAATTTTGCCCATAAGTCATGATCTTGAACATAAGTGGCGATTTTGATTAAGAGTTGATCTTATTTATAAGTATTGATTTTAGTCATAAGCGACGATTATACTTTAAGCATGATCTTAGAATTAAGAAATGATTTAGACTTAAGTGACGATTGGTTGAGGGGTACACATATCAAATAGAACTACAGTAAATTATAGATCACGTAATACGCAAGTTTTGAAGATGAAACTTCTTGTAAGTGGAGAGGTCTGTTACATCTATGCCCGGAGGAGTGTTATGTACGTGATCTTGCAAGGAAAAGGGAAAGGAAAATATTAAATGGAAGTTAACCTAAAATAACTAGTATTGGAACAAGAAAATAGGATATGATTGAATTTAATAGAAAAACCTATATCTAATAGGAATTTGTCTAAACTAAAAACCCTAACTATTCATATCTATACACACCACACCTATCTATATATTGTTACACAAAGCAAAAAAAAATCCCATAGCAATTCCATTCGGCCGCCTTTAGAAAACAAAGGAGAAAGAATATTTTGCAGCTTCCCTCTCTATTCTGTCGCTTACAACAAAAGAAAGGAAAAGAAAATCTTGCAACTATCCCTCCAACCCCAATTCGACCACCCATCAGAGAAGAGGACAAAAAAGAAAAAGGAAATCCTAAGCCTTTCAACCGAGAGCTTAAGGAAAGGAGAAGAAGACGTTTTCCGATTAAACTCAGTCTCAATCTAATCGTACGGTATAGTATAGCAATTAATGTAAACAATCTTCTTATACTTGCTATGTTTCGTAAAATCTATACGTTATTTTGATATAAACTTCGGATCATGCATAAGTAAATTTGGACACATAGGTGAATGTGTATACGGTGGTATATACCCGAATATATATGTATATAAGAATGTATAAGGGTCGATTATATATATGTGCATGGGTGTGTACTGTGCAACTGGGAGTATCTATATGTGTAGTTTATTCTTAATCAGGGATTTTAAAAATTATATGGCATACTGGCCGAAAGAGGTATTGGCTCCACAGTGGTTGCCATGCTCGGTAGAAGGTATACCATTTGGTGTTTGGCTAACGTTGGTTTTCATGCATGTGTTTAAGGTATAAATATATACATTTTTTACGTATTTGAATTGTAAACGGTATGTAATGGCCGAAAAATATATTGGAATTCGGAAAAATTGTTTTGTTTTGGAAAACAATTGGAATATTGACATTTGAAAATTGTTTTGGAACCTCGAACATTTGCAATCGGTTTGGAATTCGTGCATTGCATATGTTGGAAAATTCACCCTTATATGGGAAATATATCGTTAAGTTGGATTGCTTCCAAACAAACGGGTCGTCCGAGCATGTTGCCTATTTCGGTATATAAAGCGCTCGGACACAATTGACTGCCAATCGGACCGTCCAGACACATTTGACTATTTTGATAGGCCGTCTGTGACACATTTGTCCAATTGAGCGATCAATTTGTAGGTCTTACGATATATTCGCTTGTGAGCCAAGCGACATGGCCATTGCATTGTATCGGTGAGAATTGGATATCGCATATGGATACCGGAAGGGGTAATCGCATATGGGTATCAGAAATGGATATCTGAAGGGATATCCTATATGATATCGGAAACGAAAATTGAAAATGGAAAATGGAAATGGAAAAGGAAATGGAAATCGAAATGGTTATCAAGTCATTGCATTCATTTTTTTGATATTAATGATGATGATTATTTCAAGGTTTTAATATCTATAACTTCAACTGACATCGGTTTGCGTCATTATGTTGACGTGGAATTGAATTGTATCGACGTCTCGGGTGAGTCGTTTCGAGTACTAGGGCTCCAGACGGATCCCTGCGTGTATGATTTGCAAAACTTGGTATGAAATAAGGATTTCACATTTTTGGCTTTTATGATGAAACCTATGGTAAATGAAAATTGCAATGATATATATGTTGCATTGACAAATTGAAGCATGATTTTGTTGAGGGGGAGTTTTGAAAAGTTTTTCATCATATTCATTGGTTTCGGAAAGATTATATTGAGGGTGAGTTTTAGATATGTTCACAGGTTTCATGTCCTTAGGAGGAGCATAGAGTGCATAGACTAAGAGGGAGATGTAAAATTTCACGTTTTTAACTTTTAGCTCGATTTACAAGCAAAAACATCGTTTAAAAGTCTTGGTTTTGAAATCATCAAAAAGGGAAGATTGTTGGGATATGAAATGTTTCTATGATGTAAAAAGATGTTTTGAATAAGTTAAAAAGGAAATTCACTCTTGGAATTTGAAGCAAAATGAGAAAAACATATAATGGGACACAGATCTCTCACATAGATTGCTCTACGTATACATCAGTCTCTTAGAGAGATATCGATCGATCTATGTTGGAAAGGTCCAAGGTTGGAACCATTTTGTCCAACATCGATCCCTTAAAACTGGAAACATCGATGGACTGATGTATGGAGGTTCAAAACTGGAACCTCTCTGGAAGACATTGATCTCTCAGTCATGGAGACATCGATCAATCGATGTCACATGAATCTCTCGAGGAGGAACTTTGATCGATCGATTTATGGAGGTTCAAAACTAGAACCTCTCTGGAAGACATCGATCTCTCAGTCTTGTGGACGTCGATCGATTGATGTCACATCAGTCTCTAAAGGAGAGACTTTGATCTATCAATGTATGCCAGGTTCAAAACTAGAACCTCTCTAGAGAACATCGATCTCTCAACCTAGACACATCGATCGATCGATGTCATCTAGATTTCAAATTTTTATGGCCGTTGGAACAAAATCTAATGGAGATTCATGGTGCTTTCTCTTTCCAATCTTGCTCAAATTTCTTGCGGACTTTTCTTTAACATTCTACATGCTTCTTTGACTATTGTATCCATGTCTATGATTCTCTAGGGTGGCTTTGGAAGATCAAATCAATCCATAGAATGGCTAAAGGCTATTTCCAAATTGTCAAGACTTGAGATTGACTTGAAGACATGGGGAAGGCTCCACAAACATGGATAACACCTCCTATAAATAGAAGAAGCTCAGATGAGTCTTTAATACACTTTTACCATCGTCAAGCTTCATTCTTCATTGGTGTAAACTTCTTTCATTTGTATAAAAGTGCTTATTGCTTGTTAAGCCCTTATTTGTTATTCATTGTTGTATATTGAGAGATTGTAAGTCTAACAGAAGAGAAACCATAAATATTTGAACTCTTGCTTGTGTTTAGACTAGTGAGAAAGTGTAAACTCCACTACTTCCTTAAACTCACTGTGAGAAAGTTCTTTGAGAGAACTTTATTGAAGTTGATAGGAAGAAGTTGTTATTGCTTAGAGTTGAAGTTTTTATATTTGCACAAAGTTGTTTTGTGCAAGAAGTTGCTGTTGTGGTTGCTTACACTAAGTTGTTAATGTAAGTATTGCTTTGGTTGTGCTTATTAAGTATAATAAGAAGATTAGTTGTTGAAAATCCACTTTGAAAATAAAGTGGTAGTAGAATAGAACCATTTACGATTCGAACCACTCTATATCCGATGTACTCATTCATTGTCTCTTATCTCCTATTCTTGCTTTGATTTTGAATTCTATTTGAGTTGGAGAAAGCCAAAAAAGAAAATTCCGCAAAATTGTCCAACATTCTATTCATCCCTCCTCCTCTAGAGTGTTTGTTATGAATCTAACAAGATGTGATCGAGGAAGGGTTGTATGTCATGGCATTGGTTGAAAATTTGGTGTGGTAAGAAATTGCTTGTTTTTTTTCTTGTTCCTGCCTACTTGGCCTGTTATAGGCTTGGAACGATAGGAGAATTTTCCCATCATGATGTTCAAGGGAATGAAGGAAAAGAGATATGATGTGTGTAAGGTTTGCATGTAATTTGGTTGGGTTAGGGATGAAATGTTGTAAGGCAAAAATTCTTCCCCACTTTGCATGCTTGTGGCCGGCCATATGGGAGTGGAAGAGGGTGAAATAATTATCCTTTAGAGAATGTAAGAATGTGACAAAAATGAGGCTTTTAGGAAGAAATTGGACATAGATTGTACACTTTTAATTTTCTTAAAATGTCGTAAGAAAATTAATTATGGTGGAAAAAGAAACATAAAATAATCTTCCACCCTATGCATGGTAGTGGGCGGCCACGGGAGTGCTAATGTGGGTAGAAAATGACAAATTTGCCTACCTTATTTTCCTGTCCTAACTTTCCTTTTTCTTTTATTTAAATGTATAAGAAAATTGGTGTCCTATTTTTAATTCCATTTAGTTATTTCACATAATTTATTTATTATTTAGGGCAAACGTTATTTATTTAAAGTATACTGCATATTATGCATATAACACTTAGCACGATACAACGATTTAATAACTTACATGCGGTACAGAAGAAGAGATGCAACAATACATAAACCACAATTAAAGCATGTGACTTAACATTTTCTCCTTTTTCTAATTTTTTGTTACATGGAATACATTCAGTGAATCCGAGCTTCAGTCGTACTACTATGTATGCATGTATTTTAAACTGATCACCATGTATTTTAAGCATGAACATTCTGAAAACAATTTCATCCAATATAGCAAAAATTATAAAAATATATTTTATGTTTTCTCACTAAATTCCATAAGAAATGTTCTTTCAAAGGGATCGGCATTTTAGCAAACGAATTCAAATTTCTCCTGTAACAGCCCTGGCCAAATATGAGGAAACGGCTCCTTATTCTTCTTCACTTCATGTCGAGACGTTTACGACACGTGAAAGTACAGGGTGAGCACGTGTATGAGCTACTGAAACCACGTGAGGATCAAGCAGCACCTGCCAAGGGCCATGAGCTCACCTCAAGCACTGTAGAGGGCTATGAAAATTGCAAAAAAATTCATTTGAACTATCAATAACAAATGATCAAAATGCAAAGAACTGAAAACCAACGAAGAACAGAACAAGAAGCTTGAGAGAGAGAGAAATATCCTAGAGTTTCTTATTCAAGAAGACGATCGAATACAATGCTGCAAAATTGTGTCCTGCTAACCACCATCAGACGCGCTAAATGTAGAAGAAAACTACCATACGAAATTACAAGAAAGCCTTTTTACTAACTACTCGTACAACATAACTGTCAAGGGTATTTTCGACATTTCACTAGTTTTAAACGTTTGGCGCCCTCTGCTTCTTCTTCTTCCTGTGCACTCCATCCAACCTCTTCCGCAAATCACGGGATCACCGTGCCAACATGATCCTCCTGCGTTTCCTTCAGCTCATATCCCCAACTAAGCATATTAATCGTTGATTCCCTCATTCATCCCGCGGTCCTGGTTGCCAATGACACGGATTACGTTCATCATTCAGTGTGACACCTACTCCTCCTTTCCTCCACCACTTTCAACCTCTTCTGCTGTATTCTTGACACCTCCTTCAAGCTAAGCTTGGAATATATATTGTATGTCCCCAATACTGCAGAAAGTACTCCCAATCTTTTTGAATCAAGAGGCTTAGTGAAAATATCTGCCAACTGTATCTCAGTCCTTATTGGCATCAACTTGATTGCTCCTTCTTGTAGTTTGTCTCTTACCACATGACAATCAATTTCAATGTGCTTGGTCCTCTCATGGAACACAGGGTTTTCAGCTATGTAGATAGCGCTTTTACAACCACAAAATACTTCAACTGGCTTATCGGTACACACACCCAAGTCCTTCAAGAGGTAAGTGAGCCATTGGACCTCATATGTAACTAATGTCATTGCTCTATATTTCGCCTCTGCTGAGGACCTTGATACCTGTAGCGCCCCGCTCCCGAGTCCTAGCATCGGGAACAATGCACCCGCCGTATCTCACTAAGGAGAATACAAGGCGTCAAATCAATCTCTTACATGTCAGAAATGATGTAGAAATTTTTCTCGCGGAAACGTAAATCATAAGTTAAATTAAACTCCAATAATCGTCATTACATTACTGAATCAAAATTCTGATAATAAAAGTAATAGAGAAGTCTGTGAAAAATCTCCAAAGTATAAGTAAACACAACCAGCTGCAGAGCCCCCTCGTAACCTAGATGCAGCTATCAACCAGCCCACTCCGCTATGTCTGCCCCGTCCTCAACGAAGATATGCTCATAGTCCTCATCCGGCTCACCTGGGAAGTAGGGGTGAGTGACAGAAATCATCTAGTAGATGCCCGCCTCAAACCAATACAAAACGTGCATACCGAAATGATATAGCCACATAGCACATAGATAAGATATAACCTATAGCACATGGATATAAGATAAAACCACATAGCATATAAATATAAAATTAAGACCACATAGCACATAAATATAAGATAAAACCACATAGCACATAAATATAAGATAAAACCACATGGCACATAAATATAAGATAAAGTAACATGCATAAGATAAAGTAAATGCGGTAAGTAAAGCACTCCACATAAAAATGCGCAAGTACGTGATGCATGCTCAATCAACGTGTCTCACGCAACAAGAATCATGTCATGCAATATGCCCTTAGACCTATATGCAATGCATGATCCCGGGATTGACTGGATGCCTGTAGCCCGTACACTACAATCCACCCTTACGGATGCCCGTGGCCCGTACACCACGATCCACCCCAACCGATGCCTGTGGCCCGTACACCACGTTCAACCATAACCGATGCCCATGGCCCGTACACCATGATCCACCATAACCGAGTATCCATGGTCCGTACACCATGATCCACTCCACTCGAGAGTCTGAGACCCATACATCACAACCCACTCCAAATGAAAATGCACGTGCCATGAATGCAACAACAAAGTTGCCTGGGGCCCGTACGCCCATCCTCACCAACTCCGGCACTCAACAACAAAGTCACCTGGGGCCCGTACGCCCATCCTCACCATCTCTGGCACTCAATATTTGGTTTCATAAATTTTACGAATATTGGAAAGTTGTTATTTAGCATCCCCCTTATTGTTCCTTAGCTTGTATTAATTTACTAGAATTTTCTACTAATTTCTCCTACGTTTCCATTACTTAATTCTATTTATTATTATAAATTTTTAATTACTTAAATTTACCAAACTTTAGAAATTAAGTGAAAATAATTTAATTTTAACCTTTTATATTTTCTTGAATTTATTTGAATTTATTGATATTTAATTATATTTTTCTGGCCTGATCCGCCAGACCCGATACATTTTTTTTGAGAGGTTAATGGGTCGTCTTCGGCCCGACCCGCTGGCCAGTCGACCCGGTCCGTTGGCTGGCCTATTCTCCATCTTACTTTAATTATTTATTTATTTGTTTAATGGCT
Organism: Eustoma russellianum; assembly: GCA_036186865.1. Classification (NCBI taxonomy): domain Eukaryota; kingdom Viridiplantae; phylum Streptophyta; class Magnoliopsida; order Gentianales; family Gentianaceae; genus Eustoma; species Eustoma russellianum. Next base: position 26,914,370 of record AP025055.1, read on the forward strand.
GCTCCACTAGTGGCAACGAGCGTTGTGATTCGTTTTTCGATCCCAACCCCCATTTTCTCCTATTTCCAGTCTATAGGAACCTATTCTAAGGCCAAAACACAACTTTTTAAAGGCTCCTAATGTAAAAGTTCCCTTTTTTCTCCCCAATTCTTTAAGGGTATTTTGTTTTCGATTCAATCATACCACCAAATTCACACACCTACACGCACATAGCAACCATAAACAATATATCTCATGCTTTCCAACATATACAAAATTAACAACTTAAACAAATAAAAACAACGAAAGACATTAGTATACCATCCAAGCATGCATGAATCATACCCGTTTGAGGGGGAAGAGGCACCTACCTTTTTGATGAATTAACTTTCTTCTCTTCTAGGCTCGAATCTAAACAATTGTAGTATAAACATCAATACCTAATAATAAAGGTTAATTTGACTGACTTAAATAATTAGTTCGTAGCTTACTATTTTTTTTCTATTTGTCATACCAACATATATGTACACAATATAGAATATAGTATTTTGTATTTTAAATAAAATAATTTCCAAATAATTTGAAGGTTGGCGGCCAGTTTATACAAAGTGCACCACAGTTTATAACGATATGCATATATATAAAACACATATTTTATATTCACATAATGCATGCAAAATCATATTTCCCCTTCCGACACTATTTTCGGCCAGTGCATATTTTCTTTGCAATTCAAATGGTTTTCTCTTAACAAACAGCATATACATAATTCCAAAAATGAGAGTCCCACATTGATTATACATGGGATTCTCAATGAAATAAGAAATTTGTTTGAAATAGCGTTTCAAATATCATAACTTTTCAATCAATACGTTTTTTTGTTTTAACATAACCGCTACCCAAGTAGCCAACCGCAGGTTAATCTTATAATTTTAGCCATGCATAATTACAGCAACTTCCAATTTCTTATGCATACTTAAAATCTGTCGCACATAATATATATATATACATACAATTCAATTATGCAACCATATATACTTATGCATGATCCATCATTTTGATATGAAAATATACTTACGGATTTCACAAATCCATAATAAATATAAGTAAATTACTTACTTGTCTCAATATACTACGATTGGATTAAGGCTTGTTGTTGGACCAAGCTCCTTTCTTTCTCCTCTACGGTACACGGTTGGAGGCAAGGATGCAGAACCCTTTTTTTTTTGTTGCAGGCTGACAATCTGAGGGAAAAATATGGCTGCCTTTTTTTTCTTTACCTATGCTGGAGTGTGTGTGGCCGCCTATTAGGTTTTAGGGTTTCTTTTTTTTTTGTGTAGACTAAGTATATATGTATATATAGATGTATGGTAATTAGGTTTCCTATTAGGTTTTTTTTAAGGCAAAAATTTTATTGGCATAAACCCTCACTTATGGCGGAGGAAAACCGTATTACAATAAAAGATGTCAATAGCAGCAGTAAGCGATTATCAACATCCATGTTATATATGATATGCCACATTAAAACCTTACCAAGTAAAACCACCCTTGTGGATAAAACCTTCGCGAAGGAAAAAGCGTACATATTTATATAAACGGAGTGTTGATATATGTTATCGGATAAGCAAAAAGAAAAATAATCTTGAATGTTACATAAAAGTGCCAAAACTAAGATACTGACGATCGGCATCGTCTGATGCTTGTCTCTTGTCCAAACCGCACTCTTGTCAATGAGCAGGAAAGTGAGTGCAAACCGTGTCTGTGTCCATGCAGCAAAGAAGCAATTGACTGAGTAAAGCAGAATTATATGATCGAATGAAACGCTGGTAATGAATGGAATGAAGATCATACCATGTCTGCCTGCACAAATTAATGTGCCAGCAGAGATGTCAAGACGCGCCAAACCATATGGTAGAATAGCAACAGGGGGTAGCTGCTTCGGTGTATCTGCCTTGACTTGTGGTGACAAGAATGTCCCGCGGAAGATGCTCATAATAGTATAATGTAGTCCCAGCAGCCATGGGAGGCCATCATTGTGTCGATATAAAACAAAGAAAACAGAGTAAATGTGAATGGGCCGATGAAGACATACTAACATTCAGCAGGTTGAGTGAATATAAAACATACCGTGTCCGCCTGCACTCAATAGAGTACAGGCAGAAAGAACGCATAAATGCCAATCCTTATGGAAGACTTGTGTTGTGCGTCCATGATTGCCCCAAGTCGGTTTTGAAATGTAATTGATCCGCCAACCAAATACCGGGAAAAAACAGAAAGCATTATATATGCAGAGAGGATATAAGGTACAGCAGTTTAGCAACAGAAGAAAAGTCATACCGCGCCTGCCCGAGACCAAAAAGGTACGGGCAGAGTTATCTGTTGTGCGCCAATCCATTAGGAAGACATGAAAATCAGCATGTGCGTAGGTTAGCTGAAGTGAGATCGAGAATAAGTGAGGCCCGTACCAAGGCTGGGAGATTATGACTACTAAAATAGTCTATCTCAGGACAGAGCATGGCATGTTGAGCTAAGTAGTGAGCTGCCATATTGGTCTCCCGGTATGTATGAGTTATTTCCAATCTATGTGACTGGAGTAACGAATGCAAGAGCTGTAGGTGATAATTTCAAAAAATCTGCTGTGGTTGATGTAGCCGCGACACCATATGTGCACAATCAGATTCTATCACCATCGATCGGAAGAAAGGGAGAAAGTGTAATAGACCAAAAAGTGTGGCCTGAATCTTCGCCATCAAAGGCGTGCATGGAGGCAGACGGAAAGAGATAGCACGCACACAAGCGCCAGTATGATTGTGCAAAATTGCTCCCCCCGCAGCAAATCGACGGCCAACTGCTGCATCTACATTCAATTTGAGCCTACCTGACGGTGGAAATTTCCATCTGACAAGCCGGAGTCGCAGAGGATGGAGTCGCGGGATCCATGAGAGGGAAAGATTTGGCCCTGCTGAAAGTTTGGTTCCCTGTATTTTCTGGATCCACATATGGATGTCAAAATGTATGGAATTCCTAAGCATTGTGGTCGAAAATGATGTAGAATCTCCATAGATGAGCTGAGCATAGTGCCGCCAGATGTTGGAAACTATTATAGCTGGGACCACAATTTTTAAGACCCCAGATAATGTGGAGGATGTGGAGCGATACTACCAAGATAACAAGTATTGCCTTATACCCAACAATGCCGGGAGAGTACCCTGAAGTTCTGACGTGAAAAAGGCCCAAACCTAACAAATGCGATCACAGCGTAGGAAGACATGATCAATTGAGGCTGAGTGCTGCCTAAAAAACGGACACTGCGTAGGGCGTGCCACAGAGTATCGGCCAATGTAGTCCTCAAATGGCATAGCAGAATTGAAAATGCGCCAAAGCAAAATTTTCGTGGATGGAGAATGCTGCTTGAACCAAATAAATTTTGCCGAAAGCTGCGTAAGGGTTGATGTCCGACAAACATCATAGGCAGATTTTAATGTGAACTCCCCAGTAGAAGTCGGTGTCCATGAAAGGAACGAGCCCAAGCCGGTAGTCTGGGAGATGCACGTGTGATGTATCCGACAGATTAACTTCCATATCGCAGAGTCTGGAAGTCGTGGCCTATAATCTCCTCTTCTGCAATATTTCATATGCATATAATGACTCCACAGAGTTTTATTTTTTTGGTATGTCCACCAAATCCGGCAACTATATGCTTGCTGTAGCATATTAAGATCACGAAGACCTAGTCCACCCTCTTCAACAGGTAATGTAATTCTTGACCATGATACCCAATGATGTCGGTTTCCCCAATAGAAAGACGCCATCTTTCTGTTGATTATTCGGATGACTGATTTTGGCAAACCACCTGCTGCTAAAATATGTAGGGGCATTGCAGCAATCACTGAGCGTAGAAGAACTAGAAGCCCTACTTGGGAGAGCAGACGGGCATGCCAACCTTGCAGGCGGTCCTCCATGTGTTGCAATAGCGTGGAGCAATACACTGCTCTATTAATACCTTTATGAAGATATGAACCCAGATACCGAAAAGGAAGAGAAGCAAGTCGCATTCCCAGAATGTCTTTGTATGTCCGTCGCTGTTGTGGCGTGATATTAGCCAAAGGGATGAAACTGCTTTTGTGAAAATTAACCTTTTGTCCCGACGCAGCCTCATACTTAGTTAAGAATGCATGAAAACGATTTAGGTTACGCTGTATACCCTGAAGAAAAATAAGTAAATCATCAGCATAGGCCAAGTGGGTGATGACAAAGGGAATACGACCCAACCGAAAAGACTGGATATGGCCTGCTGCGACAAGCAACTTTAAGCCTCTGCTAAAACCCTCTGATGATAAAATAAACAGCAATGGGGACAGTGGATCACCCTGCTTTACTCCCCTAAATGGGCAAAACGATGACGATGGCTGGCCATTTATGAGGACCGATAGCTTCGTGGCACGCAGGTGATTGATCACAACCCTAATAAAGAAGTCTAAAAACCCGAACTTGCGTAATAATAACTCCAGGTACTCCCAGCTTACTCGGTCAAACGCCTTCATCATATCTAATTTCAAACATAGTTGAGGTCTGCCTTTATCCAGCATATGTACCATTTCCTGCGCCAATAATACTTGTATTGAAAGATCATGTCCGGGTAAGAATCCTGTTTGCTCCGGTAAGATTAATCTTGTCAAGAGTGCCCCTAATCGTGTGGCGATAATAAGAGTACAGACTTTACTCAAAAAATTCGTAAGACAGATGGGACGAAAGTTGCTAAATGTTTATGGTGATTGCATTTTCAATATCAAAGTAATTAAAGCACTAGCCATAACTGCTGGCTGTGGGACCCCAAGAAAGAATTCCTGCACCGCTTTAATTACATCAGAATGTATTATGGTCTAGCAGGAACGATAAAAATTGCCATGAAAACCGTCCGGCCCAGCTGCACTTTGAGGATCTAGGCTCCACACGGCTGTCTTTACCTCCGATTCTGACGGAAGCTGGGTAAGCATGAGGTTGTCCTGCTCAGATAAGACGCATGGGATGTGGGATAAAATCTCTGAGTGGTTCTGTGTTGCTTCCCGAGCAAATAATTCTGTATAGAACTCTACCGCAGAAGCCATGATATCATTCGGACTGGTTAGCAAAGTCCCTTGAGAATTTCAAATTTGTTGTATGCGAAGGTGTGTGCGTTTACCTTTGACTAGTGAGTGGAAGTATCTTGTATTAGCATCACCGTCATTGAGCCATTTTACTCTTGCCTTTTGCTTCCAGAATTGAAGTTCATAATTCGATGCAATCAAGTAGTCAGCCTTGGCCTTATAATAGGACTGCCGTGCCTCTTCCGTGGGATTTGCATCCCAACTCTGTTCGGCGCTACTCAGCAGGTCCTCTGCATGTTTTAGATTGCTGAAAATGTTCCCGAAGATATCTTTATTCTATTTTTGTATATCTTTCTTTAGGGAAAATAACTTCGTATAGAAACCATGCATGCCGCCCGTTGTTGAATATGATGACCAAGCATTCTGAACGAAGGCATGAAAAGCAGAATGATGGAGCCAGGCATCCAAAAAGCGAAATGAGCGACGGTAAGGCGGTGAACTCATTTTACAAAACAGTAGTAGCGGAGTGTGATCAGATGTGGCGCGAGGTAAATGATTTAACTGCAAGGTCTCAAACCCATCTTGAAACATAGAGTTGACAAAGACCCAGTCCAACCGACGTCGAACCCGGCCAAGACCTCTTTCTTCTGCCCATGTGAATCTAGTGCCTTGATATGGAGGTGACATAAGAGAGCATATTTCGATACAATCATCAAAATCATGTAAAGCTGTCAGAGAAGGGGTGGATCGTCCACTGTGATCGTCCAGAGATCTAAAAGTGTTGAAGTCGCCCCCACAAGCCAGGATAATCGCGATGTCGTAGCGAAGTCACACAACGAATGCCATAGAATGTTACGCTGGGAAGGCGTATGTTTCGCATAGACCAACGAGAGCACAAAAGTATATTGCAGTGTTAGTGATAGTAAAGTGAAATTGACCACCTGATCATTATCCTGCATGGCAAGCAAACAGAACTCATTATCCCGCCAAAAAACTAGATATGTTCAGACTGCGAGGCATAAAACTGCGAGAAACCAAGACGTAAACCAAACCCAGTTATTTGTGATGGAGTATGTTTAGGCTCAATCAAAGCTAGTAAATTCAATCGATGTTCTCTAATCAATTGGTGGAGACGTGGCAAGGAGGCACGCATGCCTCGAATATTCCATATTAAAATATTCATTGAGTAAGGTTAGAGGAACTTCCCTGAATAGCATGTGATGCACTACGCATCAAAATTGTTGATGGCGGCAAGGGGGGCAGATCCTTGCGAGATCGACGTTTGAGACGTGGGACAACTGGGATAAACGCAGTTTCCTCGTCATGAGCTTGTATACGCGAAATTAAGGTCGCATCATCTGGCGACGTCTGCATGAGCTGCATTCGGCGGGCAACATCTTCAGGCACAATAGGTATTTCCTCTACAGGAGTGTCAACTGGCAAATCATTATTTGATGAGTGACCAATATCAAGCTGCGTTATATCAGTTGGCATATGGTGATCCGCAGCATCACAGAATTCATCATGCATATGGTCGTCGGGAACATTTTCAGACGGCAACAGGACATTATCTGCTGTGTCGTGTTCTGCCATATCAAAATCATCTTGGGCCCTTGTAGGATCAACGGAATGTAACGGTGCTTGCATATTTTGGGCCACAGCATCATCTCCAGTGATAGTTTGCTCCTGAGCCGGCGGATGCCCTGATGGTTTACGCTTAACCGGAGTCCAACGCGTCTTGGACTGTCGAGCCGGGGGAGGTGGAGGAGGCGGTGGCGGTATACTGGAAGCTCCTTTAGGTGGACATGCAGAGGTTGCATGTCCCAAACGGCGGCAGGTAGTGCAGAATAAGGGCAAATCTTCATAAACTATTGTTTGCAGGATTAAGCGTCCTTTTGCTTGGAGATATATCTTTTGTGGAAATTCTTGAGATGCATCAATCTCCACACACACTCGAGCTACAGATGGTCGTAGTCCTTTGGAGGTTGCAATATCAAGTTTGATCGGCAAGCCAATGGGCCGGACGATTTCATATAGCGCATCCTTATGATGAAGGTGGATTGGTAACGCCGGGAGGGCAATCCAAATTGGCACAATAGGGACATCGGATGAGGGATCAAAATCAACAGTCCATTTCGTAACCCTCATGTGGCACCCAGATATATGCTAAGAACGACGATAAAAGCATCTCAGATAGTCGGCCTCATTGCTAAAATTCAACAAAATATGTGCTTGATCAATCAGTGTAATCCGAAGATCCTGATGAAAACCAATTTTCTCAAAAACTTCACGTATAATTTTTAACGGTGGATGATCATACCAAAAAGTGCCTACGAGGGAATATCGGAATGGAGCAGCAAGAGCGTCAATTTCCGAATCAAGGAAGGAAACCATAGTGATACCTTTGTAGCGCGTAGCCAACTTAGGTGAGATTGATATAGCCGGGGTGGCATTGGCACCGGTGACAACACGGGGTGTAACAAACCTCCCCCCTTACAATAAGTTTCGTCCTTGAAACTTGCGTATTACGTGATCTGTAACTTAGTGTAGTTCTACTTAGTCATTCACTTAGGTAATGATCATTCTAAGTATCCATTGCATATTGTGATGCATTAAGCATTTCACTTCCTTATCATAGGCTAAGGACTCGAAAATCATTCCTTGTACCCAACAAGGTAGTTTCTAAGTCTATTATTCTCCGCTTACATAAGATCATAACCTATCTTCTTAAAACTCTAAGATCAAACTTAAGGGTATTGTCATCATACCGGAGGGTCCATATCCCAGTCATCGGTTTATGATGTACTCATGTCTCCGGTAATCAGTAGCCTTCTAAAATCATTTCTTAGATATAGTATAATCTTTAACTTAATTCTCTATAATTACAACTTATAAACTTCCAATTATACCACTTGACGTGTATCATCCAACTTATGGCAATCTATGATTCTGGATTCTTAACTCATCATATATGATTCATCTCCTGTTACATGATCGGCCAAAATATCCACCAAATCCTCCGATGTATCAATCATCACATTTCATAAATACAAAATCAAGTCCTCAGATATGTTGGCCATCACTCCCCTTTATCATGGAATCAAACTCTCGAAATCAATTCTTATATCATCAAACTATGTCTATGATCATGCCATTACTTTTTTGAGATAAAATCAACGACCTAGTATATGAAGTATGTGTGTGGACATATTTATTTTTTTAAAAAAAAATTTAGAGAAAGTAACTTACGTAGCTATAATTTGAAGTATAGCTTTAACTGTTTAAAATAATATACCTTCTAATTTTTTTTTGTAAACACAAAAACTCAAAGTATCATATATCTGTTTTCACAACAAGGTGTCTCAAATGACCATTTATAAGACAATGATATAACTAGCTTGCAAAAGTATTACGGTTAGAATTATTTCAAAATAATTGAGACACAACAATCGTAAAATTTCTTTTTACAAAACGATTTGAACGCAGTGTCTTTTTCTTTCTAAATAGAATATATATTATGAAAGCTATGCTTTAATTCGCAAAATATAACAATTGAAAACTCAAACATTGTGAAGTTTCATAAAACAATTTGAATAAGGTATCGTTCTTTTATGAAAATAAATACATATATTTTGAAACTATTTCCGCTTCTCGAAATTAAATAAGTTCATCGCAAGAAGATAAATATATTTAATAGCATTTAATGGTAAAATTCTTGCAATATCGATAATTGACAACTAAAATTATTTTAGCAAAAATTTTTTATGGCTAATCGAAAATTGAGGAATAATGTAAGAACTGTATAAACATATCGTTGTTCGGAAACATCATTATTTTAAAATGTATCTGCTTGTTAGGGTAGTCAAAATTTCATTAGGTGGCTATGCGAATTTGGGGAAAAAAATGTAGCCTTGTAAAGTAATAGTGTATATAGAAAAGTGAAAGTAGTTTAAATATTTAGCAGCAAAAAATCTTTGAAATATCTTTGAAATATAGAATGTATCTTGGTGTACGTGCTTATAAGAAAACGTTTAACTACTTGGAACAAAATAATAGTCCAATACTTCGTATAATTTTCTAAGTCACCTCTTAAAGTTAATAGGAAATCCACCTACGTGCCGTTTCTTATAGATTTTTATCTTGAATTGTCCAATCCTAGCATGGTACGCTAAATATTGATTGACTTAGGACATTCTAATTTACCATGCTTCCGCGCACCACACTGATCCACTGTACTCTTCACTTGGTTATTTCAAGCGCTATTTCTAATTTAGTTAGATCTCACATGAAAAACACACACTACTTGTTCATGCTTACTCTATCTCAATTCAAGCCTACTCGATACATCTGTACTTACGTGTTTCTCAGAATTAACACTTAATCTAGGTTTGTAATAATTTGTCATTCCACTATATTTATTGTAGTAATGCTTGCTGATCATTATCAATTTATATCTCTAATAGGACTAATATCTTCGGCCTATTTGGTAACCAAAAATTCAACATCTTAAACGTAACTATAAACCCTTTTGCACGATATTCTTTGGTAACTCTGCTGATCATAACGCTAATAAATTCTTTTCTTAGTAATTCGTTTTACTATCAATCATTCCTTAGGAACTACAATCCCCCCTTAGACCTAGTCGCATTCCGACACTACTGTCAAGGTAGAGGCGTAAACCCGGTTCATTTACCGAAATGGTACCGGGTTAGCAGGGTCGAATCTAAGGAATTATATAAATGGTTATAATCAGCACTTAGATGCGACAACTAATTCAGAGTCGTATGGAGCGCCCTACGTATACGTTGGCATATCCCTTATCCGATCATCACTTAGGTCTAATGTCATGACTTATTTCTAGAATCGATACTTGGTATCATCATTCCTTACGTCTAAAATCATTACTTATTTCTAAGTTCAATACTTAGAATATAATCAAAGCTTACGACTAAGACCAGTGCTTATGTTTAAGTCATGTCTAAGATTACTTCTTAGTTACAAATCGTACTTAGTATATAATCAGCGTTTATGACTAAAACTAATGCTTAAGTCAAAGATCAACTCTTAATCAAGATCGCCGCTTATGTCTAAAATCGTGGCTTACGGGTAGGATCATCACTTAATTTCTAGGGTCACGTCTTACTTCCAATAAGATGCTTCATATGTAGTCATTGCTTACGACTAAAAATCGATACTTATTTCTAAGATCATGACTTAAAAGCAAAATCGTAACTTAATTTCTAAAATCATAGCCTAAATTTATGCTTCCACCGTGGATCTAGAGCCATGCTCTGATAGATCGCACTGTCGAACACATAGTACTTCTTAAACTCATTTTGAAATTAGATCCAACTGATCGACGATGTAAGTTGTGCTGCGCCATCATTCCTCCGCATCTCCTTGTCGAAGAATCTCAGGTCTGAGTGCAATGGTGGTGGAGGCGGTGCATGCTAGTTTAGTAGCTGGTGCTGTTGTGCTAAGGTGCTGGTCATGGTGACTATGACATCTTTAAGTGCTTGGGGATGATCCTCTGATTCTGTTGGTTCTCACCACCGTTCCTAGCTGGCTCACGTCGTGGAGGCATTTCCTGTTATCAGAGTTCATGAGAAGAAATCACATTAGTCAATAATAAAATAAAAGGTTGAACGCCGATAAATCGATAGTTAGACAAGGAAAGCTCACCATCGGCACACACCTCCCATAACCCGATCATAACCTAGGTCTAAGATCATATCTTAAGTCTACTTTGTTTATTAGGGGTAAAATCGAAATTTTATAAAAGATCGTAACTTATGTCTAAGTGATCTAATTAAGTCTCCGTTTCTGAGGCGGATCTGAAGCGTCGTCTCTGATACCACCTATAGCGCCCCGCTCCCAAGCCATAGCATCGGGAACAGTACACCCGCCGTATCTCGCTAAGGAGAATACAAGGCATCAATTGAATCTCTTACATGTCAGAAATGACGTAGAAATTTTTCTCGTGGAAACGTAAATCATAACTTAAATTAAACTCCAATAATCGTCATTACATTACTGAATCAAAATTCTGATAATAAAAGTAATAGAGAAGTCTGTGAAAAATCCGCAAAGTATAAGTAAACACAATCAGTTGCAGAGCCCCCTCGTAACCTAGATGCAGCTATCAACCAGCCCACTCCGCTATGTCCGTCCCGTCCTCAACGAAGATATGCTCGTAATCCTCATCCGGCTCACCTGGGAAGTAGGGATGAGTGACAGAAATCACCCAGTAGATGCCCGCCTCAAGCCAATACAAAACGTGCATACCGAAATGATATAGCCACATAGCACATAGATAAGATATAACCCATAGCACGTAAATATAAGATAAAACCACATAGCACATAAATATAAAATTAAAACCACATAGCACATAAATATAAGATAAATCCACATAGCACATAAATATAAATAAAACCACATAGCACATAAATATAAGATAAAGTAACATGCATAAGATAAAGTAAATGCGGTAAGTAAAGCACTCCACATAAAAATGCGCAAGTATGTGATGCATGCTCAATCAACGTGTCACACGCAACAAGAATCATGTCATGCAATATGCCCTTAGACCTATATGCAATGCATGATCCCGGGATTGACTGGATGCCTGTAGCCCATACACTGCAATCCACCCTTACGGATGCCCGTGGCCCGTACACCACGATCCACCCCAACCGATGCCCGTGGCCCTTACACCACGATCCACCATAACCGATGACCATGGCCCGTACACCATGATCCACTATAACCGAGTATCCATGGCCCGTATACCATGATCCACTCCACTCGAGCGTCTGAGACCCATACATCTCAACCCACTCCAAATGCAAATGCACGTGCCATGAATACAACAACAAAGTCGCCTGGGGCCTGTACGCCCATCCTCACTAACTCTGGCACTCAACAACAAAGTCGCATGGGGCTCGTACGCCCATCCTCACCATCTCCGGCACTCAATATTTGGTTTCATAAATTTTACGAATATTGGAAAGTTGTTATTTAGCATCCCCCTTATTTTTCCTTAGCTTGTATTAATTTACTAGAATTTTCTACTAATTTCACCTACGTTTCCATTACTTAATTCTATTTATTATTATAAATTTTTAATTACTTAAATTTACCAAAATTTAGAAATTAAGTGAAAATAATTTAATTTTAACGTTTTATATTTTCTTGAATTTATTTGAATTTATTGGTATTTAATTATATTTTCCTGGCCTGATCCGCCAAACACGATACATTTTTTTTGAGAGGTTAATGGGCCGCCTTCGGCCCGACCCGCTGGCCAGTCGACCCGGTCCGTTGGCTGGCCTATTCTCCGTCTTACTTTAATTATTTATTTGTTTGTTTAATGGCTGCTCCACTAGTGGCAACGCGCGCTGTGATTCGTTTTTTAATCCCAACCCCCATTTTCTCCTATTTCCAGTCTATAGGAACCTATTCTAAGGCCAAAACACAACTTTTTAAAGGCTCCTACTGTAAAAGTTCCCTTTTTTCTCCCCAATTCTTTAAGGGTATTTCGTTTTCGATTCAATCATACCACCAAATTCACACACATACACGCACATAGAAACCATAAACAATATATCTTATGCTTTCCAACATATACAAAATTAACAACTTAAACAAATAAAAACAACGAAACACATTAGTATACCATCCAAGCATGCATGAATCATACCCGTTTGAAGGGGAGGAGGCACCTACCTTTTTGACGAATTAACTTCCTTCTCTTCTAGGCTCGAACCTAAACAATTGTAGTATAAACATCAATACCTAATAATAAAGATTAATTTGACTGACTTAAATAATTAGTTCGTAGCTTACTATTTTTTTTCTATTTGTCATACCAACATATATATACACAATATAGAATATAGCATTTTATATTTTAAATAAAACAATTTCCAAATAATTTGAAGGGTGGCGGCCAGTTTATACAAAGTGCACCATAGTTTATAACGATATGCATATATATAAAACACATATTTTATATTCACATAATGCATGCAAAATCATATTTCCCCTTTTGACACTATTTTCGGCCAGTGCATGTTTTCTTTGCAATTCAAATGGATTTCTCTTAACAAACAACATATACATAATTCCAAAAATGAGAGTCCCACATAAATTATACATGGGATTCTCAATGAAATAAGAAATTTGTTTGAAATAGCGTTTCAAATATCATAACTTTTCAATCAATATGTTTTTTTGTTTTAACATAACCGCTACCCAAGTAGCCAACCGCAGGTTAATCTTATAATTTTAGCCATGCATAATTACAGCAACTTCCAATTTCTTATGCATACTTAAAATCTGTCGCACATAATATATATATATATATACACACACACACACACACACACATACATACAATTCAATTATGCAACCATATATACTTATGCATGATCCATCATTTTGATATGAAAATATACTTACGGATTTCACAAATCCATAATAAGTATAAGTAGATTACTTACTTGTCTCAATATACTACGATTGGATTAAGGCTTGTTGTTGGACCAAGCTCCTTTCTTTCTCCTCTACGGTACACGGTTGGAGGCAAGGATGCAGAACCCCTTTTTTTGTTGCAGGCTGACGATCTGAGGAAAAAATATGGCTGCCTTTTTTTTCTTTACCTATGCTGGAGTGTGTGTGGCCGCCTATTAGGTTTTAGGGTTTCTTTTTTTTGTAGACTAAGTATATATGTATATATAGATGTATGGTAATTAGATTTCCTATTAGGTATAGGTAGTATATGTAAAGTATATCCTGTAGGAAATCAACTCCTATCCATATCTCTTATTTACACCTACCATATAGATAACTACTATCTATATTCATAATTATACTTTTTTTTATTTTCTTTACCCCCCACAGCACGGGGTGTAACGATACCGTAGTTTGTTTCTTGGATTTCCATGAAATCAAAGCCTCTCCTAGGAACACACAAAACCCTGTGATGGATCTCCTTGTTTCATGGCAGCCTCCCTAGTCTGCGTCCACAAATGCCTTCAGTTCCAACACTCTAGTTCTAGGAAACAGTAACCCCTGTCCTACTGTTCCTTTAATATATCTTAGAACCCTATGTGCAGCCTTAAGATGGTTTTCAGTGGGACAATCAAGAAATTGACAAAGTTGCTGCACAGGGAATGCTATGTCAGGTCTAGATATAGTAAGATAGAGTAGTTTGCCTATCAACCTTCTGTACTGTGAGACATCCTCTATCAGTGGCGAGTCATTATGTGTCCGTCTTAGGCTACTCTCCATAGGGCTATTTGCTGGTTTTGAGTCCAAAAAACCAGCATGATCCAATAACTCCAGCATGTACTTTCTTTGATTAATGTGAATTTCCCCCTTTGCCTTGGCTACCTCAATGCCAAGGAAATATTTAAGATAACCCAGATCCTTGATTTGAAATTTACTGCGAAGAGCATGTTTGATCTAAGATATACACGCTTCTGATGGACAAGTGACTATTATATCATCAAAATAAACCAATAGAATGATTAATAAGGAGCCTACAGATTTGGTGAAAAGTGTATAATCTGCTTTGGATTGCTTGAATCCCTGAGATAGTAAAAACTGGGTGAGAGTAGCATTCCATTCTCTGCTTGCTTGTTTAAGTTTGTATAATGACTTCTCCAGCTTGCACACCATGTTTGGATCTGAAAGATTCAATCCAGTTGGAGGTGTCACATAGATATCCTCATGTAAATCCCCATGTAGGAAGGCGTTATTAACATCCATTTGATGGATAGGCCAACCACGTTGAGTTGCAAGAGCAAGCACTACTCTCACTGTGGTTAATTTAGCAACTGGGAAAAAAGTGTCTTGATAGTCTATGCCAAGTTGCTGGTTATACCCCTTAGCAACTAATCTAGCTTTATATCTCTCCACCGTACAATCAGATTTCAGCTTGGTTTTGTAGACCCACCTATACCCAATTGGTTTCTTACCTGGGGGTAAAGGTATTGTAGTCCATGTCTTATTTTCTTCCAGCGCTGCGATCTCTGCTCCCATTGCTTCCTGTCATACAGAAGAACTAGATGCTTCTAGGTAAGATTGAGGTTCTGAATGTACACTTAAATTTAAAACATATGCTTTGTACTGTGGAGTCAGTGATGCAAGTGTGAAGTACTTATATAAAGAATAAGGTGATGTGTGAAGAGCTAGCTTAGAGGATTTAGAAGCTTGGTTACAATGATAGTCTTTCAAATAAGTAGGAACATGTCTTGTACGATGAGGTCTATGACTGGTAGCTATAGAATAATGCGTATCAGAAGGATCAAGAGGAGGCAGTTCAACAATAAGTTCACCTGGGGCAATGAAGAATGTGGTGGATGCCTTGGAGAGGAAGAAGGCTTGTCAGCTTTAGAAGAAGATTTTGATGGGTTCAGGTCAGGGTTACTCGCTGGAGTTTTCAATGAACTGGATAAAGGGGGTATGAGAGGTGGTGCAGATTTGGGTATTGAAACTGGATCATCAATGTAGTTAGGCACAGTATTGTTTGCCGATAAGTGAACAGAGTCTGCGAATACTGTTGGAGCTAAGAATGTTTTATCATGATGATCTGACTGTGCCCCATAAGGAAATAAATTTTCATGAAAAACAACATCTCTGATAACATACACATCCTTTGTATCAAGATCTTGCAAAATATATCCTTTTGTGTTATATGACATTCCCAAATATATGCTCTTTCTGGATCTTGGGCTAAATTTGTCTTTGTTTGGCTTGGTGTTGGTCCCAAAAGCAAGGCATCCAAAAACTTTAAGGTGAAAATAATAAGGAGGTTTGTGATACAGAAGTTGGTGTGGAGATTTATTGTTCAGTAATGGTGTGGGGATCAAGTTTATGAGATATACAGAATGTTGAACACAAAATCCCCAATAGGTTGAAGGTACATGTGACTGGAACTTAAGGGTTCTAGCTACTGAGAGTATATGTTGATGTTTCCTTTCTATAATACCATTTTGCTGTGGGGGTGTAAACACAACTTGTCTGGTGTACAATCTCTTAGATGCATAGAACTGATCCATATTGAACTATTGACCATTGTCAATTCTAATAGTCTTGATATGACAATCAAACTGTATCATTGTATATTCATAAAAGCTTTGTATGATGGATCTTTTTTCTGACTTACTCTTCATCAGCTACACCCAGCAAAATATGCTGTGGTCATCAGCTATTGTAAGGAAATATTGTTTTCTGTACATCGTGAGGTACTTTAGGGTCCCCAAATATCAACATGTATGAGGAAAAAAGAGGCTGAAGATATTGAATGTGATACAGAAAATGGAATTCTCTTTTGTTTTGCCATTGGGCATACAGTACATTTATTGGATTCATCAAATTCTACAATCACTGTTGGGTCCATTCTATTTATTTCCTTAAGTCTGGCAAAGGATGTATGTCCCAGCCTGACATGCCATAACCAGGATGAAGAGGAAGTGACGGACAGTGCCTTTGGCTGATGAATGACCTTGGAAGATCCATGAAGATGATAAAGTCCTTGGTTCTCCTCAGCTGAACCAATCATCTTCTTGGTCCTTAGGTCCTGAATACAACAAATATTGTGATGAAATGATACAGTAATGTGTCTGAATTTGGTCAACTTGCTCAAAGATAACAGGTTGAATGCAAATGATGGGATATGAAATACGTCTGTGAGGATTAGGTCTGAGTTGACCTGGACTGTCCCAACATGAGACACTTTGACAAAAGACTTATCTGGAAGCTTTACAAACAAAGAATTAACAGTGTGATAGGAATCAAACAGGCTTAAGATACAACACACATGATCACTTGCTCCAGAATCCATATCCATACATTTAAATTTGTATGCAATTCATTACCTGTACTCTTACCTGAATCACTAGCTTTTTGTGCTGACATGATGGAATGGTGAGCTGTTGCACTACCAGTAGCCTCAGCACCACTCTTGCTTTCTTTATCCTGGTGCTCATGCAACATATAAAGAAGTTGTGTGTACTGCTCAGTTGTGAATGAAGGTCAACACCTCACCTTCCCACTGTGATCCTTCATCACCACATACAAGATTTACTTGACTTCTTGGTTTAAAGCCTGGTGGATAACCATGCTTCTTATAATACCTGTCAACGATGTGTCCAAGCATATTGCAATATGTACAGAAAGGCGTCTTAGATGTATTCTGACTGAACCTTGTATTTCCTCTTCCAGAGCCTCTCCCAACTGGTCTAGGAAACATTCCACTTGAACCAGATGTACCACCATGTGACTTAGAACCATATGTATTCGATCTCCCTTGATTACTAAAATTTACATTCATCACTACAGATGGATTATTCAAAAACTGACTCTGATTATTTGTATATGTCATTTTTCTCTCCAACTTAATCTCCATAGCAAACGCAATTTTAAGGTCAGGCAAAGGAGTAGACAACAGAATCTGAGACTTGACCGCTTCAAAGTCATCATTAAGTCCTTTCAAGAATTTGATTACACAATCATCTTCAACAAACTTATTAATCTTGGTATTTAAATTGCAAGTACATCTGCCACATTCACAGTTAGGTATTGATCTCAAAATAGATAACTCTTCCCAAATTCCTTTTAATTTTGTATAGTACTCAATTACAGATGTGCTTTCTTGCTTCACCGCATAAAATGCTTCTTGTAAATCAGAAAGCCTGAAGGAATCAGTATTACCATACCTAAACAGTATATCATTCCAGATTTCCACCGCATTATCCAACCACATAACACTCTGTGCAATACTAAGAGTTAGGGAATTTACCAGCCACGCTGCCACCATGTTATTAGCTTTGATCCAAGCATTGTATCTACGCGCTGCTTCTGCTGGCTTCAGATATATTCCATTAATGAAGCCTAGTTTATTTTTAGACTCCAATGCACGTCTCATTGATCTACTCCAGCCGTGATAATTGTTTCCATCAAGGAGTAGCTGTACCAATATCAGCGAGGGACTATCACTAAGATGCACAGAGAACGGATCTTCAGCTGGATCCACAGCACCATTATTAGGAGGATGAGGATTATTCGATGAAGAAGGAGAATTATTGGGAAGAAATTATTCGAATCCATAAATGTGTCAAAATTCATCTATACAATTGGCTCTGATACCATGTGAAAATTGCAAAAAATTTGATTTGAACTATCAATAACAAAAGATCAAAATGCAAAGAACTGAAAACCAACGAAGACCAGAACAAGAAGCTTGAGAGACAGAGAGAAATATCTTGGAGTTTCTTATTCAAGAAGAGGATCGAATACAATGCTGCAAAATTGTGTCCTGCTAACCACCATCAGACGCGCTAAATGTAGAAGAAAACTACCATACGAAATTACAAGAAAGCCCTTTTACTAACTACTCGTACAACATAAATGTCAAGGGTATTTTCAACATTTCACTAGTTTTAAATGTTTGGCGCCCTCTGCTTCTTCTTCTTCCTGCGCGCTCCATCCAACCTCTTCCGCAAATCACGGGATCACCATGCCAGCATGATCCTCCTGCGTTTCTTTCAGCTCATATCCCCAACTAAGCATATTAATCGTTGATTCCCTCATTCATCCTGCGGTCCTAGTTGCCAATGACACGGATTACGTTCATCATTCAGTGTGACACCTACTCCTCCTTTACTCCACCACTTTCAACCTCTTCTGCTGTATTCTTGACAAGAAGGCCAGGGGAGGGGGATTCCCTTTGAGCTGTAGTGGAGAAATGTGCTGAAGCTGCCCTTTTTCCTTCTCCCAAAACCTTCTTCTTCTTTTTTTCTTTTTTTTTCTTTGTCTGGATAAGAAATCTTAAAGCCCAAAAAAGGAAACGCATGCCAAAGCAGAGTAGCCATATATATAGTGGTATAGGAATCTGATCAGATACCCCTCCACTGATCGTTTATCACCCATAAATATAAGCAGTCACTTGCTTTTACTTCTAACTGGTACTTACAAACAAAAAACGAAAAGCACTTTACTAGATTTACAACAAGCCTCTTGATCTTGATAATTTTCTTGAGCAATGGTGATTTGGAGCAAGGAAATTCCTTGCAGAAAAATAAACGACGATAACGATGACCACGACCGATCAAGAATAGCACCTGCCGCATGATGTCTTGGATCACTACTTTATTTTATAGCGTTAGATTGAAATACTCTAGGTTTTGCGCCCATAATATTTATTGATCTATATGAATACATACATATGTATTTGCCTACATGTATGCACGGACTCTGTTGAAGATGTTGAAGTATCTTCAAGGAAAAAGGGTAAGAAGGAGAGGAGCTGTTTGTTATGGGAGCTGCAGCATCAGTCGAGTGCAATGAGTTGCAAGCTGACTTCAGGGAGCTGAATAAAATAGAAGAAAGTCTAGTGTGATCAATGTGTGCTATAAATGAGCTGTATTGGAGCTAAACGAAGAAGGACACGTCGCATCATTTGAAAGGAAGCAACTAGAAGACTGCTGCACCGGCTTTACGTTTTTAGTCATTAGTTGAACGTGCCAAGTAGTCTTTTAATTCATATAGATGCTTGTATATGTACTTAGAGTTGGTGATCTGCAGAGGTGTGCAGAAATAACATTTTCTTCTTCTCCAAGAATTCTGCATTCTGACTCTAAGCTCTGTTGCGCACCATTTTTCAGAATTCAAAGTTTTTCAGTTAATTTCTTCAATACAACCTATAAGACTTGATGTTTTGCTGTTTATGTTGAACTCATAAACAGATTTTGACATGGTATCAGAGCTCTAGTGATTCACCATCGATTCTCTGATTGATTTCTGTCATTTTTTTCCTTCCTTTTTGATTTGTGATAGTACTGTTTGATCATGGAAAATTCTACTGGTGTTGCTTCTAGCTAGAGGAATAATCATATTCATGCTGATAATCTTGCAAATAATCCATATTATTTTCATCCAAATTATAGTCAAGCAATAGTGTTGGTACAACAACCACTTAATCCGCATAATTTTCATTCGTGGAGTCGAACTTTTCAGATGACGTTGCTTGTGAAGAATAAAGCATGTTTTATCGATGGATCCGTTACTAAACTTGCTGATAATGATCATCAGCTTCAAGCTTGGAGGCAGGTAAACACAATGATTCAATCATGGATTATGAATTATGTTTCTCTTTCTATTGCTCAGAGTATTATGTGGTATGACAATGCGTTAGATGTATGGAATGGCTTGACTATGAGATATGGAAGCAATGATCCGTTCAGATTGTCTGATTTTTACGGAGCTAAATAGGAAAATTTGTCGGTTAATGACTGCTTCACTAAGTTGAAGGTGCTATGGGAGGAATTGATGGCATTAAGGCCGATACCTAGGTGTTCTTGTATGAGATGCACATGTGATATCAGTAGGAAAGTTACTGAATTTGTTGAAAATGATTATGTTATTAAGTTTGTAAAAGGCTTAAATGAAGAGTTTGATCCTGTTAGATCTCAAGTTTTTGTCATGACTCCATTGCCTGACATTAAGACAACCTTTGCCATGTCATTGATGTTTGAGAGGAAGATCATGGAAAATGCTATGTCTTCTAGTTTCAGTAATGCTCCCACAGCCTTGATGTCTAGTAATGGTGAACATGAGAGTGTGGTAGCTTATACAAGCTGAGGTTCTTGACCTATGTACCGTAGAGGTAATGGAAGGTTCTATAAGGAAGGAGGCAAGCGTATGCAATGTAATCATTGTGGCATGATAGGCCACACAGCAGATAAATGTTACAGAAAACATGGATTTCCCCTGGATTCAAGTTTAAGAATCAAGTGAATGCGGTTGAAAATCAAGAAGGGCAATCTGAACATAATTACAATGACAAAGGACTGCAAACTTGCTTTTCACAATCTTTTCCCATTCAGCATGCACCTTTACTCACACCTGATCAATATACTAAGCTATTGAAATTGTTGAATACTGATGATAATGTTTCAGGCTTACTTGGTGAGAAGGCTTCTCATGATGCTGTGATGACTTCCAAGGTTGATATGCCATCAGGTAAGTGTCTTGATCATGTTAATAATGTATGGATTCTGGATTCAGGTGCTACTAATCATATAGCTTCCTCTTTAACTCTGTTTCACTCTTACTTTCCCATAAATCACATCACCATTAAGCTTCCTAACAAATTTTCAGCTGATGCTACTCATAAAGGAGTGGTCAGATCAAACAGTGGGTTAGTTCTGGAGAATTTGTTATATGTCCCCTCTTTCTTATTTAATCTAGTCTCTCTCAGAACTTACTGATTCACCCCATTTACTTGTCTCATTTCATGACTCTTGCTGCTTCATTCAGGATCATTTATCCAGGAGGATGATTGATTCAGCTAGAAAGTGTCAAGGTCTATAGTATCTTTGTGATTCCAGTTCACCTTCAAAATCAGTAGTTTCAACTTCTTCTGTTTTCAATTCTACCAGTTCCAGTTCAAATTCAGACATATGGCATGCTAGGCTTGGTCATGCTTCCCCAGCCAGAATGCAAGAAATAAACAAGCTGGACTCAGCTGCTCACTCAAGCAAGTTAGATACTGGTCGTACTGTATGTCCATTAGCTAAACTAAAGAGGGCTCCGTTCCCAGTGTCTAGTTCTGTATCTAAGCATCCTTTTAACATTATACATGTTGGTATATGGGGTCCCTACAAACATCCCACCATGTACAATCAGAAATATTTCTTGACAATAGTGGATGATTGCTCTAGATATACATGGTTGTATCTGCTCGAAGATAAATCTGAGACTAGAAAAATTTTGCAGAGCTTCTTTCAGTATGTTGTTACTCAATTTAATGTCCATATCAAAACTGTAAGAAGTGATAATGGACTTGACTTTAAAATGCCTGAATTTTACATACTTCATGGTGTTATTCACCAAACAACTTGTGTATACACGCCTCAACAAAATGGGATAGTAGAGAGGAAGCACCAGCATCTTCTCACTGTGGGTAGAGCTCTTAGGTTCCATGCTTCTCTTCCTATTACTTATTGGGGTTTTTGTCTTCAACATGCAACATACCTTATCAATCTGATTCCATCTCTAGTTCTTCAGCATAAAGCACCTTACACTATTTTGCACAAAGCTCAGCCTATAATAGTCATCTGAGAGTATTTGGTTGTTTGGCATTTGCATACAATCCTGTTCCAACTAAAGCTAGGTTTGATGCAAGGTCCGTACCATGTGTTTTCTTGGGTATACACATGAATACAAAAGGATGCATTCTCCAACATTTGGACACAAAAGCAATCATAGTTTCTAGGGATGTGCTCTTCCTTGAACACTCTTTTCCTTTTTTTGATGATGCTTCTGTGCCATCAACATCTCAACCTATTGGTCCAGTCATTATAGATAGTACACAATCTAATTTCTCTGAGCAAAATTGTCAGATTAGTCCCTTAAATATGTTGCCTGATACTACTGTTCCCATAAATCCTGGTACATCTGAACAATCTTTTTCTATTTCTCCTACTACTTCTCCCTGTTCTGTTGATAAGTCCACATCTTCCTCTCCTGCACAAATTCCTATTACACAGCTTCATGTTGAGTTGCCTGCACTGAATCCTTTAGCTGTTGGACCATTGATGCAATCTCATAATCCAAGAGTTTCAAGGTCCAGAGTAGCACCCTCCGACTTAAATGATTATCACTGCAATCTTATTCACTCTCCTAATCAGCCTGAAGTTTCTTCTTTCCTTCATATGCCATATCCTATTCAGTATTATCTCTCGTATGATCATTTGGCACCTTACTACATGTCCTATATTCTTAATATGAGTATTGAATAGGAGCCTGGTACATCTCAGCAGGGTGCATCATCAGCAGCCTGGCAGCAAGCTATGCAAGAGGAATTGGATGCTTTAGAGGCTACTCATACATGATCTATTGTTTCTTTGCCATTTGGAAAATAGCCGATTAGTTGTAAGTGGGTCTACAAAATAAAGAGACATGCTGATTGTTCAGTGAATAGGTATGAGGCCAGGTTAGTTCCAAAGGGTTATACCCAACAGCCTGGGATAGACTATGATGATAATTTTTCTCTTGTTGCTGAAATGACTAGTGTGCATTTGCTTCTTGCTTTGGCCTCTCTTAATAATTGACATATTCATTAATTGGATGTAAATAATGCTTTTTTACATGGAGATCTTTATCAGAAGATATATATGGAGTTGCCTCAAGGAGTACAGTCTCCTTTTCCCAATACAGTTTGTAAATTACAGAAATCATTGTATGGACTTAAAAAGGCTAGTAGGCAATGGAATGAAAAGCCTACAAATTATCTTTTGTCATAGGTATTCAAGCAGTCAAAGCATGATTATACTTTGTTTACTAGAATAAATTCAAGAAATTTTTTTGATTGTGCTAGTATATGTGGATGACATTATAGTGGTCAGTGATTCACTTCAACTAATTTAGGAGCTTAAGGATCATCTTCATTCCACTTTTAAGATTAAAAATTTGGGGGAACTGAGATTTTTCTTGGGGCTTGAGGTTGCTAGATCAGAAAAAGGGATTAGTATATGCCAAAGGAAATATACAGTGGAACTGCTTGAAGAAGCAGGTCATCTGGCTGCAAAACCAGCAATCACACCTATGGAACAAAATTTGAAGCTAGAGCACAATGATTCCAGATTAATTGAAGATGTCTCAAGCTACAGGAGATTGATTGGGAAGTTGGTTTATCTTACAATTATTAGGTCTGATATATCATATAGTGTACAACACCTAAGCCAGTTTTTGGATACTCCAACTGAATTGCATATGAAACAACTCAAAGGTTGTTGAGGTACTTAAAAGGGTCTCCAGGTCAATGACTTCTGTTTCCTAGTACAGTTTCTAATGTTCTTAAAGCCTATGCAAACTTAGATTGGGGAGGATGTATAGATACAAGAAGATCAGTTACAGGATATTGTGTATTTCTTGGTAATGCCTTGGTTTCTTGAAAGGCTAAGAAACAAAAAACAGTTTCATGATCTTCTTCAGAAGCAGAGTACATGTCATTGGTTGCGGCAACATGTGGGGTTCAATGTTTGCTTTATCTACTGAGGGACCTAGGAGTGAGCTATGATCATCCTGTTGAGCCATTTTATGATAACAAAAGTGCTATTTACATTATTGAAAATCCAGTTTTCCATGAAAGAACTAAGCACATAGAAGTGGATTGCCATGTAGTTAGAGAAAAGTATCAAGAGGGCATAATCAGACCAGTGTCTTTGCAGGCTGACTATCAGATTGCTGATATATTCACAAAAGCATTAGGATCAAAGAGAATGCAATTTTTGACTTCAGCATTGGGAATGTGTAATATCTATAAGAAATTAGAATTGATAGGGGGGTGTTAAAGATGTTGAAGATGTTGAAGTATCTTCAAGGAAAAAGGGTAAGAAGGAGAGGAGCTATTCAGCATGGGAGCTGCAGCATTAGTTGAGTGAAATGAGCTGCAGACTACTTCAGGGAGCCGAATAAAATAGAAGGAAGTCTAGTCTGATCAATGTGTGTTGTAAATGAGCTGTATTGGAGCTGAACGAAGAAGGACACGTCGGATCATGTGAAAAGAAGCAACTAGAAGTCTGCTGCATCGACTTTACATTTTTAGTCATTAGTTGCACGTGCCAAGTAGTCTTTTAATTCATGTAGATGCTTGTATATATACTTAGAGTTGGTAATATGTAGAGGTATGCAGAAATAACATTTTCTTCTTCTCTAAGAATTCTACATTCTTACTCTAAGCTCTATTGCGCGCCATTTTTCAGAATTCAAAGTTTTTCAGTTAATTTCTTCAATACAGCCTATAAGACTTGATTTTTTCTATTTGTGTTGAATTCATAAACAGATTTTGACAGACCCTGTTAGCTTATGTCACAGGTTATCAGAAATTTTGTGAATTATCAAACATATTCACTCAACAATCAAACGAATCACACATGAATAACAAACAGAGAACAAAACTCAACAAGGAATTGAGGGAGAATTATGAATGCTGGAGAGAAATCGCAACTGAATTGATTTGGCATAAGTGTTTCAGCAGGTGAGGCATTCCTCATGTTATAAGGAAGAAGAAACAAATGAAATTACAAGAAAGTCCTCCAAGTGCCAACTCTACTTTACAACTAATAAGGGCATTCTTGTCTTTTTTACAAATTCAAAATATTTCGCCATCCTCCTTTCTTTTTCTTCCTTTGCACCTCTGGTTAACCTCCTCCAGAATACGTTGAACGACCGTGCCATATTGATTCCCCTGCGTATATTCCACCTCATACCATCAACTAATCATCTTAATTGATGATTCCTATCTTTAGCCTTCAGTGTTAGCTGCACATCAACATGTATCACGTAGCAAGCCAATTACTCTTTCTTCTCTTCTACCATATCTTTGACACCCCCAAGCCAAGCTTGGAATATAAGTTGTATGTTCCTAGTGCTCCAGAAAGTGTTTCCAATCTACTAGGATCCAGTGGTTTAGTGAACATATCATGAAGTGTTTTGTGATTGCTAGCTGCATCTCAGTAATTATTGGCATCAAGTCGATTACTCCTTCCTACAATTCATCCCACACAACTTGACAATCTATTTCAATATGTTTAGTTCTTTCATGAAATACTTGATTCTTAGCTATATAAATGGCACTCTTACAATCACAAAACACTTCAACTGGCTTATGATTCTATGCTCCTAAATCCTTCATAAGATATCTAAGCCATTGAATTTCACAAGTGACTAATGCTATTGCTCTATACTCTGCCTCTGCAGAGGACCTAGAGACTGTTGTTTGCTTATTTAATTTTCAGGATACCAAAGCTTCTCCCAGAAAAACACAATATCCTGTGATGGATCTTCTTGTTTCATTGCATCCTCCCCAATCTGCATCTACGAATGCCTTTAACTCCAAGCCTCCAGTCCTAGGAACTGTCAAGCCATGTCCTATGGTTCCTTTTATATATCTCAAGACTTTGTGCATGGCTTTCTGATGGTTCTCAGTAGGACAGTCCAAAAATGACTGAGTTGCTATACAAGAAACGATATATCAGGTCATGGGATGGTAGGATACAGAAGCTTCCCTATGAACCTTCTGTATTGTGACACGTCCTCTATCAATGGTGAACCATCATGTGTCAGCCTCAAATTGATTTTTGTAGGACTTTTTGTTGGTTTAGATTCTAAGAATCCAGCTTGCTTTAGAAGTTCAAGTGTGTATTTTCCTTGGTTTATATGAATGCCCCCTCTTACCTTGGCTACCTCAATGACAAGGAAGTGTTTAAGATCATCCAAATCTTTGATTGGAAACATGTTATGAAGAGCTTCTTTAATTTGGTATATGGCTGTTTCAGAGGAACAAGTCACAAGTATATCATCAACATACACTAGCAGGATAAGAATAGAGGAGTCTACTATTTTGGTAAATAGTGTATAATCTGATTTGTCCTATTGGACCCTTGAGACTTTAAGAACTTAGTCAATGAAGCATTCCACTCCCTACAAGCCTTCTTGAGCCAATACAAGGACTTCTCCAACTTGCACACTAAACCTTTATCTGAAAGAATCATGCCAGGAGGTGGTAGCATGTATATATCCTCATGTAAATTTCCATGAAGAAATGCATTGTTGGCATCCATATGATGAATATGCCACTTATGCAGTGCTGTAAGGGCCAGCACTACTCTTACTGTAGTTAGCTAGGTAACTAAAGAAAAGTTGTCCTGATAATCAATTCCAAACTATTGGTTATAACCCTTAGCAACAAGTCTAGTCTTATGCCTTTCCACTGTTCCACCAGACTTCAACTTGGTTTTTTATATCTATCTGCACCCAATGGGAGTCTTTCCTGGGGGTAAAGGAACTAGAGACCAGTTCTTGTTAGCTTCTAATGCTGCCATTTAGCTGCCATTGCATCTAGCCAAACAGAAGAGCTAGATGCTTCCAAATAAGATTGAGGTTATGTATGTGCACTTAAGTTTAATACATATACTTTGTATTATGGAGACAATGATGCAAATGTGAAGTACTTGTGTAAGGAGTGTGTTGAAGTGTGATGAACTAGCTTGGAGGATTTAGACAATTGGTTACAGTAATAGTCCTTTAGGTAGCTAGGGGAATGTCTTATACACTGAGGTCTATTGCCATTGGGTGCACCTCATTTTTAGTAGAAGAATGTATAGGAGGTAATTGAATGACTAGCTCTCCTGCAGGTGGAGAATAGATGTTTGGTACTGTTTCTGATGAATGAGATGGAATGTCAACCTGAGGAGACTGAACTGCTACAGAAGTGTTAGGATCAGACATTGGTATAGTAGAAGAGTTAGGATCAGATATTGGTATAGTAGAAGGAACAGACACTGGTTCTGTAGGAGGTAACACACATGTTGGTTCTGATGGTTGTATATCAATGTTGTGAGGCAAAAAGGCATTATGAGGTGGAATGAGTGAGATATTGAGGGAGTCACAGTCTGAGGATGTACTAATGATGAAGCAAAAGGAAAGACATCCTCTTGGAATTTGATATCTCAGCATATGTAAACATCTTTTGTCTCAAGATCTTGCAAGATATATCCTTTGGTAGTATGTGACATCCATAGAAAAACACTTTTCCTGGATCTTGAGGCAAATTTATCCTTGAGTGGCTGTGTGTTGGTTCCAAAGGCAAGACAACCAAAGACTTTAAGGTGAGAATATGAAGGAGGTTTTCTATATAGAAGTTGATAAGGAGTTTCATTGTTCAACAAGGGTGTGGGAGTCAAATTTATCAGATATACAGAATGCTGAATACAAAATCCCCAATAGTCTGAGGGTATATTAGACTGAAATCTAAGAGCCCTAGCCATTAAAAGTATATGTTCATTTTTTTGTTCGACAATGCCTTTTTTTGTGGGGTGTATACACAACTTGACTGATTTATAATGCCTTTGGAAGCATAAAATTGGTTCATATTGAATTCCTGTCCATTGTCAGTTCTGATCACTTTAATATGAGAATTGAACTGAGCCAAGACATACTCATAGAAACTATGTATAATAGACCTAGTCTCAGATTTATTCTTCATCAAGACACCCAAAAAACCTACTGTAATCATCTACAAGTGCAAGAAAGTAATGTTGCTTGTATGTTATGGGGTATCTGTAAGGTCCCCAAATGTCAACATGTATAAGGGAAAAAGAGGCTGAAGATACACAAGAAGAAATAGGGAATGGACTTCTCCTTTGTTTAGCTAATGGACACATTGTACATTTGCTCAGTTCATCATACTCTACAACCACTGTTGGGTCTACCTTATGTACTTCTCCAAGTCTGGCAAGAGATCTGTGTCCTAGCCTGGCATGTCATATCCAAGAGGGTGAAGAAGTGACTGAAAGAATCTTTGAGTGAAATGTGACCTTGGGAGTCCCATGAAGATGATAAAGCCCATGGTTCTCTTCAGCTGAACCAATCATCTTCCTGGTACTTATGTCCTGAATAGAACAAAGATTATGATGGAATGAAACAACAATATATTTGAGTTTGGTCAATTTACTAAGATAGAAGGTTAAATGCAAATGATGGAACATAAAAGACATATGTAAGAATTAACTCTGGATTAAGCTGAAGTGTGCCAATATGAGAAACTTTGACAAGAGACTTATCTGCGAGTTTTACAAAATAAAGGGGGATAGAAAAACATGATTTAAGGGGGAGAGAGAAGCATGATTTAAGGGGAAGAACGATATAAAATTCAAATTTTATATTTGTGCATAATTGTAGGGGAGCGACCACATTTAAATCATGAACCAATGTTATTTTGCAAATGATCAAAATGGAGATATTGTTGAGAAAAAGGGTTTGAGTGATTTAAAAATGCATCATTTAAAGGTTACGTGCTTACAAAATGCATGAATATATATATTATTGCCATACTAACAAGCCATGAAACGTTAAAGCTTACATCATATGGCAAATATTTGTTGTCTTTGTACTAATTTCAGTTTCCACAATTAATGAACTAAACTAGTTCATTAAATGAGGTGCTTAAGTTAATCAACTAACTAGTTCATTAACTGAAGACATATTTGGAGAAATCTATATGGAAACATATTTGAGAATGGAAAGTCTTCTCCCCATTCCATTCACACGCCTAATATATATAACATATATATCCATATTTTTTTAAAAGACACTATTCACATATCTTCCGAGGTACCACCGACACATCACATATATTCTAAACGTACGTTGACGTTACACCACTATATACACATCATATTCATTAATACATTCAGGTCTTAAATCATATGATATAAATCACGGTGACATCAAAATTATAACGACATGTTACAAGGTCATAAACTCAAAAATTATCGTATCGGGAGACTACTGAAACTTCACCGACATGTCACGTACTTGGCAGATAAAGATGGCCAGCCCATATACATCAAAAATGCTTAAACATTTCATGGCTCACATGTTACAAACAGTCACTAAGTCAAACTATGTTGGCACATACAAATCACCCACAATTTAGGCAAAATTTCTGGAGATTTCAAATTCCAATCTATTTTGGGCACATGGATGTTTTTCCTTAGCCACATGAGCTGAATATACACTTTATTCTATTTATATTATGTGTGACATAATATATATTACATGTGCAAGAAGTTTGAAATTAATCGGAGAAAAAATTATGTCATCTACGAAAGTCGAAAATTCTGTTTTCTACGAACATACACACATGGGACGTTTTTGGCATAGGAGTAACATGTATCTGGACACATTTTACACATTCAAGAAATGTTAGAGTGGTGTAGAAAATCCAAAATAGGGCTGATTATTATTTACCATATATGTGTAAATATTGTGCATTATTTGACAAATCTTGCCAAAATAAAATCTCAAGGGGTTAGACTTAGAGTTGTAATTTTAAATTTTCGTGAGGCACTCATAACATCTAAGAGTAAAACTTCACCAAATTTCATAATTTTTAGAGGTTTACAACTAGGTCATTTAAATAATTCAAATAAGGATATGAAAACAGAAATTGCTTTGAGAAGTGAGTAATTTGGGTCAAAAACTTTTAAAAACCAAATTTTCCGTACTCACTATTCAACCCCCCTTCTAGTGTGCTATACAGGTCCTACAAGTGGTATCAGAGAGCAGGCACACTCACGACAAGAATATAAATCAATATTTATGAGATAGCATCCAGTAGCCACAAAACCGAACAAGAAGGTATATCAAGCCAAAGGCCTCCACCTTTTGATAATGAGGTAAATTCCAATTCTGATTCTGATTCTGAACCATCATATCATGATTTGTATTTTCAATATCTTGAATTACATAAATTTGCTAAGACTCTTGTAAAAAGAAAAGAAACGCTTAATTGAAGACAAGAAATTGTTAGTATCCTCTAACACAAATCGTGTATCTAAATTAAACGATCCAAAAGAGGAGTCATCTAATTTGGTTGTTTCATTGAGATCTGAAATTCAATCCTTGAAATCCGAAAAAATGGTAATGAAAGCCGAGATCTCAGATTTGAGATCAAGAAACGAAGATCTAGAAAAAACGGTAAAACAATCTGATAGAGAAACTTGTAGGATCTGCAAGGCACCACAAGAAGGGAGGGGGTTGAATAGTGGGTGTGGAAAAAGTGGTTTTTAAAATTATTTTAAACCAAAAACCCAACTTCTGAAAACAGTTTCTGTTTTCAGGACCAGTTTTGAAACGTTTTGAAAACTAGGTTGCAGGTCTTCAAAAATTCTGAAATTTGGAGAGAAATTAGTATCAGATGTTCTGAGTATCTCCTAAAAATTGCTGATTAAAATTCAACCTCTAACCCCTTGAAAAATTGTTGGTGGTCAGATTACGCAAATCTGCCAAAAACAGTAGTCTGAGTTGAAAAATTAATTCCTATTTAACCGTGACTCCAAATACTCTGAAAATTTAATGACTAACCCCTTATTAGTTTTATGTAATTTAGTTGAAACAATTTGAAAAATTCTTTTGGGAAGATAGTCAAATACGTTTAAAATCTCAACCTTTGCAAGCCTGAAAATCAGACTGCACTAGTCTCAGAACTTTAGACGTTTGGATGACTTATCCTTGTCCAAAAGGGTTGAGAATTGCATCAAATAGACCTTAATACGTGTGTCTATGATTCTGGAAAGTTTTGTGATTTTTGAAATTCGTTTAATATTTTTAATAACGTGATGAAAAATGATGCACAGTGCTGAAACTGAAAGTAAGTGCTGAAAGTAAATAACACCAGGAATTTTATACTGGTTTGGTTAAAACAACCTACTCCAGTCTTCGAGGACATCTTCCTCGGTTAGCACTAATCACAAAACACAAATAACACCTTACCACAGGGTTGATGGAGTTACACACCAACTCCAACCCTTTACAAACCTTGTATGTGAATACAACGATCACGAACACCACCACCTTGCAAGTGCAAGACTGATCACACCTTGATCAATCTTTTACAACAACAAAGAGAGTATGTGGTGGTCTATATGAAGCCTATTCAAATGTATGAATATGAGAACAATATGCTTTTAGAGAGAAGAAGGAAAGAAGTGTAGAAGGAAGAAGGATGTATGCGTTTTTGATATTAAATTTGCAAGACTTGTTCTTGTCTTTTGTTTTCTCTCTTCTTTCCTTTTTATCATTGGTGGCCGCCCCCTTGAGCTCTCTCTTCCTCTTGAAAATTATCTTCTAAGTCCTTTGAAGAGTGTATTGCATCATTGTGACATTTCCTTGCTTACTTGGAAACTCCTCATTGGATGATCATTAAGCTCTTGGTTACTTGGCACTCATTGATTGGATGGAAGTTGTCATCATTTGATGACTAGACAAATCCGAAAATAAACCTTAAAAAGCATGTGCCAATTAGACATAAAATGATAAAACCAGATTAGGACATGTGGAAGATAATAAAGTACAAAATAAGTCTACCAACTTTATTTTATCTAAGAAACTGCGTGCATTCAAGACAGCTATACGGCCTAAGAAGACTTCAAGTGCACCACCCACTATATCTCATTGCACTTCTTGTTTTTCATCTCATACAAAATATAATCATGTGCCATATAGATATGAAAGGAAACCATTGATGCATACACGACATTCATACAACACAAATGCATCTAGATCATGGACCATGCACACTAACACAAAGGCATATCAAAAAGGAAAATCTTATCATGAGCGTGATGACATTCGTAGCCATAGGCCAAACGAATTTGCACCTAACATCTATTATATTGCTTCTTCATCTCTTTTCTTACCTTTTTGTAAGACCGAGAAAGGTCACCCAAGTTTGGATACCAAAAGGTACTTTTGCAAAGGGTTAAACCAATAATCCTTAAGAACACACTTGAAATGCATGATTTTTGTGATATACCATAAATTGCTATTTCTTTCCATTCTTGTATTTTTGATGAAATTACAAAATAAAGGGAGAGAGAAAAACATGATTTAAGGGGAGAGAGAAGCATGATTTAAGGGGGAGAACAATATAAAATTCAAACTTTATATTTGTGCATAATTGTAGGGGAGCGACCACATTTAAATCATGAACCAATGTTATTTTGAAAATCATCAAAAGAGAGAGATTGTTGAGAAATATGATTTGAGTGATTTACAAATGTATGATTTAAATGCTACGTTCTTACGAAATGCATGAATAAATTATTACTTGACACGTTTATATGATAAACATGCTTTATATACTTATATGTATTGTTGCCGTACTAAAAAGACATGAAGCTTTAAAGCTTACATCATATGGCAAACATTTGTTGTCTTTGTACTAATTTCAGGTGCCACAATTAATGAACTAAACTAGTTCATTAAGTAAAGTGCTTAAGTTAATGAACTAAGTAGTTCATTAAATGAAGACATATTTGGAGAAAGCTATATGGCAACAAATTTGAGAATGAAAAGTCTTCTCCCCATTCCATTCACACGCCTAATATATATATATGTATATATATATATCCATATTTTTTTTAAAAGACACTATACACATATTCCGACGTACCACCAACATGTCACATATATTATAAACATACATCGATGTCACACCACTATATACACCTCATAGTTATTAGTACATTCAGGTCTTATATTATATGATATAAGTCATGGTGACATCAAAATTATAACGACATGTTACAAGGTCATAGTGACTACCGAAAGTTCAATGATATGTCATGTAAAGATGGACAGCCCATATACATAAAAATTATTAAAAATTTCATGGCTCATATGTTACAAACAGCCACTAAGTCATAACATGTTGTCACATACAAATCACCCACAATTTAGGCTAAATTTTTGGAGATTTCGAATTCCAGTCTATTTTGGGCACATGGACGTTTTTCCTTAGCCACATGAGCTGAATATATACTTTATTCTATGTATATTATTTGTGACATACTATATATTACATGTGCAAGAAGTTTGAAATTCATCGGGAGAAAAATTGCATAATCGACGAAAGTCGAAAATTCGGTTTTCTACGAACATTCACACATAGGACGTTCTTGGCATAAGTGTAACATGTATCTAGACACATTTTACACATTCAAGACATGTTAGAGTGGTCTAGAAAATTCAAAGTAGGGCTGATTATTATTTACCATATATGTGTAAATATTGTGCATTATTTGACAAAGCTTGCCAAAATAAAATTTCAGCACATGTGCAGCTCATCATACACCTACTACATCTTTGTTGGAGCGAAGGTGTAGCTTATTTGACATTTCAATTGGTGTAGGATATGCCACATTAGATTGATGACATTGAAGAGGACACCACACAAGAAAAGAATTCAAAAGAGACGCATGCTGAAAATTTCAGGACATGCTACTATAATGGGCGATTTTTCCCTTGATTTCACTTCAATTTGTCTTCCCAAAATGAAGGGGATTTAATGTGTGATTGTATGGTAATTTTTGAATACTATTTGAGCACATGTTTTCAGTTTCTTTTAAAATTTACAGCTTACTACAAGAGTGCCAAGGTGGACCAATCAACAAGTGACAACTAAGCAAAGTCAAGTAATTCTTCCAATCATATTGCACCAAGTAAGCAAGATTGTGTCATCTTCTACACAAGGCAATCCTCCAATGATATTAAAGACAATTCTCAAGAAGGAAGAAAGCCCTAAGGGGGGCGGCCAAGAAGAGATAAAAAGAGGAGATAGTGCAAGACAAGGCCAAGCTACAATTCACATTCTCTCAATTGCAAAAAGCTAGACTACTTTCTTATTCTCCCTTTCTTTCTACTTTTTCTTAGTCTCATGCCTATTGTTCATATATTCTACATATTGTATAGGCTTTGAATATACCACACATACATGTTCAATTGTTATAAAAGTTTATTCAAGGTGTGATCAAACCTTCATTCGATTGGTGGTGGTGTTCGTGATCGGTTTGCTTGATTGTTTTGGCAGTAAAAAGGTGGAGTTAGTGTTTAAATTCAGTCACCCTTGTGGTAAGGTGTTTGTTGTATTTAGTGATAACCGAAGAAGGTGTCCTTGAAGACTGGAGTAGGTTGTTTTAACTGAACCAGTATAACATTCTTGGTGTTCTTACTTTTCAGTATTTTACTTTCAGTTTCTAGTTTTATGTATCGTTTTCATTGCAAGGGTAATAATAGTAAACGATTTTCAAAAATCATAAACTTAAACATAGCCACATGTCCTAGTTTTTATTTGGTGCAATTTTCACCTCATTTGGATAAGTACAAGTCAATCAAACATTAATAGTTCTGAGACTAGTACATTCTGATTTTCAGATTTGCAAAGGTTGAGAACATCAACGTGGTTCACATACTTAAAAAAGGAATTTTCAAAAATTGTTTCAAATCATTAAAATACACATCTGGAGGGTCTTATCATAAAATTTTGCAGACCATTTAGAGCTACAAATTAATAGGAATAAATTTTTCAATTCGGAGTACAGTTTCTGGCAGATTTGCGCATTTTTAACAAAAACATATTTTCAAGGGATTAGGCTTGGAGTTGTACTTTGAAACTTTCGTGAGTCACTCATAACATCTAAGAGTACAACTTCACCAAATTTCATAATTTTTAGAGGTCTACAACTAGGTCATTTAAATAATTCAAATCAGGATATGTAAACAGAAACTGTTTTTAGAAGTGAGTAATAGAAGCCAAATTTTCTGCACTCACTATTCAACCCCCTTTCTAGTGGTGGTATACAGGTCCTACAGATATGAATAAAAAAGACTTAAATCAAAAAGGTTTTCTAGATGTACTCTGGCTGAACTTTGCATTACCTCTTCCAAAGTGTCCTTGATTAGATTTATATGTCATATTTCTCTCCAGTTTAATTGCCATTGCAAACGAATTTTTAAGGTGAGGTAAAAGAGTAGACAATAGGATCTGAGACCTAACCGCTTCAAACTCATCATTAAGACCTTTTAAAAACTTGATCACACAGTCATCCTCTACAAATTTATTGATCTTGGCAGTTAAATTGCAAGTACATATACTACATACACAGTTAGATATTGATTTTAAAACCGATAGTTGTTCCCAAGTCCCCTTCAATTTTGTGTAGTACTCCGTCACCGAACTATTTTCTTTCTTTATAGCATAGAAATTTTCTTGTAAATCTGAGAGTCTAAATAATCAACGGTACCATATCTCATCAATAGATCATTCCAAATTTCAACTGCATTGTCCAACCACATAACACTTTGAGTGATAATAGGAGTCAAAGAATTTACCAACCATGCCGCCACCATTTTATTAGCCTTGATCCAAGCATTGTATGTATGTGATATTTCTGATGGCTTTGGATGAACTCCATTGACGAAGCCTAGTTTATTTTCGGACTCCAAGGCACGTCTCATTGATCTACTCCAACTATGGTAGTTGTTTCCATCAAGAAGCGGTTGCACCAGTACTACCGACGGACTATCACTAGGATGTACATAGAAAGGATCATCAATTGGATCCGTTATCGTATTAGTAGGAGGATTATTTGATGGAGAAGGAGAATTATTGGAAGACAAATTGTTGGAAGCCATGAATGTTCCAAAGTTCATCTACAAGGCTCTGATACCATAAAATTTTTTTTGAATTATCAAACAAATTCACTCAACAATCAAACGAATCACACATGAATAACAAATAGAGAACAAAACTCAACAATGAATTGAGGGAGAATTATGAATGCTGGAGAGAAAGCGCAACTGAATTGATTTGGCAAAAGTGTTTCAGCAGGTGAGGCATTCCTCAAGTTATAAGGAAGAAGAAACAAATGAAATTACAAGAAAGTCCTCCAACTGCCAACTCTACTTTACAACTAATAAGGGCATTCTTATCTTTTTACATATTCAAAATATTTTGCGCATCCTCCTCTCTTCTTCTTCCTCGCACCTCTGGTTAACCTCCTCCGGAATACATTGAACCACCGTGCCATCTTGATTCCCCGCGTATCTTCCACCTCATACCATCAACTAATCATCTTAATTGCTGATTCTCATCTTCAGCCTTTGGTGTTAGCTGCACATCAACATGGATCACGTAGCAAGCCAATTACTCTTTCTTCTCTTCTGCCATATCTTTGGCAGGTTCGGTAGGTTCCAAAGTAGGAGAAAATTGCCCATTTGTGTCGTGGATTTTCAGGGAAGCGCTGCGTATGTGTTCTCGGTTAGTCTTATCAAGAACAGAGAGAGCATAATTAGTGAGACAATTGTGGGTCTTTAGTTCTTCTTTTCCCTCAATAATACCACTACTGTGAAATAAAACGCTAATTTTTTGTTGAAATAAAAATATTTTAGGCGAGATTATTTCAGTACTCTATGAGCCGTTCCTTTGACAGAGATAGTTTCTTGATTAATTAGCACCTCAACGATTACAGAGATATTTTTGTATGTGCGACTGTGGAAGACGTTTTGGACTAGGTATAACTTAAAAGCGCTGCGAACCTAATAATAGACATAGATTATTGTGGTTCAATCTTTAGTTCTATCAGTTATTAATGAATCAATCATAAAAAACTTAATGTAGATATAAATAAAGGTGACGAAGTCAGATTTTCACCAAATGGATCAGAAGTGGTCCGTAAATAACGCTGTTACCACCCTGTGGAGGTGTGAAGGCAGTGTTCCTAGGAAACCTGCGAGAGAAAAGACGATGTTAGAGGTCCCAAGACAGTAGAAAAAATCCTCCCCCGCCCAAGTCAATTATAGGCTCAAACATGGTAGTTGATTGGTGAGATTAAAGGGTGGAGCAACCTTTTCGGTTTTTCTTAGCTAGACAGGATCGTTGTTTCTTCTCTCCACTTTTTTCAGAGCTTGCCCCTTTTCTCTTTCCTTATACGTTCAGAGTAACCAATGCATGTAATAAGTCGGTGGGAGAACGCCGCATGTCCTGCCTGCTCTGGCGATAGGCGTTCCCTTGCTGGCGTGGTGCCAGGCATCCCGAAATGATGGTTGGCAGATGTCTGCTTGAGCAGCAGGGCCGAGCAGAGATGCAAACCTTTAAAGATACAGCCTAACAGAGGTCGCAGGCAACAGTGTCCGGGCAGGGATACATCGGCTGAGCCTAACGAGATCATTCAATGACTTCAAGGCCGAGCAGACATATGAACAGTGAAGTTGACCAGTTTTCTGCTCTACCAAGCAACGTTGATCGTTTATGGATTTGTTTGGATACGCTTGTCGTTACCTCATACGGGAGTTTAGACTCGTCAGAGATGTCCCAGAATAGCCTTGCCGAGTAGAGGAAGAAAGGCTAATCGTCCAATAAGGGGCGAGAATACCTATCCTTAACAATGTCTAACTCCTCTCTCCTGAGCGAAAACATGGACCCGTAGCTAAGTGGTTAAGGTCGGCCGCTCCAAGAACTGACTCGTCCACCTTGTGCTAATCAATGACTATAGATAGGTTATGCGGCCTCGACGCCTCCTCGCTGAATTCCCAGCTCGGCTTCAAGTTGTTAGCTCTGCAGTCTTTCTAGATTTTCTGACTCAGGCAGACTCTCCTTCTTCATATTGAAAAACCGGCCTTTTCAATTCTTGGTAAAGGTGAGTATATTTGCAGTAAAATTAGAATCCCTCTTAGGAGTTCGTTTGCCAAGATAATGCCACCTATCAAAGGTACACATGAAGACGCCTCGAAAGGTGAGAAGAACACTCTCAAAAATAAACAAAAGCAGCCTAAGCCTATAAAAATCCCGAATAAGCTTCAAA
Source organism: Eustoma russellianum (assembly GCA_036186865.1). Taxonomy (NCBI): domain Eukaryota; kingdom Viridiplantae; phylum Streptophyta; class Magnoliopsida; order Gentianales; family Gentianaceae; genus Eustoma; species Eustoma russellianum. The sequence goes on from AP025055.1 coordinate 26,952,654, forward strand.
GGTTCGTGGAGGGAAAGACTAAACCCAGGCCTAAAGTACTCCTTGTACACTGCCTCCTACCCCGTTAGGGGGTCATACGTCGTCTGACCAGGAAGTGGCAAAGGAGAGTCAAAAAAAGTGCGATCAACTTCATATACCTCAAACAGACACGCAAGGTCGACATCGCTCAGCATGCATGAAGATTGTTGCACCTGAGCAGGAGAGAACCCCTACACACTACCCGAAAACTCAAAGATGAAGAATTAATACTCTAAAGAATAGAGGATCCTACGACCAAGGGAGCGAGTATGAGGTCCGCCTACGCCGATGATGGACCTGTCACAGCAGTGGCCTCACTCGACCCAACATCCTATTAGGCCCAGTGAAAGGAACGGCAACTCTCCTTAACCTCCTTAGAGGATGAAAGCTGCCGCTGGAAGCTGTCCTTCCTGACGAAGAAGAAGATTTGCTTCTCCTTATACCACCACCGGCATAGGACAAGGCTTTAGAGGCTTTCTGAGAATTAGCGAAAGAGGTAGAAGAGACTACAACCATGAATAAAAGAGTTGAAAACTTAATCTTAAATTCGAAAGGAAGAAAGAGTAAGCCTAAGATGAAGAAGGGAAATGGTTAACAACGGCGAATCGAAGAACCAAAAACATGTGAGGAAAGAAGCGGCGGGGACACCTTTATAATCTGGCTCACAAAATGACACAGCTCTTTGGAATCTCCGCCCTCTAAAACTCCAACTTTCAAATGCATTAATAGCCTGATGTACCAATAATTGTACCAAAAAAAACTTTTATTAATAGCCTGACACTATGCATAATCAAAAACTGACACGCCAAATTAATGCGTCTGTCAAACAAAACATTCTCACCCCATATTGGACGATTAGCCTTCCCTCCTCTACTCGGGAAGGCTAATCTGGGGACATATCTCACGGGGCTAAACTCCGACTTGAGGTAACGAAAAGCATATCCAGACAAATCCATAAACGATCAACGTTACCTGCCAGAGCAGAAACCTGGTCAACTTCACTACTCATATATCTGCTTGGCCTGCAAGTCCTTGAACGATCTCTTTAGGCTCACCCTCAACATGATGAGACATGCCTGCCCTGTCGCCCCGTTATTAGCCTGTTCGGACGCTGTTTCCTACGACCTCCATTCGGCCGCATCTTTAAAGGTATGCTTCTCTGCTTGGCCCTACTGCTCAAGAAGACATCTGTCAACCATCATTTCCAGCCAGGCGTCCCAGCACCTTGCACCACGTGGCCAACATGCAAACGCCTCTCGCCAGCATAGACAGGGCACGCGGCGCTCTCCCACCGACGTATTACATACATTGGTTACTCTGAACGTATAACTATGAAAGAAGAAAGAGAAAAAGGGCAAGCTCTGAAAAAAAAGATGTCCGTCCTTTAATCTCACGAATCAACTATCATGTTTAAGCCTATAACTAACTTGAACGTCGGAGGGTTTTCCTAGAACAGTAGCTCTGGGATATCTAACATCGTCTTTTCTCTCGTAGGTGTCCTGGGAACACTGCCTTCACACCTCCACTTGGTGGTAACAGCGTTACTCACGGACAACTTCTGATTCATTTGATGAAGATCAGACTTCGTCAAAAGATATTAATTTAAATGCGGATGTGTGTGCAGATGCATACCTATATTGAAATAAGTACGTACTTTTTTTTAAATGGGGAGGGAAGATGATTGAATTCATTTTGATTGGGGACAAAAGAAAGGTGATTCAAACTCGAATTCCTTACGATAGAGTACATGATAATCAATCACTAAACCTAAAATTTTTTTAAATAAGTAACTTATGGTTGAACTTTTTAAATTAATAGTTTGAAATCCAATCATCTGTCCAGCATTTTGTTTTCATTCATACATATATGTAGGCAAAGAAACAATAATTGCACCATTTGAATTTTGTTTTGGAAGTTTGGCAATTCTTACGGAGATGGTTTGTTTATGGACATCTCCGGTTCTCCAGCTTTTGTGGAGTTTCTTAACGCAATAACAAGGTATTACCAAATTCTTATTGTTTTCTCTCCTTTATACGCTCTCATTTCGCATTTCTTAGAATCCTAACGATTGAAAGCAATACTATAAGACTGAAAAATGATTCTCCCAAATGATGCCACCTTCCAAATCTTGTTACACGTGTCCGCAAAATCATTGCTTAGATTCAGATGTGTCTGCAAATCATGGTACGCCCTCTTTCAGGATCAGATGTTCATCTTAGCACACACGAAAAACATGGCAAACCCTTTCAAATTTATCACAACAATAATGAGAGGAAAATGAAAATATCTGGACAGAATGAAACGAATAGCATAAGGAACAAAAAATGGACTGAATTCCTGAAGCTTCAATTGAATTAACCGCCTGCAACAACGAAGACTTTATACAGTTGGGGAAGAAGGAAAAACTATGTAAAATGACCATACTACCCTCACTTATTCTTATATAGTGATTTACATAAAAGGGGCATAATAGTCTTTTTGCACATTTAAAATATCTATCGCCAACAAGTTCCTTCTTCTCCTTCCTCCGATCACTTCCTTCAGCTGCACCTCTTTGCGTGCATCATCCTCAGCATCTACGTGACATATACTGAAATGAATCTCGCCAATCGACAATTAACCAACTCATGATCCTGGCTCCTGACTTCTTGGACTAATCTAACGAAAAGCACTGCACTAGTGCCACCTTCTTCTGAGTTGTGTCACCTTCTTCCTTCTGCTGCAATTCATCATTTTCTGTAACACCCTCTCAAACCTGACTTGCTGAACATATTACAAACACCCATAGCAACAGTCAGGTTTCGCAGTGTTACTGAGTCCAATGCCTTGGTAAAACATCTGCCAATTGGTATTTTGATTTGACAGGCCTGAGATGAATGACTCCTTATTGATATTTCTCTCTCATAATGTAACAATCAATCTCAATATGTTTTCTTCTCTCGTGAAACACCGGATTCTCATGTATATATATAGCACTTTTGTTATCACAAAACAACTTAGCTGGCTGAAGCTGTCTGATGCCAAGGTCCTGCAACAGAAACATGAACCAGTGCACCTCACACGTAGCCATTGCCAAGGCTCTATACTCTGCCTTAGAATAAGACTTAGACGCAGTACTTTGTTTCTTGGCCTTCCAGGAAATCAATGACTTACCCAAGAAAACACAGTAACCTGTAATAGATTTCCTTGTCTCAACACATCCTGCCCAATCTGAGTCTGCAAATCGCTTTAACTCCAACTCCCCACAACTGGGATAAAACAGACCTTGACCTGTTGTTACCTTCAAATATCTTAACAACCAGTGTGCTGTTTTAAGATGTAATTGTGTAGGGACATCAAGAAACTGACTCAACTACTACACTACAAAAGAATATATAGTCTAGTTATTGTGAGGTATATCAACTTCCCTATGAGTCTTCTATATCTAGACACTTCTTCTATAAACTCTGAATCACCATGAGCTAGCTTTAGGTTCTGCTCCATTGGACTACCTGCAGGTTTTGCACCTAAAAAGCCTGCATATTCTACCAACTCCAAGGCATATTTTCTCTGTAATATCACAATCCCCCCTGTGACCTAGCCACCTCTATACCAAGAAAGTACTTCAAAGGGCCTAGGTCTTTAATCTGAAAAGCTTGATGTAGAGAATCCTTAAGAACAGCAATCTGTGACATTGAGTCCCCAGCAACAATTATATCATGAACATACACCAAAATTACCAAGAAAGAGCTGTCTGTCTGTTTTATAAACATTGCGTAATCATTTCTTGACCGCTTGTATCCCTATCCAGTAAGGAATTTAGTTAGCTTCAGGTTCCATTCTCTGCTTGCTTGCTTGAGTCCATAAAGTGATTTATGAAGTTTGTATACAACCTCAGTTCCAGATGCAGGGACTCCTTCTGGTAATGTCATGTAAATTTCTTGGCTTAGGTCACCATGTAAAAAAGTGTTTTTTACATCTAACTTATGCACATGCCACTGCTTTTATGCTAAAACTACCAAAAGCAACCTAACAGTGGTCAATTTGGCAACTGGAAAATGGTATCTGCGTAATCAACTCCCAACTGCTATGTAAATCCCTTTGCCACCAGCCTGTCTTTATACCTTTCCACACTTCCATCAGGCTTGTATTTAATCTTATAAATCCACCTACATCCAATGGGTTTCTTACCAGATGGTAAAGTGACCAAGGATCAAGTATTGTTGGCTTCAAGAACAGCCAACTCTAACTCCGTTGCCTTCAGTAAGTGAGCAGATTTGACTGCCTCTTGATATGATGTAGGCACCTGTAACACAATAATATTAAGAGAATGGGATCTAAATTTAGGTGTCAATGAATCAAAAGCAACATAATCCTCAATTGGATACAGGACACTATGTCTTTGTGGAGATAGCTTGGAAGTATTATTTGAGGAAGACAGAAGATTACAATAGTAATCTTACAGATAGCTGGGAGGGTGTTTCTGGTTGATCTATGATGATTATTGAGGTCAGATTGAGACAATGGCAGATGAATTTCTATTCCAGTACAAGGTTGAGCATCATGGGAAGAAACAATGGTGTCAGTACCATTCAAATTATGAATGTCACTGGAATGATCTGAGGCAGTATTAGAACGTTCAGAGGACTCTGGAGGAGTAAGACTAACGGCAGAGGAATGATTTGGTGCAAGAGGTACACTGTCTGATGTTGTATCTAAAGGCACAAGTGTAAAGGAAGAAGAGGGAATTTCGGCAGTTGGATAAGGATCATGAGGTTTAGCACTTGGTGAATTGACAGTTAGAAAATCATATGCAAAAGGAAAAAGATGTTCATGAAACTGAACATCTCTAGACACAAACACTTTCCTTGTATCAAGACTCAGAAGCAAATAACCTCTTGTATGATAAGGTATTCAAAGAAAAACAAAAGTGATGGCTCTAGACTCAAATTTTGTTTTACGTGGAGATGTATTAATGGCGTAAGCCATACACCCAAAAACCTTGAGATCTCTAGACAGTGTCTTTGAATCAAATGGGCATTCATGAGGTGTATATTAGCGTAGTAATGGTGTAGGTGGAATATTAATGATATATACTGCATACTGGATGCTAAAAACCCAATAACATATGGGAATATTTGACTGGAATCTGAGGGCTCTAGCTGCATTAGGAATATATTGGTGTTTGCGTTCAACCATTTCATTTTGCTGTGGATAGTTGACACATGTAGTCTGGTGTATAATCTCTTTAGTCATGAAGAAATGATCCATCTTAAACTCCTAACCATTATCACTTATGTTGCACTTTATGTTTTTGCCAAACTGATTATAAACATGCTGACAAAAACTCTAAATTACATTTTTGGTTTCTGACTTTTGTTTGAGTAAGTACACACAAGTGTACCTTGTATAGTCGTTAACAATGGTGAGGAAATAGTGTTGGACATAGACAGTTGAATACTTATGAGGACCCCAGATATCAATATGCAAAAGATCAAAGGAAGATTTGGAAAAAGATTGAGAAACAGGAATTGGATTTTTTTTCATCTTGGCCAATGGACACACAGTACATTCTGATACATTCTCATTAATATGTACAAATTTATCAAGCCTTTGTATCTCTTTTATTCTAGGCAATGAAGCATGGTTTAATCTATAATGCCACAACAGTGAAGACTGAGAAACAGAGACAAACAGCTAGAGGGTACTGATGCTTGTTTAGAAGTCCCATGCAGGTAGTATAGGCCATTGAGTTGCCTAGCTGAACCAATCATCTTCAGGGACACATAATCCTGAATGACACATGAATTTCCAAAGAACTCAATATGCAAAGAAGGAACAGATAATAACTTTCTAATAGACAAAAGATTATAAGCAAAGGAGGGAACATACAAGACATTATGTATAGTCAAGAAAGGATTCAAAACGACTGATCCAATAAGAGTGGCTGAGCCTGGGAAATTATTTGGCAATTTGATGGACACATTCTGAATTGGTTTATAAGAGTGAAGAAAATTAGGATTGCACACTATATGATCTGTGGCACCTGAATCTAATATCCATATACTCAAATTATTAGAATGACATTTACCTTCATCCTCACCAGAGAGAACAGACATCACTGGTCTATGACTTCCAGCACTCCTATCATCATTCATACTCAACATAGCCATAAGCCTCTATGTTTGATCTGGTGTGAGCATTGAAGGCTCACATACCTGACCAGCTCTGTCATTCTGAGAAACCTCACACTCTTCTCCTGTTACTTCAGCCATGTTTGCTTGACTTCTTGGCTTATGGCATGGGGGATACCCATGCTTTCGATAACATCTCTGCTCCACATGCTCAATCATACCACAATGGGTGCAAACTGGCCTTTTCATGCCATCAGGAAAGAATCTTCCACTACCTCTTCTATAGCCACTGTTTCCACCTCTATTTGACTGAACTTTCACACCAACGTTAGCAACCATTCCAGCACTATCAAGTTCTGACGCCAAAAGCACAGTTGGACTACTGTTAAAGCTGTTTTGATTGCCTAAACCATTCAGCCTTCTTTCATATTTCAGTGCCATAGCAAACACAACCTCAATCTTAGGCATAGGAGACATCACAAAAACTTGTGACTTAACAGGATCAAATTCTTCATTTAGGCCTTTCAAAAATCTAATTACATACTCATTTTCAATAAACTCCTGTGTTTTGATTCCCACATCACACCTATATCCATGACACACACACACCTTGTAATAAGCCTTAATATCATCATTTCTTCCCAAAGCACTTCTACTTTTGTAAATTAGTCATTCACAGAATCACTATCCTGTTTGACTCCATAAAAGTTCTCAAGGAGATCCGAAAGTCTAAAGGCATCTCCACTACCATACCTTCTTTTTATATCATTCCAAACTTCAAATGCACTATCATACCACATGACACTTTGTGCAATAGAAGGTATTACACTATTCATAATCCAAGAATGGACCATAGAGTTTACCTGTCTCCATGTCTGATATTGTGGATCATTCGCCATCGGTTGTTGTATGGATCCATCAATGAATCCTATCTTGTTCTTCACTATCAACGCCATTTGAAATACCCTACTCCATGAGTGATAATTGTGAGGATTCAACAGATGTTGTGCAAGTATAATTGCTGGACTATCATTCGGATGTAGATAAAACGGATTCTTGGCAGGATTCTCGGTTGTATGTGAGCCAGTAGCTCTTTGACTGTTGGAAGTGGAAGCTATAGCTATTCACTTATGAAAAAATTTCTTGACCAAACAATGCAAGAATTTCAAGGACTCAAAGAACAAAATACGCACACTATGTGATCTATAATGATCAAGACAGTGCACCAAATCAAGCAAGCAAAATATCACCGGGTGATCAATACAACCGCTCTGCTACCATGCCAAATTGATCACAAAAATTATGAGAGGGAAATGAAAATATCTGGACAAAATGAAACGAAAAGCATAAGGAACAAAAAATGGACTGAATTCCTGAAGCTTCGATTGAATTAACCGCCTGCAACAACGAAGACTTTATACAGTTGGGGAAGAAGGAAAAACTATGTAAAATGACCATACTACCTTCACTTATTCTTATCTAGTGCTTTAGATAAAAGGGGCATAATAGTCTTCTCACCCATTTAAAATATCTACCGCCAACAACTTCCTTTTTCTCCTTCCTCTGATCACTTCCTTCCACTGCAGCCTCTTTGTGTGCATCATCCTCAGCATCCACGTGACATATACTGAAATGAATCTTGTCAACCGCCGATTAACCAACTCATGATCCTGACTCCTGACTTATTGGACTAATCCAATGAACAGCACTGCACTAGTGCCACCTTCTTCTGAGTTGTGTCACCTTCTTCCTTCAGCTGCAATTCATCATTTTTCGTAACAAACCCAACCACCAAAAGATCTAAAAATGATTATTTGCTCGTTTGTTGTCGTGATAACATGACAAATAAACGAGTCATGCCATTGTCTATCAACTACACACTAACTAGGTTTATTAATCAAGATTTGCCACCCTTGTGTATCAACACATTTGGCCAAATCAGGCTCGACGGTCCTTGCAATGGAATGGTTTGCTTATATGGTTATGCTGACAATATTTCTCTATGCAACCCATTGACTAGACGATTCAAGATCTTGCCTACTTCCTTACTTCCACGCCCTCCTAATGCAAAAGTGAGAGGGGGTGATGTAGGTCTTGGTTTCGACCCGTGCACAAATGATTACAAGGTTATACAAATCCTCTTTTGTGTATCAAACCATCAAGCAATCAAATATATCGTCGAGATATATTCACTTAGTACAGATTCTTGGAGGAAATACGATGAAATTGTGCTAGCTAAAATCATGTGCATCAACATGTGGAGTATGGTGTACAAAAATGAGACATTTTGTTGGTGGGCCAAAAGGGGAGATGTTGACATGGTACTTTCGTTTAAGATGTGCAATGAGACATTTCATGAGAGCCCATTTCCATATGATATTGAAAATCTTGGTGGGAATCATTGAATCACCCGGGCTATTTGTTGAAGGAGGAGGAGAAGTGCGGCTGATAAGTTCAGCTTGCATTTAGTTGAACACATTTGGGCAAAACACAAACACCTGCTTGCAAGTTGATAGGATTGCCATGTGGAATTGAAATTGATGGATTGAGCAGAGTCTGGCACGTGGGAATCGGTTATTTTGGATGGAGCGTGCTATGGCACGGGAGGTGCATTGTGCAGGGAAGAAGAAGGAATGCAGTGAAGTGGCAGGAACATTTAAAACAAGGGAAATGACTAATATGCCCTTAGTTAATGAATTATTCAGTTTGTACATTCTTGTAATTTCAAGTCTTTCTTCTTCTTTGCTATAAAGCAATTGCTGTAACCGCTATCAAGTAATGAGAATAACAACTTTCTCCTTCCCTCTCGGTTTTGCTCTCCAATTTTAAAACCCAATTCTGGTTCTCATCTCTGCTCCTCTCAATAATGTTGTTTCTTTTTCATTGCTCTACAAATTTGTTGTGATTGTGTGTGTATGTGAGGAAATTAACTTGGTATCAGAGCACGAGCTTCTTTTTGATTCTTGAATTTCTTGAATGCTTGAATTGTTGCGTGAAGTTTATGGCTTCAACTTCGATCAGTTTTGGTTCGATGGATCTTACGGAGGATCGTGTGTACATTCATCCAAGTGACAGTACGTTGCTAGTTCTTGCACAATCACTTTTGACTTCTCAGAATTACCATGGCTGGAGCCGGACAATTTGAAGGGCGTTGGAGGCTAAGAACAAGGCAGGTTTCATTGATGGTACAATGTCTAAACCTCCTGAAGATGAACATAAGCACAATGCCTGGATCAAGACCAACAACATGGTGGCCTCTTGGATTACGAACTCGGTTAGTCCTTCTATTGCTCAAAGCATAATGTGGATTGACAATGCTGCGGAGATCTGGAAAGATTTGAGACTCAGGTATGGCAATACGGATGCCTTTAGACTTTCTGATATGCAAGAGGAGTTTTACTCAATCAAACAAGAAACATCGACTGTTACTGATTACTATACATAGCTTAAGACTGTTTGGGAGGAATTGAGTGTCTTAAAATCATTGCTTTCTTGCACATGTAATAGATGTTCCTGTAATATTAGTGCTAAAATTATTAAATATGTGGAAGATGATTTTGTGATAAAATTCTTAAAAGGATTATCGGATGAATATGAGCCTGTAAAATCACAAGTCCTGCTGATCAATCCCTTACCAGACATTAATTCTACCTTTTCTATGGCAGTTAAATTTGAAAGGAAAATTATGTATGCAAATGGACAGGGATCATTTGTGAATAATCCATCACATGTCCTGAGTGTTGGAGATAACCAGTCAGTATTTGTAGGACAATTGTCTGGATTTCCCAGATCCCAGGGAAACAAACAGAGTGTACTTGGAAGTAGACCACAAGGGAATTTTAAAGGAGATGGTGGCCAAGTGTAGAAGTTTTGGAGCAGCAAACATCCTGTGTGTACGTATTGTGGTTTCACAGGACACACTGTGGATAAGTACTATAAGAAACATGGCTATCCACCAGGATACAAGCCGAAAGGAAGGATAAATTGTGTAGGGTATGATGAGTCTTAGTGTCATTATGGATATCAGTTTGATGAAACTAGAGGAAACCAGGAATTCATGGCATCACAGATGCCAGCAGTCTTCACACATGAACAGTATATGTAGTTGATGAATATGCTTAAAGATCATCAACAGCGTAACTGTAATGAAAAAGGGATTCAAGGAGAAGGAAAGGAGGTCTTGCATACCGTAACGTCAGCCCAGAAACTGCCTTCCTCTTGTAAGACAGCAGGTAATGTAGTAGACTGAAACTTAAACATATGGATATTAGACTCTGGTGCAAGTGACCATGTCTGTTCTTCTCTCAACCTCTTTGATTCCTTTCAGTCTGTTAATTCATTACAAGTTAAATTGCCTAATGATCTTCTTGTTGATGTGTTGCGTGTTGGTACAGTAACAATTAATCAAAATCTTCAGCTGAACAATGTGTTCCACATTCCTTCATTTCAGTTCAATTTGATTTCTCTCAGCAAACTTGCAAAACACAATTGACTGAATATTCTCTTTCATTCTGACCATTGTTTCATTCATGACCAGAAATCTATGAAGATGATTGTTTAGCTAAAGTGAGCAGGGATTGGACAAACTCCATGGCTCATCAAGGCAATCAGACAGAAGCAATAACAATAACCAGTCACATTCTCCTAGCTCTATCTTTGCACCTCACAATGTCTCAGAATCCAAGTCATCTCTATGGCACTCAAGGCTTGGACATATGTCAAGCTCTGTGATGAGAGAAGTTCACAAGAAAAATCCTGAAGTTGATGCCATATCTAATTCCACCCCTTGTCATATTTGTCCCCTTGCTGGACAAAAGAAACAACCATTTCCTATCTCAGTTTTTAATTCTGCATCTACCTTTTCTTTGCTTCATGTAGACATATGGGGTCCATATAAATACCCCACAATGTATCATCAACGTTTTTTTCTTACCACAGTAGATGATTACAGTAGATACACTTGGGTTTACCTATTGAGATCAAAATCAAAAACTAGAGGAATTTTGCAAAGCTTCTGTACATTTGTGTCTGTTCACTTTGAAAAGAATGTGAAAACCATTAAAACAGACAATGGGCTTGAATTAAGATGAATGCATTATTTGCTGCCAAAGGAATTCTACATCAGACTAGCTGTATGTATACTCTTGAACAAAACGGCCAAGTTGAAAAGAAACACCAACATATTCTTAATGTGGCGAGGGCTTTGAAATTTCAGTCCAATTTGCCTATACATTATTGGGGTTTTTGTGTACAGCATGCAGTCTACCTAATCAACCTCACACCCTCATCTATCATAGACAACAAAACACCTTTTGAACTACTCTTTTCTAAACCACCTTCATATCATAACCTCAAAGTGTTTGAATGTCTTGCATTTGCACTTAATGCCCAGCCTAATAAAGGGAAATTTGATCCCAGATCCAAGAGATGTTTGTACCTTGGCCAATCTCATACATCCAAAGGGTATATCTTACAGGACTTATCCACTAAAGATGTGATAGTGTCCAGAAATTTGGAGTTTAATGAACAGTGTTATCGTTTCTCAACTAATGCAGTTATACAGCAGTCCATACGTTCAAACCAATCATCATGGCACGAATCTGATACAACCATATGGCCTCATGACATTCCTATGTTCTCTCAGCCCATGGTCTCTACACCACCTACGGACTTGAATCAGCCTAACATCACCCATGATTCCACCATGTCATCCTACTCTCCTGCCATCACTCCTACATCAGACAGACAATCCCTTTCAGCTCCTCATCTGCATCTGCCTTCTCATCACCTCAGAATCACATTCCTATGACAGCAATTAACATTCCCCTGCCCATTCATTCCACCGGTAGACCCCCTAGACAAAAAAGGACTCCATCATATCTACAGGATTATTATTACAATCAGACACTAGTCTCTTCCGGTCATAATCCACATCTTCATCTTAGCACTCCCCATCCTCTAAGACACTGTTTTTCTTTGCAGTTACTAACACCTAAGTATAAAACATATGTTTTGGCTTCTAGTATACATACAGAACCTGCAGATTACACAGAGGCAGCCAGTTCCTTAGCTTGGCAGGAGGCTATGCAGGCTGAGATAGCAGCACTTAAGGCTAATTATACATGGAAATCGGTGCACCTAACCCCTGGTAAGCAGGATATTGGATGCAAATGGGTTCATAAAATAAAATACCAAGCAGATGGGACTGTGGAAAGATACAAAGCTAGGTTGGTAGCCAAGGGCTACACACAGCAGTATGAAATTGATTACCAAGAGACATTCTCACTAGTGGCTAAAATGACAACAGTTAGAATGGTTCTGGCACTTGCATCCAGTAAGGGTTAGTATCTCCATCAACTTGATGTCAATAATGCTTTCTTGCATGGAGATTTACATGAGTAGATATATATGGTGCCATCACCAGATTTGGTTTTAGATAATTCTAGCCTTGTATGTAAACTGGAGAAGTCCCTCTATGGACTTAAGCAAGCCACCCGTGAATGGAATGCCAAATTAACTATTTTCCTCCTTTCTAAAGGCTTTACACAATCCAAGAATGATTACACACTCTTCATACGCACAGCTCAGAATCACCTTCTTCTGGCATTGGTTTACGTAGATGATATTATTTTGGCATCATCCTAGTTATCAGACATCTAGCACCTGAAGTCTGAACTTAATTTTGAGTTCCAAATTAAAGATCTTGGTGACCTTAGGTACTTTCTAGGCATTGAAGTAGCCAGGTCACAGGGGGTCTACTGATCAATCAAAGGAAATATACACTAGAGCTGTTAGAGCAAACTGGCTTTTTGGCGTCTAAGTCAGCCAAGACACCTATGGAAACTAATGCCAAGATTTCACATGATGACTCTCCATTGATTTCAGAAAGTGTCTGTATATAGGAGTTTGATTGGAAAACTTATCTATCTTACCATTATGAGGCCGGATTTTACATTTCCAGTTCAGCAACTTAGTCAATTCTTAGACTGCCCCATGCAGAATCATTTAAAGGCGGCACATAGACTCCTAAGGTTCATCAAGGGAACAGCAGGACAAGGACTTGTATTTCCTTCTAATATGAAACTTAAAATGAGAGCATTTGTGGACTCTGATTGGGCAGGATGCACATATGCTAGAAGGAGTGTAACAGGCTTTTGTATTTTTCTAGGAGACTCACTGATTTTATGAAAGGCAAAGAAACAGACAACGGTATCGAAGTCTTCTGTAGACGCTGATAATAGAGATTTGGCATCCTTAGTGTGTGAAGTACAGTAGCTGGGGTACCTAGCTAAAGATTTGCAAATGAAGGATCAGGAGCCCGTTGAAGTTTTTTGTGATAGCAAAAGTGCAATGCATATAGCGAAAAATCCAGTGTTCCATGAAAGAACAAAACACATAGAAATTGATTGTCATATCATTAGAGAGAAAATTCAGAGGGGTAATCAAATTGATGCTTGTCAGAACAAAACTTCAGGTAGCAGATGTTTTCATGAAAGCATTGGATTTGAGAAGGCTAGAAAGCTTGGTTAAGACTTTTGGAGTATGCAATATATATGGCAAGCCTGGCTTGAAGGGGGTGTTGAAGGAGGAGGAGAAGTGCAGCTGATAAGTTCAGCTGGCATTTAGCCGAACACATTTGGACAAAACACAAACACCTGCTTGCAATCTGATTGGAGGAAACATGAAGTTGCTGAATGATGTGAGGCAGTTAGGATTGTCGTGTGGAATTGAAATTGATAGATTGAGCTAAGTCTGTCACGTGTGGAATTGAAATTGATGGATTGAGCATGCCATGGCACGGGAGCTGCATTGCGCAGGGAAGAAGAAGGAATGCAACGAAGTGGCGGGAATGTTTAAAACGAGGGAAATGACTAATATGCCCTTAGTTGATGAATTGTTCAGTAGCAATAGTTTGTACATTCTTGTAATTTCAAGTCTTTCTTCTTCTTTGCTATAAAGCAGTTGCTGTAACCGCTATCAAGTAATGAGAATAACAACTTTCTCCTTCCCTCTCGATTTTGCTCTCCAATTCTGAATCCCAATTCTGGTTCTCATCTCTGCTCCTCTCAATACTGTTGTTTCTTATTCATTGCTCTACAAATTTGTTGTGATTGTGTGTGTATGTGAGGAAATTGACTTTATTCTACACTTAGATGAGTCAATTGCATTGGTTGTCTATCATATAAAGGGAGTTGACAAAACTTTTGACATTTGGGTGATGAGGGATTTAGGTGTAGAAGATAAAGAATCGTGGAAAAGAGTATCGAGTGTTGGTCCTATTTCAGGAGTTGATAGGTCTTTAGGATTTTGGAACAATGGGGAAATTCTTTTGGAAAATAGTTGCAGGGAGCTTGTTGTATATGACACTAAGAAGGGAGAAATGAAGAATGTTGGACTCTATGGCAAGAGGGATAAGTTAGAAGTGCTTATTTTTAAAGGAAGCCTAGTTCCAGTTTAAGTTAATTATGACTTAACTGCTTTATGACTTTAAGATCATGAGTTTGAATCGAGAAAGGGCCTCGTGCACAAAGTAAAAGGTGAGGCTGCATACATGGATCGCAGAGCGATACAGACCCCTCCCCAGATCATGTATAAACGCAGAAACCTAGTGCACCGAAAATGCTCTTAATAACTTAGCTTTATTGGGTATCGAATACAAATGGTCATATTAATTGGCAAACGGCTTCCAAACTATTTAACTTTCTATGACATATACGTTGTATGAAGTGTTTTGGAAGTTTGAATTTTTTTAACTATTGGGATAACTCATGCGATTGGATTTAGAATTTTCACCTTATTTGTTATAACTTAGTTATCGTCATGTTTTGTACAAGATTTCATGTACCTGAAAAGGACTCAGCGAGACTATGATGTTGTAACTGTAGCTTTATCGTGGGCTTATTATACCTAAGTCCTTTAACATTCCCTAGTTTATAACAATTAACAAAGATGTTTGCCCATATTATTACCCACATATGTATGTTGGAAATTCATTGGCCATATCATCCGATCTTACATTGTATTTTGGAGATGCAGAAAAAAATTGACACAATGCGTCACGTTGGCAGAATTGCCGCTTAGTGTCTGACAAAGTTAAAATATAAAACCAAGGGTAAAAAGGAAAATGGACGAATTCTCATACATACAAAGAAAGACATTCATGATGTACTAGATTTCTGTATTTGTTGAAAATATGATGGGCTTAATCACAGATGAACAAACGGATAGCATGCTAGGAGAGCTGGATGGTGATGGGCAGAACCGCAATAATCCAAGAAGCAAAGCATCTAGACGGTTAAATGAAAAGCTTAATCCACGATGTTCATTAGCTGTGTTGGAGATTGAACAACTGGAAGACGGGATCACGTGATGGGCTGAAGGGGTAAAGTGTTGGAGCAGGAGGACGAAGGAAGAAGAAGAGAAGCGCTGGCGGGAAGAATTAAATATTAGTAAAATTGCGTGTATGCCCTTAACTTTGTGTTGTATGACAGTTAAGTAATAAGGACTTTCTTGTAATTTCACAGCCTTTTCTGTTAAAACTGTCTTCCTCCCTGTATAAGACTCGTTCGACGATATTCATTGCAATCCAAGAAGATATTTTGCGCGGCTATCTCTCCTGTTCTCTCCTTCCTTTCTTTCTCTCTTGTTCATTCTTCTTTTCTTGCGTTTGGTGTTTCGATTTGTGGTTTGATTTAATTTGTATGAGAGTCATGGCTCGATCAAATTCTCAGATTTTCACATGGTATCAGAGCCTTCAATTGATTGATTGATGAACTTTGGCACGTTCATGGCTTGAAATCAAGGTTCTCCTAGCAGTTCCAGTCATTCTCCAATGAATGTGGTACCTGGCGCGGTCGATCCGTCGGAAGATCCACTGTACATCCATTTTGGAGATAGTCCTTCCCTGGTGCTTTTACAGCCATTGTTGGATGGTAATAACTACCATGGATGCACCAGAACATTTAATAGAGCTCTTGAGTCAAAGAATAAGGTTGACTTCATCACAAGTATCATTCCTAATCCTCTGGAAACTAGTCGTAAATTTGCTACCTGGACAAAGGCAAATAATATGGTTGCTTTTTGAATTGTGAACTCTGTTGTACCATCCATTGGAAAAAGTGTGATGTGGTTTGATAATGCTCTAGACATTTGGAATGATCTGAAACATAGGTATGGTAATGCTGATGTATTTAGACTATCTGACTTACAAGAACAACTTTATGCTACTAAGCAAGAAGACGGTTCTGTGACTGAGTACTACACAAGACTTAAAGTCCTGTGGGAAGAACTCATGGTGTTGAGAGTCAGTCCTAATTGTGTGGGCAATAGATACACCTGTAATGTTTCCAGTCAAATTAACAAATTCATAGAAGATGATCATGTTATAAGGTTCATAAAAGGACTTAATGATGACTATGAACCTGTAAAATCACAAGTGTTGCTTTCTAGTCCATTATCGGATTTAAAGACAACCTTTGCTATAGCAGTAAAATTGGAGAGAAAATTGCATTATTCTGGTGGTCAAAGCCAATTCACAAATAATCAATCACTTGTTCTTAACACTAATGGTATGCCAAGACAACGAAATTTTTGGTGTAGGTCTATAAGCCTCAATGGAACTAGTGTTAGTTGGCAGAAGTCTGGTGGCAGAGGTGCCAGGAAAGAGTTTCAACAGAAGTCTGTTTATAACTCTAAGGCACATGTATGCACTCATTGCAACATGATAGGCCACACGGTGGACATATGTTATAGAAAGCATGGCTTTCCTCCAGGGTATGAGGGTAAGGGACAAGTGAACTGTGTACGTAATGATGCTAGTATGCACCAAGATCCTACTGTGTATGTCCAATCAGATGGTGATTCTTATCAGGCAAATGATGTAGTGAATGACAATGTTACACATATGACCCCTCCCTTAACAAATGAGCAAATATATGCAACTGGTTGGTTTACTGCAAGAGCACAAGGACAAAGGAATTCTGATGGTTCCAAGTGCTACAGAAGTGTCAAAGAAACATCACACTATACTGTCAGCCCAACAAGTCACTGACTCTGGTAAGTGGAAAGGTAATGTAATGCCTAATGTTTCTCACATATGGATATTGGATTCAGGTGCTACATATCACATCTGTTGTTCCCTTTCCCTCTTTGATTCCTATCAGCCTGTAATTTATATGTCAGTTAAATTGCCAAATAATCAGCAAATTATTGTTAAAAATATTGGCACAGTGAACATCTTTTCTGATCTCAAACTACATAATGTACTGTATATACCATCGTTTGCCTTTAATATGATATACCTTAGCAAACTTACAATGACTGGTGACATTGACTTATCATTTCACTCAAACATGTGTTATATTCAGGAGCATGTGAACAAGAAGATGATTGGTTCATCTGAAGTGTACCAAGGACTATATCATCTAATTGACCAGTCTCTATGTAATACACCTATGGTTAGTTCATGGCAAGCATTTGCAGTCTCCAAGCCTTCTTCTTTTCTTTTTCATTCCTTGCTTGGACATCAAGCTTCATCCAGAATGAAAGAGATCAACAAGCTTGATTCCTCAGTTGACATCTCTTTTAATCCTGAATCATGTACTATATGTCTCCTTGCAAAATAGAAAAGACTGCCCTTCCCCACTTCCCACTCTGTAACCCATTCCCCTTTTTCTCTCATTCACATGGATATATGGGGCCCTTATAAACACCCCACCATATACAACCAACGGTATTTTCTCACCATTGTTGATGATCATAGTAGGTATTGCTGGGTTTTTTTTGATGAAAGCAAAGTAATAAACCAGAAACATTATAGAAAGTTTTTGGAATTTTGTACATGTACAATTCAATGCCAATATAAAGGTGATTAGGACTGAAAATGATCTTGAGTTACATATGACTGCATTCTTTTCTTCTAAAGACATTATACACCAAAGAAGTTGCATGTACACACCTCAACAAAATGGCATTGTTGAGAGGAAACAGCAAGCTAGAGCCCTTAAACTTCAATATCACATTCCCACTTCCTATTGGGGGTTCTGTGTACAGCATGCCGTATATTTGATAAACCTGACTCCTACTCCTCTTCTAAACCAGAAAACTCCCTATGAGATGCTTTACAACAATCATCCTTCTTATAGTAATCCAAGGTCTTTGGCTGCCTGTGTTATGCCACAATCACCAAACTATGTAAAGACAAACTAAGAGCCAGAAGAAGCATTTTTCTGGGCTTGTCTCACAATACCAAAGGGTAAATTCTTCAAGATTTGGCATCTAGAGATATATTTATCTCCAGGGACATTATATTCCATGAATCCATATTCGCTTTTTCTTCTGATTCGTTACAATCCTCACCAACACATGACTCTTCCCTGCCTCATTATTCTGAATACTCTAGCTTTCACTCTCCTACCACTAGCTGTGGCACTGATACTAGATTCCTTCCCACTGCCACATCTAGGGGGTCCAACAAAAATCCTCACCTCAGCATACTTTTCTTCCTCATCATAACTCTCCTCAGCATACTCAACACAATCATAATCATTCCCAACAACAACCCTCTCCTCAGTATACTTCTAATCAACCCCACTCTAATACTCATCAGCCATCTCTCAGCAGTCCCAATAACCAACAACTATCAGTCACAGAACAACCTCATTCATCCTCAGACAATGAACAATTTAATGACCTTGTTCATAATTCCAATGACCCAGGGTCCATTCCTATCAACTCTATTGACATAGAGCTTCCTATAGCAAGACCTCACAGAACAAGACAACCTCCTTCCTACTTACAACAACATCATTGTAGGCAAGTAACAAACCAGTCAATGGCAATATCAGATTCAATTAAAACAACCATCATGCCTAGCATACAAAATAGTCCTTGTCACACATCCCCACACTCTCTGCACAAGTACTTAACCTTTGATTTGCTAACACCTAAATTCAAAGCATATGTTTTAAACATTAGTGCATGTACAGAGCCCAAAAATTTATGCAGAAGCAGTTGGCTCTGTTGAGCGGCAGAAAGATATGGAGGCTGAGATAACTGCATTGCAAGAAAACAAGATGTGGACGTTGACAGCATTACCACCAGAAAAGAAGGCCATCGGTTGTAAGCGGGTGTATAAAATAAAACACAAAACTGATGGCTCAGTGGAAAGGTGTAAGGCAAGGCTGGTTGCTAAGGGATATACACAGTAGCTAGGGGTGGATTATCAAGACACGTTCTCACCTGTAGCAAAGATGAGCACTGTGAGAATGTTGCTGGCTATAGCTGCTAGGCAGAAACGGCATGTGCATCAACTGGATGTGAACAATGTCTTTTTACATAGTGAGTTACAAGAAGAGATTTATATGCTTCCACCTCCAGGACTGGTGTTACCACAAGAGGGATTGGTTTGCAAGTTAGAAAGACCTCTGTACGGGTTGAAGCAGGCTAGTAGAGAATGAAATGCCAAATTAACAACCTTTCTGATCTCAAAGGGCTTCATGCAGTCTAAAAATGACTACACTTTATTCACAAAGAGGACAGAGGGCTCATTGCTAGTGCTTTTTAATGTATGTAGATGGCCTGATACTGGCCTATGATGACTTGGAGGCAATTGAGTGGATCAAGGAATCTTTACACAGGGAGTCTAGAATCAAGAACCTTGGTGATTTGAAATTCTTTCTAGGCATAGAGGTTGCAAGGTCTCACAAGAGAATGTTGATCAATCAGAGGAAGTACGCATTAGAGTTGTTAGAAGAATTTTGTTTTTTGGAATGCAAGCCAGGCATTAGCCCAATGGAGGTCCACCTGAATTTGATTCATAATGATTTTGATCCATTTGAAGATATAGTTTCTTAAAGGAGACTCATAGGTAAACTGATCTACCTCACCGTTACCAGACCAGATATCACATTTGCTGTGCAGCAGCTGAGTCAATTTCTTGACTGTCCTATGCTTAATCACTTGAGAGCTGCTCATAGGGTCTTATGATACCTTAAGGGAACCATTGGTCAAGGACTGTTACTGCCCAGTGCAGGTGATTTGAAATTGAGAGCATTTGTTGATTCTGATTGGGCTGGATGCAAGGAGACTAGGAGGTTTGTGTCTTGATATTGTGTATTTTTTGGAGAGGCATTGATCTCTTGGAAGGCAAAGAAGCAAACCACTGTGTCACATTCATCAACAGAAGAAGAATACAGAGCTATGGCATCTGCTGTGTGTGAAGTTCAATGGTTGCTATATCTGTGTGGTGATTTGGGGCTGAGAAATCAAGAACCAGTGGAGATGTTCTCTTATAGTAAAAGTGCGCTTTATATTGCTGAAAACCCAGTCTTTCATGAACGTACGAAGCATATTGAGATTGATTGCCATATAGCTAGAAATAAGGTGCAAGAGAAAGTGATTAAGTTGATGCCCGCAAGAACACAATTTCAGCTTGCAGACCTATTCACCAAAGCTTTGGACAGCAAGCGTCTAAGCGAGCTCTTAGTGAAGCTTGGGATGTGTAACATTTACAGCAAGCATGGCTTGAGGGGAGGTGTTGAAAATATGATGGGCTTAATCACAGATGAACAAACAGATAGCATGCTGGGAGAGCTGGATGGTGATAGGCAGAACCGCAATAATCGAAGAAGCAAAACATCTAGACCGTTAAATAAGAAGCTTAATCCATGATGTTCATTAGTTGCGTTGGAGATTGAACAACTGGAAGACGGGATCACGTGATGGGCTGAAGGGGTAAAGTGTTGGAGAAGGAGGACGAAGGAAGAAGAAGAGAAGCGCTGGCGGGAAGAATTAAATATTAGTAAAATTACGTTTATGCCCTTAGCATTGTGTTGTATGACAGCTAAATAATATGGATTTTCTTGTAATTTCACAACCTTTTCTGTTTAAACCGTCCTCCTCCCTGTATAAGACTCATTCGACGATATGCGTTGCAATCCAAGAAGATAATTTGCGCAGTTATCTCTTCTGTTCTCTCCTTCCTTGCTTTCTCTCTTGTTCATTCTTCTTTTCTTGCATTTGGTGTTTCGATTTGTGGTTTGATTTGATTTGTATGAGAATCATGGCTCGATCAAATTCAGCCATGAATGTCTACTGATTTCAATTCTTAGATTTTCATAGTGTTTGCACAAAGTCCGAGAAAAAACCGGATCACTTCATGACAGCTAACCCTACAACTAAAACTTTGGTAACAATCTACAGAATCTCTTTGTCAAGAAGAGATACACCAAGTTCGATGATAATAGATTAAAACTGAAGAAAATAATAGCCATATATGATTTCTTTTGTCGTTCCATCTTCTGTACAAATGCCATCATATGTCTTCGTTAAGAAAATTGTATTGAATTTGGTCAAAGACTTTTGTACGTATGTTCTCCTATGTCTTTATGTACGAAATTGTACTTGATATGTTCTCCCAAAACAGAGGCCAACTAATTTTAGCAAAAATTTGAATAAATCGGCCGACGTAGAATTGAAAGCAACGAGCACTTGCAGGCATAAAGAGAAACAAATCTTTTCTGTTGGATTTGGAAGTAGAATTGAAAGGCCCTCAAAAGTATTTTTAGTTCTGACGAGGCCCTAAAAAACCTCAACAATCATACAGTAAACCACAGTTCTGCAGATTTGATCCAGAAAAAACATACTAAAGAACGCTAGAAGGATGTCTATAACTCTGAATGATGGACCCTTTGTCACCGTCAAAGTAATTGGAGATTGTGATGGTTATGATTGATGATTGGGACCTTAGTGAATGAGCACATGACCAGGATCAGCTTGGAGCACGTGGTGTTGTCCAATCCCGGTAGCTTGTGTCTGGTGTAATCAGTTGGAAGTGGAAGAAGAAGAAGAGCTGGGAAGAAAAAGGAAAGCTGGAGCGCGAAGGAGATTTAAAAATAGTGAATTTACTGTTCTGTGCTTATGTTGTAATGTAGTGTAAAAAGTAAAATAAGGGCAGTTTGGTCTTTCTTTTCGTAGGCGGTTATTTTTTTTTGCTCCATCGTTGTATAACAGCCTGCTGCACTCAAGCAGATTGATATTTTTCTATTTTCTGCAACCAATTGGCGGTTACTTCCTTCTTTTCATTTGTCTCTCTGTTCTTGATTTTGTTCCTCTCTTTTTACTTTTGCAATTGCTTGATTGCTTTGCTTTAATATTCAAGAAATTCATATGGTATCAGAGACATTCGAATGAACTTTGGAACATTCATGGCAAATAGTGGATCCTCACGCTCTACCTCTAAATATAATGCTCATAACGTGGTTGATCCTTCAGAAGATCCATTTTATATACATCCTAGTGATAGTCCATCATTGATTCTAGTGTAAGCGTTGCTTGATGGCAACATTTACCATGGTTGGAGCAGAAGCTTCAAGAGAGCACTTATGTCTAAGAACCAGTTAGGATTCATCGATGGATCAATTGAAAGGCCTACTGAGACTGCACGGAGATTTAATGGATGGATTAAAGCCAATAATATGGTAGCATCCTGGTTGATCAATTTTGCTATTCCTTCAATCAGTCAAAGCGTTATGTGGTTGGACAACGTAGTGGACATTTAGAAATATCTCAAACACAGGTATGGTACTGCGGATGACTTTAGACCATCTGATTTGCAGGAAGAATTTTACAATATAAAGTAAGAGTCATCAACTGTTACTGAGTATTATACGAAGTTGAAGGTTGTGTGGGAGGAATTGTTGGTGTTAAGGTCTATTCCGAATTGCATATGTAATCATTGCCCATGTAATATTGCAACTAAAATAATCAAATTTATAGAGGATGATTGTGTTACAAAATTATTAAAAGGACTAAGTGATGATTTTGAGGCAGTAAAATCACAAGTACTGCTCACTACTCCACTTCCTGATTTAAAAACAGTATTTGCAATGGCTGTCAAGCTTGAGAGAAAACTTGCATATTCTGGTTCACAAGGACGTTTTAATAACAATCCTACGGAAGTAATGACTATTGGAAATGCATCTAGATTTGGTGGCAGAAATAGCAGTGATGAAGTTAGTACAGGATATAGAAGAGAAGGTTACAAGTCCAACTAAGGAGGTTCAAATACTCCTTATTGCACGTACTGTCATATGTCTAGACATACTGTTCATCGATGTTATAAGAAACATAGTTATCCTCCAGGGTATAAGCCAAGAGGAAAACTTAATTGTGAAGGTTGTGATAATTGCAGTGTGCAGCAAGATGATGTTGTGAATCAGGATTACAAGGAGTTGACTGGTTCACATTCTGTGCACAAAGCGCCTGCATTCACCCATGAACAGTACAATCAGTTGATGACCTTACTTCAAGAGAAGGATAAAAACAGAATGTTGACAGTGGAGGAGATATAAGTGGACAACATTTTGTACTATCAGCACAGTTTTCTGGTGAGTCTGCTAAAAGGACAGGTAATACTTTATACAAGAACTATAACATATGGATTTTAGATTCTGGAGTATCAGATCATGTGTGTTGTTATTTACATTTGTTTGACTTCTATTATCATGTCCACTCCCTATCTGTCAAGCTTCCTGGTAACTCACTTGCCAAGGTTACACATGTTGGAAATGTAAATGTCAACCTTGATTCAAACCTTTCTGGTGTGTTCTTTATTCCTTCCTTTACATTTAATCTATTATCCTTTAGCAAATTGACTGCTTCGAGAAATTATCTTGTAAACTTTCATTCTGATATGTGTATGATCCAGGACATGATGACCAAGAAGATGATTGATTCAGCTAAAGTGTCTCAAGGGCTATATCATCTTCATGGCTCATACAAAGTGTCAGCCTATGTCTTAAAATCTCCAACTCATAAATCCTACCAGTCATCCAAGATCCTTCCAGCCTCTATACCAGACACCTTGCTTTGGCACGCCATACTTGGACATATGGGAGAATCAAGATGAAAGAAGCCAGCAAAGTTGATTCCCAGATTGTAGTTCTTGATAAGTCATGTAAATGTAGCATATGTCCATTGGCTAAACAAAAGCGTATTACATTTTCTATTTCAAGTTCTGCTGCTAGTAAACCTTTCTTCCTTGTACACATGGATATATGGAGACCATATAAATACCCCACCATGTACAAAAAATGTTATTTCCTCATAGTAGTTGATGATTACTCTAGATTTTGTTGTGTTTATTTGATGAAAACGAAATATGAAATAAGATGCCTGCATTAAAATGATTAGGACAGACAATGGGTTAGAGTTCAACATGACCAGCTTCTTTGACTCTAAAGGTATAATACACCAAACCAGCTGTGTCAATACCACACAGCAAAATGGTTTAGTTGAAAGGAAACATCATCATATATTGGTAGTGGCCAGAGCCTTGAAATTCCAGTCATATCTCTCTGACCAATACTGGGGCTTCTGCATTCAACATGCGGTGTATCTGATAAATATTACTCCCTCACTTGTTCTTTGTCAAAAAAACTCCATTTGAAATCTTATATAAATCCAAGCCTAGCTATAGTAACCTTAATGTCTTTGGATGCCTTGTATTTGCAACAGATACCCAAGCTCATGAAGAGAAATTTGCTCCTAGGGCCAGAAGATCTATTTTGCTAAGGCTGTCATATACTAAAAAAGGATTCATCTTACACGATCTATCCAGCAAGGATATATTCATTTCAAGAGATGTGGTGTTTCATGAATCAGTGTTCCCCATGATGTCCATATCCTTAAACAAATCAACTGATCATGAGACACCAGCACCCCAAGCAGTACCAATGTCACCACCTTCCAAACATCCTTGTGCTTCTGAACTTGTGCATATTTCATCTGCTAATATTCCTCCCTCTCCTGTTAATCCTGTGTCACCTTTGCTCCTTAATGCCACACCATCTACTCCAAATTCTCAGTCTAGTCCATCTTCTTCCTCTTCTGATCCTCATTCTGTGCCTCCCAGTGCCACAACTACTCATGATTTCCCAAAAGGAAAGCTAGTCATTGAGCTTCCCATTACTGATTCAAATGGTGCTGTGAAATTTAACCCTCCATCTAACACAAAACATTAGAGAATCAGAAAACCCCTTCTTATCTAAATGACTACTGTTGAACCATGTAAATCACATCAGTGTTGAACACACCAGTCCTCTTTCAATATGTAAGACATACACACTTGCATCTCTGTCTCCACAATATAAAAACTATGTGTTAAGTGCTAGTATGCATGTAGAGCCTCAGTCTTATGTAGATGCATCAAAATCTCCATCTTGGGAAGAGGCCATGGCAACTGAGCTTGCTGCTCTAGAAGCTAATCATACTTGGATTCTTGTACCTTTACCTCCAGGAAAGAAGGCTATTGGTTGCAGGTGGGTTTATAAAATCAAGTATAAACCTGATGGATCTGTGGAAAAGGTAAAAGGCCAGGCTTATAGCAAAAGGCTACACACAGCAGTATGGAGTGGCTTATCAGGACACATTTTCTCCAGTGACCAAGTTAACAAAAGTGAGAGTTGTTTTAGCCATGGCAGCTAGGTTGAACTGGCCAGTGCACAAGCTGGACATCAATAATGCATTCCTACATGGAGATTTACATAAAGATATCTATATGGTCCACCCCCTGGGACAACTGCAGCTGGTTTTGATCTAGTATATAAACTTCAGAAGTCATTGTATGGGTTAAATCAGGCCAGTAGAGAATGGAATGCTAGGCTAACTAAGTTTCTACAGAGTATGGGTTTTACTTAATCCAAAAATGACTATACTCTTTTTACCAAGAAGGTACAAGGGTCATTGTTAGTTCTGTTGGTGTATGTGGATGACATCAATGTCACTTGTGACAATGAGAGGGCCATTGAGGACATTAAGTCTGCCTTGCATAGGGAAATTCCGATCAAGAAGCTAGGACTCCTAAGGTATTTTCTGGGCATTGAAGTGGCCAGGGACAAGGAAGGGATATTCATTAATTAAAGAAAATATACATTAGAGTTGTTGGAGCAAGCTGGTTTTTTAGATTCTAAGCCTACTAGGAGCCTAATGGATACTGATACCAGCCTCACACATGATGACTCACCATTGATTGCAGATGTTCCAGCATACAGAAGACTTATTGGAAAGTTAGTCTACCTCACCATCACAAGACCAGATATTGCTTTTCATGTGCAACACTTGAGCTAATTTCTTGATTGTCCAACGGAGAATCACCTGAAGGCAGCACACATAATCCTGAGATTCCTCAAGGGTACTGTTGGACAGGGTTTGTTATTTCCTAGTTCAAGAGATCTTAAGCTTAAATGCTTTGTTGATTCTGATTGGGGTGGATGTAAGGAAACTAGGAAATCAGTAACTAGTTATTATGTATTCTTGGGAGGAGCCTTAATTTCATAAAAAGTCAAGAAGCAGTTTACGGTATCTAAGCCATCAGCACAAGTAGAATATAGAGCCATTGCAGTTGTGGTTTGTGGGATACAATGACGATTATACATGTGCAGAGATCTAAGGATGATTGACCATGTTCCATTAGAAGTCTTCTATGACAGTAAAAGTGCAATATACCTCGCTGAGAGTCCCGTTTTTCATGAAGGACTAAACACATTGAGAAAGATTGTCATATAGTTAGAAATAAAGTGCTGGAAGGGATGACCAAATTAATGTCAATCAAGACTGAGTTGCAATTGGCTGATTTGTTTACTAAAGCTTTGGATGCAAGGAGGATACAATATCTGGCCAGTTCCCTTGGGACATACAATATATATGCCAAGCGTGGCTTGAGGAGGGTGTCAAAGTAATTGGAGGTTGTGATGGTTATGATTGATAATTGGGACCTTAGTGAATGAGCACATGACCATGATCAGCTTGGAGCACGTGGTGTTGGTCAATCCCGGTAGATTGCGTTTAGTATAATCAGTTGCAAGTGGAAGAAGAAGAAGAGCTGGGAAGAAGAAGGAAAGCTGGAGTGCGAAGGGGATTTAAAAATAGTGAATTTACTGTTATGTCCTTATGTTATAATGTAGTGCAAAAAGTAAAATAAGGGCAGTTTGGTCTTTTTCTTGCAGGTGGTTATTTTTTTCTGCTCCATCGTTGTATAACAGAGTGCAGCTGCACTTCTGCACTCAAGCAGACTGATATTTTTCCATTTTCTGCAACCAATTGGGGGTTACTTCCTTCTTGTCATTTGTCTCTCTATTCTTGATTTTGTTCTTCTCTTTTTACTTTCGCAATTGCTTGATTGCTTTGATTTAATATTCAAGAAATTCAAAGCCACAGTGATCTGCAAAATAAAAAAGTAACGAGGTCAGTTAGATTAAATTCACAGGCAAGAAAGAAGAAAATAAATACTATTTCTTTGGGATTTCAAGGTTTTTTCTGTATCTCATGAGGAACAGTATTTCGAAAAAGCCTAACAAACAAGAAAATGCAGATAAGGAACTTTCAGCGAACAGAGTTTATAAAACAAAGACGGTTGCTTTTTGATTTACATCCAAAGAAAATCATGAATAGAGGTCTTAAAACATGATGGCCGTCTTTGCATCGGAATCCTAAATCAGAATATATATATATATATATATATATTGAATAAGGTACATTTTATTAAAGATAATCCTCACTTGTGGTGGAGGGAAACCATATCACAGAAAGGTTCATCGTATGAAAAAACAAATGTAGTGATCGAATGATTGTCAACCTCCAATCATATATGATATGCCGCATTAAAACCTTGCCAAGTAAAACCACTCTTGTGGATAAAATCTTGGCGTAGGAAAAAAGCGTACATATTTATACCATTGGAACGTTGAGCCATTACAATGAGCACTAAAGAATACAACTGAAATAAGATAGATACAATTTTTTCCATACGCGCCCACAGAAATTGGCCGACTTGACCATTTCGAAGTATGTCATTTAAGTCTGTGACAGTGTCCGACGGCCCCCTAAAAATAGCCGATATACTCCATGGAAATTAAATCTAGCGGAGGGCATCTGGTGGATCATCAACGTGAGAAAGTGCTAAGAAAACACTGGCCACACTGCTGGAAGTAAATCCTTCCTCCATCCGTGATTGCAGCATATGGCATCCTCGTGCAGTGCCATTATAAGTCATGCATGCCAGGTAAAATAATCAGTCAATACAGTATAAACAGCATGTAGACAGAGAAATAAGAGTGTCATGAACATACCAACGTAGCCTGTATTCACAAGGAACACAGGCAATGACGAAAGATTCACGGCCAAGGTACATATACGGCGCAGCCCAAGAATGCTGCCATCCGCTTAATCCTCAATCAAATCAGAAGAAAGGAAGTTACTGTCCATATCGTAAATAAAATAGATTATAGGTGATAAATGAGACAGTGACATCAAAGAAAACATACCCATGTTGCATATGTCAATGAGACATAGGAAACTAAAGCAGTAGCACACCAACCCATTGGGAGACATTAAAAACGCAAATGTGGGACAGAAGAATCTGAAATAATTGCTCCACGAACTTCACAAAGCAAGGATGCTAAAGATATGTAAAGGGTCACTCCTGCTGATTGTAATCCATGCCGTGATAATGTACGCGCTGCGGTGTTAGTCTCCCGTGAAGAATATGACAGAGATGAGGAATTTAAGCATAAGAATTGCATCGTACATCGTAAGTCAGCAGCATAAGGTCCTGCGAAATTCGCCGGAGATGATAGATGTAGTAACTTCTTGCAATCAGTTTCAAGTATAAGATGATCATGATCTCTAGAGTAATAGATGAGGGCATATAGAAGTGTCATAAGTTCATCTCTCAATGGCGCCATAGCAGGCAAGTAAAAACAAATGGCAGAGATGAAATCCCCGTTATGAGTGCGTAGTACCGTAGCAGCGGCCGATCTTGAGGTGTCCACTGTTGCATCCACATTTAATTTTAATTTTCCTTTTGGCATAAGCACCCAACAAACTATGCTTGGTCTAAAGGACCGAATTAGTGGGGAGAAGGATAGCTGTGTCAAATGTGAAATGTATCGAGAGTACTTACAGCCTGGTGTCATCGCATACCAAGTATATATGTGCGCTCGAATTCGTTCATAAAGTCTCGCATATGAAAAAGTTTCCTCCCCAAATCTAATTGTTATATACTCTTTCCAAATAACTAGAGTACCAATGCAGGTGCCACAACATGTAAATGACCCATCATTGTGCGTAGAGACGAAGCTCGCCACCATCGAAGCAAAAATCCACAAACTGTCAAATGAGTGGGCATTGGCCCAGAAACAATTACTGAGATCTCCTGCCATAAGGGCTTAATGGACGGGCAACCAAGGAAAATATGATCTAAGTGATCCGAATGTGTTTTGCAAAAAACACATTGTGTAGGAAATATATTTTGCCATGTTTGAACATTTTTAGGCAGTGGCAAAGATCGCATCCATAATCTCTAAAGAAACAGATGTCCACCCAATGGTAAAATTGGCCACCAAACATATCTATAATGATCAAAAGAAACAGGGGTCGAAATAAGCTGTATATATGCCGACTTGATAGAAAATTGTGATGAAGCTTCAGGTGTCCAATAATATCCATCCGGAGTGTAATCTACACGAGGATGCATATAGTCATTAATTCGACAAAGACGCTTCCAAGTTGCCAAATCATATATGTGAGAATACATGGTGTCCGTTGTCCATATTTCACCCGACTGTAAAGGGCCCACAACGATGATGAATGATGATATTTCCACCATAAAAGACAGTCATACGCGTGCTGAATATATGTCAGATTTTGAATATCCAGACTGCCATTTTCCTTATGCTGACAAATTTTATCCTAGGATTTCCAATGATATCTACCATTCCATAGAAAATGAGACATTTTCCGTTTTAAAATATGCACAACATTAAGTGGCAGTCTTGAGCTAGTTATAATATGAAGTGGAAAAGAGCATAATACATGACGAGTTCGTACCACTCGACTAGCCATAGAGAGTAATTTAGAAGACCAAACATTGAGTACGACATCGAAGTGAGCGATTAAGGATGTATAATAGACCGCTCGATTGGTACCTTTATATGAGAAATATCCAAGAGATTTGATAGGTAAAGAAGTAAGGCGCATGTTGAGAAAAATTGTTTGAATGATTTACAGATGCATGATTTAAATGGTACGAGTTTACGAAACGCACAAACAAATTATTACTTGACATGTCTATGTGATATACATGCTTCATAGGCTTACGTATATTGTTTTCATACTAACAAGACATGAAGCGTTAAAGCTTAAATCATATGGCAAGAATTTGTTGTCGTTGTACTATTTTCAGGTGCCACGGTTAATGAACTAAACTAGTTCATTAAGTGAAGTGCTTAAGTTGATGAAGTAACTAGTTTATTAAATAGAGACATATTTGGACAAAGCTTTATGGCAACAAATTTGGAAATGGAAAGTCTCCTCCCTATTCTTCTTCACAAGCCATAATATATATATTATACATATATTCATATTTTTATTAAAAAGGCACAATACACATATATTCCAACGTACTACCGATACGTTACATATATTACAAACGTACGTCGACGTCACACCATTTTATACACCTCATATTTATGAGTATATTCAGGTCTCATATCATATGATATAAGTCATGGTGATGACATAATTATAACGACATGTTACAAGCTCATAAACCGAAAATTGTCATATCGGATGATTACGAAAACTTCACCGACGTGTCACGTACTTGCCATATAAAGATGGTCAACCCATATACATCAAAAATAGCAATAAATTTTGTGTCTCACATGTTAAAATCATCCACTAAATCATTCCATGTTGGCACGTACAAATCACCCACAATTCATGCTAAATTTGGGGAGAATTCAAACTCAACTTTACTAGTACACATATGGCGTTTTTTGCTTAAGCTATTGGAGCTGATTATATAATTTATTATATGTATATTATGTGTGACATAATATATATTACATGTGCAAGAATTTTGAATTTAAGCGGGAAAAAATCGCGTAATCGACGAAAGTCGAAAACTCGGTTTTCTACGCACACACCACACAGAATGTTTTTTGGCATGAGATGTAACATGTATATAGACACTTTTTACACATTCAAGAAATGTTAAATTGTTCTAGAAAATTCAAATTAAGGCTGATTGCAATTTACCATATATGTGTAAATATTGTGCATTATTTGACAAAACTTACTAAAATAAAATTTCAGCACATGCCCATTCATATCACACGCCTATTTCACTTTGATTGGAGCCTAGGTAGAGATTATTTGGCATTTCGATTGGTGGAGAATATGCCACACAAGATTGGTGACATTGAAGAGGGCACCACACAAGGGAAGATTTCAAAATGCAACACATGTTGAAGATTTTCAGCACATGGTCTAAGGTGGCGATTTTGTGGTGATTAATGGTGCTAAATTTGTCTCCCAAATTCAAGTGATTGAAAGGTGATAGTATGACAATATTTTGAATACATTTGAGCACATGTTTTGTAAGTTTTTTTTCCAGAATTTACAGCTCATTAAGGATGCCAAGTTGGACCAATCATCAAATGACAAGTAAGCAAGGTCAAGTCATCCTTCCAATCATGTGGTGCCAAGTAAGCAAGATGGTGTCATCTCTACACAAGGAAATCTTCCAAGGGCATTAAAGAGAATTATCAATAAAGGAAGAGGCCCTAAAGGGGCTGCCAAGCATGGATAAAAAGAAGACAATAGTGCAAACAAGGCCAAGCATCTCAGACATTTCTCTCAAGTGCAAAAGATCTACTACTCTCTTCTTCTAGCTTTATTTCTTCTTCTTCCTCTCTCAAGCATATTTTTCATATATTCTAAATATTGTATAGGCTTTGAATATACCACCCACACTCATTCATTGTTGTAAAAGGCTGATCAAGGTGTGATCAAACATTCATTCAACTGGTGGTAGTGTCCGTGATTCGTTTGCTCGATTGTATTGTTTGTAAAAGGATGAAGTTAGTGTGTAACTCCAGTCACCCTCGTGGTAAGGTGTTTATTGTGTTTAGTGATAACTAAAGAAGGTGTCTTCGAAGACTGGAATAGGTTGATTTAACCGAACCGGTATAAAATCCTTGGTGTTCTTACTTTACTGCACTTTACTTTCAGTTTTTAGTTTTCTATATTGAGTTTGTTGCAACGATAAAAATAGTAAATGATTTTCATAAATTATACAATTTTGCAGAAACATAACCACATATCTTAGCTTTATTTGGCGCAAGTTTCAACTCATTTGGATAAGTATAAGTCAGTCAAACGTGAATAGTTCTAAGACTAGTGCAATCTGATTTTCAGATTTCAAAGATTGAGAACATCAACGTGGTTGACTTAATTCCCAAAGGCATTTTCAAAAACTTGTTTCAAATCATTGAAATAATTATTATGAGAGTCTTGTCATTAAATTTTCAGACTATTTGGAGTCACCAATTAATTGGAATAAAATTTTCAATTTGGAGCACAGTTTCTGGTAGATTTGGCAATCTGACAAAAAAACATATTTTCAAGGGGATAGGAGTGGAAGTTTAAGTTGAAATTTTTATGAGATACTTAAAACATCTGAGAGTAGATTCTCACCGAATTTCATAATTTTTGGAGGTCTGTAACTAGGTCATTTAATTATTTCAAATCAGGATCTGTAAACAGAAACTAATTTCAGAAGTGAGGTTTTTGGTTCAAAAGTTTTTAAAAAGCAAATTTTCCGCACCCACTATTCAAACCCCACTTCTAGTGGTGCTATACAGGTCCTACAACGCATACCCAATGTATGTGAGACTCGGGCCCCAGCAACATTTGCTCCTACCACCACTTGACTTTTTTGAAGGTTGACCAATTTCCTCGAGGCCTGTTGATAAGTATCCAAAAATTTGCAAAAATGTTGCAGGTTTTGAAATGATCCATTTCGAAAAATTACTAGATCATCTACAAATCCCAAATGAGATACTCTAGGCACTCTGCTAGCTTGAAATCCATGGAGAACCACATCCGCCATTAGGGCATTCATCCCCCTAGAAAAACCTTCAGAAGCAAGAATAAATAAAAGAGGCGATAGTGGATCACCTTGTTTAACCCCTCACGACACAGCAAAAAAACCCGCTAGCTTCCCATTAATTAAAATCGAACATTGTGTGGCAGCCAATGGAATCCAAATTTCGTCAGCAGCTTCGCTAAATATGTCTAGCAAACCCTATCAAACGCCTTAGCCATATCTAACTTGATAACAACATGTCCACCACGAGATGGTCTATCAATTATGTGAATCATTTCCTAAGCCATTAAGATCTGCTCCGTAATATCCCCCCCCTTAAGAAAACCGGCATGTTCTGGGGATATGAGATTCGGCAAGAGTACTGAGAGTCTGGTAGATAGGAGTCGAGTAATTACTTTGGCTAAGAAATTGGTCAGACAAATAGGTCGATACTCATAAAAAAATGTTGGATTTGTCACTTT
Organism: Eustoma russellianum; assembly: GCA_036186865.1. Lineage (NCBI taxonomy): Eukaryota > Viridiplantae > Streptophyta > Magnoliopsida > Gentianales > Gentianaceae > Eustoma > Eustoma russellianum. The sequence goes on from AP025055.1 coordinate 26,986,196, forward strand.
GGGAATAAGGTAATAAGGGCAGCTGCCACCTGACCTGGTGGTCTAACTCCTATAAAAAAATTCTTGGACTGCTTTATGTACATCCATAATATTACCTGCCAAAAGTGACGATAAAATGATCTGGGAAAGCCGTCTGGACCCGCATCGCTTGTTGTACTCAGGTCCCACACTGCCTGCTTAACCTCCTGTAAGTCAGGCATAGATAGAAGATTGTGATTATCAGCATATGAAACTAACTGTGGTATGTGTTGTAATATAGAATCCTACCGCTTTGTCTGTGTCCCTGTAAATAATATCTGAAGATAACGTATTGCCTCTGCCTTAATATCCTGTTGACTATCGCACTCCACTCCATCCTCCCATATTATCTGTTTAATTGACTGCCGACGACGCCTCACTTTTACAGTTTGGTGAAAGAATCGCGTGTTCGCATCACCATCTCGCATCCATTTTACATTTTCCTTTTGCTTCCAAAAGGATAATTCTCGAGATTGTACCAGTCGCAAGTTAGCCATACTCAAGTGATACGCAGATCGCGTGTCATCCAATGGAGATTGATCACATTCTCTTTCACACCTATCAGTCTCAGTCTGTACAAGCGCCACAGCATCAAAATATTGCCAAAGATATCTGTATTCCACTAACTCAATTGCCTCTTTAATTTGTTTAACTTTTCATAAAAGCCTCGCATTCCTCCAACAGTCCGATAGAGCGCCAGTGATATGCCATAAAACTGTCAAAATCTGGATGTGTAGTCCAGACATCTAAGTATCGAAAAGAAGCTGATCTATGAGACATTACCACAGAACAATCAAGAAAAATAGGCGAATGATCCGAAGTTGCATGATTCAGATGTTGAGAGTGAACAACCTCAAATAAATAAAAAAATGCGGAACTGCAAATATTGCGATCTAGGCGACGCCACAGGAGACCTAGACCACGGCCATCACTCCATGTGTAAAATGACCCCTGATAAGGTATTGATTGCAGAGAGCAGGTTGAAATGAAGTCATTAAAATCTTGTAACGTGCGAAGCGATGGAGAGGAACGACAGTTATGTTCATCAAGAGTCAGAAAGGTATCAAAATCCCCTCAAAGACGCCATGGTAATTCCAACGAGGCATGGAATGAAATGAGATCCTCTTATAATGGGCGCTTAGCAATAATAGAATGGAGGCCATAAAAAGTGGTACACTAAAAAGAAACACCTATTGGCAGCCAACGAAGCCGCAGTGAATGATTCTACACACCCAGCCGTTGATCTTCCGGTTGAAAGAAAGAATCCCGCCATAATATCCATATGCTATCCCTATGTACAGACGCTGCGTGAGAAAAGCCGAGTTTAAGATGGTATGATACTGATAAAGAAGGTCGTACCTTAGGCTCAATAACCATAAGAACCTGCAAGTGATACTGACAAACTAATGACACTAGTCGATCCAAAGAGGTACGAGCACCTCTAACATTCCAAATCATCACCTTCATTGATTAGATAATATATCAAATGAGTTTGAGAGAGATGCATGTGACCACGTAAAATGTGGAGAGTTTGGCTCAGTTATTCTTCGTTGACGTGGCAAAAGTCTTGGTGACACTTGGAATTGATCCTCATTCCCTGTGGATGTCGGAGTTGCTGGTTGTTCGAGGGAATCATCATTACTTTCCTGATGTTTGCCATGGACCACAATTGCTTGAACAATATCAGTAACATGATTGACGAATACTGCCTCTGCATTAACGGTAGAAAGTGGATCATAAGTATCACCTTCTCCATCCGAAAGGGAGTAACATTAAGGTTAGCAGGCAAGTCATTCAGCATAGTGACATCAATCCCTTTCAATATGCTAATATCATGTGCATCCGAAACTGAAACATGGGCATTCAAATCAGGCGAAGAGAAGATCAATGGAATTGATATTTGTGCCACCTGAGCTATTAATGGCTGTGTATGTTAGTGCTGCATTACAGTATACTGAGGCAACGATGATGGATGTCGAGTATTATGAGGCTTTTTTGGTGTCCATCGCTGTGGCATGTCATTTCATGGTCAAGTCTTAATCTCTAGTAATTTTACTTGCGCCTGAGTTGCCGAATCATCTGTGCCGCATGTCGCAGATTTATGTACTAAACGAGAAAAATTGGCACAGTATAGCGGTAAGTCCTCATAAATAATTGATTAGGAAATAAAACGGTTGGAAACCTGGATGTAAACTCTTGATGGGAGGTCTTGAGAAACATTTAGTTCAATATAAAATCTTGCCACCGGTGGTGTGAGATTGTTGGCGGTGGTTGTGTCCAATTTCATCGAGGTACATATCATACGTCCAATCTGAAAAAGTGCCTCTCGTTGACGAAAATGAATCGATAGACCCCGCAAAGAAACCCAGACTAGAACGATCGATACATCAACGTTTGGATCATAATCTGGAGTCCACTTGGTGACTCTCATATATTTGTCTGCTATAGTCCAACTTTGACGTGCAAAACAATGCAAATGATCCTGTTCTTGAGTAAAATTAACTAGAACATGATACAAGTCTAGAAGGTCAATACATACCGTATCAATGAATCCAATAAGATCAATGGTAGCGTGAATGGTTGCAAGCGGTGGACGGCCATACCAAAAAGTTCCAACCGATGAGAATCGGTAAGGCTCGGCCAATTGAGTGATCTCTTCATCCGTGAATGATATCATTGGGCTTCCCTTATATTTCTGTATTGGCTTTGAAACAATCACGGTTGTTGATGAAGGCTTGAATAGTGATGCAAATGATCGTGGCGCAGTTGAATTCTACGATGGCGGTTTCGATGGAAGGGTCTCCATTGTGGCATTCACATGTTGGCGGAAGGATTATATGGCGGATTAGAGAATGGAAGTAAGTCAGAAAGCAAATTGCTAAACGAAGAATAGCGATCGCAGTGGCTGAATGGAAACGGCGGCGGCAGTTACACCCGCCGTCGAAAATCGCCCTAACGCTTGACGGGATTCATCTTTTTTTCATACAAAATATATATATAAATATACATATATATATATATAATCTGAATATACATATATATATTCTGAATATATATATATACACATATATATATATCCCCCATATAATCAAAAAATAGACTTTCAACATATATATATATATATAGAGAGAGTTTGATGGATTCCGCACAGCAGAGGCGATTGTCGCCGTCATTGCGGCTATGCCACCGCCGTTGACTTCCGGCTCCCCTATCATCCCTTTCTTGCCTCAATTTCGATCTTTCCTTCAATTTAGCACTTTTTAATACCTAAAGCAGTAATCTTTCTGACCATATCCAATGTCTTCGACGCCATTGCCTTCCTTCGCTGCAGTGGTGACAGGCGAAGGCTCTTCTCAACGCATCAATATATCGTCAAAGACAGTATCATGTTATAAGGGCATCCCAATGATTTCATTTCTAGACTCGGAAATTGATGCCCTTGCTGCTCCGTTTCGGCATTCCTTGGTCGGCACTTTTTGGAACGGCCGACCTCCATTAAAGGTGATCCGAGAGGTATTCGAAAAGATTGGGTTTCATCACGATTTGCGCATCACGCTGATAGATCAAACGCATATCCTCTTGAATTTTCGCAATGAAGCAGATTATTTACGATGTTTTTATCGCCGTTCTTGGCACATATCCGGTTGTCACATGCGCATTACGAAATGGACTGTCTATTTTGATCCTGCTGCTGATGTCCCTATAGTCCCGGTTTGGATTGCATTTCCAGGCTTACCGATTCATCTCCATCATCGGGAATAACTGTTTGAAATAGTTCGTACGATAGGCACACCGATCAAGCTTGATGTTGCGACGGCAGAATGGGTTAGGGCCGTCGGTCGCACGTGTATGTGTAGAAGTGGATGTCTCTCAAGACTTGCCTCAGAAAATATATTTGCAGGCAAAAAATCGAATGATCTTACAGTCTGTGGTTTATGAAGATTTGCCTGAATTTTGTACTTTATGCAGAAGACTGGGCCATGCAGTTTCGGATTGTCGTCCGCCAGAGAAGGATCCGGTACCGCCCCCACCGCCGCCTCCACCACCCCGTCCTCGGACACAACACTGGACACCTGTTAAACGCAAAGAAGGCCACCCACCCGCAACAGATGCACCTTTGCCTCACGCTTCTGTGAATATACAGCCACATCCGTCAGACGTTCCAGTGCATGATGGTCCAGTTAGCGACCCACCATCGCAGATACTTGCTGATCCTCCCCTCGTTGATGATTCGACAGCACCTCACGATGCCTCGGAAAATTGTGACCTTGGACACTGTTCTGACAACGAGTTGCCAGAACACGATCCGCACACGGAGGTAACCACTGTCCCCGAAGATGTGGTCAGGCGTATGGAATTGATCCCGACATCACCGGACGACGATGTTTTATTATCTCGGCTGCAGGATTCCACTGAGAATGCAGATTTTATTACAGTTGTTCCTCGTCGTAAGCGTCGCGCCAGAAAGGATCTTCCGCATTTACCACCCTCCACGATCTTAACTCGCAGTGCGTCTCATGCAATTCAGGGAAGTGCTTCAACTCTTTCTCAATGAATACTTTAATCTGGAATATACGAGGCATGTGTTCCTCCTTGCCTAGATTGCGTAACTTGATACATGAACATCATTTAAATTTAGTGGCTGTGATTGAACCGAAGCATTCACCATCTCACATAGTTTGTTTTGCTATGGATCTTGGATTTTCAAATCATTTCTCTTCTCTATCAGAACGTATTTGGTTATTTTGGCGTGACACAGATTATCATTTGGTTGGTTCACAAGATCAAAATCAAGTAGTTCACTTCACACTCTTTTTTCGCCATCTTCAACAACAGTTTGTATTTTCAGTGGTTTATGGCAATCATACTGTATCTCTGCGTCGTTCTTTATGGCACTCCTTATCTACTTTCTCAGAATTGAATACTATGCCATGGCTTGTTGGAGGCGATTTTAACACTTTTCGTTCTTTGGACGATCATGCAGGCCGTTCTCAACCGTCGATCTCATCCATGCAAGATTTTAATGATTGTATCGAATCATGTTCTCTAATGTCTCCACAGTGTCATGGTCCGCGATACACTTGGACTGATGGTAGAGGTCTTGGTCGACTCCGTCGTAGGCTGGACTGGTTATTCTTTAACTCCGCTTTTCAAGATGTTTTCGATGACACACGCCTTTCGCATCTTCCCCGTGTCTCTTCAGATTATACACCGTTATTATTTACATGTCGGTTGGGTAATCCAGAGGGACACAGATCGTTCTGATTTTTAGACTCATGGTTGCTTCATCCCGATTTTCATAATTATATGAGAAATGCATGGACATCTTATCCAACAACTGGAGGTATGTATGGCTTTTATACTAAGTTGTTTCGCCTGAGAAAGGATATTCAGCGTTGGAATAAGGAAATTTTTGGTAACATCTTTTCCGCTGTTAAGAATGCTGAATCGCTTCTGATCATGGCTGAGAGTGCTTGGGACGCGGACTCCACAGAGGCACACCGAGAGGCATATCATAAAGCTAAAGCGGAGTACCTTCAAGCATCCTTATATGAGTTTCATTATTGGAAACAGAAAGCACGCGTTCGATGGTTAAAAGATGGGGACGCAAACACACGCTATTTTCATTCCATAGTAAAAGGTCGGCGTACTCAGCTGCGTATACAACAAATACGTGCATCTGACGGCAGTCTATGTACCGATGTTGCATCTATTAAGGACGAAGCAGTGGCCTTTTACACATCCTTATTTACACAAGAACAGACACACAATTATGATTCCGTGCTCAATAATATACCATCCCTTGTTACAGTGGAGGACAACTTGATGCTTACAAAAGTGCCTATTGAAGAGGAGGTAAAGACATCGGCCTGGCACTTAGACCCCCATAGCGCAGCAGGCCCGGATGGATTTAACGGTAACTTTTATCATTCTTGTTGGTCAATTATTCACTCTGATGTGGTTAAAGCCGTGCAGGAATTTTTCCTGGTATCCCTCAGCCTACTGTCATGGCTAGTGCTCTAATCACATTGATCCCTAAAAAACCATCGCCTGACACATTTAGTGATTTTCGGCCCATCTGTCTCACTAATTTTTTGAGCAAGGTCTGCACAAGAATCATTGCTACAAGACTTAATAATTTGCTCCCAAAAATAATCTCACCAGAGCAAACTGGCTTTCTTCCGAGCTCCGATATTTCAACGCAAGTCCTCATGGCCAGGGAGATGATACATATGTTGGATAAAGGTGGACCTCAGCTATGCTTGAAGCTAGATATAATGAAGGCTTTTGACAGAGTAAGCTGGGAATATCTAGAGAGGTTATTTCGGTCTTTCGGATTCTCGGAGTTTTTCATTCGCCTCATTTTGAATCATCTGCGTGCTACAACATCGTCAGTTTTGGTTAATGGCCAGCCCTCAGCTTCTTTCCGTCCCTAAAGAGGTGTTAAACAAGGGGATCCTTTATCCCCTCTGCTATTTATTATTTCATCTGAAGGTTTTAGCAGAGGATTAAAATCATTAGTAGCGTCGGGTGGTGTTACAACCTTTCCATCTTGGGAGGGTTCCTTTTACTATCACTCACTTAGCCTATGCAGATGATCTCTTGGTGTTCTTACGTGGAACTCAGCGTAATCTTCGCAGGTTTCACTCCTTAACACAATATGAAAATGCCTCTGGTCAAAAGATAAATTTTCAGAAAAGTAGCTTTATTTCATCGGCTGTCATTACTCCACACCAGCGCCGTATCTATGAGTCTATCTCGGGTATGCGAGGTTCGCACCTGCCATTTTGCTATCTTGGGTCTTATTTGCATAAGGGCATCAACCGGGCGAGATATTGTGTTTCATTATTACAGCACATAGACTATCGACTCCAAGGTTGGCATTCTAAATTATTATCTTCTGCCGGCCGACTTATTTTGTTGCGTTCAGTTGTATTTTCTCTGCCTCTACATATTCACGCAGCAGGAGGCCTGCCCAAATCGGTAATTAACATAATACATCGTAAGATGGCCACATTTTATTGGGGGCGTAGGCATCATTGGGTATCATGGGCAACTATCACAACGCCCCGACAAGAGGGCGGATTGGGACTTCGCAACCTCTGCGTGTTACAGAAAGCATATCATTGTCGTATTTGGTAGTCATATCAACGCCAGACTACACTTTGGAGTAAATACATGTATGGCAAATATGGTAAACGCGGGGATTATCTGCCTAGGCTACCTGATTCTCCCGTGTGGAAACTCGTTTGCAGGATACATCCTACCCGTATTGCGCAAACTGCTGGTCAGGCAGAACATCTTACATGGACTCCAACGCTGACAGGAGAGTTCTCTCTACGTAGTGCATATGATATATGTCGATCTCTCGGTTCAACACTCCTTTCTGCAAAATTTATTTGGTTCAAGCATCATTCGCCTACCACTCAGATATTTCTCTGGCGCATATTTCACTCGGCGCTACCTTTTGAAGACTATACATGTAAGTTTTTCGCAGCATGCCCTACTCAATGCCCATTTTGTAAGCAAGAGTCGGCTACGGTAGATCATATTTTCTTACACTGTTTGGGCATACGATCGATGTGGAGGTATTTTGCCAGCGAGTTACACTGTCCTCTCCCAACATCCTTGAGACTCTGCCAATATTTATTATCTTGGTGGTATTGCTCAACCTCTTCATCTTTCCTTGGAGTTTTATGCATTATTATCCCAGCAGTCATCACTTATAATGTGTGGCGTGCTTATGCATCTCTAGTATATGGTGAACAATACACTTTCTCGGTATCGTCCTTAAAGTTCATCATACAGTACGATATCACAATGTGGTGTAAATCAATAGCAGGATCCAAATTGTTGATTGGTTTGCGTCAGCCCTTTCATTGTCTTCCCCCACTTCAGAACCCACGTCCAATTCTGGTGCGCTGGAGGTTACCACCATCTGGTCGATTCAAATTAAATACGGATGCTGCGGTTGGAAGACATTATAGTGCAGGTGGTGCTATATTACGCGACCATGCTGGTATATGTGTGGGTGCAATTTCTTTTCGATTGCCACCAAGTTCACCTATTCACGCAGAGATACAGGCTGCAGTTTTTGGTTTATTGTACTTTCTTCCTCTATATCGATCGATTATCTTGGAATCAGATTGTGCGATGCTCATCTCACGGTTGTCACACCCTCAATTGGTTCATAGGAATTATTGCCTCCGGTTGCTGCACACGCTAGTGCGTCTGCATCATCTGGACTACCATCATATTTATCGGGAAGCAAACATAGCGGCACATTATCTTGCACAGAATGCTATGTTACACCCATGTACTCAAGTCTATAGCTCTCGCACACTTCCGCCATTAGTGCATAGTTCTGTTGTAGCGCCCAGCCCGACACTGTCATCGGAACCAGTGCACCCGCCGTAGTCTACTATGAGAACTACGAAGCATCAAAGCGGATCAAGCGTACATCATCTATGACGTAAGATAAATCAGCGGAAACGTCATAAATCTTAAAACTTCATCGTCAATAATACAACCAGAAAATGCAGCGGAAATAAAAGGTGTTGGTTCATCAAGCTATTATAAGTTCCAGAACAACATTATAACACTGAGTTTCCAAACTTAAAGAAAATAGTCCAGCATCTATCTATTCCCATGCCCGTCATCCCATTGATCCCACTCGCCATCGTCTTCGATAAATATCAACTCATATTCAGGCTCACCTGAAAAGGAATAGAGTAACTGTTCTTAGCGAAATTATCGCCAGCAAGTAACCCGTCTATACACCTTACGGGATCACACACGACGAGTCACCAGTGTATAAATCATTGCCCAAAATAAGGTGCTCGGGTTAGCAAGTAGCATCTTTATAAGAATTCCTCCAAGTAGATAAAGCACATAAAAGATACACAGATACGAGAATAAACGTGTACAAAAACAACATATCATATAAACAAGTCATAAGCTAACCATGTTTCTTGCATATCAAGTCTTATGCTTCGTGTATCATGATGCATGTACTTCTTTAAAATCACACACAACACCCATGCATATGTCTTCTTTCATAAACATGTCATTCATGTCACTTTACAAAACATTTCATCACACTTCATATCATATTCTTCGCGTAGCAGAACTTTATACCCTGTGGGTGATCAGTCCACAGCAAACAGAACTTTATACCCCGTGCTGAAAGGTCCACGGCCCCATAACATATAACTTTATACCCCATGCTGAAAGGTCCACGGCCCCATTACATACATCATATATCCGTGCTAATAGGTCCACGGCCCCATAACATATTTTATACCCTGCTGTTGATTCACAGGTCACGCTTTTATACCCTGCTTTTGCAGGCGTGACTTTTATACCCTGCGATCAACCAGCAGCCATTTTGTCTTTCGAAAACTTTAAACCTTTCTTGTGAACACATGTTCTTTCACAAAGCAAATCTCAAATCAAATGCAAGTGCCCATGTCATGATGCAGGATGCACATGTAACTTCGTATCAAACATGTAACACACACACACACACATACATCTTACATATCAAGTATACGGTCTTGCACCTCAACACTCCATGTTCGTATCTTTCCAAGTCCATCCGTCTTACTAATTCACTCAGGATTCAATCTTATTCTTACTTGATCAAACTTACCATCTACACCTCAATTATACCTCAAATACCCTTGCATTTTATGTTCAAAAGAAGTGTATAAAGTTACTACACATACATAGGGCGCCTAAAGCGTCAAAAAGACTTCCAGTATACTTGGAACGCCACATGAGGCGCCTAAAGTGACATAGAGCGCCTATACTAGGCGTTCGAAGTGTTCGGGGATGTGCCGTAGACATTGAACGCCTACATGAAGCGCCTAATGTGACATAGAGCGCCTAATGTAGGTGTTCGAAGTGTTCGGGGAACTTCAGGACACATTGAACGCTACATTAGGCGCCTAATGTGACATAGAGCGCCTAATGTAGGTGTTCGAAGTGTTCTGACGGTTCTAAACTGCAGTTTTTCTGTACGGGAAAGCTTCAGGACACATTGAATACTACATTAGGCGCCTAATGTGACTTGAAGCGCTTAATGTAGGTGTTCGAAGTGTTCTGACGGTTCTAAACTGCAGTTTTTCTGCAGTAACTTCCACCCAACACCTTTCTTCTTCAACCCCTTCATGTTCAACCCTTCAAGATCCATCTTAGCTCCTGGATTCATCATGCTTGACACACAACTAACATGATTGGATTCTTAAACAAGTAAACTAGTATCCCCTTAAACCTTCTATGACCCACAACCTTCAATAGATATCTTCAAACCTTCCAACCTAATAAGTCTTACAAGAATGTCAACATTCATCCTTCCACTCCCTGCAAACACACTCAAAGCATCTAAGGTGTAATCACCATCTTAAGAACTTACACAAGAACAATGAATATATCACGTATAACACTCTTGTGGGCATATTTAACAACAAAGATCACAACATAATCATTTTCAGATATTGGCCCAAAGAACATAACTTTACTCAATCAACAACAACAATTACATGTATAGTAAAACATTTAGCATAAACAAATCAAAACTACTAATGTGTGATCCAAGTTTTCTCTTTGTAAGAACATAGGGTCTAATGTATCAAAATTTGCGTAAAGCGTATAGAAAGATTACTTGCCTTGGTTTCTAGTTAATCTTATGGATTTACTGCAGAATTTCAGCAAAGATCGCACCTAGATTGGCCTTCTTCCTTCCTTTTCCTTCTTCTCTTCTTCTTCTTCCTCTCCTTTCTCCTTCTCTTTTCTCCTGCAGTTTTTCTCTCCTTTTTCTCTGTTTTAACCGCCCCCTATAGGCTGATGGGGAGTTATACTAAGTGTTGTGTAACTCCCCTATCTCTTAGTAGGGACCATTTTAGTAATTTCTCCTAATTACCTTTAATCCTACTTTTAACCCCTTTCTCTTGTTCTTCTATGTTTTATGTAACTAAGTCTCATAACCTACAAAATGAACTAAGTTGCATTTAAGGTTGACCTCTAAGTATTGAAAGTTGCGCTTAAAAGTCACGGGGTATGACATTCCACCCCCCTTACAAAAAGTTTCGTCCTCGAAACTTACGTACCTTAGTCAAAGAGCTGAGGATACTTCTCCCGCATTTGTTCTTCGAGCTCCCAAGTGGCTTCACGTTCCGTGTGATTGCTCCACTGGACCTTTACATACGGAATCACTCGCTTCCTCAACACTTGATCCTTTCGGTCCACAATTTTCACGGGTATCTCCTCATATGTAACATCGTCCTTAAGTTCCAAAGGTTGAGCTTCAAGTACATGACTTGGATCCGCCACGTACTTTCTTAATTGTGACACGTGGAATACATTGTGAACTTGCTCCAACACCGGAGGTAATGCCAACCTATATGCCAAGGTTCCCACCTTCTCAAGTATTTCATAAGGACCAATAAAACGAGGACTTAGCTTGCCTTTGACTCCAAACCTCAAAACGCCCTTCGTGGGTGATACTCTCAAATAAACTTTTTCACCCACATCAAATTACAATGGTCGTCGTTTGGAATCTGCACAACTCTTATTGCGATCCTGAGCCGTCTTGAGTCTTTCCCGGATGACTTTCACCTTCTATAGCGTCTTCTCCAATAGCTCAGGTCCGGTGATGGTCCTCACGCCTACTTCGTCCCAATAAACCGGAGACCTACATTTTCTTCCATACAAAGCTTCAAAAGGAGCCATGTCAATCGCGCTGTGATAACTATTGTTATAAGAAAACTCCATCAGCTTTACCATTCCATCCCAACTCCTTTTAAAATCCAACACGCAAACTCTTAGCATATCTTCCAAAGTTTGAATAGTCCGCTCGGACTGTCCATCAGTTTGGGGATGATACGCTGTACTCAACCTTAATTCCGTACCCATGGCTTTCTGGAATGCTGTCCAAAACTTAGAGGTAAACCGTGAATCCCGATCGGACACTATACTTACTGGGACACCATGCATGCTAACAATATTCTCCATATATACATTCACTAGCTTGTCATGAGGTGCTTCACTTGAAAAGGGTAGGAAATGGACAGATTTTATTAGACGATCCACGATGACCCAAATCATGTCATACCCACTTCTTGTCTTTGGTAAACCAGCTACGAAATCCATCGTGACATGTTCCTATTTCCATTCTGGAATTTCCAACGGCATCAACAATCCACCAGGCCTTTGGTGTTCCGCCTTGACCTGTTGACAAACCAAACACCTCTCAATAAATTCAGCGACATGTCGCTTCATTCCGGACCACCAATAATATTGCTTGAGATCTCTATACATCTTGGTGCTACCAGGGTGTATGGATAGCCTTGAGTTGTGAGCTTCTTGCAACACTTCCTTCCTAAGTTCGTCAACATCAGGTACGCATAATCTTTCTCTAAACCATAAGCTCCCATCCTCTTTGGTCCAAAATCCTTCAACTTGACTATGTTTCACCCTTTCCATTATTTCATTGAGAGTCTTGTCATTCTTCTGAGCCTCCTTTATCCGATCAACCAAACTTGGCATGATAGTCAAAGCTGTCAGGACGTTCACCGTGGATTCCACCAAATCCAAACCAAATTCCTCAATCTCTCTCTCTAGTGGTGATTTCCTCGCATGGCTGGATTTCCTGCTTAAGGCGTCGGCTACCTTGTTAGCCTTTCCCGGGTGATAATGGATTGTCAGGTCATAATCTTTTAGCAACTCCAACCATCTCCGCTGCCTCATATTTAACTCCCTCTGTGAGAACAAATACTTTAAACTCTTATGATCCGTGAATACCGCGCTCTTCTCTCTATACAAATAATGCCGCCAGATCTTCAAGGCGAACACAACCACGGCAAGTTCAAGATCATGTGTGGGATAGTTTTGCTCATAAGGCTTTAGCTGTCTTGAGGCATATGCGATGACTCGTTCGTTTTGCATTAAAACACAACCTACAAACAAGATATTAGTCTACACTTAATGGGTATACAAGATCATAACCTTATACTATAGTTTACGTACCTAAACCGTTCTTTGACGTATAGCTATAAATCACAAACCCATCAGTTCCGGAGGGTTGAGCCAATACTGGAGCTGTCGTTAATCTCTTCTTAAGCTCCGTGAAGCTTTGCTCGCATTCCGCCGTCCACTCGAACTTGGACTTCTTTTGAGTAAGGCGACTGAGAGGTACGGCTATCCTTGAGAATCCTTCAACAAACTTCCGGTAATAACCCGATAGACCCAAGAAACTTCGCACTTCGGTAACATTCGTAGGTCTAGGCCATTCAGTGATAGCTTCTACCTTCTTTGGATCCACAGCAATCCCCTCCTCCGATATCACGTGACCCAGAAAAGCCACACTTCTTAACCAAAACTCACACTTGCTAAACTTAGCATATAGTTGTTTCTGCCTCAAAATACCTAGAACGGTTCTCAAATGCTCAGTGTGAGTTTGTTCGTCAGGGGAATACACCAGAATATCATCTATGAATACCACAACAAACTTGTCCAACTGTTCTCAAAAAACGGTATTCGTAAGATCCATAAAGGCTGCAGGGGCATTTGTCAATCCAAATGGCATCACCAAAAACTCATAATGTCCATATCTTGTGCGGAAAGCTGTCTTCGCGATGTCCTCGGCCTTTACTCGCAACTGATGATACCCTGATCGGAGATCGATTTTAGAGAAGATCTTGGCACCTTTGAGCTGGTTAAATAAATCCTCGATTCATGGAAGGGGATACTTATTTTTGATGGTAACTTTATTCAACTCTCTATAATCGATACAAAGCCTCATGCTACCATCTTTCTTCTTTACAAACAAAATAGGTGCTCCCCAGGGTGATACACTAGGGCGGATAAACTTCTTGTCCAATAACTCCTGCAGTTGTGCCTTCAACTCTCTCAATTCTGCCGGAGCCATTCTATAAGGAGCTTTAGAAATAGGTTTTGTTTCTGGAATCAAGTTTATCTTGAACTTCACTTCCCTCGAGGGTGGTACTCCTGGTAAATCTTTCAGAAACACATCAAGAAATTCGTTGACTACTGGAATTTGCTCAATAGACGGTACCTCCTAAGTAACATCCATGGCATACACTAGAAATCCCTCAGCACCTTTCCTTAAAGCCTTGCACGCTTGTGCAACCGACACGTACACCTTCTTGGGTACTTTCGTTCGTCCCAAATCCCCTTGAAACATTACCTCTTCCATCTCAGCACTCTTGACTGTCACTTGCTTCAATCGACAGTCAATGTTGGCGTGATACTTGGCCAACCAGTCCATTCCCAATATAACATCAAAGTCGTACATCTGAATAGGGATCAGTGTGGCGGAGAACGTTTGGCCTTCAAACTCTAACTCGCAATCTCGATACTGCTGATACGAAACCATAACCTGATCTCTGGCCGCTTGAACACGATACGGAGTTTCTAACCATTCAGGCAAACTACCAAGGTGCTTAGTGAATCTTTTAGCTGCAAAGGAGTGGCTTGCGCCGCTATCGAAGAGTACATTGGCAGGCATCTTATTTACTAAAACCGCACCTAAGACCATATGAAGTTTTTACATAAAAAGTTAAGCACATAAACACTTTATTCATTAATGATTTAAACTTAATTCAAATGGTACCTGCTACTACATGGGTAGCCTCCTGCACATCTGTGTCCGTCATGAGATGTACACGGGCATTTGCTCGTGGCTTTGCTCTCGGCTGCTGAGCCGCCTCTCCAGGATTATTTTTCTTCATCTCCGGGCAGTCCCTAATCATGTGGCCCATTTGACCGCATCGGAAGCATGCTCCAGCCACTTTCCTACACTCTCCAACGTGGTTCCTGTTGCAGTGTGGACAAACTCCTATAGCCTGCTGAGCCACCGGATTCTGGGGTGGGGGTCTCTGAAAATTTCCAACCAGACCTCTTTTCGGAATCTTGACCCAACGTCCGGGTCTTCCACCAACCCTCACATCATCCCTTGGCCTCTTGCCTCTATCAGACGATCCTGCACTTGCTTCTCTTGCCGCTACTCGGCGAAAATCACTCTCAACACAGAAACACGCATCTAGCATATCCTCATAAGTTTTCATCCCCGCATTCACTATCGCCGACTGTATCCTCGAGTCCAAACCCCTCTCGAACTTCATCATCTTAAGACGATTATCAGACATAATCGCAGGGGCAAACTTACCCAAGGCATGAAAACGATCTGCATACTCCGACACCGTCATCCTTCCTTGCTCCAATCTGTCAAATGCTCTTATCTTGTTCAATATCGCAGTCTCCGGTACGTAGTACTTCAGGAAAACATTACAAAACTGTGTCCAAGAGATTGGTGGGGTCATTCTCAACACCATTCCGTCCCACCATTTGCCAGCCTTGCCACTTAGAAGGGGTGTGGCCACCTCAACCTTTATTTCATTCGGTACTTGCACCAACCGGAAACATTTCTCCACCTCAGCCAACCAATGCTAAGCCTCCTCAGGATCAGTACATCCTCCAAACTCCGGCACCCTCATCTTTCTCATCTCTCCATAAAAGAATTGAATGTTATGCTTTGGCGGTGGAGGAGGCGAAGGCTGATGTTGCTGAGCAAACCCTTGTGCAATCACCGTTAGTGCGTCAGTGAGCACCTGGGGTAGAACCACTTGTGGAGGCTGATTCTCCTGTCCATTGCCAGAGTTTCCTGCGTTCTCTCTTCTTGGAGGCATTTTCTCTGAAAGGTCAACATTGCATTAGCATTCAGTAAATACAAGAAGTTACTGAAAGCTTGAACGCGTAAGAATGGGTGAGGTATGTAGTACAACTATTAATTCGAAATTAGATGATAAACGCGCTTGCACACACCCAACCCAGATCATACTTAAACACTAAAGAAATCAGTACTTATAACTAAGGATCAACCTTAAAGGAGAACCATAACTTAGGTGTCTAAAAGATCATGAACCTAAGTTTCCGAGATAGATCTGAAGCCTAGGCTCTGATACCACCAGTAGCGCCCAGTCCGACACTGTCATCGGAACCAGTGCACCCGCCGTAGTCTACTATGAGAACTACGAAGCATCAAAGCGGATCAAGCGTACATCATCTATGACGTAAGATAAATCAGCAGAAACGTCATAAATCTTAAAACTTCATCGTCAATAATACAACCAGAAAATGCAGCGGAAATAAAAGGTGTTTGTTCATCTAGCTATTATAAGTTCCAGAACAACATTATAACACTGAGTTTCCAAACTTGAAGAAAATAGTCCAGCATCTATCTATTCCCATGTCCGTCATCCCATTGAGCCCACTCGCCATCGTCTTCGATAAATATCAACTCATATTCAGGCTCACCTAAAAAGGAATAGAGTAACTGTTCTTAGCGAAATTATCGCCAGCAAGTAACCCGTCTATACACCTTACGGGATCACACACGACGAGTCACCAGTGTATAAATCATTGCCCAAAATAAGGTGCTCGGGTTAGCAAGTAGCATCTTTATAAGAATTCCTCCAAGCAGATAAAGCACATAAAAGATACACGGATACGAGAATAAACGTGTACAAAAACAACATATCATATAAACAAGTCATAAGCTAACCATGTTTCTTGCATATCAATTCTTATGCTTCGTATATCATGATGCATGTACTTCTTTAAAATCACACACAACACCCATGCATATGTCTTCTTTCATAAACATGTCATGCATGTCACTTTACAAAACATTTCATCACACTTCATATCATATTCTTCGCGTAGCAGAACTTTATACCCTGTGGGTGATCAGTCCACAGCAAACAGAACTTTATACCCCGTGCTGAAAGGTCCACGGCCCCATAACATATAACTTTATACCCCGTGCTGAAAGGTCCACGGCCCCATTACATACATCATATATCCGTGCTGATAGGTCCACGGCCCCATAACATATTTTATACCCTGCTGTTGATTCACAGGTCACGCTTTTATACCCTGCTTTCGTAGGCGTGACTTTTATACCCTGCGATCAACCAGCAGTCATTTTGTCTTTCGAAAACTTTAAACCTTTCTTGTGAACACATGTTCTTTCGCAAAGCAAATCTCAAATCAAATGCAAGTGCCCATGTCATGATGCAGGATGCACATTTAACTTTGTATCAAACATGTAACACACACACACATACATCTTACATATCAGGTATACGGTCTTGCACCTCAACACTCCATGTTCGTATCTTTCCAAGTCCATCCGTCTTACTAATTCACTCAGGATTCAATCTTATTCTTACTTGATCAAACTTACCATATACACCTCAATTATACCTCAAATACCCTTGCATTTTATGTTCAAAAGAAGTGTATAAAGTTACTACACATACATAGGGCGCCTAAAGCGTCAAAAAGACTTCCAGTATACTTGGAATGCCACATGAGGCGCCTAATGTGACATAGAGCGCCTATACTAGGCGTTCGAAGTGTTCGGGGATGTGCCGTAGACATTGAACGCCTACATGAAGCGCCTAATGTGACATAGAGCGCCTAATGTAGGTGTTGAAGTGTTCGGGGATACTTCAAAACATATTGAACGCTACATTAGGCGCCTAATGTGACATAGAGCGCCTAATGTAGGTGTTCGAAGTGTTCTGACGGTTCTAAACTGTAGTTTTTCTGTACGGGAAAGCATCAGGACACATTGAACGCTACATTAGGCGCCTAATGTGACTTGAAGCGTCTAATGTAGGTGTTCGAAGTGTTCTGACGGTTTTAAACTGCAGTTTTTCTGCACTAACTTCCACCCAACACCTTTCTTCTTCAACCCCTTCATGTTCAACCCTTCAAGATCCATCTTAGCTCCTGGATTCATCATGCTTGACACACAACTAACATGATTGGATTCTTAAACAAGTAAACTAGTATCCCCTTAAACCTTATATGACCCACAACCTTCAATAGATATCTTCAAACCTTCCAACCTAACAAGTCTTACAAGAATGTCAACATTCATCCTTCCACTCCCTGCAAACACACTCAAAGCATCTAAGGTGTAATCACCATCTTAAGAACTTACACAAGAACAATGAATATATCACGTATAACACTCTTGTGGGCATATTTAACAACAAAGATCACAACATAATCATTTTCAGATATTGGCCCAAAGAACATAACTTTACTCAATCAACAACAACAATTATATGTATAGTAAAACATTTAGCATAGACAAATCAAAACTACTAATGTGTGATCCAAGTTTTCTCTTTGTAAGTACATAGGGCCTAATGTATCAAAATTTGCGTAAAGCGTATAGAAAGATTACTTGCCTTGGTTTCTAGTTAATCTTACGGATTTACTGCAGAATTTCAGCAAAGATCGCACCTAGATTGGCCTTCTTCCTTCCTTTTCCTTCTTCTCTTCTTCTTCTTCCTCTCCTTTCTCTTTCTCTTTTCTCCTGCAGTTTTTCTCTCCTTTTTCTCTGTTTTAACCGCCCCCTATAGGCTGACGGGGAGTTATACTAAGTGTTGTGTAACTCCCCTATCTCTTAGTAGGGACCATTTTAGTAATTTCCCCTAATTACTTTTAATCCTACTTTTAACCCCTTTCTCTTGTTCTTCTATGTTTTATGTAACTAAGTCTCATAACCTACAAAATTAACTAAGTTGCATTTAATGTTGACCTCTAAGTATTGAAAGTTGCGCTTAAAAGTCACGGGATATGACATCTGTCTCCTTGGATGTTTCGTCAGTGCATTTGCGGGTTCCTTGATATATCTAAGTCTTCCATATGGATTGGCACACACTGTTTTTTCCTGCCTGCACCTTTCTGGGTTCAGGCAGGTTGGGTATGCTTTGTTACCTACTGATTTTCTTTCTTGACCTATGTTGGCTATTAATCGATAACATCGATGTTTTCTGTCTTTATGTATGGTTTGGACATTTTCATGCCATGGTCGAGTGGACTCTGGCTGAGACGCTGCTAGGGCATTGGATCCATATGGCTAAAGTGTATATCTCTTATTTATCGCCATTTGGGTGGTTCCATACATCGCCTTTCAACTTGCTGGGATTATGTATATATCATCCCCCGGTCTTCCAAAGGGATTGGCAACCTCTCACTATCTCTGCCTGTCCTCTAGTCGGGGCAGGCGGACCTGGTATGATATACTTTCTTTCTATCATAAACCATCCTATATGTTTTGTCTGTCAGCATCTCTTAGCGTTCTCAATATTTTCTGCATGGAATAACATACTGCTATTCTTTGCTGGCCGCGGTGACGATACCTACAATTATGCAGAGACGAGGGACTTCGCTATCCAAGCGCAAATTCCTCTACTGTTGCATGTCTTCCAAAGGGATTGGCATCGATTCATTACTTCTGTCGGTACCTTCTTGGATGCCGGCAGACCTGGTATGATCATCATTCCATTTACCTTCACATTTTCAACATGTCGTCTGTATCGTTCTTGCTCAGTCATACTTTTATGTTGTGCATGGATGGGATCCCGTTTCTCCTTGTCCTCTAATGTCATCAACGGTGGTGTTATTTTCGACGGAACGAGTGCACACTAACAGTGGGACACCTCATGGCTTACTTTCATTTTGCAATTAGTGATTCCGTTTCGGATTGTACATTCTTTTATTTTACCCGGTAGCGTCTATCAACATTCCATCTATATAAATATGTACGCTTTTTCCTTCGTCAAGGTTTTATCCACAAGGGTGGTTTTACTTGACAAGGTTTTAATGCGGCATATCATATATATTTGGATGTTGGTAATCACATATGGCTGCTATCGTCATAGTTTCTGCTTTGTAATAAGGTTTTCCTCCGCCAGAAGTGAGGGATTTTGCTAATGAAAATTCTTTTTTTTAAAAAATATATATTTATAGAGTTTAAAATGCTGATATATTAACTAGAGAAATCAAAGCATCAAAGAGATGCTAGAAAAGCTTTACTTGTAGGTCAATATGCTGACCTGCATATATTGTTCAGTAATGTAAATCAATTTTAAACAATAGAAGCAGTTCCTATACATAAAATGTGTGAGTAAAGCTTATATATCACTCTATGCACGTGAGTGAAAATTCTATGTGTTACATCCCTAGATACAAATGATTCTCCTACAAAAATACATCTTTTTCGAGCTTGCCAGATATGATACACTGTGGGAGCCAAGGCAATTTTTGTCGTCTTGGCTCTCAGAGCTTTCTCTTTGAGTCTGTAGGAACTCCAGGTCAGAAGCCTGCTGATGGAGCTAATTCCCCTTCGTAGAGCTAGCCATGCCGAGATGGTTAGCCAAACCTGTCTGGTAGCCAAACAGGAAAAGAGTAGGTGCTGCAGCATCTCTTGATCTTCCGAGCTGTGGTGGCATGCGGTGTCCTCTAAGTAAACTAGCTTTTCCTTGGTGGGATCATGAAACAATGTTTGGGAGTCACTGTCGAGTCCCAAATAATCTTGGTTCAATTGACTTTTCTGCATCTTTCCCTGAAATATTCATATGCCAGTCGAGGTTTAAGAATGTCATCCACTATCCATGAGGTGAGTACTTTTACGATTGAGTTGTAGGAGTCTACGCTGACCAGCAACTTGTGCCTAATCTCCATAAGCTTTTTCAAGAAGGGAGTCTGAACTGCATCCCATCCTAGTCCATAGGGTAGTGTATAATTTATATTTATGAATCATCCATTGTACCTATAACGTGTCCTTCTTATGGTGCAACCTTACAAGTACTTGGTTAACAATGCCAAATTCCATATATTTAGCTAAAGAACACCCTGACTACCCTCCTCTTTAGGCATGCTGACCTCAGATCAAGAGACCCAAGTTTTTTAGACCCAAGTGAAGAATTCCCTCATGAGAAATGTTGACAAATTCTGTTCATCGGAGTCATAACTGTTGCAGGCAAGGGTAAAGCACTCAACCAAAAATAGTTCACTCCCTGCGCACTGATTTGATCAGTTGCAATCTGCCAGCATAGGGAAGGCTAGATGCATTCCATAATCCCACCTTATCCATCGGCTTCTTGATGAAAGAGGCATAGTGCGAGCTCTGTTGTTTGTGCCCTGTGATGGGAATGCACATATATCTGAAGGGCATTGTGCCCACTCAGAAACATGTGCTGACACGCAGCCAATTAGTTACCTCTCTAATGCCTGCATGAAAGAATTAGGATTTGCCAGATTGGCCATGAGCTCTGAACAATCACCAAATACAGCTAGCACACCCATTATTGTTTTGTACTGAGTAGGCGTCACCTCTAGAAAAAAGGATGAGGTCATCTGCAAAGTAGAGGTGGGTGATATACTGCTTAGCACAACCAGCATGGAAATGAAACCCTTTGTCATGGTAAAGTCGTCTGAGGAGCCTTGAGAGGTATTCCATGCCAATGACAAATAGGAAGGGGGAGATAGGGTCTCCCTACCTCAGCCCACGTCTTCCCTAAAAGAATCCATAAGGAATGCCATTAAGAGAAACATAGTATGAGGTGGAGCTCACACACTCCATAATTCAATAGTGAGGACAACAAGAAATCTAAGTCCAAGAAGCATGTCCTTGAGGAAAGACCAACTGATAGGATCAAAAGTTTTCCTGATGTCAACTTTAAACATGCATTTCAGAGCAGTTTGTTTTTTTTTCTACATTCCCTGATCAGCTTCTGCACCAAAAAGATTTTTTCATCATAGATCTACCTTTTAGAAAAGCAACCTAGGCAGGATCCATTAGGGAGATAATGATTGACGTCATTCTCGTTGCAAGGACCTTAAATAGATCTTATAGATAACATTGCAGCATGAGATGGGTTGGTAGTCCTCAATTCTGTTGACATGTGCAGTCTTGGGGACCAGAACAATAGTAGCATGATTGAGATGTTTAAGCAGCACGCCATTCATGAAGAATTTATGTACCGCAGCAACAATGTCTGACCCAACTATCTCCCAGGCTTTAGTGAAGCACTCAGAAGAATAGCTATCAGGACCAAGAACTTTGTCCTTCCTCATATAGTGCAGAGCTGTTTTGATCTCAGCTTCCAAGACTAGGGCAATGAGTGACTCAGCATGACGCACACATAGCCTGAGACCTCCATTCAGCACTTATGCCCTGATGGGCTGGATTGGCTAAGCTGAGGCGAGAATGTCAAAGAAGAACTATACAAATTGCTGAGTTTCTTACTCGATAGAGGTGGGCATATTGTCATCAGCTAGCTGAACTCCAG
Source organism: Eustoma russellianum (assembly GCA_036186865.1). Taxonomy (NCBI): domain Eukaryota; kingdom Viridiplantae; phylum Streptophyta; class Magnoliopsida; order Gentianales; family Gentianaceae; genus Eustoma; species Eustoma russellianum. The sequence continues at coordinate 27,008,392 of AP025055.1, forward strand.
TAATACTGCTCCTTGTCGAGTGGAAGAATTTTGTGTTCCTGTCACTTGAAATTAAAAAGTTACCTTTGGCTAACTGAGCAAAACATTTTCTTTCAGCCTCTAAAATGTTTAATGCCAAGTGTATTTGCCTCTGTAGCTTGTCCTTCCACTCAGGCATGCCCCATTGACCATCTGGGTACTCCTGCATACATTCCAGCTCTTCCATGGCCTGGTCAGCCCTGTTTGAGATATACGAGAAAGATTTTCTTTTAAGCGTCCTGAAGGGGCCTTTCAGAGCCTTAAGCTTCTTGCAAATCTGAAACATGCCCGAGCCATGAACCCTTTCACTCAAGTGTGAACTAAACAAAAGGAAGGAATTCCTCGTTGTCAGCCCATATGTTGAAGAATTTAAAGGAGCTTTAAATTACAGGCCTGGAGTTATCAAGGCAACACACCAGGTGAGTGGCTAGAAAGGCATCCAGCAGGTTGAAAATGTACCTTCGCCGGAGGGATATGCCTCCATGAATGCATTATTGGCCATAGCTCTGTCAAGTCGAGATTTGACAGAGCCATTATCCCAAGTGTGGAAGCAACCTGACAAGGTGATATCAATCAATCCGCTCTGAAGGAAACAATTGAGCTGGTCTTACGGTGCATAGTTAGTTGATGTCCTGCGTCCAATTCTCTCGTCTTCGCTTAGGATGCAATTAAAATCTCCTAAAACAATCCAATGATCATTCTGTATTTGGCTTTGACTAAAGAGAGAGCTCCATAGCGGGCGCCTGTCGACCCGCCTATTGAAGCCATAGACAAAAGCGGCTAGCACGCTCAGCCCAGTCACCTGAGAAGTTATCTTATAGTGCTTAGCCTGGGGGTTAGCAGAGAGAACCTGGACAACAACTGAGGACAGTTTCCTGCATAGCAAAATTCGCTTGCTCGAATGAGAGTTAAAATTATTTACAAACTCCTAGCTTGCAAACTTTTGTTTTAAGAACAAATACATTTTGTTGTTTAGCTTAGTTTCTAACAATCCGATGATATCTATTTTATTTTTTTACAAAATTATAGACACCATTGTGTTTTAGAGGCTTGTTGCAGCCCCTAATATTGCAAAAAATAATTATTATAGAATTAAGTGTTTGGACGTACCTTGGCCTTGCCACGAGGAGCATTGAGCTTTTTCCTCAGGGCAAGGACCTTCGACCTAGAAATCACTTTAATGAATCCATCTTGGAGCAATAAGTTGATTCTCTCCACATTGTGCTCCACATAAACACTAGCTTGCTAAGCTTGACCTGGCTATTCAGAATTACTTTCAGGCAGAGCAGAGGTGTTTTCCATTATTTGGTCAAATCCATGTTAGGTTATGACTAAAGCAATCTCAAGACATGAGTTGCAAGCTGGCCAAGCTGAGTGAGTTGATGGCTGGGTTGAGGTGGTGTGATGTGGTGTGCTGGGTAGATGTTTGGCTGAGCTGAGGTGATGGAAGGCTGGGCTATTTTTGGCTAGACTTTGGGTGTTGTTGTAGTGTTTCGTTGCCGATCGGAGTTCAGCCGTTGGGGATTAGCAGAGCTGGACCCATGTTTTCTGATTTTTTTTGTTGTGGGGATGATGGGAGCAAGTGTTACGGGTTGAGAATGAGCTCAGCTTAGCTGAACTGACCTGGGTTGTGCCGAGTTGGGATGAACTTATAGCTCAGCCATGGTGGGATTCGATGGAGTTTGCTGGGCATCTTGCTTGTGAGATGATGCGCTGTGACCGAGCTGCTTACATTATCTGCAAAACATCGGTAGTCGTTCATTTTCAAGCTTCTGAACTATCCTGGTGCCATTCGATAGTACTAACTCCCCCAAGGTCATCAGCTCCTTGCTGAGATCAACTTCAACTAGGGCACGTGCATAGTTACATTGCTCCTACTGGTCGTGAGTTGGTCGGCATGCAGCGGTGTGCCGAGCTGAGAATAGATCTGAACAGAACCTGGTCAACTCAGAGTGTGACTGGTAGATTGGGAAATTTCACACAAACTGGGACTTACGCCATTTCAGTTGCACCAAATGTAAAGAATCTGAGCATTTTCTTAAGAGTAAGAGATCTACAATACATAAAGTATGGTCCTACAGAGACTCCCTCTTCCATCTCCTTGGATGACTCAAATTTGAAGATAATACATTCAGAAACATGGAACTCCACTTTGTGCTCAACCTTCCAGGCCTTGAGAGGTTACGCTCTGCATGTGGACCTGTACATCTTCCTATGAAGCAGCCTACAAGACAACGATCGACCACCTCATCGTTGCTCAGTTCATCAATGTTGAAGTTTATCTGGCATTGGATGCTCACTTCTACTTTCTTAAGCCTGAGGTTGTGCTCATGTTTCATGTTGTTCGCAAAAAGTGTATTCCAAGCTCTTCCTTATTTTGGTTGTGCTGTAGGCTGAACTGGTTGGGTTGTGGGGTGTGCAGGATGATGGTTGGCAGGTTGAGTTTTTTAAATTTTGGATGTTGGAAGGTCAACTCTTGCAGCAGAAGAAGCCACAACAGCTGACAGGTTGGTGGGGGAAGGTCCAGGTGGCATTTGCGGAGTGGTGAAGGAAAGGAGAGAGTACTTGAACTCACGTGATGAAGGGTATTAGTTGGTTGACTGACGGCCGCTATCACATAATCCAAGTTTTAACCACTGGATATTTTTTTGGGAGGCTTGCTTGTTTCTAGCGTCTCCTTCCCTTGGATTCAAATTTTAAAAGCTTGCTTCATCTTCATCCGAAGCATGGGATGATGAAGATGAACCCTCTCCAGCAACTACTCCCACCCCCTTCCTAGGCTTTAAGGTGGAGCCTTCGTCTTCTGAGCTGTCATGAAAGGAAAATAAATCTCCATCTTTAGAGCTTGAGTCTCCATGGCAGGAACCAGAATCTGTAGTTTTTCTGGATTCACAAGAGCTGCGTCCTAGATTTTCTTCAGCTACAGCGTCCTTAGCGGATGAGCAGCGATGTTTCTTGCCAACTATTCTTGTTTACATATAGCTCACGCTGAACCTAGATGTTGTTGTTGTAGTATTCCTTTTGAAGCATTTTTCAGCTTCAACGCAGCCTTAACTTCCTTTGTCTTGGGCATGGTACTGCCAACAGAGATTCAGAAATGAGAAGAACAGAAAACCCATGTGAGAAGAGAAGATTTTGAGGTGGAATCTGTTTGGAAAGAAGATCAAACGCCAGGGGAGAATGTTTCCTTCTAGAGAAAAGGCAAAGAGATTCTCTCTCTTAACCCCAGTTTATCTTGTACATTTCATCAAAAAGATTTTTCATCATATATTGGGGATATGTATCACGCGAAACCACTACCTCTTAGAACATAGATCATGAGAACAGACGAAAGAAGAACATAGTTTATAAAAGAAAGATGGTTGCTTTTTGATTTACATCCAAAGAAAATTGTGAATAGAGGTCTTAAAAATGATGGCAGTCTTTGCATCAGAATCCTTAATCAGAATATACATATACATATACACACATACATACACACACACACACACACACACACACACACATATATATATATACATATATCACAAACATAAAAATTTCCCCCACATAAGCAAAAAACTAGAAGGGGGCATATAGATCTACACAACAACACCAATTTTGGACCATTGGATTTTAAGGAGAACAAGCTGTCATGACAGGTTATGCAAGTGTTGGGAGAATCGATCTCAATGAGTGAATTTTATTGAAGGAAGCCTTCACCAGCAAGCTGTTATTAAAGATTCAAGTGAAGAAGGTAGCAAACAAGAACAATCTGCGAGAAGTTGCTCAGGATGATTTCTATACGTTGGATTGATGTTGTAATCAAAGGCTAGGATTGATTGTTGACCAGGCTAAAAGAGTGGATCACAGGAGTTGAAGGTGTTGCATTGGTGAAGTGAGGAAGAAGGAGGTTGAAGAAGAGAAGACGCGCAGGAGTTTTAAAACAGGGACGAAAAGACATTTTCGCTCCTAGTTCATGTCTTGTACTGTTATGCGAATAAGGGTAGTTTAGTAATTTTGAGTCTATAATTCTGTTATAATTACTGTGCAAAAACGGGTTGCTTTCCAACCCGTTCTCAATCGGTTAATTCTGGAGATATAATTCCCCCTCGTGGTGTTGCCATTTTCTCTTGCTTTCTCCTCCTTTCAATCGATCTTCTCTTCCTCTTTCGTTTTCTTGTTTCAATTTTTGACATGGTATTAGAGCTTTAGTGATCGTGATTGATCTATCTTGGGAATATACGGTAACTGTATTTTTGAATCCTATTCATCTTGAATTGCTTTTGCAATGGCTTCTCCAAGAAATAATCGAGGTACACCTATGGAGAGCAACTCGCAGAATATATTGTTTGGAACAAGAACAAATCAGAATCAAACTTCAGAGAATACACTGCAGAATCCTTTTTATCTGCATCCTAGTGACAGTCCTTCGACTTTGTTGGCCCAGCCTCTATTGAACACTCATAATTTTCACACCTGGAGTCGTACTTTAAGGACGGCGTTGCTAGTGAAGAACAATACAAGCTTCATTGATGGCATAATTCCAAAACTATTGGAGGCGGATCCTATATATCCTATATGGAGGCAAGTTAGTTCTATGATACAATCCTAGATAATGAATTCTGTTTCTCAAACTATTGCACAAAGTATTATGTGGTATGATAGTGTTGTTGATATGTGGAACGATTTGACTCTAAGGTATGGTAGTACGGATCCATTTAGACTCTCTGAATTGCTTGAAAATTTTTAGTGCATCAAGCAAGATACCTTATCTGTGAAATTACTTTGCTAAAATAAAAGTTGTTTGGGAAGAACTTATGGCTCTAAGACCTATACCTACATGTAATTGTAGAGGTTGTAGGTGCAATGTGACTGTTGAGATGAAGAAATTTGTTGAGAGTGACTATGTCATTAAATTTGTAAAAGGATTGAGTGACAATTTTGATCCAGTTAAATCATAGGTATTTTTTATGACACCTCTGCCTGATATGGCTGTACTTGCATAGATGACATACATGGTCCATTAATATCTTAGAGGAAGGAATGGGGCATGTTGCTCAGGGTGCTGTCATGTCTGCCCAGGCTGGTAAGTTGACAAGTAACACTCCTACTAATTTCTTAAACACATGGATTTTGGATTCTGGTGCAACTAAGCACATTACATCAAACCTTTTCTTATGTTCTTCTTACAAACCTGTAAATCATATCTCTATTAAACTGCCTACCAAGATGACAGTAGCAGCAACACACATTGGCACAATTGTTGTTAATTCATATCTGACTCTCAAGGATGTCTTGTATGTTCCAGTTTTTGCCTTCAATCTTCTATCCCCTTAGTAAGCATACTTCTGATCCTAGCTTACTCATTAAGTTTCATTGTGATACTTGTTTGATCCAGGATCGATTGTCCAAGAGGATGATTGATTTAGCTAACTTGTTCTGTGGCTTATACTATCCGCAAGGGACTGCGACCTTGAGTGCTATGCAACCTGTCTTGCTACAAAAGCGTCTGACACAGCTAGTGTACTATGGCATTGCAGGTTGGGTCATGCCTCAATGCCCAGAATAAAGGAAATCCTGAAGCATGATGCTTCAGTGTCCCCACAAGAGCTCTGAAGGATTCTTTGCATCCGGTCTTTCATATTAAGGACATTGGCTCTCTCAAGTATTTCTTAGGCTTAGAAGTTGTCAGGTCTCAGGGGGGATTGTGTTATGCCAAAGGAAATGCATCTTGCAACTATTGCAAGAAACTGGAACCCTGGCCTCTATGCCTACCGAGAGTCCCATGGAGCAGAACCTGAAGTTGCACACAGTGATCCAGAGTTGATCGAAGACGTATCTGGATATAGAAGAATGATTGGGAAGCTGTTTTACCTGACTATTACCAGGCCAGATATTACATATGCAGTGCAGCAATTCAGCCAGTTTCTTGATGTTCCTACAAGCTTACATCTCAAGGCAGCATAGAGAGTGTTGAGGTACCTGAAAGGCACACAAGGGCAAAGACTTTTATATCCCAGTACAGGTGACTTGAAGATCACAGCCTTTTCAGACTCAGATAGGGGATGATGTTCAAAGAGCAGAAAGTCAGTGACAGGATATTGTGTATTGCTTGGAAGTTCATTGATATCCTGGAAGGCTAAGAAGCAAACCACAGTCTCTAAACCTTGTTCAGATGCTGAATGTAGAGCTCTTGCCTCAGCAACTTGTGAGGTGCAATGGATACTCTATTTGCTGAAGGATTTTAAGGTGGATCATGGTGAGCCAGTTGATTTATTTTGTGATAATAGGAGTGCTATTTACATTGTGAAGAATCCAGTGTTTCATGAAAGAACTAAACATATAGAGATTGATTGCCACATTGTAAGAGATAAGTACCAAAAAGGTATTATCAGGTCAGTGCCTATTAGTACTAGACAGCAACTTGCTGACATCTTCACCAAGGCCTTGGACTCACGCAGGTTAAGCATCATGACTGAGGCTTTAGGGGTTTGTAATTTGTTTGCTCGGTCAGGATTGAGGGGAGCATTGAAGGAAGCCTTCACCAGCAAGCTATTATTGAAGATGCAAGTGAAGAAGGTAGCAAACAAGCACAATCTGCGAGAAGTAGCTCAGGATGATTTCTATACATTGGATTGATGTTCTAATCAAAGGCTAGGATTGATTGTTGACCAGGCTACAAGGGTGGATCACATGAGGGGAAGGTGCTGTGCTGGTGAAGTGAGGAATAAGGAGGTTGAAGAAGAGAAGACGCGCGAGAGTTTTAAAACAGGGGTGAAAAAACATTTTTGCCCCTAGTTCATGTTTTGTACTGTTATGCTAATAAGGGTGGTTTAGTAATTTCGTTTCTGTAATTCTGTTATAACTGCTGTACAAAAATGGGTTGCTCTCCAACCCGTTCTCAGACGAATAATTTTGGAGAAATAATTCCCCCGTGGTGTTGCTCTTTTCTCTTGTTTTCTCCTCCTCTCAATCAATCTTATCTTCCTCTTTCGTTTGCTTGTTTCAAGTTTTGGACAAATTTTTCCACATGAAAATAGTACGGACCGCAAAAAACAAGAACACTGAAAACCAACTTGATTTCAAAGACCAAATCTTATCGAACATCTATTCCAGAGAAACAAAAGCTTAGCATAGTTATCCAGCATAATGGCAGCTGTTTAAGCTAATTGAAGCTCAAGCTCACTTGTCGATTTCCACTCCCTCAGCGCATTTGAGTTGCTAACTTTACAGACTCAAAATGTACGCTTACAAACAAAATAAATGATTGCACTAGCAATAGACGTTCACGCACTTAGTCACTTCCCTTTCAATTCCATACCATCCAAAGCAACAACCAATTTACACCCAAACTACCAATGCTACATTTTAACTTTCTTTTTCCCCTCAAAACTTAAATCATCATAACCAGCATGCAACAAGTGCAAATCATCACTTGAAAAAAGCCTATGAAGCTGAAAATTCTTTTATCAAGCTCCACAACAACAAATCTCAAGTACTACAGGAAAAATGAGCAAATATTATAATTCCCAAGCTAATTCAATCGAGGCGAGCAAAATCCTGAATTCCAAGAAGAAAAATAGAAAAGGGAAAGGCGGAAAAGCGTTACAAACCTGAATCAAGTAGCACCGACGATGATGTTGTTGATGGAAATAAAGATAAGCTTAACGAAGAATCCCACAAATACTATCACCACAAATTCAATCGCTGTGTATAATTGATTGCATAGATGGATGTATATATACATGTATGTATAGCCGAGTATGTGTGCATGTGTATATGTGCAAGTTCTGTATTTTATGGAGTATAGGCCGAAAATTTATAAGGATATTTTTATGGACAGTGGCACAATTATATACGTATGTATAAGAATTATGTATAATTTTCATACATATGTGATTTATAATCTATGCTATATGTATGAATTGTGTGTGATTATTTGTATACATTTTTTTTGGATTTTGGATGGATTTGATAGTGAATAAGTTGAGATTTTGTATGATTTGAGGGTGGAATAAGGTTGAAAATTGTCTAGGCTGAATTCTGGTGGAAGGCGGCGGCGCCAGTGGCAGCACGTGAGGCACATACGCTTACATAGGGCGGCACGTGTGCGGATACATTGTGTTATGTGTGAATTGTACTTACTCTCTATGGTATTTGGTTTGTGAAAATAGGAGTTGTATGTATTTTAGAGGGAGGCCGAGGAGTAGGGAGTGAGGTGAGTGGAATTATGTTTTTGGGAGATGGGGAGGAGTCTGACCGAGGGGATGAGGGAGGAATGGGTTCTAGCCGGGGGCAGTGAGGGGGACGAAGGGAGAGGGGGCAGGGGGGGAGTGAGTTAGGTAGTGGGTTGGGGGAAAATGTGTTGAAGGAGAAAAGAGGTATAGGACTGACGGAAGATTGTAGACCGAGGTGTATGCTTGGATGGTAGTGCCAGGGGCAGGGCTGCGACTAAGCGCATGTAGGGCCGCGGGCTAGTGGAAGAAAAGAGATGAAAAAATAGCAAAGAAAGAAATTTAGGCTGTAGACTTCGAGTTAAGTTAAGAATTGAAATTGTAATCTAAGGAATGGTTTTTGGACGGAGAGATGTACGAGTATGTATATACATGTATATGTACATGTATAGATATAGGCATATATATATATATATGTACGAAAGCTAGGAATCAATTGATATTTGGAAATATTTGATGATTGGAGATTTGGATTTTTTTGGAAAAATTTGATATATTAGAAATGATTTTGGAATTGTTTTGGAAATAGTGTATTGCATTTTGCGAAATTCACCCTCACAAGGGAAATATATCATTAAGGATTGATCCAAACAAATAGGCGTCCAGACATATTGGCTATTTCGATAGAGCGCTCGGACATATTGATCGACAATTAGGGCGCCCAAGCATATTAGCTATTTCGATAGAGCGCCTGAGCATATTGACTATTGGGGTAATCAATTCGTAAGTTTTACAGTAGATGTCACTTGTAAGAAAAGTATCATAGTCATGGCATTGAAAATAGTTTTGGAAAATTTGGAAATTTAGATTTGGTACCGATTTGAAATCAGATTTGCAAATCAGAATTCTTGAACTTTAGAATGGACTTTGATTTTGAACATTGCGTCGCATCGATTTTGTAATCTTGCATAATTGGAATTTGACTTTGACTGTGTTTGAATGGATATTGAGTGGATGATTGATTTTGTTGACTTTGATGGTTGTTTGACTATAAGAGTATTATGGTAATTTTACTTGCGAATTGGAAATTCGATATTTTTCTAAATTGTTTAATTATGTATTTACATTTGTTTTCTTGTGTATGATCCCATAGTGGGTATAGATAGGTTACTTAGTGGACGATGTTTTGCCGCTCATACTATACTTTATTGGTATTTAACAGAGAAACATGATTATGATCTAGTATTTGTTGAGGACAAGTCCGAGTGAAGATACCAATGATTTGACGATTTACCGTGAAGAATTATTTATGGGATTTGTTGAGACATTTACTTTATGATTTGAGATTTTGTTGTTTGAGACTTACATGGCTTAAGTTTACGATTCGTGTATTGAATTTCGGATATTGCCTAGATTTATATATTGACAATTGATGATTAGTTTGATAGTTTTAATTTTATAACTTCCGTTGAGTCATTCTACGTCACTTTGATGACGTGTATTTGATTTGGTATCAACGTCTTGTATTTCTCCTAGCAGAATACGACGGGTGAATCGTTTCGAGTACTAGAACTCAAGATGAGACGCTACATAAATTATATCCACATGTGATAGCTACACTTTGTTGCCTTAAGTGTATAAGGTGTTTTGTACGGGTTTCATTCTCTTACTTCATTAATACGATTTGCATCTAACGAAAAAATAAATTGATGAAAAAGATACATTTTTCCTAATGTAATAACAGATAAGTATTTTTAATTGTATGGGTGATATGAGATCAAGAAAAGAAAGGTGACGTGACGAATCATGTATTGACTTTTCTTCTTGTAACGTGGTCATTTGAAAGTCAGAAAACAGAAAATCGCTTAACCCAACACAATTAAACCCTAGTCAAAGAAGTCAAAGAGCTGAAATTTTCTCAGCGTCGCATTTTCTTAGGACATCACCCTCACGTGTAGAAAGGGGATAGGAGTGCGCCAGCACTGTTTGAAACACGTGTGGGCCGGGCGACAGAGGCATCAGCCATGAGCTGAGCTCAAGAATGGGGTCCTCTGGTGCCCTTCAGGAGGATCCTATGGAAGTTGGCCTCACCATGTCACCCTAAAAGATCTTCTGTGGAATCCCTTTTTCTGCTTTGAAGGCTGGGTGGTGGACAACAAATCTGATCGGGAAAATCACAGGTCCACAACATAAAGGAAAGGAGGCATAGCTTCTGCCTAGAGGAAGTTGGAATTACTTTTTCTCTAGCTATAAATATGAGCAATAACTTGGTTTCAATCCTAACTAACTCACATTTTTTAAACCCTTTGTCTGGGTCACTTCTTGTTCTCTTCAATATCTTTTTTCTGCTAAAATGGTGGTTTTGAGAAGCGAGGATCTTTTATGCCAAAGATGGACTCTCCAAGAAGGTTCCTACAATTTTCCCACATGGAAAATTGGTTCAGAGGTTGCTGAGGGAGATGACGACGATGATGACGATGATGGATGTGTAGCACCAGCCGCATAATATTGTTCTGGCGTTGTGTTGAAGATTGTGGATTAGAAAAGTGGATTGATCAGCAGAGAAGGATGGAGTCGAAGAGTGTTCTGGGCCAATCAGATGAGAGGGATGAAGAAGCTTGATCTGTGTGCTGTGAAGGATGAAGGTTGAGGTCATTGGCTTGAGAGCTAGCTGCTGAACAAGAAGGTTGGCCCTGGTTGTGACGAGTTTGGAGTGTACCATCGAAGGGGGGAAGTAGCTGCAGCGGTTAGTTTCGGTTGGAGAAGGAAGCGTGTGGCGGGAGCTATTTGAATAGGCTGATTTTACCTTTGTACCTTTTTTAAATAAGAAGGCTTCTGTTTAGTTAATAGTGACAATATAGTAATTTCGCTATCCTATTCTTCTTCTTCGTTGTTGTCCTGCTACATATAACCGAATAATACACAGAAGGAAGATTGATTGCTTCCTTGCAGCAATAACCGTTTTTTCTCTCAGCTTTGTGCGCACTCCTTGTTGCGAGTCCTTATGCTTGATTGTTCTACTTTAATTTTGACATGGTATCAGAGAGGTGATCTTCCGCTGCTGTACAAGGTCCTGTCTAGTATCTGTTTGAGTGTTGATTGGTTTCGTTGTGTTGTTCGGTTGCTGTAAATTGTTGAACATTTGTGATTGTGAATGGCGTCTCAAGAAAATGTTGCCTCGGGATCGAGAGGAAATCACAACCAAATTGAGGATAGTCCGTTGCAGAATGTGGTGTTCGGATCAAGAGGAAATCACAACCAAATTGAGGATAGTCCGTTGCAGAATGTGGTGTTCGGATCAAGAGGAAATCATAACCAATCCACGGAGAATTCTATGCAGAATCCATATTTTCTTCACCCGAATGACAGTCCTGCAACTGTTTTAGCGCAACCACCCTTGGGCGTACATAATTACCATACCTGGAGTCGTGCTTTTGAAATGGCGTTGGTAGTGAAGAATAAAATAGGTTTCATTGATGGATCTATTCCTAAGCCAACAAATACCGATCCACAATTTCCAGTTTGGAGGCAAGTGAATACAATGGTGCAGTCGTGGATTATGAATTCAGTTTCTCGTCCTATTTCTCAAAGCATAATGTGGCTGGATAGCGCATTTGATGTGTGGAATGACTTGAAATCAAGGTATGGCAGCACTGATCCTTTTAGGTTGTCAGATTTGCTTGAGAAATTTTATTGTATTAAGCAGGAAGGGATGAGTGTTAATGAATACTTTACGAAACTGAAAGGAGTATGGGAGGAACTAATGGCGGTTAGACCAGTACCTTGTTGTGTTTGTAGAGGCTGTAGGTGTGATATTACTGTTAAGATGCAGAGATTTGTTGAGAGTGATTATGTGATTAAGTTCATAAAAGGTTTAAATGATAGTTTTGATCCGGTAAAATCGCAAGTTTTTGTGATGACGCCTCTTCCTGACATAAACACCACCTTTGCCATGGCGTTGAAGTTTGAGAGGAAGGTGATGGCAGAGACTGGATTGGGAGGTATTGATGGTGGAGTTGCAGCCTTAATGGCTGATGGGCAGCAGAATGAAAGTTTGGTAGCAAATGCTTATTCAAGTAAGCAGCAGTATACTGCGTATAAGAGAGGGAATGGCAAACCTCATGTGGAAGGTAACAGGAAATTTGTGTGTACGCACTGCGGGATGACGGGACACACCATAGATAGGTGCTATAAACTGCATGGTTTTCCCCCTGGTTTCAAATCAAAGGCACAAGTACACATGAGTGAGGATGTGGATTATCAGTTTGAGAAGCCTCACACAGGTCAGCAGGTCATGAACTGCCAGTCTTTGATGCTCACTCCCAGCAAAATCAAAAGCTGCTGAATTGGTTGAATAGGCAGGATGACAATCAGGATGCTGAACCTGCTGCTTCTTCTCAGAATGTTGTGTTGTCTGCTAAAGTTGATAAGGGGTCAGGTAACCCTATGACTAATGCTTTAAATACATGGATTCTTGATTCTGGTGCCACTGATCATATTGTCTCTCATATGTCTTTATTCATTTCTTATAAGCCTGTCAGTCACATCATGATCAAACTCCCAAACCATCAATCTGTACCTGCAACTCATATAGGAACTGTGGCTGTTAACTCTCTGCTCCGAGTAAATAATGTCCTCTATGTTCCCTCCTTTGGTTATAATCTGTTGTCTCTTAGCAAGCTCGTTACAGATTCCAATTTAATCATTCAGTTCCATGGTTCATTTTGCTTGATTCAGGATCAATTGTCCAAGAGGATGATTGGTTCAGCTAGCCTATCCCAAGGACTCTACTATCTGCATGGAAGTACTGTGCCTGACCAACCTTCCATGTATTTGACATCTTCAGCTCGTCCTTCTCCCTCTCTATTATGGCAATGCAGACTTGGGCATGCCTCAAGCCCAAGAATTCAAGAGATACACAAGCAAGATCCGTCTGTGATAGGAGGACCACTCCCAGTTCCTTGCTCTATCTGCCCTTTGGCAAATTTGCAAAAGCTTCCTTTTCCTATTTCTAGTTCTGTTTCCAAATTTCCTTTTGATCTCATACATGTAGATATTTGGGGGCCAAATAGGCATCCCACAATGTATGCTCAGAGGTTCTTCCTTACAATTGTTGATGATTGTAGTAGATACACTTGGATCTACTTGATGAATTCCAAAAGTGAATGTAGACAACTTGTTCAAAACTTCTGTTTCTTGGTGAAAAATCAGTTTGGCAAACAAGTTAAAACTCTGAGGACAGACAATGGTCCTGAGTTTGCCATGAAAAATTTCTATTCACAACATGGCATTGTACATCAAACCACTTGTGTGTACACACCCCAGCAAAATGGCATTGTAGAACGTAAGCATCAACATATCTTAGCTGTTGCCCGATCCTTGTTATCTCAAGCAAAGTTACCTCTGTCATATTGGGGTTTTTCTGTGTGTCATGCTGTTTTCTTAATTAACATCATACCCACTCCAATACTTGGTCATAATTCTCCATATCAGATTCTTTTTCAAAGGATTCCACCGTATCAACACTTGAGAGTATTTGGTTGTTTGGCATATGCGCATAACAAAGATCCTGCCAAACACAAGTTTTCACCTAGAGGTGTACCGTGTGTCTTTCTTGGGATATCCAGCACCAAGAAAGGATTCATTCTACAGTCTTTGTCCTCAAAGGAGCTTATAGTCTCTAGAGATGTTCAGTTTCACGAGTCACGTTTTCCCTATGCCAGTGACCAGTCTGTGCCAAATGTCTCCCCACAGGGAAATGACTCTTCTTCTCCATCCTTTGATCCACCGTTTGATACCTCCACACTTCATCTTTCACCATTGTTACCTTCATCATCCTCAAGTCAGCATCCAACACCAACTTCAACTCCTTCATGCGACCTTGCTTCAAGCCCTTCTTCTTCCACACATGTCAGCAGCCATTCCTAGGCTGATGCTGGGAGGACCTCTACACCAAACATACTTTGGATATCCCATTAGTCATTGATCCGTCTGACACAACACTTCTATCAGAATTACCGTCTTTTAGCAATGTCTCTCCATCACATGTGTCCTCAACAGATCAACTCCCTGCTAGACCTTTTAGACAAAAATGTCCACCTAAATATCTTCAAGACTACTACTGCCATCAATTACAGTCCACTTCTTGTCCAGTTGCTTGTCCATCTGTCATCCACCCAATTGAGCATGTCCATACCTTTGATCATTTGGCTCCAGGATACAAGACCTATGTATTGAATGTTAGTCAGCAGATGGAACCTACGTCTTATCAACAAGCAGTTCACTCAGCAGACTGGAGGAAGGCTATGGACGTAGAGTTGGCTGCGTTGGATGCCAATCACACTTGGGACCTAGTGTCTTTGCCCCCAGGCAAGAAACCCATTGGGTGCAAATGGGTTTATAAGATCAAGCGTAAAGCAGACGGGAGCATTGAACGTTATAAGGCTAGGCTCGTTGCAAAGGGCTACACACAGCAAGCTGGAGTGGATTACGGAGACACCTTCTCTCCTGTAGCAAAGATGACGACAGTCAGAGTTCTATTAGCCTTAGCATCTCTTAAGGGATGGCATTTGCATCAGCTTGATGTTAACAACGCGTTCTTACATGGGGACTTGAATGAAGACATATACATGTCTTTGCCGGAAGGTTTGTTGACATCTGTTCCTCAAGCAGTCTGTAAACTAAATAAGTTTTTATATGGGTTAAAGCAAGCCAGCCGTCAATGGAATGAGAAGCTTACTTCTTTTCTAATCAATCAAGGTTATACACAGTCCAAACACGATTATACATTGTTCACTAAGCAACACCAAGGTTCCTTTCTGGCACTTCTCGTATACGTTGATGACATCGTCGTGGCTAGTAGTTCTCAAGTCCTGATTGATGATCTTAAGTGCAGTTTAGATTGTGCTTTTAAGATCAAAGACCTGGGTGAGCTAAAATATTTTCTGGGCTTAGAGGTGGCTAGGTCCCAGCGGGGGGTGTTCATATGCCAACGAAAGTATGCATTAGAATTGCTGGAGCAGTCAGGCTACTTGGCATCCAAGCCGGCCAAAAGTCCTATGGAGCAGAACCTGAAACTTGCCCATAATGATTCTAAGTTGATAGAGGATGTGTCCATGTACAGAAGATTGATAGGAAGGCTGCTGTACTTGACTATAACAAGGCCAGACATTACGTATACGGTGCAACAACTTAGTCAGTTTTTGAGTGCTCCTACTGAGAACCACATGTCTGCAGCTCAAAGATTGCTAAGGTATCTAAAGGGGTGCCCAGGTCAAGGCTTGTTGTTTCCCAGCAAGGGAACACTTCAGTTAAAGGCCTTCTCTGATTCAGATTGGGGTGGATGTATTGAGAGCAGGAGATCAATAACGGGCTATTGCATGATGCTAGGAGATGCGTTAGTCTCTTGGAAGGCAAAGAAGCAGACGACGATGTCTAAATCGTCCTCAGAAGCAGAGTACAGAGCTCTTGCCTCAGCCACATGTGAGGTACAATGGATCCTCTTTCTGCTTAGGGACCTGCAGGTGAAGTTCAAAGAGCCAGTAGAGTTGTTCTGTGACAATCGTAGTGCTATATATATTTTGGAGAACCCGGTGTTTCACGAGAGAACAAAGCATATAGAGATTGATTGCCACATTGTGAGGGACAAGTTTCAAGAAGGAATTATACGTCCCATGCCCATTAGAACAGAACTGCAACTGGCTGACATCTTTACGAAGGCCTTGGACTCCAAGAGGATAGCAATCCTGTCTGGTGCATTGGGAATGTACAACATCTATAATCAGTCAGGATTGAAGGGGGGTGTTGAAGATTGTGGATTAGAAAAGTGGATTGATCAGCAGAGAAGGATGGAGTCGAAGAGTGTTCTGGGCCAATCAAATGAGAGGGATGAAGACGCTTGATCTGTGTGCTGTGAAGGGTGAAGGTTGAGGTCATTGGCTTGAGAGCTAGCTGCTGAACAAGAAGGTTGGCCCTGGTTGTGACGAGTTTGGAGTGTACCATCGAAGGGGGGAAGTAGCTACAGCGGTTAGTTTCGGTTGGAGAAGGAAGCGTGTGGCGGGAGCTATTTGAATAGGCTGATTTTACCTTTGTACCCTTTTTAAATAAGAAGGCTTCTGTTTAGTTAATAGTGACAATATAGTAATTTCGCTATCCTATTCTTCTTCTTCGTTGTTGTCCTGCTACATATAACCGAATAATACACAGAAGGAAGATTGATTGCTTCCTTGCAGCAATAACCGTTTTTTCTCTCAGCTTTGTGCGCACTCCTTGTTGCGAGTCCTTATGCTTGATTGTTCTACTTTAATTTTGACACGTTGCGTTGGCGATAAGGAAATCGATCTATATATATATGGAGAGTAGGCTAATGTTACTAGTCTACATATAGACTATTATTAGAATATATGTATGCATTATGTATCCTGTTTTTGCGTTGACTTGTGGAAGAGTTGTGTGTATGTGATGGTCTCTTCTCACATCCATTCAGCAGGGGTGATGAGAGGATTTGGAGGCTGATTTATGTATGCTTTTCATCTTTCTTCCTCTTATAAGCAAAGCGAGGAGATTCATAAATGCGTATATTTTGACCCTTAATAGATTTCCGTCCTTTTGATTAGGCAGCTGAATGATTATGCTGGCCTCATGATATCATATGAAAGAATGTATTTTATGCATATGATATAACCGTTAGGTGACCTAGGAGAATGGTTCTACATTGTGGAACCTAGGAACGGTCCTTCTTAGATGCATGGTTAAATTAATATTCAGCATACTCTTCAAATTGCCGGGGTTTTTTTTTTTTTTTTTTTTTTTTTTTTTGGGGTGGGGGGTGGGGGGTGGGGGTGGGGGGGGCTTGATAGTTAAGTTTATACCTATCACTTAATATTTTAGGATTTCATCAGCCTACAATTTCAATGTGGTCAGTTCCAGTAAAGTGTAAAGTAGCCTGGTTTTTGGTTTCATAATCTCTCTGGTTTTTTCCGAGAAGGTATGATTTGCTTAAACTTATATTTATGTGAAAGTATTTTAGAAGTATTCTATTGTGTTCAGAAAGTATTTAGCAAAAGAACTTAAAAATTTGTGGTTTTTAGGATCATTTTAGGAGCCTTCTCTCAACTTCTTGATTTCAAAGAAGACACATCAACTACCATATTTTACTCATCCTTCTTCAAGCCTCTCAAATTTTGGAGCTTTATGATTCGATTCTAAGTTTCAGAGTTCGATTTTGGGGTTTTCAAGCCTCTTATCAAGTACCATATCTTTCTCATCTTTCTTCAAACCTATCAAACATCAAGTACCATATTGTCACATCAGCCATTATAATTCAATTCTAAGGTGATCATACACTGTCTGTTTTATCTAATCATTCTTCCAGTGGATCCAATTTAAATGGATTTCTACAAATAATCAAATTAACAAATATCTTATGCGATAATAGGAATTTGAACAAGATTTAGAGAAAGAAGCCTCAAAAAGAGAAGTCCATTGATTAATAATTGTTAGGACCCAAAATATGGCACTTTAAAGGGGTAAATAGACTGCCTCCAACTGTTTGACAATTTCTGTCCTTGAACTTACTAGAATTTGTCCTTAAAGTAAATTTGTAGCATAAGAAGAAATGAAGGAAGAGGGAGCAACGAAGACGAAAGGATGCGTAGTTATTTGTATCAACTAGATTTCATTTCCCTTATTTTGTTTCCAAAATAACGCAGTCTACCTAGGTTATTATTTATCTTAGTAATTATTATTTATCTTAGTAATTATTTATCTTAGTAATTAGGTTATTTATTAGTTATGCGTAGTTATTATTTATCTTAGTAATTAGTTTCAGCTACAATGACTACGCAGTCTACCTAGGTTACCAGGATATTCTAGTTTAAAAACTTAAAGTATATACACATCTCAATTTTTGTAAATTCTCTCTAGTTTTGTGTTACTTCAATCAATATACTTACCTTGTTATACAATGCCAGTGGAAGAAGGAAAAAAACAAGAACAAAATTCTGTTTGTTTTCCACAAAGACTTCAAAAAGGTTTTCATAAAGACTTCAATATAGTTTGGTTTTCACAAAGACTTCAAAAAGATTTTCAAGGATCATGTCAAAACATGTCAAAACCATATCAAAAGTTCATCTTCAAAACCTTTTGATTCTTGTATTTATAGACTTCAATTCACCAGAAATTTTGACATCTCTCTACAGAATTTAACTTTGAAAGCTAGTTTATGACCGTTCAAGGTTGAAAGATAATGTCACAAGTTGCAAAAGTTACATGATTTCATCAAAAGATATCATAATTTTTTTGCTGTCTGCACTAACCGAATGTTGCATTAGAAATTTTTAATCATTGCAACTTAGAACTCATCACCGAACTCTGGATCAAACTTTCAGTAAAAGCCTTTACCAAACCTTCGGTGAAGTGTTTGGTGGCTAGATAGAAACTTCATAATCAGATTGAACTGAGAGACCGTACTTTGAGCTCATCGCCAAATGTCTGGTCTCACTCAACTAACGTTTGGTCACCTCAGAATTCAGAAAATTCAAAGTATCCTCTCACCCATCCAATCCAAGTTTTTACTACATCATCCGATCAATCTTCTTGAATATTTTTAAATAAATTTGTAGCACCTTCTAAAATACTTTGATGTAATTTTTTTTTTCCAAGAAGGCTTACCTTCAATTTATTTTTCCTCCAAAAGTACAAAAACATTCACCCTTTCTTCAACTTCATGTGGAACACTTCAACATACGTGTAGCTTCTTGGCCCAGGACCCTTATACTTTGGTCTCGGAAAGGTGCATCCACCGTACTCTGCTACGAGAAGTACAAGGTATCAATACCATTGATATGCATGCCGCATAAAATAGGGATCGATATATCGGAAGCAACATAAAATAGATGAAGTACAATCAACATGCATACATAACATAACATCATATATCTATACAATTATAATGTCAAGGTACCAAAATGCAATAAGTACACAACCGACATAATCAAAGTACAAAATATATCAACAGAGCCCACTATCATCCGCAAGGGTAGCCTACTCTCGGCTCATCCTCTGTGAAGCCCAAGTCGCGCTCACGGTCCTCTGCATGATGGTAAAAATAAAGTATGAGCGATAATGAATCGTCCAGTAAGTAAATCTGTCCGGGTTAGTCATATGGATCATACATGAGAGACGGGATGATAAAATAAATACATGCATAATTAAGGAACATAACACGTCTCCGTTCGTAAATAAAGTAGCATGACATACATGTAATCGTAAACATAACACATTCATATAAAATGCGTAAAGTAAAGTCAACAGCTTTTTTCTATCTAGATCTACATGAATCCGACCTTAAATTTATCCATTCTTACTTTCTAATCTATACCTAATGCTAAAGCACAAATTCTTCGTGTCCATATCAAGTGTAATTCCATGCATAAATTTTTCTTTCATCAATTTAGTCATACCTAAGGCTCATAGGTGTGTCATAATTATAGCTTGTGTGTTTATGTCATATGGCCTTAAAAAATACATCACGTGGTTTTTATTTCATAAAACATTTCAAAACATGACATTTTCATAACGTTCATAACATGGCATATCTATGGCATTTTCATAACTTTCATAAGATGGCATTTTCATATGATGGCTATAGCACTTTTCCTGACATAAGAACGATAACACACGACATATGGAATGATTTTCCATACAATAACATGTACAAATGTGAATCACAGTGTTCCAAACACGGTGTTACATCATATGAACATGGATCTAACAGTGACGCGTTATGGCATAGATCTCGCATCCCAGACAAGATGTTACACCGGCAATAACGATAACATATGCCTCTGGCACCTACCACTCTAGTTCCGATGTCAAGACAGCGTACCAATAACATAACATATCATTATATAACGTAACATAACATAAGCCGCTGGAATCAATCGTGTCGTGGTATGGTTCGTTACGCGTGAAATCTTTTAAAACATAGGATGCAATAAAAAAATTTGTTCAAAACTTTTGCTTCATTGGTCCATGCATGTAGGCTCCGTTTTGGGTCAATTTAGCCATTCTAACTTTACATCATCATATATCCAACACTTATCCTCATAATACATGTCATAAACTTAATAAAATGCCATTCTTACCCCCTTGGTGAAGCTCTTAGCCATGTGTCCCAAAATAGCCCACTTTTTGGAGTATCAACTATTATCATTTTCTTAATCTACATACTTGTCACTTCATCCACTAGCAAGTCAATAATACATAGTACATATATTTCCATATACATATATTTACGTCGATAAATAAACACTTTGTTGGTACATATATATACACACTTGGCCGAATGGCCTTAGCCCTATGCAACACATGATTTATCACTTAAACGTTATTCATACATGTAACATAATTGTACCAATTAGCATCTTAACATATAATGATCTTGGACATGAGTTTATGGTGCAATGACCTATGACATGCAACTTATGTATTTCACTTCAAGAACATACTGTTGAGACAAATTTTTTGAATGCATGATTTAAATAGTATGAGTCTGCGAAATGCATGACAAAATTATTACTTGACACGTTTTTGTGATATACATGCCTCATATGCTTTATATATATTGTTCCCATACTAACAAGCCATGAAGCGTTAAAGCTTACATCATATGGCAAACATTTGTTGTCTTTGAACTATTTTTAGGTGTCACAATTAATGAACTAAACTAGTTCATTAAGTGAAGTACTTAAGTTAATGAACTAACTAGTTCATTAAATAGAAATATATTTGGACAAAGCTTTATGGCAACAAATTTAGAAATGAAAAGTCTCCCTTCTACTCCTCTCACACGCCTATATATATATATATATATAAAGAACAGTAAATAAAAAGGGAGAGGGAATTAGGTTAGGCGGAACTAATTCCAGCCAGTCATAATAATATATATAATTATATATATAAACAATATTAATAACAATAATTAGGCGGTATATACCGACCCAATTATTTAGATATATAATACATAAAACAAAGAAATAAAATTAAAAACAGTATATTAAAGAACTCAAAAAGTAAAAGAATTCAAATCATACCATATATTTATTTCTTCAAAAATATTGGAGATACAACTATTGTTTGAAGATTGGAGATCTTCAGGGATATTGGTTTCAAATGGCTTATTGAAAGATATTCAAGAACAAATAAAGTGTTCTTGGTATGGGATAGTATGGGAGAAAGGTTGGAAGGATCTTGGATGGAAATGGAAAGTGGGAATCATGAGAGAGAGAAAATGTAAGTAATATGGTAGAAAAACTTGTGTCCTTTCAAGTGAGCATACCCCCTCCTTTTATAGGAATTTTGAGGGGAATATGGCCAAAATAAGGGTCCCTCTACTATAACTTGCTTGGTCATTTCCGCACAAATATTTTATTAATTTTTTATTAATTTTTTTTTTTTTTTTTTTTTGTTTTTTTTGCATGTTATATCAACTATTACATCATTGAAATATTACATCAATTCAAATATTACAAATATGAAATTATTACAAATATTACAAATGATCAACTTATTCTATCAAATCAACGTATTCATCCACTGCATTCGTCGATCCTGAAGATGATGAAGGTTTTGCTTCTTGCAATAAAGGAGCAAATTTCATCAAAATATTTTGCATTTCTTCAGGGTCTTTCGCCATTGCCAGCTGAGATTGCATCCTTGATTTGTGTAATAAAAATTGTTCATGTCCGGGCTTCACTGGTGCTGTTATTGTTTTTCTGCTATCTGAAATTTGTTTTTGTGCATTACATATTTTTATTTGTTCCATTACTTTGTGAGGGTAAATGGATTCTGGAATATTGAATGCTGTCCACCATTTGATATAAAATTTTCTTTTTATCAAGGGTACTTTTATATTTGGAGTATATTCTGCTCTCCATTGGAATACCCATGGTAAATAGAACTTCATATGAAATATCATCATTTCCGAAAATATCTTCTCTTCATCTGTGGGAGAATACATCTTCGTAAATACTTGTAGTGATGGTCTCACTACATCATTCAAATATTCTGCACAGGAGCCAAAATGATCCCACCATGCTGCGAACCAATATGGAATATTCTTCGTTGTTATTCTTCTGGTATCAAAAAATATCAACCAGGTGTGTGAACCCCTGGAGTTTTGAAAATATAG
This sequence comes from Eustoma russellianum, assembly GCA_036186865.1. NCBI lineage: Eukaryota > Viridiplantae > Streptophyta > Magnoliopsida > Gentianales > Gentianaceae > Eustoma > Eustoma russellianum. The sequence continues at coordinate 27,030,757 of AP025055.1, forward strand.
AGAATTATACCAAGCTTGTTGGTAATCCCAATAACTAAAAGAGACATTTGAAAATAAATTTGAATTATATCCTGCATGAAAATCAATTTCCTCGGATAAAGATCCAAATTGTTTTTGCCATTGCTCCGGTGTCATTATAGACACTATTTTAAAGTTGGAGAAGGCATACTCTATATTATCTTTATTAAAATGATGTTTTATTTCAACAGAATTTGTCATTATCAACAGATGTTGATAATATTCTGTGATTTTTGCAATATTCCATGATTTATAGAAAAAATCTTTTCCAAAATAATTTTGTAAAGAAATTAATGGATTTTTATCATAGTATTATTTTTCTATAGTAGTAATATATTGATAAAAAGACTTTTCCACAAACTGGGTTGTCTGCACGGCCTTTTTATATGTGGGCATTTTGCTGGTAATTTCTGTGGATTGGGGTTTGAAAACTTTATTGGTTTTTTGGGTTATTGAAGTAGTTAGCTGATGTTTTGATATTGCTGATGAAGTCTCTGCTATTTCTGTAGATTTTGGAATATTGAATTTTTCAAGCAATGCTTGAAATTCAGAACTATTGGATAGGCTTTCAATAATGGATATTGGTGTTTTATTTGGAGATATTTGGGATATTAGAACTGCGGCTATTGGGGTTTTTTGAAGAAGTTCTTCCTCTTCTTCAACTTTATCTGCCCACGTTTTCCGTGGGATATTATTGTCATTATCTGCTGGTAGCTTTCCTTTGTCTTTGGACTTCCTCGGCATTATGTTTGTTTTGGAGAAATTCTCTGGTCAGAAAGTGTGGAACAAAATTTGTATCTCCTTTTATATATTCAATATCAAAATCATAAATACTTAATAAAGCTTGCCATCTAGCAAATATTTGTTTTGAAGCTAAATTTTTAACATCTTTTTGCAAAATTTCTTTCGCAGATTTGCAATCAATACGTAAAAGAAATTTTTTATTTAATAAATCACTTTGAAATTTATTAATACATAATACAATACTCAAAATTTCTATTTTAATAGTAGAATATGATTTTTGGGTATCATTCCAATGACCAGAAGTATATTGAACTATAGACTCTTTCCCATTTTGTAATTGTTTCAATATTCCACCATATCCTATATCAGAAGCATCTGTTTCAACTATTTTAAAAAAAATCTGGATCTGCTATATATAAGCAGGGTATTTCAGATACTAGACTTTTTATTTTCTTAACCACTGAAGTATGTTCTTCAGTCCATATTGGTGGATTTTTCTTTAATCTATTATGTAATGGTTTTGCAATTATTATTATATTTGGAATAAAATCAACAACATAATTTAAAGATCCAAGAAATCTTTGTAATTGATTTGTGTCCAATATTTTATCTAGAAATTTGGATGCAAATTCTAAAGATCTTTCTATTGGTAAAATTGTTCCTTGAGTCAAATGATGACCCAAGAATCTTATTTTAGTCTGAAATAAAGACATTTTAGATTTAGATAATACTAAACCATTTTCTTTGCTATATAAAAGAAGGTTTTTAAATGTTTAAAATGTTCTTCTATTGATTTGGAAAATATTAATACATCATCTATATAGACAATGCAAAAATTAGAATAATCCATAAATATATTATTCATAATTCTTTGATATTCAGAAGGTGTATTTTTTAATCCAAATGGCATTACTTTCCATTCATATTGCCCAAATGGAACTGTGAATGCTGTTTTGTATCTATCTTTTTCTGATATTTGTATTTGCCATAATCCTGATTTCATATCAAATTTTGAATATATCCATACAGAATGTAATCTTGTTAATAAATCTTTCTTATTAGGTAATGGGTATCTTATCCATTTTAACGCTTTATTTAGTGGTTTATAATTTATTACCAATCTAGGTGTTCCTCTTTCTATTTCTGCATTTTTATTGACATAAAAAGCAGCACAACTGCAAGGAGACCTTGATTTTTGGATTAATCCTTTTGATTCTAAATCTTGTATTTCTTTTTTGCAATGTTTTTCTAATTCTGCATTCATCTGAATTGGTCTTGCTTTTGTAGGTATATCTTCTTCTCTGAATTCTGGAGTATATGGAAGATCAACTATATGTTGTTTCCTTGACCAGAAAGCATTGGAAGATCTGAACAAAGTTCATTTTTAAATGATAATTTAAGATTTTGTATTTTAGTAATAATCTTTGGATCCTTTAAATATTGTTCTATTTTATTAATATTTACTGTATCTTTTAATGATTGTAATTGGAAAATTTTACTTTTAATTATTGCATTTATTTGTTCTTTATGAATAGAACAAGTTTTTATTAAATCTAAATTTTTTGTTTTAGGTTTTTCTAAAAATTCAAAATGTAATTTTTTATTTCTTATTTTAAAAGAAATAGAATTAATTCCTACTTTATATGGTGTAATTAGATTCATAAAAGGTGTTCCTAGTATAACTGCATGATGAATATCATCTACAACTAAGAACATTGTTTTAATTGATGTATTGGATTTTATAATATAAGCTTCAGTTTTACTTTGACTTGTAATTTGGTATTATTTGCTGTAGAGAGTCTAGTAGTTGTAGATTCTCTATATAATTTTGGGACCAAATTAGTTTTAATACAATTAAGATCTGCCCCTGTATCGAATAGAGCAATTGTATCTAAATGATATTGTTCTGAGAATTTTATTGTTATTCTTATTAAATATTTTCTTGATGTTATTTCTCTTAAAACAAATAAAAAATCTTCTGGAACATTAGAAATATTTCTGATGATATTGTTATCTATATTTACTGGTTCTGTTTCTGAAGATTGATCAGACTCTTCTGTAGTATGTAATTTTGTAAGTATTAATTTCATAACTTCTGAATCTTGCTTTTGTTTATTTTTTAACTCTTTTAATTCTGTTTTTATTTCTTTTATTTCTTTTTGTAAATCTGGGATTGTTGCATTTTTATTCTTTGTATCTTTGTTTTTATTTAATATACTAGTTAAATCATAATAACTAGTTGAAACATTTGGTAATATAGCTGGTTTATTTGTTTCTTTTTGTTTTGAATTTATATCTATTATTCTATCTAAATATTCTTTTTGTAATTGGGGATTTTATATATGTTTTAACATTTCTAATATTGTTTCTTGTTCTTTGTTAGAACATAAAGATGTTTTTCTTCATCAGAGGTTTCTGAAGAAGATGTGTATATTTCATCAACTTGAAGATCTTCAGCAGACTCGAAAGATGTTTCTTCTGTCTCCGAAGAAGATTCAACAAGTAGATTTGAAATTTTTTCTAGTATAGATTCTTCTAGATTTAATTCTTGTAATTTTGTTTTTAGTCTACAATAATTTACAGTATGACCTTTCTTATGACATTTATAGCATTCAATATTTTTGTAATCTTTTGTATTTTTATTTTTCTTGTAATTTGTCTTTCTGTAAGGTTTTTTAGTATACTTATTGTTGTATTTATTTTTATAGAATTCATTAGAGGATTTTTGAAATCTTTTATTATATTTAGTGTTTTTATTATATCTATTGTTATATTTGTTATTATATGGTTTTCTAATATTTCTATTATAAGGTTTTCTAGAACATTCTCCTTGACATTCTTTATGATAAGGTTTATATGGATCATTATCAAATTGTTTGCAGAAAATTCCTAATTCAGACTTAGTCTGTCTTAATTCTTTCTTTAAACCACTTTGTAATCTTATGTCTTGGCATAATCTTAATCCTTCTTTTTGTATAAAACTTATTAATTCTCCATATGTATAGTTTGAATAAGATATTATTTGTTGTCCTGAATTTTCTCTAATTTTATTTCTAACCTTTTCTCCTAGTAAATTTGGTAATCCTGCAAGGAATTTTTCTTTCCAGAATGACTGATTAGAATCTTTTCTAATCATGACTCTGGTTAGAAAAGTATTTTTATACCATTGAAAATCACTAAGTTTT
>AP025055.1:27037842-27087969 GCA_036186865.1 Eustoma russellianum
TCGATAAATATCGAAAATTCGGTTTTCTACGCACATAACATGGAACGTTTTTCTTGGACATCATGTGACACGTATCTAGACACTTTTTACATATAATATACATCTTAAAGTATTCTAGAAAATTAAATTAAGGGCTGATTGGAATATTACATGTGTGTATTATTAAATGTGCACTATTTTACAAAGTTAGCAAAAATAAATTTCAGCACATGTACAAACACGCTCAAACGTTACTACAGCTGATTTGGAGCATATGTGGAGCCTTGTTGGCATGTTGATTGGTCAAGGATCAATCATACAATGTTGATGAATCAAAGAGAGAAGCTACAAAAGGTAAGTATTCAACATATACCTCTCTTATGTCAATGTTGAAAATTTCAGCATGTTACACATATGGTGGCCGAATTCTTCATCATTAAGACAAGATATTTTGTCAATTTTTCATTAAAGGATTAATTGAAGGAGTTATGGAAATGATTTAAATATTATGTAAGGTAATTAAGTGTGATATTTTACATATCACACATGCTGAAATTTTTCAGCATGTGTGAAGGGTGTGCTGGCCGAATTTTGGCCCTCATTGTGTCCAAGTTCACTCTTCATTTGTTAGCAAGACTTACCTTATGTAATTGATTTATTTTTATGACAAAAATTCAAAGTAAAATGGCAAATAATCTGAATTTATCCCACGTTGTAAATGCTGAAAATTTCAGCATTGAAAAAAAGATGTTGGCCGATTTTTTGAGGAGGAAAGGAGATATTTTCTTGTCTTGAAATTTATGAGAGAATTTGAGAATTATGGTATGACTTAATGATTGATTTTTTTGGCAAATATTTAGTGATTATTTCAGATTTTCCATGTCATCAAATGATGACAACATTGAGCCAATCAAGAGGTGCCAAGTAAGCAATGACTAAATGATGGTCCAATGGAGTGATGCCAAGTAAGCAAAGCATTGTCACCATGATGTCTTACACTCTCTCAAGCACTTAAAGGAAATTTTCAAGAGGGGGAGAGGCATAGGAGGGGACGGCTGGTTCCTATAAGGAAGAGAAGAGAAGAACAAACAAAAACAACACCAAGATTTGCATTCTAAAGTGATCAAAGTGCCAAGCCTCTTTTCTCCTACATCTTCTTTCTTTCTTTTCTTGTAAAAAGCCTATTGTATTTTACTTCTTTCAATCTTGAATAGGCTTCATAGAAACCACCATTCATTCATCTTTGTAAAAGATTGATCAAGGTGTGATCAATCTTCATTCTAGCGAGGTGGTGGTGTTCGTGTGAATTGTACTCGCAATACAAGGTTTGTAAAGGGTTGGAGTTAGGTGTAACTCTATCAACCCTGTGGTAAGGTGTTTTTGAGTTGTGTGATTAGTGTGAACCAAGGAAGGTGTTCCTTGAAGACTGGAGTAGGTTGTTGATAACCGAACCAGTATAAAATTCTTGGTGTCATTTACTTTCAGCACTGATTTTCTGTTTCAGCACTGTTTACTGTTTTTAATCACGTTCGTAAAAATAGTAAACGAATTTCAAAAATTACGAAACTTTCAGAAAACATAGTCACACGTTCTAGGGTTCTTTTGGCGCAAATTTCAACCCTTTTGGACAAGTATAAGTCATTCAAACGTCCAAAGTTCTGAGACTAGTGCAGTCTGATTTTCAGGCTTGCAAAGGTTGAGACTTTGATCGTATTTGACTAACTTCCCAAAAGCATTTTTCAAAAATGTTTCAACCCATTTAAATATAACATATAAGGGGTTAGTGGTTAAATTTTCAAAGCATTTGGAGTTGTGTACAAATTGGAATTAATTTTTCAAATCAGTGTATCGGTTCTGGCAGATTTGCGCAATCTGACCACCAACGAATTTTCAAGGGGTTAGAGGTTGAATTTAAATCTGAAATTTTTAGGAGATACTCATAACATCTGAGTCTAAGTTCTCTCCAAATTTCAGAATTTTTGAAGGCCTACAACCTAGTTTTCAAAACGTTTTAAAACTGATCCTGAAAACAGAAACTGTTTTCAGAAGTTGGGTTTTTAGTTTTAAAGAAATTTTAAAAACCACATTTTCCGCACCCACTATTCAACCCCCCCCCTTTCTAGTGGTGCCTTGCAGATCCTACAAATAGAACTTCATATGAAATATCATCATTTCCGAAAATATCTTCTCTTCATCTGTGGGAGAATACATCTTCGTAAATACTTGTAGTGATGGTCTCACTACATCATTCAAATATTCTGCACAGGAGCCAAAATGATCCCACCATGCTGCGAACCAATATGGAATATTCTTCGTTGTTATTCTTCTGGTATCAAAAAATATCAACCAGGTGTGTGAACCCCTGGAGTTTTGAAAATATAGGGAATTATACCAAGCTTGTTGGTAATCCCAATAATTAAAAGAGACATTTGAAAATAAATTTGAATTATATCCTGCAGGAAAATCAATTTCCTCGGATAAAGATCTAAATTGTTTTTGCCATTGCTCCGGTGTCATTATAGACACTAATTTAAAGTTGGAGAAGGCATACTCTATATTATCTTTATTAAAATGATGTTTTATTTCAACAGAATTTGTCATTAACAACAAATGTTGATAATATTCTGTGGTTTTTGCAATATTCCATGATTTATAGAAAAAATCTTTTCCAAAATAATTTTGTAAAGAAATTAATGGATTTTTATCATAGTATGATTTTTCTATAGTAGTAATATATTGATAAAAAGACTTTTCCACAAACTGGGTTGTCTGCACGGCCTTTTTATGTGGGCATTTTGCTGGTAATTTCTGTGGATTGGGGTTTGAAAACTTTATTGGTTTTTTGGGTTATTGAAGTAGTTGGCTGATGTTTTGATATTGGTGTTTTATTTGGGATATTTGGATGCTTGATGAACTGGGCTATTGGATATTGGTGTTTTATTTGGAGATATTTGGGATATTGGAACTGCGGCTATTGGGTTTTTTGAAGAAGTTCTTCCTCTTCTTCAACTTTATCTGCCCACGTTTTCCGTGGGATATTATTGTCATTATCCGCCGGTAGCTTTCCTTTGTCTTTGGACTTCCTCGGCATTATGTCTGTTTTGGAGGAATTCTCTGGTCAGAAAGTCTGGAACAAAATTTGTATCTCCTTTTATATATTCAATATCAAAATCATAAATACTTAATAAAGCTTGCCATCTAGCAAATATTTGTTTTGAAGCTAAGTTTTTAACATCTTTTTGCAAAATTTCTTTCGCAGATTTGCAATCAATACGTAAAAGAAATTTTTTATTTAATAAATCACTTTGAAATTTATTAATACATAATACATACTCAAAATTTCTTTTTTAATAGTAGAATATGATTTTTGGGTATCATTCCAATGACCAGAAGTATATTGAACTATAGACTCTTTCCATTTTGTAATTGTTTTAATATTCCACCATATCCTATATCAGAAGCATCTGTTTCAACTATTTTAAATAAATCTGGATCTGCTATATATAAGCAGGGTATATCAGATACTAGACTTTTTATTTTCTTAACCACTGAAGTATGTTCTTCAGTCCATATTGGTTTTTTCTTTAATCTATTATGTAATGGTTTTGCAATTATTATTATTTGGAATAAAATCAACAACATAATTTAAAGATCCAAGAAATCTTTGTAATTGATTTTTGTCCAATATTTTATCTGGAAATTTGGATGCAAATTCTAAAGATCTTTCTATTGGTAAAATTGTTCCTTGAGTCAGATGATGACCTAGAATCTTATTTTAGTCTGAAATAAAGACATTTTAGATTTAGATAATACTAAACCATTTTTCTTTGCTATATAAAAGAAGGTTTTTAAATGTTTAAAATGTTCTTCTATTGATTTGGAAAATATTAATACATCATCTATATAGACAATGCAAAAATTAGAATAATCCATAAATATATTATTCATAATTCTTTGATATTCAGAAGGTGCATTTTTTAATCCAAATGGCATTACTTTCCATTCATATTGCCCAAATGGAACTGTGAATGCTGTTTTGTATCTATCTTTTTCAGATATTTGTATTTGCCAAAATCCTGATTTCATATCAAATTTTGAATATATCCATACAGAATGTAAATCTTGTTAATAAATCTTTCTTATTAGGTAATGGGTATCTTATCCATTTTAACGCTTATTTAGTGGTTTTATTATTTATTACCAATCTAGGTGTTCCTCTTTCTATTTCTGCATTTTTATTGACATAAAAAGCAGCAACAACTCCAAGGAGACCTTGATTTTTGGATTAATCCTTTTGATTCTAGATCTTGTATTTCTTTGTTGCAATGTTTTTCTAATTCTGCATTCATCTGAATGGTCTTGCTTTTGTAGGTAAATCTTTGTTCTCTGAATTCTGGAGTATATGGAAGATCAACATATGTGTTTCCTTGACCAGAAGCATTTGGAAGATCTGAACAAAGTTCATTTGAAATGATAATTTAAGATTTTGTATTTTAGTAATAATCTTTGGATCCTTTAAATATTGTTCTATTTATTAATATTTACTGTATCTTTTAATGATTGTAATTGGAAAATTTTAGTTTTTAATTATTGCATTTATTTGTTCTTTATGAATAGAAACAAGCTTTATTAAATCTAAATTTTTTGTTTTAGGTTTTTCTAAAAATTCAAAATGTATTTTTTTGTTTCTTATTTTAATAGAAATAGAATTAATTCCTACTTTATATGGTGTAATTAGATTCATAAAAGGTGTTCCTAGTATAACTGCATGATGAATATCATCTACAACTAAGAACATTGTTTTAATTGATGTATTGGATTTTATAATATAAGCTTCAGTTTTACTTTTTGACTTGTAAATTTGGTATTATTTGTTGTAGAGAGTCTAGTAGTTGTAGATTCTCTATATGATTTTGGGACCAATTAGTTTTAATACAATTAAGATCTGCCCCTGTATCGAATAGAGCAATTGTATCTAAATGATATTGTTCTGAGAATTTTATTGTTATTTTTATTAAATATTTTCTTGATGTTATTTCTCTTAAAACAAATAAAAAATCTTCTGGCACATTAGAAATATTTTCGATGATATTGTTATCTATATTTACTGGTTCTGTTTCTGAAGATTGATCAGACTCTTCTGCAGTCTGTAATTTTGTAAGTATTAATTTCATAACTTCTGAATCTTGCTTTTGTTTATTTTTTAACTCTTTTAATTCTATTTTTATTTCTTTTATTTCTTTTTGTAAATCTGGGATTGTTGCATTTTATTCTTTGTATCTTTGTTTTTATTTAATATACTAGTTAAATCATAATAACTAGTTGAAACATTTGGTAATATAGCTGGTTTATTTGTTTCTTTTTGTTTTGAATTTATATCTATTATTCTATCTAAATATTCTTTTTGTAATTGGGGATTTTCTATATGTTTTAACATTTCTAATATTGTTTCTTGTTCTTTTGTTACAACATAAAGATGTTTTCTTCATCAGAGGTTTCTGAAGAAGATGTGTATATTTCATCAACTTGAAGATCTTCAGCAGACTCGAAAGATGTTTCTTCTGTCTCCGAAGAAGATTCAACAAGTAAATTTGAAATTTTTTCTAATATAGATACTTCTAGATTTAATTCTTGTAATTTTGTTTTTAGTCTACAATAATTTGCAGTATGACCTTTCTTATGACATTTATAGCATTCAATATTTTTGTAATCTTTTGTATTTTTATTTTTCTTGTAATTTGTCTTTCTGTAAGGTTTTTTAGTATACTTATTGTTGTATTTATTTTTATAGAATTCATTAGAGGATTTTTGAAATCTTTTATTATATTTAGTGTTTTTATTATATCTATTGTTATATTTGTTATTATATGGTTTTCTAATATTTCTATTATAAGGTTTTCTAGAACATTCTCGTTGACATTCTTTATGATAAGGTTATATGGATCATTATCAAATTGTTTACAGAAAGTTCCTAATTCAGACTTAGTCTGTCTTAATTCTTTCTTTAAACCACTTTGTAATCTTATGTCTTGGCATAATCTTAATCCTTCTTTTTGTATAAAACTTATTAATTCTCCATATGTATAGTTTGAATAAGATATTATTTGTTGTCCTGAATTTTCTCTAATTTTATTTCTAACCTTTTCTCCTAGTAAATTTGGTAATCCTGCAAGGAATTTTTCTTTCCAGAATGGCTGATCTTCGTGCAGCTCGGTAACATGTGCAAATAAGAATAAAATTGTCAACACTGAAGAAATAATAATAGAGAATTTTGACAAAGCAGTAAATAACTGGGTCATTCCAAAGATCAAGAAGAATGAATATATGAGTCTTTACAAGTTATTGAAATACCTTTATTTCACAAGTTAAGCCTAAGAATATTAAAGAAGCTATAAATGATGAGGATTGGGTGTTAGCTATGCAAGAAGAGCTAAATAAATTCGGAAGAAGTGATGTTTGGTAATTAGTGGCTAAACCTAGTGATTGTCCTATAATTGGCACTAAATAGGTATTTAGAAATAAAATGGATGATAAGAGAAATATAACTAGAAACAAAGCTAGGTTAGTAGCTTAAGGATATAGACAAGAAGAAGAAGGTATAGACTATGATGAGAATTTTGCTCCCGTAGCTAGATTAGAAGCTATTGAATGCTACTATTATATGCATGATATAAGGATTTCAAACTATACCAAATAGATGTGAAATATGCCTTCTGGAAGGAATAATTCAAGAAGAAATGTATGTAGCTCAACCACTGGGGTTTGAAAATTATGAATATCCAAATCATGTATTCAAACTCAAAAAAGCCATTTATAGACTTAAACAAGCTCCTAGGGCATGGTATGAGAGATTAAGTAACTTCCTCCTTGAAAACAATTTTTAAGAGAAAAAGTCGACAATACTCTTTTTATTAAAGAACAAGGAAATAATCAATTACTTGTTCAAATTTATGTTGATGATATTATATTTGGTATCACGAATGACTTTCTTTGTGAGTATCTTGCAAAGTTGATGGAAGGAGAATTTGAGATGAGCATGATGGGTGAACTCAATTACTTCCTTGGAATTCAAATCAAGCAAACTCAAGTTGAGTATACATATAAACAAAGTACACCAAGGATCTGCTCAAGAAATACAAGTTGGAGGACGAGAGGAGTGTAAGCTCACCAATGAGCATAAGTACAAAGCTCGACAAAGATAAAAAAAGAAAGCCGGTTGAGGTAACCAAATACAGGAGTATGATTGGTAGTCTACTTTATTAACCACTAACGGACCAGATATTTTGCATGTTGTGTGCTTATGTGCTAGATTTCAAAGTGTGCCTCAGGAATCCCATCTAGTTGCCATTAAACGTATTTTTTTGGTATTTCAAAGGTACTTTGAACTTTGGGTTATTTTATACCAAAATTGAGTGTTTTTATCTTAAGAGGGTATAGTGACTCTGACTATACCAGAAACCTAGTCGATAGAAAAAGCACCTCTGGGACATGTCAATTCCTTGACGATTGCTTAGTTTCTTGGGTTTCCAAAAAAAATTGTGTGTCACTTTCAACAGCGGAATCTGAATATGTGTCGGCCGCTTCATTTTATGCCCAACTATTTTGGATGATAAACACCTTGAATGACTACAATATCAAGTTTGACAGAGTGCTTATCTTATGTGACAACATTTCAACCATAAGTAAAGCGCAAAACCTGGTACACTATAGTAGAACCAAGCATATTAAAGTGAAACATCAATTTATAAGGGATTGTATTAAAAAGGATTGGTATATGTTGAATTTATTCCAACCAATGACCAAATAGTTGATATTTTCACCAAATCCCTTCCTACCGAGACATTCGAATCTATTAGAACAAGAAGGAATGATAAACAATGTTTAGAGGGTAAAAATTACCAAAAAGGCAGTAATCAGCAGACATCACTCGATCTATGTAGCTGCTAAGAGACTGAAGGACATCAGTCTCTCACATCGATCGATCGATGTGGATGCTGAGAGACTGAAGTACATAGGTCTCACACAGAGACTGAAGTACATTAGTCTCACACATCGATCGATCGATGTGGAGGACATTGATCGATCGATCGATCTCGTTGGGCACAGGAACTATAAAAGCTACAAAAAAACAGAAAGTCTCATTCAACCTTCTCCAAACGCGAACTCTAACCTCAAAAGCATCTCTCTTCCAAAATCGACTTTCTTCCCCCAAATCTTTGCAACAAACTCTAATTTTTCTTCAACCCAATCCATTTCTACATTAATTTCTTAAGTTTTAATATCCCTCTTGCAAATTTCTTGCCCTACCAACCTACATGGCTTTAAGAACCAAAAATACCTCCAAAAGGCCAAGAACCTCTCGCGAAGAGGATGAAGTGCCACAACAATCCCGTCAACAAGTCCCAACCGGTCTTAGAACAAAGGGACTAAGGAAAAAAGACCAATTGTTCTCAAGAAAATATGTTGGCTGATGTCAGAGGGAGGCTACAACTCCACAATTTCCCATGGCTAAAGTCTGGTGAGTACGAAAATGCTTTAGAAGAGCCAATGGGTACAGGTAAATTCTCATATATTTTCACTTAGGGCTCAAGTGTTATTTGATGAATGGGAAAATAAGAAAAGGTCTATGATTCCATTGAAATTGCTCAAAATTCATGATATTTTGAGAAATGATGAAATAAGTCCGATCATCATTTGGTTGAATGATAAAAAATAGAGACCTATTTGGGATGTTTCTAAAATAGATTAAATGTCTACCCGTTACACCTGCCTGTTTTATGCGAATCTTTGTAGAATATTTAAATGGACTCTCGTTCTCCCTAAATTTGGTTATAGATGGCCAAATTGTTGAGTTTGATGCAAAATCAATAAATGAGCTTATTAGTGTCTGTGATGAAGGTTTAGATGATTTTGATTCTTGGAAATGGGATACTTACAAGTACAAAGTGATAGAAGATTAAGTTAAGACTTTTCTTGGCTTTCACCCCACGAGAAACTCCAACGATATGCCTTTGGTTTATCGTGTGTTGCTCGCCATTGTCACTTTCTGTGTCAATGGCAAGTCAGTAAAATTGTTGAGAAAAAAAGGTTTGAGTGATTTACAAATGTATGATTTATATATGACGTTATTACGAAATACATGAATAAATTATTACTTGATACGTTTATGTGATAAACATGCTTTATATGCTTATATATATTGTTCCCATACTAAAAATCCATGAAGCGTTAAAGCTTACATCATATGGCAAACATGTGTTGTCTTTGTACTATTTTGAGGTGCCATAATTAATGAACTAAACCAGTTCATTATGTGAAGTGCTTAAGTTAATGAACTAACTAGTTCATTAAATGAGGATATATTTGGAGAGAGCTATATGGAAACAAATTGGAAAGTCTTCATCCTCTTTAATTTACACGACACACATGTATTCATCATATATATCCATATTTTTTTAAAAGGCACTATATATTTATATTCCGATGTACCACCGACACGTCACATATATTATAAACATACATCGACATCACACCACTATATACACCTCATATTTATGAGTATATTCATGTCTTATATCATATGATATAATTCATGATGATATCCAAATTATGACGACATGTTACAAAATCATAAACCGAAAAATTGTCGTATCGGGTGACTACCAAAACTTCATCGACATGTCACGCACTTGACATATAAAGATGGTCAGCCTATATACATCAAAATGCTTAAAACTTTCGTGGCTCACATGTTACAATCAGCCACAAAGTCATACCATCTTGGCACACACAAACATCCACAATTTAGCCTAAATTTGTGGAGAATTCAAACTCAACTTTATTTTTGGCACATGGGCGTTTTCTACTCAGTTGTTGGAGCTGAATATACTCCTCATTTTATGTATATTATGTGTCACATGATATATATTACATGTGTAAAAAGTGTTAAATTAATTGGTGAAAAATCGCGTAATCGACGAAAGTCGAAAATTCGGTTTTCTACGAACTTACACACATCGAACGTTTTTAGTATTGATGTAACATGTATCTAGACAATTTTTACACATTCAAGACATGTTAAAGTGTTCTAGAAAATTCAAAATAGAGCTAATTATTATTTACCACATATGTATAAATATTGTGCATTATTTGACAAATCTGTAGGATCTGCAAGGCACCACTAGAAGGGGGGTTGAATAGGTGGTGCGGAAAGTGTGGTTTTTAAAATTTGTTTAGAACTAAACAACTCAACTTCTGAAAACAGATTATGTTTCCAGGACCAGTTTTAAAACGTTTTTAAAACCAGGTTATAGTTCTCCAAAAATTCTGAAATTTTGAGAAAACTTAGCCTCAGATGTTATGAGGGTCCCCTAAAAATTTTAAATTAAAATTCAACCTTTAACCCCTTCAAAAACCGTTGGTGATCAGATTGCGCGAATCTGCCAGAAACGGTAGACGGTTTTGAAAAATTTATTCCTATTTGTGTGTAAGTACCAATGCTATAACAATTTAACCACTAACTCCTTATATACTATATTTAAGTGGGTTGAAACAGTTTTGCAAAATTCTTTTGGGAAGTAGGTCAATTACAATCAAAGTCTCAACCTTTGCAAGTCTGAGAATCAGACTGCACTAGTCTCAGAACTTTTGATGTTTTATCGACTTATACTTATCCAAAAGGGTTGAAACTTGTGCCAAATTAACCCTAGAACGTGTGGCTATGTTTCTGGAAATTTTTGTGATTTTTGAAAGTCGTTTACTATTTTTAAGGACGCCAACAAAAAGAATAAACTGTGCAGTAACAGAAAGTAAATGCTGAAATTAAATGGCACCAAGAAATTTATACTGGTTCGGTTATAAACAACCTACTCCAGTCTTCAAGGAACCCCTTCCTTGGTTCACACTAGTCACACACACGCAATACACCTTACCATAGGGTTGATGGAGTTACACACCAACTCCAACCCTTTACAAACCTTGTACGTTCAATACAATATGCACGAACACCACCACCTCGCAAGAATGAAGATTGATCACACCTTGATCAATCTTTTACAAAGATATGGAATATGTGGTGGTCTATATCAAGCCTATTCAAGATTGAAAAATATGAATACAATTGGCTTTCAAGAAGAAAGAAAGAAAGAGAGTGTAGAAGAAGAGGCTTAGGCGTTTTTGATCACTTGTTTTGCAATGCTTGTGCTTGTTTTGTTTTTGCTCATCTTCTTTGCTTTTAATGCTGTTGCAGCCGTCCCCCCTTGGTGTAGTCCCCCTCTTGAAAATTATCTTCTAAGTCCTTGGGAGAATGTAAGACATCATTGTGACATGGACTTGCTTACTTGGCATCTTCTTATTGGATGATCATTTAAGCTTTGCTTACTTGGCACTTCATCATTGGTTGGATGGTGTCATCATTTGATGACTTAGAAAATCTAAATATATCACTTAAACATGTGCCAATATCAATCGTAAAATTATTTCCATAATGCACAAGATTGTCACATAAATTGCAAGACAAAATTTCTTCCTTGCTAAGCCACAAAAATTGGCCATAATGGTTTTACCATGCTGAATTTTCAGCATGTGTTACATGGTTGCACAATTCAAAATATTACCATTTTTCTTTGATTTTTCTTTTTGAGATAAATCACCAATTAATGGTAAATATCTTTATCACATTGGAAATGAACTTAGACACTTTAAGCTCAAGAATTCGGCCATGACATGTCACACACATGCTGAAAAATTTTCAGCATGTGTGATATATAAAATATCACACTTTATGAATTTAAATAATATTCAAATTACTTCCATTTCTTCTCCCAATCAATCACATAATTCAAGATGATAAAATATGTCATATTAAAGTGCAAAAATCGGCCAGCCAAGCTTAGCATGCTGAAATTTTATGCATGTGTTATAAGTGAGACAAAGTTTGAAATCTTACCATTTGAAGCTTCTCTCTTTAATTCACCAACATTGTATGATTGATTCTTGACCAATCAATATGCCAACAAGGCTCCAAATAAGCTCCATCTCAGCTGTAGGGGCGTTGCATAGAGTATGTGCATGTCCTGAAATTTATTTTTGCTAACTTTGTAAAATAGTGCATATTTAATAATACACACATGTTGTATTCCAATCAGCCCTTAATTTAATTTTCTAGAACACTTTAAGATGTATAACATATGTAAAAAGTGTCTAGATACGTGTCATATGATGTACCAAAAACGTTCCATGTGTTGTGTGCGTAGAAAACCGAATTTTCGATATTTATCGATTACCCGATTTTTCTCTAATTATATTCCAAATTTTTGCACATGTTATATATATTATCTTACACATAATATATAATATATACTTTAAATCTCAGCACTTGGCTGGTCTAAAGTGGCGCCATTTATCATGTGTCAAAATTAAAATTGGAATCTTCACACTTTGGCCTTAATGTGGGGTGATTTGTGTGTGCCAAAATGGAAAGTATTTTTGGCTGAATATATAGTCATGTGCACGAAATTTTTATGAAATTTTGAAGTATAGGGGCTGGCCATCTATTTATGGCAAGTACGTGACACGTTGGCGAAGTTTCGGTATTCGCTCGATACGACAATTTTCGGTTTAGAACCTTTTAACGTGTCGTATTTAATTTGTCATCACCATTACTTATATCATATGATATAAGACCTGAATATACTGATAAATATGAGTTAAGTATAGTGGTGTGATGTTAACGTACGTACGTAAAATATATAACGTGTCGGTAGTACGTTGGAATACATGCGTATGTGCTTTTTTCAAAAAATCTGAAAATATATGCACTTATATATGTATATGCGTGTATATATATTAATGAGGGGAGGAGGAGAAAACTTTCCTTCCTTAGCCTTGTTGCCTTTGTGCCTTTTCCAAATGTGGCTTCCTTTAATGAACTACTTAGTTTAATAAACTAAGTACTTCACTTAATGAACTAGTTTAGTTCATTAATGGTGGCACCTGAAAATAGTATAAACACAAAAAATGTTTTCCATATGACATAAGATTTAACGCTTCATGGCTCGTTAGTCCGGCAACATTATATATAAGCTAAATAAGGCAAGTAATAGCAATGTAACATGCATGTATGCACGTTTTTATATATATCATGCATTTAAGTCACTTATTTTGAAATCACTTAAACCCCCTTTTCTCTACAATCTCCCCCTTTTGATGATTTTCAAAATAACTTATGCACATGATTTAAATGCTATCGCTCCCCCTTCAAACATGCACAAATTTGAAATTTGAATTTCAAACTTCAAATCCGGCCCCCTCTTGATTTGTGCAATCAGTATTAATTAGTGTATCAATTAGTGTCTCTCTCTCCCCCTTAAATCATGCTTTCTCTCCCCCTTTATTTTGGAAGGTAAATCAAAAGATTCCTGTAAATAAGGAAATAAAATCAAATCACGGTAAATCAAATCATATCAACTGGAATCATGCCTAATTTAGAGCGAAGAGATTCAAATGTGGCTTGATTTAAGGCTTTTGTAAAAATATCCGCTACTTGTGCTTCTGTGCGTACGTGTTCTATGACGATATCACCATTGTTTACGTGATCACGAAGAAAGTGATAGCGTACTTCTATATGCTTAGCCTTAGAGTGTAACACAGGGTTCTTAGACAAATTAATGGCACTCATACTATCACAATATATAGGAATTCTATTTACGGTAATTCCAAAGTCCGAGAGTTGTTGTTTTATCCATAACAACTATGTGCAACAAAGGCTAAGTGCCATTTACTCAACCTCAGTAGTGGACAAAGCAACGCTTTCTTTTTGGAAAACCATGAAATGAGTGAGTTTCCTATAAATTGGCAAGTCCCACTCGTGCTTTTTCTATCTATTTTGCAGCCACCATAATCTGCATCAGTATAAGCATGTAAGTCAAATGTGGAATCTTTATCGTACCAAATTCCTAAGGTGGGCGTGTGCTTAATATAACGGAATATTATTTTTACCGCATTATAATGAGACACCTTAGGTTGACTCTGAAATCGTGCGCACATGCATACACTAAACATGATATCAGGCCTACTAGCAGTTAAATATAGCAAAAAACCTATCATAGATCGATACAAGCCATTATCAACGTCTTTACCATGTTCGCCTTTGTCTAATTTAGTAGTGACACTCATAGGGGTGGGGGATGGTTTCAAATTTTCAAAGATAAACTTTTAATCATGTCATTGACATATTTTGCTTGACTTATGTGAATCCCTTTACTTGTTTGCTTAATCTGCAAGCCAAGAAAATAATTAAGTTCACCAACCATAGACATTTCAAATTCAGATTTCATGCAATTTTCAAAATCTTCGACAAGTCTATGTGAGGTAGAACCGAAAATAATGTTATCAACGTAGATTTGGATAATAAGTAAATCCGATTTATCTTGTTTCAAAAATAGTGTACTATCTATAGTACCTCGTTTAAAATCATTTTCTAAAAGGAAAGTAGCAAAACGATCATACCATGCTCTCGGTGCTTGCTTTAGGCTGTATAGTGCCTTCTTTAGTTTGTACACGTGATCGGGATGTTTCAAATATTCAAAACCGGGTGGTTGCTTCACGTATACTTCTTCTTGTATTAATTCGTTTAGGAATGCACTTTTACGTCCATTTGATATAATCTGAAATCTTTCATGCAAGCAATAGCAAGTAATAGTCGTATAGCTTCTAAACGTGATACGGGTGCAAATGTTTCATCGTAGTCAATTCCTTCTTCTTGATTATATCCTTGTGTTACAAGTCTCGCTTTATTTCTAACAGCCTTTCCTTCTTCATTCATTTTATTCCTAAACACCCACTTTGTGATTATTATAGTCTTGTCTTGTGGTCGTGGCACTAAATCCCATACATCGTTTCTAACAAATCGATTAAGTTCGTCATGCATGGCATCAATCCAAGAAGAATCACTCAAAGCATCGTGCACATTTTTGGGCTCAATTTCAGAAATCATAGCATGAAATTCATTTATTTCGTCAGAAGTAATTCTTCTACGTGGTCGCACATCATGAGTGAGGTCGCCTATGATGAGATCATGTGGGTGATCTCTATGCCATCTTGGTTGATTATTTTCTATGTTATCATGCATTTCTATGTGATCATGCATTTCTAGTGTGTCATTCATATCATGCATATCAAAAGAACCATCATCTTCATTCAACACGGGTTTCAATTCAAAGTCATCGTCATATTCCTTATCTTTATCAATTTCACCAAATTCATTGAATTTCACATGAATAGATTCCATGATTTGTCTATTGATAGGATCATAGCACCTATATGCCTTTGAATTTATAGAATATCCAATAAAGATGCACTCAATTGATTTGAATTCAAATTTATTTAAATTATTTTTTGTATTCAAGACAAAACATTTGCATCCAAACACACAAAAATAGTCAATCTTAGGCATGCGATTATTCAAAATCTCATAAGGCGTCTTGTTTATTTTCTTTCTTATAGATAGACGATTTACAATATAGCATGCACAATTTACGGCTTCCGCCCACAAAAATCTAGGTAATTTATTTTCGCATAACATAGTCCTAGCAATTTCTTGTAATGTACAATTCTTTCTTTCTACTACTCCATTTAATTGTGGAGTTCTAGGTGGCGAAAACTCATGCTTGATTCCTTTTTCTTCGCAAAATGAAATCATTTCTTTGTTTTTAAACTCACTGCCTCTATCACTTCTTATCTTTTTCAGACTTACACCGTATTGATTTTCAAGTTGTCTAATTAATTTTGCAATTTCAATGACACTATCATCCTTATGTGCAAGAAATAAAGTCCAAGTATAACGGGAAAAATCATCAACAATCACACATGCATAGTGGCGCCCACCAAGGCTTGTAGTGCGACTAGGACCAAACAAATCAATATGTAATAGTTCTAAGATTCTAGTCGTGCTTATTTCATTTTTAGGCTTAAGTGACTCACGTGTTTGTTTGCCTTTTATGCAAGATTCACACAACTGAAAGTTGTCTAAATCAAGCTTAGGCAATCCTCGTACTAGGTTCTTTCGTTGAAGTTTTTCTAGTGTGGAGATACCAATGTGTCCTAAACGTCTATGCCATAAATTCACATTGGGTTCATTTGACATAAAGTACTTAACTTTAGCGTCTACCACATCATCCATAGACAGCGTAAAAATATTACCTTCTCGTTTTCCTTTTAAAACGGTTTCTCCATTTTTATTTATTATATTGCAATAAGGGTGAGTAAAGCACACATTAAAAACATTGTCAACAAATTGAGAAATGCTAAGAAGATTGTAGGATAAGTTGCTTACCAAAAAGAAGTTGGAGATTTGGAGAGTGCTTGGATTTCCAATCGTACCTTTTCCGATGATCTTGCCTTCGTTGTTGTCTCCAAAGGTCACAGATCCGACTTTTGTGACCTTCTTTAATTTTGTGAACAAGCTCGGGTCACCCGTCATGTGCCTCGAGCATCCACTGTCAAGGAACCACTTAATAGTTGTATCTTTCGATGTGTGGGCTCCCTACAATGTGCAAAGATGATTTAGGTACCCTTTTAACTTTGGGTCCTTTCGAGTTAGTTAATCACCTCTTGGTAAAAGTACCTTTCGGTACCCATACTTGGGTGATCCTTCTCGGTCTATCAAATGGCAAGAATGTAGATGATGGTGCGATATAGTAGACACGTGGTGCATGCACATTGGGTCTTTGTCCAAGGACTCCTTTATACTCATTAAATGAAGGACGTTTTTGATATGTCCTTGTGCGTGTGTGCGCAGTGCGTGGATGATATGAATTTTGTTTATGCATTATTCTTTTCTTTTCATATCTATATGGTACAAAGTTATATTTCACATGATATGAAGAGGAAGTGGGGCGTGATGAGGAAAGGGGCGGCTTTTGCGTCATCTTAGACGCCACTTGAGGCTTAGGGGTGTCTACTTTCTTAGACACCACAAACATAGTTGGTTTGGTTGATACCTCATTTGTATCAACGTATCCCAAACCCGTTTTGTCGCTGTCATGCTTTTGTGATAATATAATGCGATGCAACATGTTGGACCCCGTATCAAACTGTTTCATCATTTTCTTTAAATCGGTATTCCTTGATTTCAAATTTGAAATCTCGGATTTCATTTCATTATTTTGAGTGGTTAATGATGAAATCTCTGTCTTTAATGCAGTAATGACACATGATGACTCTTTCTTTGAATCGCTTAATTGAGCGACAAGATTCTTGTTAGAAGATTCTAACAGTTTCTTGTCTTCAATTAATCGCTTCTTTTCCTTAGCGACAGTCTTAGTGAATTTATGCAGTTCTAAATACTGACTCAAAAGATCTTCATAAGAGGGTTCAGAGTCAGAGTCAGAATCAGATGATACCTCATTAGATGCTTTGGATGCAAAGCATACTTGTGCAGTCTCCTCTTCGGTCTCAGTTTCAGAATCCGATGAATCACTGCAGGTGGAGGCCTTTAGAGCACGTTTCCTTTGTTTGGGCTCTGGGACGAGTCTATTTTTGTTCCGCTCCTTGTCAGGGTATTTATTTGTTTGCTTTTCTTTATTGGGGCAGTCATATGATAAGTGTCCGAGTTTGCCACATTCATAACATTTAACGTCTTTATCATTTGACATGTTCTTTTTTCCCTTGGATGTAGTACCTTTATTTTTGTTTCTAAATGACCTTCTCATAAATTTTCATAATCCTTTAGCCAATAGAATTAGGTCATCATTATCCGATTCAGAATCACTATCATCTACGTGATCGGAGGGAGGGGAGACGTATTCATTTGATTTAAAAGCAATAGCTTTACCTTGTTTAGATGATTCTGATTTCCGTATGGTGAGTTTATTCTCATAAACTTTAAGTGATCCAATTAGTTCTTCCATCTTTATTGACTTAGTTTCCTTGCTTTCTTCTATTGCGGTCACTTTAGGATCCCATTCGAATGGAAGGCTTCGTAGGACTTTCTGTACCTTTTCCTACGTGGTAAAAGCTTTACCAAGAGACTCAAGAGAATTGTAGATGTTAGTAAAACGAAGATCCATATCAACAATAGACTTATTAGGCAATAATTTAAACGACTCAAGTGTGGACATAAGCATGTTTATTTTTGACTCTTTTACTTGACTCTTGCCTTCGTGTTTCATTTCTAGTATCCTCCATATTTCTTGTGCACTCGAACAGTTTGAAACATAACTAGATTCACTTTTATTTAATCCGTTTAGGAGCAATTGCATAGCCCTAGCATTCATACTAAGTTTCTTTTTATTGTCACTCGTATATTCTTGTCTTGGTTTAACAACTTCTAATGTGACTCCGTCTACGGTAGATAACTTAGATGGAACAAAAGGACCATCTTCAATGATTGACCAAAGATCTATATCTATAGCCATAAGAAAAAGCTTCATTCTAAGTTTCCACTGAATAAACGACTCACCGTCAAAAATTGGAGGCCTTTGGCTCGACATACATTCTTGCTCGGTTTTGAGATTTGTGGTTGCCATCTCACTGAATCGTTGGATTCCTTGAAGTGAGTGTTCCTGCGCTCTGATACCACTTGTAGGATCTGCAAGGCACCACTAGAAGGGGGGATTGAATAGGTGGTGCGGAAAGTGTGGTTTTTAAAATTTGTTTAAAACTAAACAACTCAACTTCTGAAAACAGATTCTATTTCCAGGACCAGTTTTAAAACGTTTTTAAAACCAGGTTATAGGTCTCCGAAAATTCTGAAATTTTGAGAGAACTTAGCCTCAGATGTTATGAGGGCCTCTAAAAATTTCAAATTTAAATTCATCCTTTAACCCCTTCAAAAACCGTTGGTGATCAGATTGCGCGAATCTGCCAGAAACGGTAGACGGTTTTGAAAAATTTATTCCTATTTGTGTGTAAGTCCAAATGCTCTGAAACTTTAACCACTAACTCCTTATATACTATATTTAAGTGGGTTGAAACAGTTTTGCAAAATTCTTTTGGAAAGTAAGTCAATTACAATCAAAGTCTCAACCTTTGTAAGTCTGAGAATCAGACTGCACTAGTCTCAGAACTTTTGATGTTTGATCGACTTATACTTATTCAAAAGGGTTGAAACTTGTGCCAAATTAACCCTAGAACGTGTGGCTATGTTTCTGGAAATTTTTGTGATTTTTAAAAGTCGTTTACTATTTTTAAGGACGCCAACAAAAAGAATAAACTGTGCAGTAACAGAAAGTAAATGCTGAAATTAAATGGCACCAAGAAATTTATACTGGTTCGGTTATAAACAACCTACTCCAGTCTTCAAGGAACCCCTTCCTTGGTTCACACTAGTCACACACACGCAATACACCTTACCACAGGGTTGATGGAGTTACACACCAACTCCAACCCTTTACAAACCTTGTACGTTCAATACAATATGCACGAACACCACCACCTCGCAAGAATGAAGATTGATCACACCTTGATCAATCTTTTACAAAGATATGGAATATGTGGTGGTCTATATCAAGCCTATTCAAGATTGAAAAATATGAATACAATTGGCTTTCAAGAAGAAAGAAAGAAAGAGAGTGTAGAAGAAGAGGCTTAGGCGTTTTTGATCACTTGTTTTGCAATGCTTGTGCTTGTTTTGTTTTTGCTCATCTTCTTTGCTTTTAATGCTGTTGCAGCCGTCCCCCCTTGGTGTAGTCCCCCTCTTGAAAATTATCTTCTAAGTCCTTGGGAGAATGTAAGACATCATTGTGACATGGACTTGCTTACTTGGCATCTTCTTATTGGATGATCATTTAAGCTTTGCTTACTTGGCACTTCATCATTGGTTGGATGGTGTCATCATTTGATGACTTAGAAAATCTAAATATATCACTTAAACATGTGCCAATATCAATCGTAAAATTATTTCCATAATGCACAAGATTGTCACATAAATTGCAAGACAAAATTCCTTCCTTGCTAAGACACAAAAATCGGCCATAATGGTTTTACCATGCTGAATTTTCAGCATGTGTTACATGGTTGCACAATTCAAAATATTACCATTTTTCTTTGATTTTTCTTTTTGAGATAAATCACCAATTAATGTTAAATATCTTTATCACATTGGAAATGAACTTGGACACTTTTAAGCTCAAGAATTCGGCCATGACATGTCACACACATGCTGAAAAATATTCAGCATGTGTGATATGTAAAATACCACACTTTATGAATTTAAATAATATTCAAATTACTTCCATTTCTTCTCCCAATCAATCACACAATTCAAGATGATAAAATATGTCATATTAAAGTGCAAAAATCGGCCAGCCAAGCTTAGCATGCTGAAATTTTCAGCATGTGTTATAAGTGAGACAAAGTTTGAAATCTTACCATTTGAAGCTTCTCTCTTTAATTCACCAACATTGTATGATTGATTCTTGACCAATCAATATGCCAACAAGGCTCCAAATAAGCTCCATCTCAGCTGTAGGGGCGTTGCATAGAGTATGTGCATGTCCTGAAATTTATTTTTGCTAACTTTTAAAATAGTGCACATTTAATAATACACACATGTTGTATTCCAATCAGCCCTTAATTTAATTTTCTAGAACACTTTAAGATGTATAACATATGTAAAAAGTGTCTAGATACGTGTCATATGATGTACCAAAAACGTTCCATGTGTTGTGTGCGTAGAAAACCGAATTTTTGATATTTATCGATTACCCAATTTTTCTCTAATTATATTCTAACTTTTTGCACATATTATATATATACTTTAAATCTCAGCACTTGGCTGGTCTAAAGTGGCGCCATTTATCATGTGTCAAAATTAAAATTGGAATCTTCACACTTTGGCCTTAATGTGGGGTGATTTGTGTGTGCCAACATGGAAAGTATTTTTGGCTGAATATATAGTCATGTGCACGAAATTTTTATGAAACTTTGAAGTATAGGGGCTGGCCATCTATTTATGGCAAGTACGTGAAACGTTGGCGAAGTTTCGGTATTCGCCCGATACGACAATTTTCGGTTTAGAACCTTTTAACGTGTCGTATTTAATTTGTCATCACCATGACTTATATCATATGATATAAGACCTGAATATACTCATAAATATGAGTTAAGTATAGTGGTGTGACGTTAACATACGTACGTAAAATATATAACGTGTCGGTAGTACATTGGAATACATGCGTATGTGCCTTTTTCAAAAAATCTGAAAATATATGCACTTATATATGTATATGCGTGTATATATATTAATGAGGGGAGGAGGAGAAAACTTTCCTTCCTTATCCTTGTTGCCTTTGTGCCTTTTCCAAATGTGGCTTCCTTTAATGAACTACTTAGTTTAATAAACTAAGTACTTCACTTAATGAACTAGTTTAGTTCATTAATGGTGGCACCTAAAAATAGTATAAACACAACAAATGTTTGCCATATGACGTAAGCTTTAACGCTTCATGGCTCGTTAGTCCAGCAACATTATATATAAGCTAAATAAGGCAAGTAATAGCGATGTAACATGCATGTATGCACGTTTATATATATATATCATGCATTTATGTCACTTATTTTGAAATCACTCAAACCCCCTTTTCTCTACAAAATCTTGGCAAAAGAAAATTTCAGCACATGTATAGCCCTTCTACACGCCTACTACATCCATGTTGGAGTAAAGGTGGAGCTTATTTGGTACTTTAATTGGTTGAGAATATGCCACACAAGATTGGTGAATTGAAGAGGACAACACATAAGGAAAGAATTCAAAAGAGACATGCTGAAAATTTCAGCACATGTCTACTATAGCTGGCTGATTTTCCCCTTGATTGCACTTCAATTGTCTTCCCATATTGAAGGGGGATTAATGTGTGATTGTATGGTAATTATTTGACTAGAATTTAAGCATATGTTTTCAGTTTTTTT
This sequence comes from Eustoma russellianum, assembly GCA_036186865.1. Lineage (NCBI taxonomy): Eukaryota > Viridiplantae > Streptophyta > Magnoliopsida > Gentianales > Gentianaceae > Eustoma > Eustoma russellianum. The sequence goes on from AP025055.1 coordinate 27,059,731, forward strand.
TAGAATTTACAGCTCATTACAAGGGTGCCAAGGTGGACCAATCAACAATTGACAACTAAGCCAGGTCAAGTCATCCTTCCAATCATATTGCACCAAGTAAGCAAGATTGTGTCATCTCTTACACAAGACAAACTTCCAAGGACATTAAGACAATTCTCAAGGAAGTAAGTAAACCCTAGGGGGCAGCCAAAGTGTGATAAAAACGAGAAGATGTGCAAGACAAGGCTAAACAACAATTCATATTCTCTCAAATGCAAAAAGCTAGACTACTCTTTTCTTCTTCCTTATTTTCTCCTTCTTCTTAGTATCAAGCCTATTATTCATATATTATACATATTATATAGGCTTTGAATATACCACCCATGCGCATTAATTTTTTGTAAAAGGTTGATCAAACCTTCATTTGATCGGTGGTGGTGTTTCTGGTTAATTTGTTTGATTGTTTTTATTGTAAAAGGGTGGAGTTAGTGTTTAACTCCAATCATCCTTGTGGTAAGGTGTTTGTTGTTTTTAGTGATAACCGATGAAGATTTCCTCGAAGACTGAAGTAGGTTGTTTTAACCGAACCAGTATAAAATTCTTAGTGTTCTTACTTATCAGCACTTTATTTTCAATTTCTAGTTTTCTGCATCGCTTTAATTGCAACGGTAAAAATAGTAAATGATCTTAAAAAATTATAACAATTTTCAAAAACATATCCACATGTCCTATTTTTCATTTGGTGCAAGTTTCACCTCATTTGGATAAGTATAAGTCAATCAAACGTTAATAGTTCTGAGACTAGTACAATCTGATTTTCAGATTTGCAAAGGTTGAGAACATCAATGTGATTGACATAATTCCCAAATGAATTTTCAAAAACTGTTTTAATCCATTACAATACACATCTTGAGGGTCTTAGGATAAAATTTGCAGACCATTTAGAGTTACCAATTAATGGGAATAAAATTTTCAATTCGTAGTACAGTTTCTGGCATATTTGCGCAATCTGACCAAAAACGTATTTTCAAGGGGTTATCCTTGAAGTTTTAATTTGAAATGTTTGTGAGTCACTCATAACATCTGAGAGTACATCCTCACAAAATTTCATAATTTTTGGAGGTCTACAACTAGGTCATTTAAATAATTCAAATCAGGATCTGAAAATAGAAACTGTTTTCAAAAGTGAGTAATTTAGGTCAAAAAGTTTTAAAAACCAAATTTTCCGCACTCACTATTCAACTCCTCCTTCTAGTGGTGCTATACAGGTCCTACACAAATTACTAGTAATTTATATTTTTACATGGCCTACCATATAGCCATGAGAGAAAAGTTGAATTTCGGAGAAATATTTTTTGTGAATGTGTTGGAAGCTATCACCAAAAAGAGCAAGGCGCTTCCATATAGCAATCTAATATATCGATTGTTCAAAAAATCGAATGTTATATGTGGCCAATGAAGAGAAAATATCCACCAAGGATTATTATACAAAAGCCAACATCCGACAATCCATAAATCCCGAAAGGAGGCTCAACGCAGGGGTGTTCAAACCTGAGAAGAAGAAGCCACACACATCCCTGTCGGAGAACCAAACCCCCTACCATCACATCACACCGAAACTCATCCTCAAGCCAGCCCTACTTCTCACGTAGATAAAGGGAAGGCACCGATGGAGGAAGATAGTAGCTCGGAATATCATGCTGAGGTTGAAGTTGATGCTCTATAGAGGTATTTATATCTTATGCGTTTCTCCTCTTATTGGTTTTGATGTTTTCAAAAAGAGGAAGAAGTTGGTATTTGTGCTTACATTGGAATAGCTTATATTTGTGCTTACATTGGAATAGAGTATATTGGTGCTTGATTTGCTTGCTTTCTTGAGTTGCTTGCTTGCTTGAGGCAAAAATGAAAGTTTTTGGGATATATGGAGCATTACTATTGTAAATGGAAATATGCTTGCTTGATTTGTTTTGTTTGGCATACTTGGAATATATGTTGGTGGTCTGATAGGAATTTGCCTAAACTAAAAACCCTAACTATCCATATTCATACACACTACATCTAGTTACAAAGCAAAAAAAAAATCCGATAGCAATTCCATTCGGAAAGGAGAAAAAATATTTTGCAGCTTCCCTCTCTGTTCTGTCGCCTACAACAAAAGAAAGGAAAAGAAAATCTTGCAACTATCCCTCCGACCCCAATTCGACCACCCAACAGAGGAGGACAAAAAAGAAAAAGGAAATCCTAAGCCTTTCAACCGAGAGCTTAAGGAAGGGAGAAGAAGACGTTTTCCGATTAAACTCAGTCTCAATCTAATCGTACGGTATAGTATAGCAATTAATGTAAACAATCTCCTTATATTTGCTATGTTTTGCAAAATCTATAGGTTAATTTGATATAAACTTCGGATCATGCATAAGTAAATTTGGATGCATAGGTGAATGTGTATATGGTGGTATATAGCCGAATATATATGTATATAAGAATGTATAAGGGTCGATTATATATATGTGCATGGTACGGATTTATAATTGATGGGCTGTACAAGGCAGTAGCCGTTCAAATATGTGTACCTTGGATATGTAGATATTTAATGTATAATTGGGATATGTGTAAGAACATGTGTGTGTACTGTGCAACTGGGAGTATCTATATGTGTAGTTTATTCTTAATCAGGGATTTTAAAAATTATATGGCATACTGGCCGAAAGAGGTATTGGCTCCACAGTGGTTGCCATGCTTGGTAGAAGGTATACCATTTGGTGTTTGGCTAACGTTGGTTTTCATGCATGTGTTTAAGGTATAAATATATACATCATTTACGTATTTGAATTGTAAACGGTATGTAATGGCCGAAAAATATATTGGAATTCGGAAAGATTGTTTGGTTTTGGAAACAATTGGAATATTGACATTTGGAAATTGTTTTGGAACATCGAACATTTGCAATCCGTTTAGAATTCGTGCATTGCATATGTTGGAAAATTCACCCTTATATGGGAAATATATCGTTAAGCTGGATTGCTTCCAAAACGGGCCATCCGAGCGTGTTGGCTATTTCGGTATATAAAACGCTCGGGCACATTTGACTGGCAATTGAACCGTCTAGGTACATTTGACTATTTTGATAGGCCGTCTGTGACACATTTGTCCAATTTAGGGATAAATTCGTAAGTCTTACGATATAGTCACTTGTAAGGTAAGCGACATGGCCATTGCATTGTATCGGTGAGAATTGGATATCGCATATGGATACCGGAAGGGGTAATCGCATATGGGTATCAGAAATGGATATCGGAAGGGATATCTTATATGATATCGGAAACGAAAATGGAAAATGGAAAATGGAAATGGAAAAAGGAAATGGAAATCGAAATGGTTATCAAGTCATTGTATTCATTTTTTTGAAAAGTTGCATCACGGGTTTTGATTGCACTAACACTTGTGTCGATTACTAAGTTGCGTGTGCTTTACTTGTTTGATTGTTCAAGAAGGGCAAAGAGGTAAACTTTATTTGTGAAGAGAAGCATGTTATTTTCTATTTTGTTATTTATTTATTTTATTTACACTTGCTTCTCCGTGTATGATCCTATGGTAAGTATAGTAAGGTTACTTGCTGGGTGATGTATGTCGCTCACCCCCCCTTTATAAATCATTTCTGCAGATAGACAGGTAAATGAGCTAGGGTACCGTGGAAGATCGGGAACGGAGATTTCAAGATTGAGAACATTCGGATGAGACTTTCGAGGATTTAGCTGAGACAGTTATTTTGATATTCGAGGCTTATGTATTTGGAGATTTAGTATTTATCTGCGTTTAACCTTTGTATCGAGTCAGAATTACGTAGATGTTGATATTAATGATGATGATTATTTCGAGGTTTTAATATCTATAACTTCCGTTGAGATCGGTTTGCGTCATTATGTTGACGTGGAATTAAATTGTATCGACGCCTTGTATTCTCCTTAGCGAGATACAGCGGGTGAGTCGTTCTGAGTACTAGGGCTCCAGACGGATCCCTACATGTATGATTTGCAACATTTGGTATGAAATAAGGATTTCGCATTTTTGGCTTTTATGATGAAAACTATGGTAAATGAAAATATGCAATGATATATATGTTGCATTTACAAATTGAAGCATGATTTGGTTGAGGGGGAGTTTTGAAAAGTTTTTAATCATTTTCATTGGTTTCGGAAAGATTACTTATTGAGGGGGAGTTTTAGATATGTTCACATGTTTCATGTCCTTAGGAGGAGCATAGAGTGCATAGACTAAGAGGGAGATGCAAAAAATTTCAAGTTTTTAACTTTTAGCTCGATTTACAAGCAAAAAAACATCGTTTAAAAGTCTTGGTTTTGAAATCATCAAAAAGAGAGATTGTTGGGATATGAAATGTTTCTATGATGTAAAAAGATGTTTTGAATAAGTTAAAAAGGAAATTCACACTTGGAATTTGAAGCAAAATGAGAAAAACACATTATGGGACATAGATCTCTCACATAGATCGCTCTACGTATACATCAGTCTCTCAGAGAGACATCGATCGATCTATATTGGAGAGGTCCAAGGTTGGAACCATTTTGTCCAACATCAATCCCTTAAAACTGGAAACATCGATGGACCGATGTATGGAGGTTCAAAACTGGAACCTCTGTGGAAGACATTGATCTCTCAGTCATGGAGACATCGATCGATCGATATCACATGAGTCTCTCGAGGAGAAACTTTGATCGGTCGATTTATGGAGGTTCAAAACTAGAACCTCTCTGCAAGACATCGATCTCTCAGTCTTGGGGACATTGATCGATTGATGTCACATCAATCTCTGAACGAGAGACTTCGATCTATCGATGTATGCCAGGTTCAAAACTGGAACCTCTCTAGAGAACATCGATCTCTCAACCTAGACACATCGATCGATATGTCGTCTAGAATTCAAATTTTTATGACCATTGGAACAAAATCTAATGGAGATTCATGGTGCTTTCTCTTTCCAATCTTGCTCAAATTTCTTGTGGACTGTTCTTTAACAATGTTCATGCTTCCTTGACTATTGTATCCATGTCTAAGATTCTCTAGGGTGGCTTTGGAAGATCAAATCAATCCATAGAATGGCTAAAGGCTATTTCCAAATTGTCAAGACTTGAGATTGACTTGAAGACATGGGGGAGGCTCCACAAACATGGATAACACCTCCTATAAATAGAAGAAGCTCAGATGAGTCTTTAATACACTTTTACCATCGTCAAGCTTGATTCTTCATTGGTGTAAACTTCTTTCATTTGTATAAAAGTGCTTATTGCTTGTTAAGCCCTTATTTGTTCTTCATTGTTGTATATTGAGAGATTGTAAGTCTAACACAAGAGAAACCATAAATATTTGATCTCTTGCTTGTGTTTAGACTAGTGAGAAAGTTTAAACTCCACTATTTCCTTAAACCCACTGTGAGAACGTTCTTTGAGAGAACTTTATTGAAGTTGTGGATAGCAAGAAGTTGTTCTTGCTTAGAGCTGAAGTTGTTATATTTGCACAGTTTTTTTGTGCAAGAAGATGCTGTTGTGGTTGCTTACACTAAGTTGTTAATGTAAGTATTGCTTTGGTTGTTCTTATTTAGTATAATAAGAAGATTAGTTGTTGAAAATCCATTTCGGAAACAAAGTGGTATTAGAGTAGAATCATTTCCGATTCGAACCACTCTATATCTGATGTACTCATTCATTGTCTCTTATCTCCCATTCTTGCTTTGATTTTGAATTCCATTTGAGTTGGAAAAAGCCAAAAAAAAAATTCCGTAAAATTGTCCGACATTCTATTCATCCCCGCCTCCTCTAAAGTGTTTGTTATGAATCTAACCAGATGTGATCGAGGAAGGGTTGCATGTTATGGCATTGGTTGAAAATTTGGTGTTGTAAGAAATTTTTTGTTTTTTTTTCTTTTTCCTACCTACTTGGCCCGTTATAGGCTTGGAACGATAGGAGAATTTTCCCATCATGATGTTCAAGGGAATGAAGGAAAAGAGATATGATGTGTGTAAGATTTGCATGTAATTTGGTTGGGTTAGGGATGAAGTGTTGTAAGGAAAAAATTCTTCCCCACTTTGCATGCTTGTGGCCGGCCATATGGGACTGGAAGAGGGTGAAATAATTATCCTTTGAAGAATGTAAGAATGTGACAAAAATGAGGCTTTTAGGAAGAAATTGGATAGAGATTGTACACTTGTAATTTTCTCAAAATGTTGTAAGAAAATTAATTATGGTGGAAAAAGAAACATAAAATAATCTTCCACCCTATGCATGGTAGTGGGCGGCCACGGGAGTGCTAATGTGGGTAGAATATGACAAATTTGCCTGCATTATTTTTCTTTCCTAACTTTCCTTTTTCTTTTATTTAAATGTATAAGAAAATTGGTGTCCTATTTTTAATTCCATTTCGTTATTTCACATAATTTATTTATTACTTAGGGCAAACTTTATTTATTTAAAGTATACTACATATTATACATATAATACGTAGCACAATACAACGATTTAATAATTTACATGCGGTACAGTAAGACGAGATGCAACGATACATAAACCACAATTAAAGCATGTGACTTAACATTTGCTCCTTTTTCGAATTTTTTGTTACATGGGCGTGAATATTTTGCTGAAATACATTCATTGAATCCGAGCTTCAGTAGTACCACTATCTATGCATGTATTTTAAACTGATCACCATGTATTTTAAGCATGAACATTCTGAAAACAATTTCATCCAATCTAGCGAAAATTATAAAAATATATTTTATGTTTTCTCACTAAATTCCATAAGAAATGTGCTTTCAAAGGGATCGGCATTTTAGCAAACGAATACAAATTTCTCCTGTAACAGCCCTGGCCAAATATGAGGAAACGGCTTGTTATTCTTCTTCACTTCATGTCGAGACGTTTAGCACACGTGAAAGTACAGGGTGAGCACGTGTATGAGCTACTGAAACCATGTGAGGATCAAGCAGCACCTGCCAAGGGCCATGAGCTCACCTCAAGCACTGTAGAGGGCTGTGAAAATTGCAAAAAATTTGATTTGAACTATCAATAACAAATGATCAAAATGCAAAGAACTGAAAAACAACGAAGAACAGAACAAGAAGCTTGAGAGAGAGAGAGAAATATCCTGGAGTTTCACATTCAATAAGAGGATCGAATACAATGCTGCAAAATCGTGACCGGCTAACCACCATCAGACGCGCTAAATGTAGAAGAAAACTACCATACCAAATTACAAGAAAGCCCTTTTACTAACTACTCGTACAACATAACTGTCAAGGGTATTTTCGACATTTCACTAGTTTTAAACGTTTGGCGCCCTCTGCTTCCATCCAACCTCTTCCGCAAACCACTGGATCACCGTGCCAACATGATCCTCCTGCGTTTCCTTCAGCTCATATCCCTAACTAAGCATATTAATCGTTGATTCCCTCTTTCATCCTGCGGTCCTGGTTGCCAATGACACGAATTACGTTCATCATTCAGTGTGACACCTACTCCTCCTTTCCTCCACCACTTTCAACCTCTTCTGCTGTATTCTTGACACCCCCCTCAAGCTAAGCTTGAAATATATGTTGTATGTCCCCAATGCTGCAGAAAGTACTCCCAATCTTTTTGAATCAAGAGGTTTAGTGATAATATCTGCCAACTGTATTTCAGTCCTTATTAGCATCAACTTGCTTGCTCCTTCTTGTAGTTTGTCCCTTACCACATGACAATCAATTTCAATGTGCCTAGTCATCTCATGGAACTCAAGGTTTTCAGCTATGTAGATAGCGCATTTACAGTCACAAAATACTTCAACTGGCTTATTGGTACACACACCCAAGTCCTTCAAGAGGTAAGTGAGCCATTGGACCTCACATGTAGCTAATGTCATTGCTCTATATTCCGCATCTGCTGAGGACCTTGATACTGTAGTTTGTTTCTTTGATTTCCATGAAATCGAAGCCTCTCCTAGGAACACACAAAACCCCTATGGTGGATCTCCTTGTTTCATGGCAGCCTCCCCAGTCTGCATCCACAAATGCCTTCAGTTCCAACCCTCCAGTACTAGAAAATAGTAACCCCTATCCTACTGTTCCTTTAATATATCTTAGAACCCTATGTGTAGCCTTAAGATGGTTTTCAGTGGGACAATCAAGAAATTGACTAAGTTGCCGCACAGGGAATGCTATGTCAGGTCTAGATATAGTAAGATAGAGTAGTTTCCGTATCAACCTTCTTTACTGTGAGACATCCTCTATCAATGGCGAGTCATTATGTGTCAGTCTTAGGCTACTCTCCATAGGGCTATTTGCTGGTTTTGAGTCCAAGAAACCAGCGTGATCCAATAACTCCAGCATGTACTTTCTTTGATTAATGTGAATTCCCCCCCTTTGCCTTGGCTACCTCAATGCCAAAGAAATATTTAAGATAACCCAGATCCTTGATTTGAAATTTACTGTGAAGATCATGTTTGATCTGAGATATACGCGCTTCTGATGGACAAGTGACTATTATATCATCGACATAAACCAATAGAATGATTAATGAGGAGCCTACAGACTTGGTGAAAAGTGTATAATCTGCTTTGGATTGCTTGAAGCCCCGAGATAGTAAAAACTGGGTGAGAGTAGCATTCCATTCTCTGGTCGCTTGTTTAAGTCCGTATAATGACTTCTCTAGCTTGCACACCATGTTTGGATCTGAAAGATTCAATCTAGGTGGAGGTGTCATATAGATATCCTCATGTAAATCCCCATGTAGGAAGGCGTTATTAACATCCATTTGATGGATAGGCCAACCACGTTGAGCTGCAAGGGCAAGCACTACTCTCACTGTGGTTAATTTAGCAACTGGGGAAAAAGTGTCCTGATAGTCTATGCCAAGTTGCTGGTTATACCCCTTAGCAACTAATCTAGCTTTATATCTCTCCACCGTACTATTAGATTTCAGCTTTGTTTTGTGGACCCACCTGCAACCAATTGGTTTCTTACCTGGGGGTAAAGGTACTACAGTCCATGTCTTATTTGCTTCCAGCGCTACGATCTCTGCTCCCATTGCTTCCTACCATACAGAAGAACTAGATGGTTCTAGGTAAGATTGAGGTTCTGAATGTGCACTTAAATTTAAAACATATGCTTTGTATTGTGGAGTCAGTGATGCAAGTGTGAAGTACTTATGTAATGAATGAGGTGATATGTGAAGAGCTGGATTAAAGGATTTAGAAGCTTGGTTACAATGATAGTCTTGCAGATAAGTAGGAACATGTCTTGTACGATGAGGTCTGTGACTGGTAGCTATAGGACAATGCATATCAGAAGGGTCAAGAGGAGGTAGTTCAACAATAAGTTCACCTGGGGGCAATGAAGAATGTGATGGATGTCTTGGAGAGGAAGAAGGCTTGTCAGCTTCAGAAGAATATTTTGATGGGTTCAGGTCATGGTCATTTGCTGGAGTTTGGATGAACTGGATAAATGGGGTATGAGAGGTGGTGCAGATTTGGGTATTGAAACTGGATCATCAATGTAGTTAGGCACAATATTGTTTGCCGGTAAGTGAACAGAGTCTGGGAATACTGTTGAAGCCAAGAATGCGTTATCATGATGAACTGACTGTGCCCCATAAGGAAATACACTTTCATAGAAAACAACATCTCTGCTAACATACACATCCTTTGTATCAAGGTCTTGCAAAATATAGCCTTTTGTGTTATATGACATTCCCAAATATATGCTCTTTCTGGATCTTGGGCTATATTTTTCTTTGTTTGGCTTGGTGTTGGTCCCAAAAGCAAGGCATCCAAAAACTTTAAGGTGATAATAAGAAGGAGGTTTGTGATACAGAAGTTTGTATGGAGATTTATTGTTCAGTAATGGTGTGGGGATCAAGTTTATGAGATATATAGAATGTTGAACACAAAATCCCCAATAGGTTGAAGGTACATGTGACTGGAACTTAAGGGCTCTAGCTACTGAGAGTATATGTTGATGCTTCCTTTCTACAATACCATTTTGCTGTAGGGTGTAAACACAACTTGTCTGGTGTACAATCCCCTTAGATGCATAGAACTGATCCATATTGAACTCTTGACCATTGTCAGTTCTAATGGTCTTGATATGACAATCAAACTGCATCAATGTATATTCATATAAGCTTTGTATGATGGATCTTGTTTCTGGCTTACTCTTCATCAGGTACACCCAGCAAAATCTATTGTGGTCATCAACTATTGTAAGGAAGTACTGTTGTCTGTACATCGTGGGGTACTTACAGGGTCCCCAAATGTCAACATGTATGAGGTAAAAAGGGGCTGAAGATATTGAATGTGATACAGAAAATGGAATTCTCTTTTGTTTTGCCATTGGGATACAATACATTTATTGGATTCATCAAATTCTACAATCACTGTTGGATCCATTCTATTTATTTCCTCAAGTCTGGCAAAGGATGTATGTCTCAGCCTGGCATGCCATAACCAGGATGCAGAGGAAGTGACGGACAGTACCTTTGGCTTATGGATGACCTTGGAAGATCCATAAAGATGATAAAGTCCTTGGTTCTCCTCAGCTGAACCAATCATCTTCTTGGTCCTTAGGTCCTGAATACAACAAATATTATGATGAAATGATACAGTAATGTGTCTGACTTTGGTCAACTTTCTCAAAAGTAACAGGTTGAATGAAAATGATGGGATATGAAATACGTCTGTGAGGATTAGGTCTAAGTTGACCTGGACTGTCCCAACATGAGGCACTTTGACAAAAGACTTATCTGGAAGCTTTACAAACAAAGAATTAACAGTGTGATAGGAATCAAACAGGCTTAAGCTACAACACACATGATCACTGGCTCTAGAATCCAATATCCATACATTTAAATTTATATGCAATTCATTACCTGTACTCTTACCTGAATCACTAGCTTTCTGTGCTGACATGATGGAATGGTGAGCTGTTGCACTATCAGTAGCCTCATCACCACTCTTGCTTGCTTTATCCTGGTGCTCATGCAACATATAAAGCAGTTGTGTGTACTGCTCAGTTGTGAATGAAGGTGACATCACAAGTCTTTCTTGATTTTCCTCAGAATCAAGTCCTCCACCATATTCTCCATAACTCAACACCTCACCTTCCCAGTGTGATCCTTCATCACCACATACAAGATTTACTTGACTTCTTGGTTTAAAGCCCGGTGGATAACCATGCTTCTTGTAACACATGTCGACGGTGTGTCCAAGCATATTGCAATATGTACAGAAAGGCATCTTAGATGTATTCTGACTGAACCTTGTATTTCTTCTTCCAGATCTCTCCCAACTGGTCTAGGAAACATTCCACTTGAACCAGATGTACCACCATATGACCTAGAACCATATGTATTCGATCTCCCTTGATTACTAAAATTTACATTCATCACTGCGGATGGATTATTCAAAAACTGACTCTGATTATTTATATATGTCATTTTTCACTCCAACTTAATCGCCATAGAAAACGCAGTTTTAAGGTCAGGCAAAGGAGTAGACAACAGAATCTGTGGCTTGACCGCTTCAAAGTCATCATTAAGTCATTTCAAGAACTTGATTACACAATAATCTTCAACAAACTTAGTAATCTTGGTATTTAAATTGCAAGTACATCTACCACATTCGCAGTTAGGTATTGCTCTCAAAATAGATAACTCTTCCCAAATTCTTTTTAATTTTGTATAGTACTCAGTTACAGATGTGCTTTCTTGCTTCACCACATAAAACGCTTCTTGTAAATCGGAAAGCCTTAAGGAATCAATATTACCATACCTAAACAGTAGATCATTCCAGATTTCCACCGCATTATCAAACCACATAACACTTTGTGCAATACTAGGAGTTAGAGAATTTACCAACCACGCTGCCACCATGTTATTAGCTTTGATCCAAGCATTGTATCTACGCGCTGCTTCTGCTGGCTTCGGATACATTCCATTAACGAAGCCTAGTTTATTTTTAGACTCCAATGCACGTCTCATTGATCTACTCCAGCAGTGATAATTATTTCTATCAAGGAGTGGTTGTACCAATATCAGCGAGGGACTATCACTAGGATGCACATAGAATGGATCTTCTGCTGGATCCACAACACCATTATTAGGAGGATGAGGATTATTCGATGAAGAAGGAGAATTATTGGGGGAGAACTATTCGAATCCATAAATGTGCCAAAATTCATCTACACATTTGGCACTGATACCATGTGAAAATTGCAAAAAATTTGATTTGAACTATCAATAACAAATGATCAAAATGCAAAGAACTGAAAAACAACGAAGAACAGAACAAGAAGCTTGAGAGAGAGAGAAATATTTTGGAGTTTCTTATTCAAGAAGAGGATCGAATACAATGCTGCAAAATTGTGTCCTACTAACCACCATCAGACACGCTAAATGTAGAAGAAACTACCATACGAAATTACAAGAAAGCCCTTTTACTAACTACTCGTATAACACAACTGTCAAGGGTATTTTCGACATTTCACTAGTTTTAAACGTTTGGCGCCCTCTGCTTCTTCTTCTTCCTGCGCGCTCCATCCAACCTCTTCCGCAAATCACGGGATCACCGTGCCAACATGATCCTCCTGTATTTCCTTCAGCTCATATCCCCAACTAAGCATATTAATTGTTGATTTCCTCATGCATCCTGCTGTCCTGGTTGCCAATGACACGGATTACGTTCATCATTCAGTGTGACACCTAATCCTCCTTTCCTCCACCACTTTCAACCTCTTCTGTTGTATTCTTGACAAGAGGGCCGGGGGAGGGGGATTCCCTTTGCGCTGTCGTGGAGAAATGTGCTGAAGCTGGCCTTTTTCTTTATCCCAAAACCTTCATTCTCCTTTTTTTTCTTTTTTTCCTTTGTCTGGATAAGAAATCTTAAAGCCTCAAAAAGGCAACGCATGCAAAAGCAGAGTAGCCATATATATAGTGGTATAGGAATCTGATCAGATACCCCTCCACTGATCGTTTATCACCCATAAATATAAGCAGTCACTTGCTTTTACTTCTAACTGGTACTTACTAACAAAAAACGAAAAGCACTTTACTAGATTTACAGCAAGCCTCTTGATCTTGATAATTTTCTTGAGCAATGGTGATTTGGAGCAAGGAAATTCCTTGCAGAAAAATAAACGACAATAACGATAACCATGACCGATCAAGAATAGCACCTGCCGTGTTATGCCCCGCACCCTTCGTAAGAAATTAAAAGACAAAGAAGGACTTTACAGAAATTAATGACGGTCAACGAGAATTAATTTAGGCATTAATATGAGGATTAATTAGAAATTAATGAGGAGATTTAATATTAGAATTTATTTATATTTAATTTAGGATTAGATAATTAAGTTTATCCTTTAAGATAAATAGAGAATAGATATAATTTAGAAACACCAAATCTTCCCCCATCCATATAAAAACTGACTAACGTCAGTTTTCCCTCATTCGTAGAAAGAAACGACGTTCCTTTCCCTTGGCGATTGAGGCTCCTCTGCAACCCTAGAGAACTCTCCCCCAGGAATCCATCCAACTCTCATCTGATCTTCAATCCGTTCTCGAGTAATCACAGGCAAGTAATCATCTTATAAGTTCCTACGATTTGTGAAAGAAAACTGGCCTATTTTGTTATCAAATCGGATCACCATGCAGTAGTTTCGTGTAGTGATTATTTGTTTATGATCTATGTGCTTCCGTTTCGAGATTTGGCCAATGTATATGAAAAAGCATTCGTTGTTGTTGTTGATTATGTGAAATCGTGCAAATCCCTATCCCTTGAATCTCTTCTTATTGTGATTTTGTTGCTGTGAAGGTTGGAAGGAAAAAGGTGGGACTTTTTTTTGGAATTGATGAGGTTGGGAAAGAGGGCGTACCAGGCTTGAATCTTGTTTGCGATGTGTGTAGCGTTGAATCTTTAGTTTAAGCATGAATGATAGCAGGGATTAGGCTTGGATTAGTTGGCATAAAGTTATATCTATTCTCTATTTATTCTGGAATCGTGGACATCGATCGATCGATATCAGCAATCGATGTCCTCAGTTGGACATCGATCGATCGATGTAGGCGCAGGCTGAGAGATCGATGTCCCCAGACAGACATCGATCGATCGATGTAGGGAAGCTTGAGAGATCGATGTCCTCAGAAGGACATCGATCGATCGATGTTGGGTGAGTCTGAGAGATCGATGTCCCAAGTTGGACATCGATCGATCGAAGTGGAGGGATCGATGTTCTCAGCTGGACATCGATCGATCGAAGTAGGGGATGAAGTCCATCAGTTTTGTGGAAAATAGAGGAAGAAAGAGGGAAGTTCGGGAAGTCCTTGGGTGACCTTAGAGGCTTCTTAAGACCTGATTAACGATAGTCTAAGTCTTAGGAACATGATCTAGGATGGTGAATCAATATTGGTGTCTTCAATGGGTTCTCGAACCGAGTTTCAACGGAAGTGACTTAGGAGGGTTAGGAAATGAACGTACAAGGTGTCTTAGAGCTCAATGAAGGAAAGATAGGGATGCTCTCGTTGGGCTGTGAACTTTAGAATCAAGGTTAAGTGTTGATGAGCTAGTTGAAGTCTAAGTGTTGACGAATAAGCTAGTGAACTCTTGTGTGTTATTTGTACTTGCGCATGTGAATGTGAATTGCGTATGTGAACGAAAAGTGTGATTGAAATAAGGAGTCTTGCATCATGGCACCTGCATTGCATAAAGTTTTGAAAAAGAGATGTGCTTCGGCACAGATTTGCGAAGGTGAACTGCAATGTTAACCGGGATGGAAATATAAGCCGGGGTGCATTGCAGGACACAAAATACTGTAACGTTAACCGGGATGGAAATATAATCCGGGGTGCGTTACAGGGTATAAAGTCCTCTACAATGTTAATCGGGATGGAAATTTAAGCCGAGGTGCATTGTAGAGTTTTACGAGATCTGTGATGTTAATCGGGATGGAAATATAAGCCGAGGTGCATCACAGAGCATATGAGCTTGTAACGTTAACCGGGATGGAAATATAAGCCGGGGTGCGTTACAAGGTAATGAGGTAGGAACCGGACATTGTGACATACATTGCATTGATTTGAAAAGAAAAGGTTCATGCATATGTGATTGTGTAGTGTAGTGCATATTTTGACACGCATCACGAGAGTTGTTGTGGAATGAATGCTCACGTTAATTGATTGATATTGGTTTGTTAATTGCATTTCGAGTTGCTGTACTTGCTATTACGTGACTCATTTCTACATTTGGAAGTTTACAAGACATGTGCCCCACAATTCCCTTGAATTACCTATTACTCATGTCTTGCCATGTGTTGATCCCGTATGTCTTATAAGCGGGTTACTTGCTAGCGTTTTTCGCTAAGGGTACTGCCTTTGTCTTTGCAGATGAGCCTAGCTACGACATGATATTTATTGAAGACGACGGCGAGTGGGCTGAATGGGATATATAGGGACGTGTTGGGTGCTAGTTGAGATAGTTGTCATTTACTTCAGTTCATTCATTCATTTGAGGATTAGTCGTTATTACTGTGATTACCCTTTTGAGACTTTTGTTATCAGTGACGTACTGCTGTAATGGTTTAGACTTTCAAGATACATGTTTCCGCACTCATTTCTATTGCGTCAGTGATGGTATGTATCTGAGAGATGAGACGTCTTGTAGTCTTCTCAGTAAGCTACGACGGGTGTACCGGTTCGGATTCCGCTATCCGGGTCGGGGCGCTACAGGTGGTATCAGAGCCTAGGCTTCAGATCTACCTCGGAGACCTAGGTTATGACATGTAGAGTCTTAAGATATGATCTTCACCTTAAGTTGATCTATTAGTCTAAGTATGTAATCTTAGATTTAAGTTTGATTGGGATGGGTGTGTGTATGAGCGCGACTAATAGAAGTCAATAAACGTTATTTATTTTAACTTATGGGCTCTGTCTTGTACAACATTATGGACCCCAGGCATTTATCTTTGGAACTGCTGGATACTAATATGCGTGATCTTGCAGAAAATGCCTCCTAGACGTGACAACCAAGGAAACGGTGGAAATGGGAACAACAACCCTCCACCACCACCACCTCCAGTACTAGTACCCCAAGCATTGATTGATGCTATCACGGTAATAGCACAAGGGGTTGCTCAACAGCAGCAACAACCGCAACCACAGCCTCCACCGCCTCAGCGCGGCATCAGGTATTACATTGGGGAGATGCGGAAGATGCATGCCCCTAATTTCGAAGGGACCACTGACCCAGAGGTGGCTGGGTTTTGGCTGGACGAAGTAGAGAAATGCTTCAGGCTTGTGCAAGTGCCTGAAGAACACAAGGTGGATGTAGCCACGCCTTTTCTGACGGGCAGAGCAAATGCATGGTGGAACGGCATTCTGCCCAAGATGACTCCTCCCATTCAGTGGAGTCAGTTTGTGAAGGCCTACAAAGATTATTATGTGCCTGAGACTGCCATTTTGGAGAAGATGAGGCAGTTCGATAAATTTGAACAAGGAAGGATGACTGTTTCAGACTATGCGGATAGATTCCATGCCTTGGGCAAGTTCACACCCTTGGTATTGGAGAACAACCGAATGAAAATACTGAAATTTGAAGAGGGTCTGAACCCCCGCATACGGACAGCAATCGTGGGGTTAAGTCTAAAAACATTCGAGGAGATGCTGGATGCATGTTACCGAGTGGAGAGTGACATGCGACGATCACAGAACAGAGAGGCTCGTGAAGAATCGAGCAAGAGGCCGAGGGTTGAGCAAAGTGGGAGTAGGCCCGGACGTTGGGTCAAGATCCCCAGAAAGGGGCAAGCGGGGCCAGCTCAAAGGGCACCGCAACAGAACCAGCAGAATCGTCAAGCACCGGCAGAGTGCCCACACTGCCAGAAAAGACATGTGGGCGAATGTTGGAAAATTAGCGGTGCATGTTTCAAATGTGGAAAGACGGGTCATAGGATCAGGGACTGCCCTGAATGGAACCCTAAGCCTCAAGCTGCAGGACCAGGGCCGGCTCCACAGCAGAGAGGCAGGCCCAATGCAAGAGTCCACGCGATGACGGACGCTGAAGTCCAGGAGGATGCAAACGTGGTGACAGGTACGACTTAAGTTTAATAATAGTTGTTTAAGCTGAATTTTAGTCCTTTAAGTTGATGATTGTATATTGTTATGTGAAAACCTTCATGTGTTACCCTCTTGTGATTAGGTGTGATTCTAGTTAACAAAGTACCCGCAAATGTGTTGTTTGATAGTGGAGCTAGTCACTCCTTCATTTCTAAGCGTTTCGCCAAAGGACTTGACTGTCTACCCGAATGGCTTGAGAACCCATTTAGGGTACAGGCAGCAGGAGAACAAGTACTGGTTTCTCACCACCAGTACAAAGATTGTGAGTTGGAGTTGGACGGAAAAGTATTTTCAGTGACACTAGTCCCTATTCCGATGAAGGACTTTGACGTAATATTGGGCATGGATTGGCTGACCAAGAATCATGCCAATATCGACTGTAAACTCAAGCAAGTGACTCTCAAAGACCTTGAGATGAATGACGTCACTGTACAAGGAAATATCAAGATAACCAAAGCTCCAAAGAAAATATTCCTGACGGCGATTAAGGGCTTTAAAGCTTTACGGAAAGGAGCAGAGGGATTTATGGTGTATGCATTAGATGCGAAGCAGGAAGTTCCCTCCATGGATCGAATTCCGGTAATCAATGAATTTAAAGACGTATTTCCGGATGATACCCGGAGCCGAGCCTATATCAAAGGCACCCTACAGAATGGCTCCAGCTCAACTTAAGGAGCTAAAAGGACAAATTTCAAGAACTATTAGACAAGAAATTAATCCGACCCAGTGTATCACCCTGGGGAGCTCCTGTATTATTTGTGAAGAAGAAAGATGGCAGCATGCGGTTGTGTATAGATTACCGCGAGTTGAATAAGATCACCATAAAGAACAAATATCCTCTGCCAAGGATTGAGGACTTATTTGACCAATTAAAGGGAGCTCGCTGGTTCTCAAAGATCGACCTTCGTCAAGGGTACCATCAGTTGCTTGTGAAAGCGGGAGACGTCCCTAAGACCGCTTTTCGGACTAGATACGGGCATTATGAATTTTTGGTGATGCCTTTTGGATTAACTAACGCCCCGGCGGCCTTCATGGACTTGATGAACACCGTGTTTCGAGAGCAGTTGGATCAATCTGTAGTGGTATTCATCGATGACATTTTGGTCTATTCCCCAGACGAACAAGCTCATGCTGAACATTTAAGAGTGGTATTGCAAATTCTGAGGCAACAACAGCTCTATGCCAAATTCAGCAAGTGTGAATTTTGGCTAAGAAGTGTAGCCTTCCTCGGTCACGTGATTTCGGAAGATGGGATCTCTGTGGATCCTAAGAAGATAGAAGCCATCACGGAATGGCCAAGACCCACAAATGTGACCGAAGTCAGAAGCTTCCTAGGCTTGGCAGGCTACTATAGGAAGTTTGTGGAGGGATTCTCAACGATAGCAGTACCATTGAGTCGACTTACGCAGAAGAAGACTAAATTCGAATGGACTGCTGAATGCGAGCAAAGCTTTACCGAGCTCAAGAAGAGATTGACCACAGCCCCGGTGTTGGCACAACCCTCCGGCACCGACGGTTTTGTGATCTATAGCGACGCGTCCAAGAAAGGACTAGGTATGTACATCATTACAATTAATGCATTGTATATACATATGCTAGTCATGATCTTTGGTTGTCTTGCCTTTGGAACCAACACACAGCCACTCAAGGATAAATTTGCCCCAAGATCCAGGAAAAGTGTTTTTCTAGGGATGTCACATACTACCAAAGGATATATCTTGCAAGATCTTGAGACAAAAGATGTATACATATGCAGAGATATCAAATTCCATGAGGATGTGTTTCCTTTTGCTTCATCATCAGTACATCCTTAGACCGAAACTCCCTCAATATCTCACTCAGATTCTGCAGTTCCACCTCATAATGCCTTTTTACCTCACAACATTGATATACAACCATCAGAACTTACATGTGTGTTACCTCCTACTAAACCAGTGTATGTTCCTTCTACTATACCAATATCTGATCCTAGCTCTTCTACCATACCATTGTCTGATCCTAACACTTCTGTAGCAGTTCAGTCTCCTCAAGTTGACATTCCATCTCATTCATCAGAAACAGTACCAAACATCTATTCACTACCTCTAGGAGAGGTAGTTATTCAATTACCTCCTATACATTCTTCTACTAAAAATGAGGTTGCATCCAATGGTAGCAGACCTCAGCGTATAAGACATGCCCCTAGCTACCTGAAGGACTATTACTGTAACCAATTGTCTAAATCCTCCAAGCTAGTTCATCACACTTCAACACACTCCTTACATAAGTACTTCACATTTGCATCATTGTCTGCACAATACAAAGCATATATATTAAACTTAAGTGCACATACATAACCTCAATCTTATTTGGAAGCATCTAGTTCTTGTGTTTGGCAAGATGCAATGGAAGCTGAATTAGCAGCATTAGAAGCTAACAAGACCTGGTCTCTAGTTCCTTTACCTCCAGGAAAGACTCCCATTGGCTGCAGATAGATATACAAAACCAAGTTGAAGTATGATGGAATAATGGAGAGGCATAAGGCTAGACTCGTTGCTAAGGGTTATAACCAACAGTTTGGAATTGATTATTAGGACAACTTTTCTTTAGTTACCTAGCTAACTACAGTGAGAGTAGTGCTGGCCCTTGCAGTACAGCATAATTGGCCTATTCATCATATGGATGTCAAAAATGCATTTCTTCATGGAATTTTACATGAGGATACATCCATGTTACCACCTCCTAGCATGATTCTTTCATATAAAGGTTTAGTGTGAAAGTTGGAGAAGTCTTTGTATAGGCTCAAGCAGGCTTGTAGGGAGTGGAATGCTACATTGACTAAGTTCTTAAAGTCTCAAGGGTCCAACAGGCCAAATCAGATTATACGCTCTTTACCAAAATAGTAGACTCCTCTATTCTTATCCTGCTATGTATGTTGATGATATACTTGTGACTTGTTCCTCTAAAACAGCCATATACCAAATTAAAGAAGCTCTTCATTACATGTTTCAAATCAAAGATTTGGGTGATGTTAAACACTTCCTTGTCATTGAGATAGCCAAGGCAAGAGTGAGCATTCATATAAACCAAAGAAAATACACACTTGAACTTCTAAAGCAAGCTGGATTCTTAGAATCTAAACCAACAAGAAGTCCTATGGAAATCAATTTGAGGCTGACACATGATGATTCACCATTGATAGAGGATGTGTCACAATACAGAAGGTTGATAGGGAAGCTTCTGTATCCTACCATCCAATGACCTGATATATTGTTTCTTGTACAGCAACTCAATCAATTTTTGGACTGTCCTACTGAGAACCATCGGAAAGCCACGCATAGAGTCTTGAGATATATAAAAGGAACCATAGGACATGGCTTGACAGTTCCTAGGACTTGAGGCTTGGAGTTAAAGGCATTCGTAGACGCAAATTGGGGAGGATGCAACGAAACAAGAAGATACATCACAGGATATTGCGTTTTTCTGGGAGAAGCTTTGGTATCCTGGAAATCAAAGAAGCAAACGACAGTCTCTAGGTCCTCAGCAGAGGCAGAGTATGGAGCAATGGTATTAGTCACTTGTGAAGTTTAATGACTTAGATATCTTATGAAGGATTTTAGGAGTACAGAATCATAAGCCAGTTGAAGTGTTTTGTGATTGTAAGAGTGCCATTTATATAGCTAAGAATCCAGTATTTCATGAAAGAACTAAACGTATTGAAATAGATTGTCAAGTTGTGCGGCATGAATTGTAGGAAGGAGTAATCAAATTGATGCCAATAATGATTGAGATGCAGCTAGCAATCACAAAACACTTCATGATATGTTCACTAAACCACTGGATCCTAGTAGATTGGAAACTCTTTCTGGAGCACTAGGAACATACAACTTATATTCCAAGCTTGGCTTGGGGGGTGTCAAAGATATGGTAGAATAAAAGAAAGAGTAATTGGCTTGCTACGCGATACATGTTGATGTGCGGCTAACACTGAAGGCTAAAGATGGGAATCATCATTTAAGATGATTAGTTGATGGTATGAGGTGGAATATACGCGGGAGAATCAACATGGCACGATGGTTCAACGTATTCTGGAGGAGGTTAACCAGAGGTTCAAAGGAAGAAGAAGAAAGGAGGATGCGCTAAATAGTTTGAATATGTAAAAAAGACAAGAATGCCCTTATTAGTTGTAAAGTAGAGTTGGCACTTGGAGGACTTTCTTGTAATTTCATTTGTTTATTCTTCCTTATAACGTGAGGAATGCCTCACCTGCTGAAACACTTTTGCCAAATCAATTCAGTTGCGATTTATCTCCAGCATTCATGATTCTCCCTCAATTCCTTGTTGAGTTTTGTTCTCTGTTTGTTATTCATGTGTGATTCGTTTGATTGTTGAGTGAATTTGTTTGATAATTCACAAAATTTCTCAGAACCTGTGACATAAGCTAACAGGGTCTGTAAAATCTGTTTATGTATTCAACAAAAAAAGAAAAACGTCAAATCTTATAGGCTTTATTGAAGAAATTAACTGAAAAACTTTGAATTCTGAAAAATTGCGCGCAACAGAGCTTAGAGTAAGAATGTAGAATTCTTAGAGAAGAAGAAAATGTTATTTCTGCGCACCTCTACAGATACCAACTCTAAGTGTATATACAAGCATCTCAATGAATTAAAAGACTACTTGGCACGTGCAACTAATGACTAAAAACGTAAAGTCGATGCAGCAGACTTCTAGTTGCTTCTTTTCACATGATCCGACGTGTCCTTCTTTGTTCAGCTCCAATACAGTTCATTTGCAGCACACATTGATCAGACTAGACTTCCTCCTATTTTATTCAGCTCCCTGAAGTCAGTCTGCAACTCATTTAACTCGACTGATGCTGCAGCTCCCATGCTAAACAGCTCCTCTCCTTCTTACCCTTTTTCCTTGAAGATACTTCAACATCTTCAACATCTTTAACACCCCCCCTCTCAATTCTAACTTCTTATAGATATTACACATTCCCAATGCTGAAGTCAAAAATTGTATTCTCTATGATCCTAATGCTTTTGTGAATATCTCTGCAATCTGATAGTCAGCCTACAAAGACACTTGTCTGATTATGCCCTCTTGATACTTTTCTCTAACTACATGGCAATCCACTTTTATGTGCTTAGTTCTTTCATGGAAAACTGGATTTTCAATCATGTAAATAGCACTTTTCTTATCATAACATGGCTCAATAGGATTATCATAGCTCACTCCTAGGTCCCTCAGCAGATAAAGCAACCATTGAACCCCACATGTTGCCGCAACCAATGACATGTACTCTACTTCTGAAGAAGATCATGAAACTGTGTTTTGTTTCTTAGCCTTCCAAGAAACCAAGGCATTACCAAGAAATACACAATATCCTGTAACTGATCTTCTTGTCTCTATACATTCTCCCCAATCTAAGTTTGCATTGGCTTTAAGAACATTAGAACATGTACTAGGAAACAACATTCCTTGACCTGGAGACCCTTTGAAGTACCTCAACATCCTTTGAGTTGTTTCATATGCAATTCAGTTGGAGTATCCAAAAACTGGCTTAGGTGTTGTACACAATATGATACATCAGGCCTAATAATTGTAAGATAAACCAACTTCCCAATCAATCTCCTATAGCCTGAGACATCTTCAATTAATCTGGAATCATTGTGCTTTAGCTTCAAATATTGTTCCATAGGTGTCATTGCTGGTTTTGCAGCCAGATGACCTGCTTCTTCAAGCAGTTCCACTGTATATTTCCTTTGGCATATACTAATCCCTTTTTCTTATCTAGCAACATCATGCCCCAAGAAAAATCTCAGTTCCCCAAAATTTTTAATCTTAAAAGTGGAACGAAGATGATCCTTAAGCTCCTAAATCAGTTGAAGTGAATCACTGACCACTATAATGTCATCCACATACACTAGCACAGCCAAAAAATTTCTTGAATTTATTCTAGTAAACAAAGTATAATCATGCTTTGACTTCTTGAATCCCTATGACAAAAGATAATTTGTAAGCTATTCATTCCATTGACTACTAGCCTATTTAAGTCCATACAATGATTTCTATAATTTACAAACTGTATTGGGAAAAGGAGACTGTACTCCTTGAGGCAACTCTATATATATCTTCTGATAAAGATCTTTATGTAAAAAAGCATTATTTACATCCAATTAATGAAAATGCCAATTATTAAGAGAGGCAAAGCAAGAAGCAAATGCACAGTAGTCGTTTCAGCAACAGGAGAAAAAGTATCATCATAGACTATCCCAGGCTGTTGGGTATAACCCTTTGCAACTAACCTGGCCTTATACCTATTCGCTAAAGCATCAGCATGTCTCTTTATTTTTTAGACCCACTTACAACCAATTGGCTGTTTTCCAGATGACAAAGAAACAATAGATCATGTATGAGTAGCCTCTAAAGCAGCCAATTCCTCTTGCATAGCTTGCTGCCAGGCTGCTGATGATGCACCCTGCTGAGATGTACCAGGCTCCTGTTCAATACTCATATTAAGAATATAGGGCCTGTAATGAGGTGCCAAATGATCATAGGAGAGATAATACTGAATAGGATATGGCATATGAAGGGAAGAAGAAACTTCAGGCTGATTAGGAGAGTGAATCAGATTGCAGTGATAATCATTTGAGTCGGAGGGTGCTACTCTGGACCTTGAGACTCTTGTATTATGAGATTGCATCAATGATTCAACAGCTGAAAGATTCAGTGCATGCAACTCAACATGAAGCTGTGTAATAGGAATTTGTGCAGGAGAGGGAGAAATGGACTTATCAACAGAACAGGGAGATGTAGTAGGAGAAATAGAAGAAGATTGTTCAGATGTACCAGGATTTATGGGAACAGTAGTATCAGGCAACATATTTAAGGGACTAATCTGACAATTTTGCTCAGAGGAATTAGATGGTGTACTATCTATAATGACTGGACCAACAGGATGAGATATTGATGGCACAGAGGCATAATAAAAAAAAGGAAAATAGTTTTCAAGGAAGAGCACATCCCTAGAAACTATGACTGATTTTGTGTCCAAACGTTGAAGAATGTATCCTTTTGTGTTCATGGGTATACCCAAGAAAACACATGGTATGGACCTTGCATCAAACCTAGCTTTAGTTGGAACAGTATTGTATGCAAACGCAACACAACTAAATACTCTCAGATGACTATTATAGGCTGAGCTTTGTGCAAAATAGTGTAAGGTGCTTTATGCTGAAGAACTGGAGATGGAATTAGATTGATAAGGTACGTTACATGTTGAAGACAAAAACCCCCAATAAGTAATAGGAAGAGAAGCATGGAACCTAAGAGCTCTACCCATAGTGAGAAGAT
Source organism: Eustoma russellianum (assembly GCA_036186865.1). Classification (NCBI taxonomy): domain Eukaryota; kingdom Viridiplantae; phylum Streptophyta; class Magnoliopsida; order Gentianales; family Gentianaceae; genus Eustoma; species Eustoma russellianum. Next base: position 27,084,192 of record AP025055.1, read on the forward strand.
GCTGGTGCTTCCTCTCCACTATCCCATTTTGTTGAGGCGTATATACACAAGTTGTTTGGTGAACAACACCATGAAGCATGTAAAATTCAGGCATTTTAAACTCAAGTCCATTATCACTTCTTACATTTTTGATATGGACATTAAATTGAGTAACAACATACTGAAAGAAGCTCTGCAAAATTTTTCTAGTCTCAGATTTATCTTCGAGCAGATACAACCATGTATATCTAGAGCAATCATCCACTATTGTCAAGAAATATTTCTGATTATACATGGTGGGATGTTTGTAGGGACCCCATATATCAACATGTATAATGTTAAAAGGATGCTTAGATACAAAACTAGACACTGGGAATAGAGCCCTCCTCAGTTTAGCTAATGGACATACAGTACAACCAGTATCTAACTTGCTTGAGTGAGCAGCTGAGTCTAGCTTGTTTATTTCATGCATTCTGGCTGAGGAAGCATGATCAAGTCTAGCATGCCATATGTCTGAAGTTGAACTAGAACTGGTACAATTGAAAACATAAGAAGTTCAAACTACTGATTTTGAAGGTGAACTGGAATCACAAAGATAGTATAGACCTTGACACTTTCTAGTTGAACCAATCATCCTTCTGGATAACTGATCCTGAATGAAGCAGCAAGAGTCATGAAATGAGACAAGTAAGTGGGGTGAATCAGTAAGTTTACTGAGAGAGACTAGATTAAAAGAGAAAGAGGGGACGTATAAGACATTCTCCAAAACTAACCCATTGTTTAATATGACCACTCCTTTATGAGTAGCATGAGCTGAAAATTTGTTAGGAAGCTTAATGGTGATGCGATTTATGGGAAAGTAAGAGTGAAACAGAGTTAAAGAGGAAGCTACATGATCAGAAGCACCTGAATCCAGAATACATACATTATTAACATGATCAAGACACTTACCTGATGGAATATCAACATTGGTAGTCATCACAGCACCATGAGAAGCCTTCTCACCAACTAAGCCTGAAACATCATCATCAGTATTCAACAATTTCAATAGCTTAGTATATTGATTAGGTGTGAGTAAAGGTGGATGCTGAATGGGAAAAGATTGTGAAAAGCAAGTTTGTAGTCTTTTTTCACTGTAATTAAGTTCAGATTGTCCTTCTTGAGTTTCAACCGCATTCACTTGATTCTTAAACTTGAATCCAGAGGGAAATCCATGTTTTCTGTAACATTTATCTGCTGTGTGGCCTATCATGCCACAATGATTACATTGCATACGCTTGCCTCCTTCCTGATAGAACCTTCCATTACCTCTATGATACATAGGTCCAGAACCTCAGCTTGTATAAGATACCACACTCTCATGTTCACCATTACTAGACATCAAGGCTGTGGGAGCATTACTGAAACTAGAAGACATAGCATTTCCCATGATCTTCCTCTCAAACTTCAATGCCATGGCAAAGGCTGTCTTAATGTCAGGCAATGGAGTCATGACAAAAACTTGAGACCTAACAGGATCAAACTCTTCATTCAAACCTTTTACAAACTTAATAACATAATCATTTTCAGCAAATTCCGTAACTTTCCTACTGATATCACATGTGCATCTCATACAAGAACACCTAGGTATCAGCCTTAATGCCATCAATTCCTCCCATAGCACCTTCAACTTAGTGAAGCAGTCATTAAGAGACAAATTTTCTTGTTTAACTCCGTAAAAATCAGACAATATATCAGACAATCTGAACGGATCATCGCTTCTATATCTCATAGTCAAGTCATTCCATACATCCAACGCATTGTCATACCACATAATACTTTGAGCAATAGAAAGAGAAACACAATTCATAATCCATGATTGAATCATTGTGTTTACCTGCCTCCAAGCTTGAAGCTGATGATCATTATCAGCAAGTTTAGTAACAGATCCATCAATAAAACATGTTTTATTCTTAACAAGCAACGTCATCTGAAAAGTTTGACTCAACGAATGAAAATTATACGGATTAAGTGGTGGTTGTACCAACACTATCGCTGGACTATCATTTGGATGAAAATAATACGGATTATTTGCAGGATTATCAGCATGAATATGATTATTCCTCTAGCTAGAGGCAACACCAGTAGAATTTGCCATGATCAAACAGTACTATCACAAATCGAAGAAGGAAGGAAAAAAATGACAGAAATCAATCAGAGAATCGATGGTGAATCACCAGAGCTCTGATACCATGTCAAAATCTGTTTATGAGTTCAACACAAATATCAAAACATCAAGTCTTATAGGTTTTATTGAAGAAATTAACTAAAAAACTTTGAATTCTGAAAAATGGCGCACAACAGAGCTTAGAGTAAGAATGCAGAATTCTTGGAGAAGAAGAAAATGTTATTTCTGCACACCTCTGCTGATTACCAACTCTAAGTATATATACAAGTATCTACATGAATTAAAAGACTACTTGGCACGTGCAACTAATGACTAAAAACGTAAAGTCGGTGCAACAATCTTCTAGTTGCTTCCTTTCACATTATGTGACGTGTCCTTCTTCGTTTAGCTCTAATACAGCTCATTTACAGCACACATTGATCACACTAGATTTCCTTCTATTTTATTCAGCTCCGTGAAGTCAGCCTGCAACTCATTTCACTCGACTGATGCTGCAGCTCCCATAACGAACGGCTCCTCTCCTTCTTACCCTTTTTCCTTGAAGATACTTCAACAACTTCAACAGAGTCCGTGCATACATTTTGGGAAATACATATGTATGTATTCATAAAGATCAATAAATATTATGGGCGCAAAACCCAGAGTATTTCAATCTAACGTTATAAAATAAAGTAGTGATCCAAGATATCATGCGGCATGTAGCGCCCCGACCCAGACAGCGGAATCCGAACCGGTACACCCGTCGTAGCTTACTGAGAAGACTACAAGACGTCTCATCTCTCAGATACATACCATCAATGACGCAATAGAAATGAGTGCGGAAACATGTATCTTGAAAGTCTAAACCATTACAGCAGTACGTCACTGATAACAAAAGTCTCAAAAGGGTAATCACAGTAATAACGACTAATCCTCAAATGAATGAATGAACTGAAGTAAGTGACAACTATCTCAACTAGCACCAAACACATCCCTATATATCCCATTCAGCCCACTCGCCGTCGTCTTCAATAAATATCATGTCGTAGCTAGGCTCATCTGCAAAGACAAAGGCAGTACCCTTAGCGAAAAACGCTAGCAAGTAACCCGCTTATAAGACATACGGGATCAACACATGGCAAGACATGAGTAATAGGTGATTCAAGGGAATTGTGGGGCACATGTCTTGTAAACTTCCAAATGTAGAAATGAGTCACGTAATAGCAAGTACAGCAATTCGAAATGCAATTAACAAACCAATATCAATCAATTAACGTGAGCATTCATTCCACAACAACTCTCGTGATGCGTGTCAAAATATGCACTACACTACACAATCACATATACATGAACCTTTTCTTTTCAAATCAATGCAATGCATGTCACAATGTCCGGTTCCTACCTCATTACCTTGTAACGCACCCCGGCTTATATTTCCATCCCGGTTAACGTTACAAGCTCATATGCTCTGTGATGCACCTCGGCTTATATTTCCATCCCGATTAACATCACAGATCTCGTAAAACTCTACAATGCACCTCGGCTTAAATTTCCATCCCGATTAACATTGTAGAGGACTTTATACCCTGTAATGCACCCCGGCTTATATTTCCATCCCGGTTAACGTTACAGTCTTTTATGTCCTGCAATGCA
>AP025055.1:27087979-27125421 GCA_036186865.1 Eustoma russellianum
CAATGCACCCCGGTTTATATTTTCATCCCGGTTAACATTGCAGTTCACCTTCGCAAATCTGTGTCGAACCACATCTCTTTTTCAAAACTTTATGCAATGCACGTGCCATGATGCAAGACTCCTTATTTCAATCACACTTTTCGTTCACATACGCAATTCACATTCACATGCGCAAGTACAAGTAACACACAAGAGTTCACTAGCTTATTCGTCAACACTTAGACTTCAACTAGCTCATCAACGCTTAACCTTGATTCTACCGTTCACAGCCCAACGAGAGCATCCCTATCTTTCCTTCATTGAGCTCTAAGACACCTTGTACGTTCATTTCCTAACCCTCCTAAGTCACTCCCCGTTGAAACTCGGTTCGAGAACCCATTGAAGACACCAATATTGGTTCACCATCCTAGATCATGTTCCCAAGACTTAGACTATCGTTAATCAGGTCTTAAGAAGCCTCTAAGGATCACCCAAGGACTTCCCGAACTTCCCTCTTTCTTCCTCTATTTTCCACAAAACTGATGGACTTCATCCCCTACTTCGATCGATCGATGTCCAGCTGAGGACATCGATCCCTCCACTTCGATCGATCGATGTCCAACTGGGGACATCGATCTCTCAGACTCACCCAACATCGATCGATCGATGTCCTTCTGAGGACATCGATCTCTCAAGCTTCCCTACATCGATCGATCGATGTCCGTCTGGGGACATCGATCTCTCAGCCTGCGCCTACATCGATCGATCGATGTCCAACTGAGGACATCGATCCCTGACATCGATCGATCGATGTCCACGATTCCAGAATAGCACTTTGCAGTTTCTGCAGAATCTCAACACCGTTCAATTCCAAACTTTATGCCAACCAATCCAAGCCTAATCCCTGCTATCATTCATGCTTAAACTAAAGATTCAACGCTACACACATCGCAAACAAGATTCAAGCCTGGTACGCCCTTTTTCCAACCTCATCAATTCCAAAAAAAATCCCACCTTTTTCCTTCCAACCTTCACAGCAACAAAATCACAATAAGAAGAGATTCAAGGGATAGGGATTTGCATGATTTCACATAATCAACAACAACAACGAATGCTTTTTCATATACATTGGTCAAATCTCGAAACGGAAAGCACATAGATCATAAACAAATAATCACTACACGAAACTACTGCATGGTGATCCGATTTGATAACAAAATATGCCAGTTTTCTTTCACAAATCGTAGGAACTTATAAGATGATTACTTGCCTGTGATTACTCGAGAACGGATTGAAGATCAGATGAGAGTTGGATGGATTCCTGGGGGAGAGTTCTCTAGGGTTGCAGAGGAGCCTCAATCGCCAAGGGAAAGGAACGTCGTTTCTTTCTGCGAATGAGGGAAAACTGACGTTAGTCAGTTTTTATATGGATGGGGGAAGATTTGGTGTTTCTAAATTATATCTATTCTCTATTTATCTTAAAGGGTAAACTTAATTATCTAATCCTAAATTAAATATAAATAAATTCTAATATTAAATCTCCTCATTAATTTCTAATTAATCCTCATATTAATGCCTAAATTAATTCTCGTTGACCGTCATTAATTTCTGTAAAGTCCTTCTTTGTCTTTTAATTTCCTACGAAGGGTGCGGGGCATAACATCCCACCCCCTTTACAAAAAGTTTCGTCCTCGAAACTGGCGTACCTTATTAGAAGAGGTGTGGATACAGCTCCTTCACTTGATCCTCAAGTTCCCACGTGGCTTCGCGCTCCGTATGGTTACTCCACTAAACTTTGACATACGGAATGACGCGTCGGCGTAGGACTTGATCTTTCCTATCCACAATCTTGATTGGATGTTCTTCGTAGGTGACATCTTCTTTCACGTCCAATGGTTGAGCTTCAAGGACATGGCTCGGGTTTGATATGTATTTCCGCAATTGGGATACGTGAAATACGTTATGGACTTGTGACAGATTCGGGGGTAAGGCGAGTCTGTATGCTCTTTCATCGACTTTACCAAGTATTTTGTAGGGTCCAATATATCTAGGGCTTAACTTGACCTTCATTCCAAATCTAGCAACTCCCTTTGTTGGTGAAACTCGTAGGTAAACCTTATCGCCTTCCTCAAACTCCAACAGGTCGTCTCCTGGTGTCAGCCCAACTTTTACTGCGATCTTGAGCCACTTTGAGTCTCTCTCTTATTACTTTGACCTTTTCAACTGTTTGCTCAACCAATTCGGGTCTAGTGATCGTCCTTTCCCCAACTTCGTCCCAACAGATAGGGGACCTGCACTTACGCCCATATAACGCTTCGAATGGCGCCATGCCAATCGCACTGAGATAGCTGTTATTATAGGAGAACTCCATTAACTTCAACATGCTATCCCAGTTTCCTTTGAAATCCAAGGCGCATGATCTCATCATGTCTTCCAATGTTTGTATGGTCCTCTCGGATTGTCCATCCGTTTGCGGGTGATATGCGGTACTCATCCTCAGCTCGGTACCCATCGCCTTCTGAAATGCCCTCCAGAATTTAGAGGTAAACTTGGGGTCACGGTCCGATACAATGCTGACTGGGACTCCGTGTAGGCTCACAATGTTATCCACATATATATTGGAAAGTTTCTCATACGACGTACCATGTGGCATAGCTATAAAGTGGGCCGTCTCTGTCAATCGGTCTACAATTACCCAAATCATCTCGTTTCCATTTCTGGTCTTGGGTAGTCCCATTACGAAATCCATCGTCACGTGCTCCCACTTCCATTCTGGAATCTCTAGTGGCTTCATCAACCCACCAGGTCGTTGGTGTTCCGCTTTGACTTGTTGGCATATCAAACATCTTCCGACATATGCCGCTATTGACCTCTTCATCCCTATCCACCAATAGTTTCTTTTGAGGTCCTTATACATCTTAGTACTCCCAGGGTGGATAGACATCCTTGAGTTATGCGCTTCTTGAAGCAATTCGGTTCAAAGTTCGTCTTTACCGGGTACGCATAACCTATTCTGAAACCATAGACTTCCATCTCCTCTCAACTGGAAATCCTTTATTGATCCCGTGGATAATTTTTCGCGGATCTCTTTCAGTGCTGGGTCCTCATACTGCGCCTCTTTAATTCTGTCTACCAAGTCTGGGCTGATAGACAAAGCTGTAAGGACATTTGCCACTGAATCCACCAATTCAAGCTCAAACTCCTCTATTTCTCTTTCTAACAGAGATTGTCTCGCGTGGCTAAACTTTCTGCTCAATGCGTCCGCCACTCTGTTGGCCTTACCCGGATGGTAGTTGATGGTCAAGTCATAATCTTTGAGTAACTCCAACCATCTTCTCTGTCTCATGTTTAGCTCCTTCTGCGAGAATAGGTACTTTAAGCTCTTGTGATCAGTAAATACGGCACACTTTTCTCCGTACAAATAGTGTCTCCAGATCTTAAGAGCAAATACCACAGCTGCGAGCTCCAAGTCATGCGTCGGGTAATTCTGCTCATATGGCTTCAATTGTCTTGACGCGTACGAAATGACTCGTTCATTTTGCATCAAGACACATCCTATAAACAGAAAGTTAATTCATGACTAGCATATGTATATACAATGCATTAATTGTAATGATGTACATACCTAGTCCTTTCTTGGACGCGTCGCTATAGATCACAAAACCGTCGGTGCCGGAGGGTTGTGCCAACACCGGGGCTGTGGTCAATCTCTTCTTTAGCTCGGTAAAGCTTTGCTCGCATTCAGCAGTCCATTCGAATTTAGTCTTCTTCTGCGTAAGTCGACTCAATGGTACTGCTATCGTTGAGAATCCCTCCACAAACTTCCTATAGTAGCCTGCCAAGCCTAGGAAGCTTCTGACTTCGGTCACATTTGTGGGTCTTGGCCATTCCGTGATGGCTTCTATCTTCTTAGGATCCACAGAGATCCCATCTTCCGAAATCCCGTGACCGAGGAAGGCTACATTTCTTAGCCAAAATTCACACTTGCTGAATTTGGCATAGAGGTGTTGTTGCCTCAGAATTTGCAATACCACTCTTAAATGTTCAGCATGAGCTTGTTCGTCTGGGGAATAGACCAAAATGTCATCGATGAATACCACTACAGATTGATCCAACTGCTCTCGAAACACGGTGTTCATCAAGTCCATGAAGGTCGCCGGGGCGTTAGTTAATCCAAAAGGCATCACCAAAAATTCATAATGCCCGTATCTAGTCCGAAAAGCGGTCTTAGGGACGTCTCCCGCTTTCACAAGCAACTGATGGTACCCTTGACGAAGGTCGATCTTTGAGAACCAGCGAGCTCCCTTTAATTGGTCAAATAAGTCCTCAATCCTTGGCAGAGGATATTTGTTCTTTATGGTGATCTTATTCAACTCGCGGTAATCTATACACAACCGCATGCTGCCATCTTTCTTCTTCACAAATAATACAGGAGCTCCCCAGGGTGATACACTGGGTCGGATTAATTTCTTGTCTAATAGTTCTTGAAGTTGTCCTTTTAGCTCCTTAAGTTCAGCTGGAGCCATTCTGTAGGGTGCCTTTGATATAGGCTCGGCTCTGGGTATCAAATTGATCTCGAACTCCACTTCTCTCGACGGCGGAACTCCCGGTAAATCATCCGGAAATACGTCTTTAAATTCATTGATTACCGGAATTCGATCCATGGAGGGAACTTCCTTCTTCGCATCTAATGCATACACCATAAATCCCTCTGCTCCTTTCCGTAAAGCTTTAAAGCCCTTAATCGCCGTCAGGAATATTTTCTTTGGAGCTTTGGTTATCTTGATATGTCCTTGTACAGTGACGTCATTCATCTCAAGGTCTTTGAGAGTCACTTGCTTGAGTTTACAGTCGATATTGGCATGATTCTTGGTCAGCCAATCCATGCCCAGTATTACGTCAAAGTCCTTCATCGGAATAGGGACTAGTGTCACTGAAAATACTTTTCCGTCCAACTCCAACTCACAATCTTTGTACTGGTGGTGAGAAACCAGTACTTGTTCTCCTGCTGCCTGTACCCTAAATTGGTTCTCAAGCCATTCGGGTAGACAGTCAAGTCCTTTGGCGAAACGCTTAGAAATGAAGGAGTGACTAGCTCCACTACCAAACAACGCATTTGCGGGTACTTTGTTAACTAGAATCACACCTAATCACAAGAGGGTAACACATGAAGGTTTTCACATAACAATATACAATCATCAACTTAAAGGACTAAAATTCAGCTTAAACAACTATTATTAAACTTAAGTCGTACCTGTCACCACGTTTGCATCCTCCTGGACTTCAGCGTCCGTCATCGCGTGGACTCTTGCATTGGGCCTGCCTCTCTGCTGTGGAGCCGGCCCTGGTCCTGCAGCTTGAGGCTTAGGGTTCCATTCAGGGCAGTCCCTGATCCTATGACCCGTCTTTCCACATTTGAAACATGCACCGCTAATTTTCCAACATTGCCCACATGTCTTTTCTGGCAGTGTGGGCACTCTGCCGGTGCTTGACGATTCTGCTGAATCCTGTTGCGGTGCCCTTTGAGCTGGCCCCGCTTGCCCCTTTCTGGGGATCTTGACCCAACGTCCGGGCCTACTCCCACTTTGCTCAACCCTCGGCCTCTTGCTCGATTCTTCACGAGCCTCTCTGTTCTGTGATCGTCGCATGTCACTCTCCACTCGGTAACATGCGTCCAGCATCTCCTCGAATGTTTTTAGACTTGTCCCCGCGATTGCTGTCCGTATGCGGGGGTTCAGACCCTCTTCAAATTTCAGCATTTTCATTTGGTTGTTCTCCAATACCAAGGGTGTGAACTTGCCCAAGGCATGGAATCTATCCGCATAGTCTGAAACAGTCATCCTTCCTTGTTCAAATTTATCGAACTGCCTCATCTTCTCCAAAATGGCAGTCTCAGGCACATAATAATCTTTGTAGGCCTTCACAAACTGACTCCACTGAATGGGAGGAGTCATCTTGGGCAAAATGCCGTTCCACCATGCATTTGCTCTGCCCGTCAGAAAAGGCGTGGCTACATCCACCTTGTGTTCTTCAGGCACTTGCACAAGCCTGAAGCGTTTCTCTACTTCGTCCAGCCAAAACCCAGCCACCTCTGGGTCAGTGGTCCCTTCGAAATTAGGGGCATGCATCTTCCGCATCTCCCCAATGTAATACCTGATGCCGTGCTGAGGCGGTGGAGGCTGTGGTTGCGGTTGTTGCTGCTGTTGAGCAACCCCTTGTGCTATTACCGTGATAGCATCAATCAATGCTTGGGGTACTAGTACTGGAGGTGGTGGTGGTGGAGGGTTGTTGTTCCCATTTCCACCGTTTCCTTGGTTGTCACGTCTAGGAGGCATTTTCTGCAAGATCACGCATATTAGTATCCAGCAGTTCCAAAGATAAATGCCTGGGGTCCATAATGTTGTACAAGACAGAGCCCATAAGTTAAAATAAATAACGTTTATTGACTTCTATTAGTCGCGCTCATACACACACCCATCCCAATCAAACTTAAATCTAAGATTACATACTTAGACTAATAGATCAACTTAAGGTGAAGATCATATCTTAAGACTCTACATGTCATAACCTAGGTCTCCGAGGTAGATCTGAAGCCTAGGCTCTGATACCACCTGTAGCGCCCCGACCCGGACAGCGGAATCCGAACCGGTACACCCGTCGTAGCTTACTGAGAAGACTACAAGACGTCTCATCTCTCAGATACATACCATCACTGACGCAATAGAAATGAGTGCGGAAACATGTATCTTGAAATTCTAAACCATTACAGCAGTACGTCACTGATAACAAAAGTCTCAAAAGGGTAATCACAGTAATAACGACTAATCCTCAAATGAATGAATGAACTGAAGTAAATGACAACTATCTCAACTAGCACCCAACACGTCCCTATATCCCATTCAGCCCACTCGCCGTTGTCTTCAATAAATATCATGTCATAGCTAGGCTCATCTGCAAAGACAAAGGCAGTACCCTTAGCGAAAAACTCTAGCAAGTAACCCGCTTATAAGACATACGGGATCAACACATGGCAAGACATGAGTAATAGGTAATTCAAGGGAATTGTGGGGCACATGTCTTGTAAACTTCCAAATGTAGAAATAAGTCACGTAATAGCAAGTACAGCAACTCGAAATGCAATTAACAAACCAATATCAATCAATTAACGTGAGCATTCATTCCACAACAACTCTCGTGATGCGTGTCAAAATATGCACTACACTACACAATCACATATGCATGAACCTTTTCTTTTCAAATCAATGCAATGCATGTCACAATGTCCGGTTCCTACCTCATTACCTTGTAACGCACCCCGGCTTATATTTCCATCCCGGTTAACGTTACAAGCTCATATGCTCTGTGATGCACCTCGGCTTATATTTCCATCCCGATTAACATCACAGATCTCGTAAAACTCTACAATGCACCTCGGCTTAAATTTCCATCCCGATTAACATTGTAGAGGACTTTATACCCTGTAACGCACCCCGGCTTATATTTCCATCCCGGTTAACGTTACGGTATTTTGTGTCCTGCAATGCACCCCGGCTTATATTTCCATCCCGGTTAACATTGCAGTTCACCTTCGCAAATCTGTGCCGAAGCACATCTCTTTTTCAAAACTTTATGCAATGCACGTGCCATGATGCAAGACTCCTTATTTCAATCACACTTTTCGTTCACATACGCAATTCACATTCACATGCGCAAGTACAAATAACACAAAAGAGTTCACTAGCTTATTCGTCAACACTTAGACTTCAACTAGCTCATCAACACTTAACCTTGATTCTAAAGTTCACAGCCCAACGAGAGCATCCCTATCTTTCCTTCATTGAGCTCTAAGACACCTTGTACGTTCATTTCCTAACCCTCCTAAGTCACTTCCGTTGAAACTCGGTTCGAGAACCCATTGAAGACACCAATATTGATTCACCATCCTAGATCATGTTCCCAAGACTTAGACTATCGTTAATCAGGTCTTAAGAAGCCTCTAAGGTCACCCAAGGACTTCCCGAACTTCCCTCTTTCTTCCTCTATTTTCCACAAAACTGATGGACTTCATCCCCTGCTTCGATCGATCGATGTCCAGCTGAGAACATCGATCCCTCCACTTCGATTGATCGATGTCCAACTTGGGACATCGATCTCTCAGACTCACCCAACATCGATCGATCGATGTCCTTCTGAGGACATCGATCTCTCAAGCTTCCCTACATCGATCGATCGATGTCCGTCTGGGGACATCGATCTCTAAGCCTGCGCCTACATCGATCGATCGATGTCCAACTGAGGACATCGATCCCTGACATCGATCGATCGATGTCCACGATTCCAGAATAGCACTTTGCAGTTTCTGCAGAATCTCAACACCGTTCAATTCCAAACTTTATGCCAACCAATCCAAGCCTAATCCCTGCTATCATTCATGCTTAAACTAAAGATTCAACGCTACACACATCGCAAACAAGATTCAAGCCTGGTACGCCCTCTTTCCCAACCTCATCAATTCCAAAAAAAATCCCAACTTTTTCCTTCCAACCTTCACAGCAACAAAATCACAATAAGAAGAGATTCAAGGGATAGGGATTTGCATGATTTCACATAATCAACAACAACAATGAATGCTTTTTCATATACATTGGCCAAATCTCGAAACGGAAGCACATAGATCATAAACAAATAATCACTACACAAAACTACTGCATGGTGATCCGATTTGATAACAAAATAGGCCAGTTTTCTTTCACAAATCGTAGGAACTTATAAGATGATTACTTGCCTGTGATTACTCGAGAACGGATTGAAGATCAGATGAGAGTTGGATGGATTCCTGGGGGAGAGTTCTCTAGGGTTGCAGAGGAGCCTCAATCGCCAAGGGAAAGGAACGTCGTTTCTTTCTGCGAATGAGGGAAAACTGACGTTAGTCAGTTTTTATATGGATGGGGGAAGATTTGGTGTTTCTAAATTATATCTATTCTCTATTTATCTTAAAGGATAAACTTAATTATCTAATCCTAAATTAAATATAAATAAATTCTAATATTAAATCTCCTCATTAATTTCTAATTAATCCTCATATTAATGCCTAAATTAATTCTCGTTGACCGTCATTAATTTCTGTAAAGTCCTTCTTTGTCTTTTAATTTCCTACGAAGGGTGCGGGGCATAACATCCCACCCCCTTACAAAAAGTTTTGTCCTCGAAACTGGCGTACCTTATTAGAAGAGGTGTGGATACAGCTCCTTCACTTGATCCTCAAGTTCCCACGTGGCTTCGCGCTCCGTATGGTTACTCCACTGAACTTTGACATACGGAATGACGCGTCGACGTATGACTTGATCTTTCCTATCCACAATCTTGATTGGATGTTCTTCGTAGGTGACATCTTCTTTCACGTCCAATGGTTGAGCTTCAAGGACATGGCTCGGGTCTGATATGTATTTCCGCAATTGGGATACGTGAAATACGTTATGGACTTGTGACAGATTCGGGGGTAAGGCGAGTCTGTATGCTCTTTCACCGACTTTACCAAGTATTTCGTAGGGTCCAATATATCTAGGGCTTAACTTGCACTTCATTCCAAATCTAGCAACTCCCTTGGTTGGTGAAACTCGTAGGTAAACCTTATCGCCTTCCTCAAACTCCAACAGTCGTCTCCTGGTGTCAGCCCAACTTTTACTGCAATCTTAAGCCACTTTGAGTCTCTCTCTTATTACTTTGACCTTTTCAACTGTTTGCTCAACCAATTCGGGTGTAGTGATCGTCCTTTCCCCAACTTCGTCCCAACAGATAGGGGACCTGCACTTACGCCCATATAACGCTTCGAATGGCGCCATGCCAATCGCACTGTGATAGCTGTTATTATAGGAGAACTCCATTAACTTCAACATGCTATCCCAGTTTCCTTTGAAATCCAAGGCGCATGATCTCATCATGTCTTCCAATGTTTTTATGGTCCTCTCGGATTGTCCATCCGTTTGCGGGTGATATGCGGTACTCATCCTCAGCTCGGTACCCATCGCCTTCTGAAATGCCCTCCAGAATTTAGAGGTAAACTTGGGGTCACGGTCCGATACAATGCTGACTGGGACTCCGTGTAGGCTCACAATGTTATCCACATATATATTGGAAAGTTTCTCATACGACGTACCATGTGGCATAGCTATAAAGTGGGCCGTCTTTGTCAATCGGTCTACAATTACCCAAATCATCTCGTTTCCATTTCTGGTCTTGGGTAGTCCCATTACGAAATCCATCGTCACGTGCTCCCACTTCCATTCTGGAATCTCTAGTGGCTTCATCAACCCACCAGGTCGTTGGTGTTCCGCTTTGACTTGTTGGCATATCAAACATCTTCCGACATATGCCGCTATTGACCTCTTCATCCCTATCCACCAATAGTTTCTTTTGAGGTCCTTATACATCTTAGTACTCCCAGGGTGGATAGACATCCTTGAGTTATGCGCTTCTTGAAGCAATTCGGTTCGAAGTTCGTCTTTACCGGGTACGCATAACCGATTCTGAAACCATAGACTTCCATCTCCTCGCAACTGGAAATCCTTTACTGATTCCGTGGATAATTTTTCGCGGATCTCTTTCAGTGCTGGGTCCTCATACTGCGCCTCTTTAATTCTGTCTACCAAGTCTGGGCTGATAGACAAAGCTGTAAGGACATTTGCCACTGAATCCACCAATTCAAGCTCCAACTCCTCTATTTCTCTTTCTAACAAAGATTGTCTCGCGTGGCTAGACTTTCTGCTCAACGCGTCCGCCACTCTGTTGGCCTTACCCGGATGGTAGTTGATGGTCAAGTCATAATCTTTGAGTAACTCCAACCATCTTCTCTGTCTCATGTTTAGCTCCTTCTGCGAGAATAGGTACTTTAAGCTCTTGTGATCAGTAAATACGGCACACTTTTCTCCGTACAAATAGTGTCTCCAGATCTTAAGAGCAAATACCACAGCTGCGAGCTCCAAGTCATGCGTCGGGTAATTCTGCTCATATGGCTTCAATTGTCTTGACGCGTACGAAATGACTCGTTCATTTTGCATCAAGACACATCCTATAAACAGAAAGTTAATTCATGACTAGCATATGTATATACAATGCATTAATTGTAATGATGTACATACCTAGTCCTTTCTTGGACGCGTCGCTATAGATCACAAAACCGTCGGTGCCGGAGGGTTGTGCCAACACCGGGGCTGTGGTCAATCTCTTCTTTAGCTCGGTAAAGCTTTGCTCGCATTCAGCAGTCCATTCGAATTTAGTCTTCTTCTGCGTAAGTCGACTCAATGGTACTGCTATCGTTGAGAATCCCTCCACAAACTTCCTATAGTAGCCTGCCAAGCCTAGGAAGCTTCTGACTTCGGTCACATTTGTGGGTCTTGGCCATTCCGTGATGGCTTCTATCTTCTTAGGATCCACAGAGATCCCATCTTCCGAAATCACGTGACCGAGGAAGGCTACATTTCTTAGCCAAAATTCACACTTGCTGAATTTGGCATAGAGGTGTTGTTGCCTCAGAATTTGCAATACCACTCTTAAATGTTCAGCATGAGCTTGTTCGTCTGGGGAATAGACCAAAATGTCATCGATGAATACCACTACAGATTGATCCAACTGCTCTCGAAACACGGTGTTCATCAAGTCCATGAAGGCCGCCGGGGCGTTAGTTAATCCAAAAGGCATCACCAAAAATTCATAATGCCCGTATCTAGTCCGAAAAGCGGTCTTAGGGACGTCTCCCGCTTTCACAAGCAACTGATGGTACCCTTGACGAAGGTCGATCTTTGAGAACCAGCGAGCTCCCTTTAATTGGTCAAATAAGTCCTCAATCCTTGGCAGAGGATATTTGTTCTTTATGGTGATCTTATTCAACTCGCGGTAATCTATACACAACCGCATGCTGCCATCTTTCTTCTTCACAAATAATACAGGAGCTCCCCAGGGTGATACACTGGGTCGGATTAATTTCTTGTCTAATAGTTCTTGAAGTTGTCCTTTTAGCTCCTTAAGTTGAGCTGGAGCCATTCTGTAGGGTGCCTTTGATATAGGCTCGGCTCCGGGTATCATCCGGAAATACGTCTTTAAATTCATTGATTACCGGAATTCGATCCATGGAGAAAACTTCCTGCTTCGCATCTAATGCATACACCATAAATCCCTCTGCTCCTTTCCGTAAAGCTTTAAAGCCCTTAATCGCCGTCAGGAATATTTTCTTTGGAGCTTTGGTTATCTTGATATTTCCTTGTACAGTGACGTCATTCATCTCAAGGTCTTTGAGAGTCACTTGCTTGAGTTTACAGTCGATATTGGCATGATTCTTGGTCAACCAATCCATGCCCAATATTACGTCAAAGTCCTTCATCGGAATAGGGACTAGTGTCACTGAAAATACTTTTCCGTCCAACTCCAACTCACAATCTTTGTACTGGTGGTGAGAAACCAGTACTTGTTCTCCTGCTGCCTGTACCCTAAATGGGTTCTCAAGCCATTCGGGTAGACAGTCAAGTCCTTTGGCGAAACGCTTAGAAATGAAGGAGTGACTAGCTCCACTATCAAACAACACATTTGCGGGTACTTTGTTAACTAGAATCACACCTAATCACAAGAGGGTAACACATGAAGATTTTCACATAACAATATACAATCATCAACTTAAAGGACTAAAATTCAGCTTAAACAACTATTATTAAACTTAAGTCGTACCTGTCACCACGTTTGCATCCTCCTGGACTTCAGCGTCCGTCATCGCGTGGACTCTTGCATTGGGCCTGCCTCTCTGCTGTGGAGCCGGCCCTGGTCCTGCAGCTTGAGGCTTAGGGTTCCATTCAGGGCAGTCCCTGATCCTATGACCCGTCTTTCCACATTTGAAACATGCACCGCTAATTTTCCAACATTCGCCCACATGTCTTTTCTGGCAGTGTGGGCACTCTGCCGGTGCTTGACGATTCTGCTGGTTCTGTTGCGGTGCCCTTTGAGCTGGCCCCGCTTGCCCCTTTCTGGGGATCTTGACCCAACGTCCGGGCCTACTCCCACTTTGCTCAACCCTCGGCCTCTTGCTCGATTCTTCACGAGCCTCTCTGTTCTGTGATCGTCGCATGTCACTCTCCACTCGGTAACATGCGTCCAGCATCTCCTCGAATGTTTTTAGACTTAACCCCACGATTGCTGTCCGTATGCGGGGGTTTAGACCCTCTTCAAATTTCAGCATTTTCATTCGGTTGTTCTCCAATACCAAGGGTGTGAACTTGCCCAAGGCATGGAATCTATCCGCATAGTCTGAAACAGTCATCCTTCCTTGTTCAAATTTATCGAACTGCCTCATCTTCTCCAAAATGGCAGTCTCAGGCACATAATAATCTTTGTAGGCCTTCACAAACTGACTCCACTGAATGGGAGGAGTCATCTTGGGCAGAATGCCGTTCCACCATGCATTTGCTCTGCCCGTCAGAAAAGGCGTGGCTACATCCACCTTGTGTTCTTCAGGCACTTGCACAAGCCTGAAGCATTTCTCTACTTCGTCCAGCCAAAACCCAGCCACCTCTGGGTCAGTGGTCCCTTCGAAATTAGGGGCATGCATCTTCCGCATCTCCCCAATGTAATACCTGATGCCGTGCTGAGGCGGTGGAGGCTGTGGTTGCGGTTGTTGCTGCTGTTGAGCAACCCCTTGTGCTATTACCGTGATAGCATCAATCAATGCTTGGGGTACTAGTACTGGAGGTGGTGGTGGTGGAGGGTTGTTGTTCCCATTTCCACCGTTTCCTTGGTTGTCACGTCTAGGAGGCATTTTCTGCAAGATCACGCATATTAGTATCCAGCAGTTCCAAAGATAAATGCCTGGGGTCCATAATGTTGTACAAGACAGAGCCCATAAGTTAAAATAAATAACGTTTATTGACTTCTATTAGTCGCGCTCATACACACACCCATCCCAATCAAACTTAAATCTAAGATTACATACTTAGACTAATAGATCAACTTAAGGTGAAGATCATATCTTAAGACTCTACATGTCATAACCTAGGTCTCCGAGGTAGATCTGAAGCCTAGGCTCTGATACCACCTGTAGCGCCCCGACCCGGACAGCGGAATCCGAACCGGTACACCCGTCGTAGCTTACTGAGAAGACTACAAGACGTCTCATCTCTCAGATACATACCATCACTGACGCAATAGAAATGAGTGCGGAAACATGTATCTTGAAATTCTAAACCATTACAGCAGTACGTCACTGATAACAAAAGTCTCAAAAGGGTAATCACAGTAATAACGACTAATCCTCAAATGAATGAATGAACTGAAGTAAATGACAACTATCTCAACTAGCACCCAACACGTCCCTATATATCCCATTCAGCCCACTCGCCGTTGTCTTCAATAAATATCATGTCGTAGCTAGGCTCATCTGCAAAGACAAAGGCAGTACCCTTAGCGAAAAACTCTAGCAAGTAACCCGCTTATAAGACATACGGGATCAACACATGGCAAGACATGAGTAATAGGTAATTCAAGGGAATTGTGGGGCACATGTCTTGTAAACTTCCAAATGTAGAAATAAGTCACGTAATAGCAAGTACAGCAACTCGAAATGCAATTAACAAACCAATATCAATCAATTAACGTGAGCATTCATTCCACAACAACTCTCGTGATGCGTGTCAAAATATGCACTACACTACACAATCACATATGCATGAACCTTTTCTTTTCAAATCAATGCAATGCATGTCACAATGTCCGGTTCCTACCTCATTACCTTGTAACGCACCCCGGCTTATATTTCCATCCCGGTTAACGTTACAAGCTCATATGCTCTGTGATGCACCTCGGCTTATATTTCCATCCCGATTAACATCACAGATCTCGTAAAACTCTACAATGCACCTCGGCTTAAATTTCCATCCCGATTAACATTGTAGAGGACTTTATACCCTGTAACGCACCCCGGCTTATATTTCCATCCCGGTTAACGTTACGGTATTTTGTGTCCTGCAATGCACCCCGGCTTATATTTCCATCCCGGTTAACATTGCAGTTCACCTTCGCAAATCTGTGCCGAAGCACATCTCTTTTTCAAAACTTTATGCAATGCACGTGCCATGATGCAAGACTCCTTATTTCAATCACACTTTTCGTTCACATACGCAATTCACATTCACATGCGCAAGTACAAATAACACAAAAGAGTTCACTAGCTTATTCGTCAACACTTAGACTTCAACTAGCTCATCAACACTTAACCTTGATTCTAAAGTTCACAGCCCAACGAGAGCATCCCTATCTTTCCTTCATTGAGCTCTAAGACACCTTGTACGTTCATTTCCTAACCCTCCTAAGTCACTTCCGTTGAAACTCGGTTCGAGAACCCATTGAAGACACCAATATTGATTCACCATCCTAGATCATGTTCCCAAGACTTAGACTATCGTTAATCAGGTCTTAAGAAGCCTCTAAGGTCACCCAAGGACTTCCCGAACTTCCCTCTTTCTTCCTCTATTTTCCACAAAACTGATGGACTTCATCCCCTGCTTCGATCGATCGATGTCCAGCTGAGAACATCGATCCCTCCACTTCGATTGATCGATGTCCAACTTGGGACATCGATCTCTCAGACTCACCCAACATCGATCGATCGATGTCCTTCTGAGGACATCGATCTCTCAAGCTTCCCTACATCGATCGATCGATGTCCGTCTGGGGACATCGATCTCTAAGCCTGCGCCTACATCGATCGATCGATGTCCAACTGAGGACATCGATCCCTGACATCGATCGATCGATGTCCACGATTCCAGAATAGCACTTTGCAGTTTCTGCAGAATCTCAACACCGTTCAATTCCAAACTTTATGCCAACCAATCCAAGCCTAATCCCTGCTATCATTCATGCTTAAACTAAAGATTCAACGCTACACACATCGCAAACAAGATTCAAGCCTGGTACGCCCTCTTTCCCAACCTCATCAATTCCAAAAAAAATCCCAACTTTTTCCTTCCAACCTTCACAGCAACAAAATCACAATAAGAAGAGATTCAAGGGATAGGGATTTGCATGATTTCACATAATCAACAACAACAATGAATGCTTTTTCATATACATTGGCCAAATCTCGAAACGGAAGCACATAGATCATAAACAAATAATCACTACACAAAACTACTGCATGGTGATCCGATTTGATAACAAAATAGGCCAGTTTTCTTTCACAAATCGTAGGAACTTATAAGATGATTACTTGCCTGTGATTACTCGAGAACGGATTGAAGATCAGATGAGAGTTGGATGGATTCCTGGGGGAGAGTTCTCTAGGGTTGCAGAGGAGCCTCAATCGCCAAGGGAAAGGAACGTCGTTTCTTTCTGCGAATGAGGGAAAACTGACGTTAGTCAGTTTTTATATGGATGGGGGAAGATTTGGTGTTTCTAAATTATATCTATTCTCTATTTATCTTAAAGGATAAACTTAATTATCTAATCCTAAATTAAATATAAATAAATTCTAATATTAAATCTCCTCATTAATTTCTAATTAATCCTCATATTAATGCCTAAATTAATTCTCGTTGACCGTCATTAATTTCTGTAAAGTCCTTCTTTGTCTTTTAATTTCCTACGAAGGGTGCGGGGCATAACATCCCACCCCCTTACAAAAAGTTTTGTCCTCGAAACTGGCGTACCTTATTAGAAGAGGTGTGGATACAGCTCCTTCACTTGATCCTCAAGTTCCCACGTGGCTTCGCGCTCCGTATGGTTACTCCACTGAACTTTGACATACGGAATGACGCGTCGACGTATGACTTGATCTTTCCTATCCACAATCTTGATTGGATGTTCTTCGTAGGTGACATCTTCTTTCACGTCCAATGGTTGAGCTTCAAGGACATGGCTCGGGTCTGATATGTATTTCCGCAATTGGGATACGTGAAATACGTTATGGACTTGTGACAGATTCGGGGGTAAGGCGAGTCTGTATGCTCTTTCACCGACTTTACCAAGTATTTCGTAGGGTCCAATATATCTAGGGCTTAACTTGCACTTCATTCCAAATCTAGCAACTCCCTTGGTTGGTGAAACTCGTAGGTAAACCTTATCGCCTTCCTCAAACTCCAACAGTCGTCTCCTGGTGTCAGCCCAACTTTTACTGCAATCTTAAGCCACTTTGAGTCTCTCTCTTATTACTTTGACCTTTTCAACTGTTTGCTCAACCAATTCGGGTGTAGTGATCGTCCTTTCCCCAACTTCGTCCCAACAGATAGGGGACCTGCACTTACGCCCATATAACGCTTCGAATGGCGCCATGCCAATCGCACTGTGATAGCTGTTATTATAGGAGAACTCCATTAACTTCAACATGCTATCCCAGTTTCCTTTGAAATCCAAGGCGCATGATCTCATCATGTCTTCCAATGTTTTTATGGTCCTCTCGGATTGTCCATCCGTTTGCGGGTGATATGCGGTACTCATCCTCAGCTCGGTACCCATCGCCTTCTGAAATGCCCTCCAGAATTTAGAGGTAAACTTGGGGTCACAGTCCGATACAATGCTGACTGGGACTCCGTGTAGGCTCACAATGTTATCCACATATATATTGGAAAGTTTCTCATACGACGTACCATGTGGCATAGCTATAAAGTGGGCCGTCTTTGTCAATCGGTCTACAATTACCCAAATCATCTCGTTTCCATTTCTGGTCTTGGGTAGTCCCATTACGAAATCCATCGTCACGTGCTCCCACTTCCATTCTGGAATCTCTAGTGGCTTCATCAACCCACCAGGTCGTTGGTGTTCCGCTTTGACTTGTTGGCATATCAAACATCTTCCGACATATGCCGCTATTGACCTCTTCATCCCTATCCACCAATAGTTTCTTTTGAGGTCCTTATACATCTTAGTACTCCCAGGGTGGATAGACATCCTTGAGTTATGCGCTTCTTGAAGCAATTCGGTTCGAAGTTCGTCTTTACCGGGTACGCATAACCGATTCTGAAACCATAGACTTCCATCTCCTCGCAACTGGAAATCCTTTACTGATTCCGTGGATAATTTTTCGCGGATCTCTTTCAGTGCTGGGTCCTCATACTGCGCCTCTTTAATTCTGTCTACCAAGTCTGGGCTGATAGACAAAGCTGTAAGGACATTTGCCACTGAATCCACCAATTCAAGCTCCAACTCCTCTATTTCTCTTTCTAACAAAGATTGTCTCGCGTGGCTAGACTTTCTGCTCAACGCGTCCGCCACTCTGTTGGCCTTACCCGGATGGTAGTTGATGGTCAAGTCATAATCTTTGAGTAACTCAAACCATCTTCTCTGTCTCATGTTTAGCTCCTTCTGCGAGAATAGGTACTTTAAGCTCTTGTGATCAGTAAATACGGCACACTTTTCTCCGTACAAATAGTGTCTCCAGATCTTAAGAGCAAATACCACAGCTGCGAGCTCCAAGTCATGCGTCGGGTAATTCTGCTCATATGGCTTCAATTGTCTTGACGCGTACGAAATGACTCGTTCATTTTGCATCAAGACACATCCTATAAACAGAAAGTTAATTCATGACTAGCATATGTATATACAATGCATTAATTGTAATGATGTACATACCTAGTCCTTTCTTGGACGTGTCGCTATAGATCACAAAACCGTCGGTGCCGGAGGGTTGTGCCAACACCGGGGCTGTGGTCAATCTCTTCTTTAGCTCGGTAAAGCTTTGCTCGCATTCAGCAGTCCATTCGAATTTAGTCTTCTTCTGCGTAAGTCGACTCAATGGTACTGCTATCGTTGAGAATCCCTCCACAAACTTCCTATAGTAGCCTGCCAAGCCTAGGAAGCTTCTGACTTCGGTCACATTTGTGGGTCTTGGCCATTCCGTGATGGCTTCTATCTTCTTAGGATCCACAGAGATCCCATCTTCCGAAATCACGTGACCGAGGAAGGCTACATTTCTTAGCCAAAATTCACACTTGCTGAATTTGGCATAGAGGTGTTGTTGCCTCAGAATTTGCAATACCACTCTTAAATGTTCAGCATGAGCTTGTTCGTCTGGGGAATAGACCAAAATGTCATCGATGAATACCACTACAGATTGATCCAACTGCTCTCGAAACACGGTGTTCATCAAGTCCATGAAGGCCGCCGGGGCGTTAGTTAATCCAAAAGGCATCACCAAAAATTCATAATGCCCGTATCTAGTCCGAAAAGCGGTCTTAGGGACGTCTCCCGCTTTCACAAGCAACTGATGGTACCCTTGACGAAGGTCGATCTTTGAGAACCAGCGAGCTCCCTTTAATTGGTCAAATAAGTCCTCAATCCTTGGCAGAGGATATTTGTTCTTTATGGTGATCTTATTCAACTCGCGGTAATCTATACACAACCGCATGCTGCCATCTTTCTTCTTCACAAATAATACAGGAGCTCCCCAGGGTGATACACTGGGTCGGATTAATTTCTTGTCTAATAGTTCTTGAAGTTGTCCTTTTAGCTCCTTAAGTTGAGCTGGAGCCATTCTGTAGGGTGCCTTTGATATAGGCTCGGCTCCGGGTATCATCCGGAAATACGTCTTTAAATTCATTGATTACCGGAATTCGATCCATGGAGGGAACTTCCTGCTTCGCATCTAATGCATACACCATAAATCCCTCTGCTCCTTTCCGTAAAGCTTTAAAGCCCTTAATCGCCGTCAGGAATATTTTCTTTGGAGCTTTGGTTATCTTGATATTTCCTTGTACAGTGACGTCATTCATCTCAAGGTCTTTGAGAGTCACTTGCTTGAGTTTACAGTCGATATTGGCATGATTCTTGGTCAGCCAATCCATGCCCAATATTACGTCAAAGTCCTTCATCGGAATAGGGACTAGTGTCACTGAAAATACTTTTCCGTCCAACTCCAACTCACAATCTTTGTACTGGTGGTGAGAAACCAGTACTTGTTCTCCTGCTGCCTGTACCCTAAATGGGTTCTCAAGCCATTCGGGTAGACAGTCAAGTCCTTTGGCGAAACGCTTAGAAATGAAGGAGTGACTAGCTCCACTATCAAACAACACATTTGCGGGTACTTTGTTAACTAGAATCACACCTAATCACAAGAGGGTAACACATGAAGATTTTCACATAACAATATACAATCATCAACTTAAAGGACTAAAATTCAGCTTAAACAACTATTATTAAACTTAAGTCGTACCTGTCACCACGTTTGCATCCTCCTGGACTTCAGCGTCCGTCATCGCGTGGACTCTTGCATTGGGCCTGCCTCTCTGCTGTGGAGCCGGCCCTGGTCCTGCAGCTTGAGGCTTAGGGTTCCATTCAGGGCAGTCCCTGATCCTATGACCCGTCTTTCCACATTTGAAACATGCACCGCTAATTTTCCAACATTCGCCCACATGTCTTTTCTGGCAGTGTGGGCACTCTGCCGGTGCTTGACGATTCTGCTGGTTCTGTTGCGGTGCCCTTTGAGCTGGCCCCGCTTGCCCCTTTCTGGGGATCTTGACCCAACGTCCGGGCCTACTCCCACTTTGCTCAACCCTCGGCCTCTTGCTTGATTCTTCACGAGCCTCTCTGTTCTGTGATCGTCGCATGTCACTCTCCACTCGGTAACATGCGTCCAGCATCTCCTCGAATGTTTTTAGACTTAACCCCACGATTGCTGTCCGTATGCGGGGGTTTAGACCCTCTTCAAATTTCAGCATTTTCATTCGGTTGTTCTCCAATACCAAGGGTGTGAACTTGCCCAAGGCATGGAATCTATCCGCATAGTCTGAAACAGTCATCCTTCCTTGTTCAAATTTATCGAACTGCCTCATCTTCTCCAAAATGGCAGTCTCAGGCACATAATAATCTTTGTAGGCCTTCACAAACTGACTCCACTGAATGGGAGGAGTCATCTTGGGCAGAATGCCGTTCCACCATGCATTTGCTCTGCCCGTCAGAAAAGGCGTGGCTACATCCACCTTGTGTTCTTCAGGCACTTGCACAAGCCTGAAGCATTTCTCTACTTCGTCCAGCCAAAACCCAGCCACCTCTGGGTCAGTGGTCCCTTCGAAATTAGGGGCATGCATCTTCCGCATCTCCCCAATGTAATACCTGATGCCGTGCTGAGGCGGTGGAGGCTGTGGTTGCGGTTGTTGCTGCTGTTGAGCAACCCCTTGTGCTATTACCGTGATAGCATCAATCAATGCTTGGGGTACTAGTACTGGAGGTGGTGGTGGTGGAGGGTTGTTGTTCCCATTTCCACCGTTTCCTTGGTTGTCACGTCTAGGAGGCATTTTCTGCAAGATCACGCATATTAGTATCCAGCAGTTCCAAAGATAAATGCCTGGGGTCCATAATGTTGTACAAGACAGAGCCCATAAGTTAAAATAAATAACGTTTATTGACTTCTATTAGTCGCGCTCATACACACACCCATCCCAATCAAACTTAAATCTAAGATTACATACTTAGACTAATAGATCAACTTAAGGTGAAGATCATATCTTAAGACTCTACATGTCATAACCTAGGTCTCCGAGGTAGATCTGAAGCCTAGGCTCTGATACCACCTGTAGCGCCCCGACCCGGACAGCGGAATCCGAACCGGTACACCCGTCGTAGCTTACTGAGAAGACTACAAGACGTCTCATCTCTCAGATACATACCATCACTGACGCAATAGAAATGAGTGCGGAAACATGTATCTTGAAAGTCTAAACCATTACAGCAGTACGTCACTGATAACAAAAGTCTCAAAAGGGTAATCACAGTAATAACGACTAATCCTCAAATGAATGAATGAGCTGAAGTAAATGACAACTATCTCAACTAGCACCCAACACGTCCCTATATATCCCATTCAGCCCACTCGCCGTTGTCTTCAATAAATATCATGTCGTAGCTAGGCTCATCTGCAAAGACAAAGGCAGTACCCTTAGCGAAAAACGCTAGCAAGTAACCCGCTTATAAGACATACGGGATCAACACATGGCAAGACATGAGTAATAGGTAATTCAAGGGAATTGTGGGGCACATGTCTTGTAAACTTCCAAATGTAGAAATGAGTCACGTAATAGCAAGTACAGCAACTCGAAATGCAATTAACAAACCAATATCAATCAATTAACATTAGCATTCATTCCACAACAACTCTCGTGATGCGTGTCAAAATATGCACTACACTACACAATCACATATGCATGAACCTTTTCTTTTCAAATCAATGCAATGCATGTCACAATGTCCGGTTCCTACCTCATTACCTTGTAACGCACCCCGGCTTATATTTCCATCCCGGTTAACGTTACAAGCTCATATGCTCTGTGATGCACCTCGGCTTATATTTCCATCCCGATTAACATCACAGATCTCGTAAAACTCTACAATGCACCTCGGCTTAAATTTCCATCCCGATTAACATTGTAGAGGACTTTATACCCTGTAACGCACCCCGGCTTATATTTCCATCCCGGTTAACGTTACGGTATTTTGTGTCCTGCAATGCACCCCGGCTTATATTTCCATCCCGGTTAACATTGCAGTTCACCTTCGCAAATCTGTGCCGAAGCACATCTCTTTTTCAAAACTTTATGCAATGCACGTGCCATGATGCAAGACTCCTTATTTCAATCACACTTTTCGTTCACATACGCAATTCACATTCACATGCGCAAGTACAAATAACACACAAGAGTTCACTAGCTTATTCGTCAACACTTAGACTTCAACTAGCTCATCAACACTTAACCTTGATTCTAAAGTTCACAGCCCAACGAGAGCATCCCTATCTTTCCTTCATTGAGCTCTAAGACACCTTGTACGTTCATTTCCTAACCCTCCTAAGTCACTTCCGTTGAAACTCGGTTTGAGAACCCATTGAAGACACCAATATTGATTCACCATCCTAGATCATGTTCCCAAGACTTAGACTATCGTTAATCAGGTCTTAAGAAGCCTCTAAAGTCACCCAAGGACTTCCCGAACTTCCCTCTTTCTTCCTCTATTTTCCACAAAACTGATGGACTTCATCCCCTACTTCGATCGATCGATGTCCAGCTGAGAACATCGATCCCTCCACTTCGATTGATCGATGTCCAACTTGGGACATCGATCTCTCAGACTCACCCAACATCGATCGATCGATGTCCTTCTGAGGACATCGATCTCTCAAGCTTCCCTACATCGATCGATCGATGTCCGTCTGGGGACATCGATCTCTCAGCCTGCGCCTACATCGATCGATCGATGTCCAACTGAGGACATCGATCGATCGATGTCCACGATTCCAGAATAGCACTTTGCAGTTTCTGCAGAATCTCAACACCGTTCAATTCCAAACTTTATGCCAACCAATCCAAGCCTAAGCCCTGCTATCATTCATGCTTAAACTAAAGATTCAACGCTACACACATCGCAAACAAGATTCAAGCCTGGTACGCCCTCTTTCCCAACCTCATCAATTCCAAAAAAAATCCCACCTTTTTCCTTCCAACCTTCACAGCAACAAAATCACAATAAGAAGAGATTCAAGGGATAGGGATTTGCATGATTTCACATAATCAACAACAACAACGAATGCTTTTTCATATACATTGGCCAAATCTCGAAACGGAAGCACATAGATCATAAACAAATAATCACTACACGAAACTACTGCATGGTGATCCGATTTGATAACAAAATAGGCCAGTTTTCTTTCACAAATCGTAGGAACTTATAAGATGATTACTTGCCTGTGATTACTCGAGAACGGATTGAAGATCAGATGAGAATTGGATGGATTCCTGGGGGAGAGTTCTCTAGGGTTGCAGAGGAGCCTCAATCGCCAAGGGAAAGGAACGTCGTTTCTTTCTGCGAATGAGGGAAAACTGACGTTAGTCAGTTTTTATATGGATGGGGGAAGATTTGGTGTTTCTAAATTATATCTATTCTCTATTTATCTTAAAGGATAAACTTAATTATCTAATCCTAAATTAAATATAAATAAATTCTAATATTAAATCTCCTCATTAATTTCTAATTAATCCTCATATTAATGCCTAAATTAATTCTCGTTGACCGTCATTAATTTCTGTAAAGTCCTTCTTTGTCTTTTAATTTCCTACGAAGGGTGCGGGGCATAACATCCCACCCCCTTACAAAAAGTTTTGTCCTCGAAACTGGCGTACCTTATTAGAAGAGGTGTGGATACAGCTCCTTCACTTGATCCTCAAGTTCCCACGTGGCTTCGCGCTCCGTATGGTTACTCCACTGAACTTTGACATACGGAATGACGCGTCGGCGTATGACTTGATCTTTCCTATCCACAATCTTGATTGGATGTTCTTCGTAGGTGACATCTTCTTTCACGTCCAATGGTTGAGCTTCAAGGACATGGCTCGGGTCTGATATGTGTTTCCGTAATTGGGATACGTGAAATACGTTATGCACTTGTGACAGATTCGGGGGTAAGGCGAGTCTGTATGCTCTTTCACCGACTTTACCAAGTATTTCGTAGGGTCCAATATATCTAGGGCTTAACTTGCACTTCATTCCAAATCTAGCAACTCCCTTGGTTGGTGAAACTCGTAGGTAAACCTTATCGCCTTCCTCAAACTCCAACAGTCGTCTCCTTGTGTCAGCCCAACTTTTACTGCAATCTTGAGCCACTTTGAGTCTCTCTCTTATTACTTTGACCTTTTCAACTGTTTGCTCAACCAATTCGGATGTAGTGATCGTCCTTTCCCCAACTTCGTCCCAACAGATAGGGGACCTGCACTTACGCCCATATAACGCTTCGAATGGCGCCATGCCAATCGCACTGTGATAGCTGTTATTATAGGAGAACTCCATTAAATCCCAGTTTCCTTTGAAATCCAAGGCGCATGATCTCATCATGTCTTCCAATGTTTTTATGGTCCTCTCGGATTGTCCATCCGTTTGCGGGTGATATGCGGTACTCATCCTCAGCTCGGTACCCATCGCCTTCTGAAATGCCCTCCAGAATTTAGAGGTAAACTTAGGGTCACGGTCCGATACAATGCTGACTGGGACTCCGTGTAGGCTCACAATGTTATCCACATATATATTGGAAAGTTTCTCATACGACGTACCATGTGGCATTGCTATAAAGTGGGCCGTCTTTGTCAATCGGTCTACAATTACCCAAATCATCTCGTTTCCATTTCTGGTCTTGGGTAGTCCCATTACGAAATCCATCGTCACGTGCTCCCACTTCCATTCTGGAATCTCTAGTGGCTTCATCAACCCACCAGGTCGTTGGTGTTCCGCTTTGACTTGTTGGCATATCAAACATCTTCCGACATATGCCGCTATTGACCTCTTCATCCCTATCCACCAATAGTTTCTTTTGAGGTCCTTATACATCTTAGTACTCCCAGGGTGGATAGACATCCTGGAGTTATGCGCTTCTTGAAGCAATTCGGTTCGAAGTCCGTCTTTACCGGGTACGCATAACCGATTCTGAAACCATAGACTTCCATCTCCTCGCAACTGGAAATCCTTTACTGATTCCGTGGATAATTTTTCGCGGATCTCTTTCAGTGCTGGGTCCTCATACTGCGCCTCTTTAATTCTGTCTACCAAGTCTGGGCTGATAGACAAAGCTGTAAGGACATTTGCCACTGAATCCACCAATTCAAGCTCCAACTCCTCTATTTCTCTTTCTAACAAAGATTGTCTCGCGTGGCTAGACTTTCTGCTCAACGCGTCCGCCACTCTGTTGGCCTTACCCGGATGGTAGTTGATGGTCAAGTCATAATCTTTGAGTAACTCCAACCATCTTCTCTGTCTCATGTTTAGCTCCTTCTGCGAGAATAGGTACTTTAAGCTCTTGTGATCAGTAAATACGGCACACTTTTCTCCGTACAAATAGTGTCTCCAGATCTTAAGAGCAAATACCAGAATATAAAGGAGGTTTTCTGTATAGAAGTTGATAAGGAGTTTCATTGTTCAACAAGGGTGTGGGAGTCAAATTTATCAGATATACAGAATGCTGAATACAAAATCCCCAATAGTCTGAGTGTATATTAGACTGAAATCTAAGAGCCCTAGCCATTAAAAGTATATGTTGATTTTTTCTTTCGACAGTGCAGTTTTTGGTGGGGTGTATACACAACTTGACTGATTTATAATGCCTTTGGAAGCATAAAATTGGTTCATATTGAATTCCTGTCCATTGTCAGTTCTAATCACTTTAATATGAGAACGGAATTGAACCAAGACATACTCATAGAAACTATGCATAATAGACCTAGTCTCAGATTTATTCTTAATCAAGACACCTAACAAAACCTACTGTCATCATCTATAATTGTAAGAAAGTAATTTTGCTTGTACGTTGTGGGGTATCTGTAAGGTCCCCAAATGTCAACATGTATAAGGGAAAAAGAGGCTGAAGATACAGAAGAAGAAATAGGGAATGCACTTCTCCTTTGTTTAGCTAATGGACACATTGTACATTTGCTCAGTTCATCATACTCTACAACCACTGTTGGGTCCAGCTTGTGTACTTCTCTAAGTCTGGCAAGAGATGTGTGTCCTAGCATGGCATGTCATATCCAAGAAGGTGAAGAAGTGACTGAAAGAATCTTTGAGTGAAAGGTGACCTTGGGAGTCCCATGAAGATGATAAAGCCCATGGTTCTCTTCAGCTGAACCAATCATCTTCCTGGTCCTTAGGTCCTGAATAGAAAAAAGATTATAATGGAATGAAACAACAATATATTTGAGTTTGGTCAATTTACTCAGATAGCAGGTTAAATGGAAATGATGGAACATAAAAGACATCTGTAAGAATTAACTCTGGATTAAGCTGAAGTGTGCCAATATGAGAAACTTTGATAAGAGACTTATCTCGGAGTTTTACAAAATAAATGGGGAGAGAAAACATGATTTAAGGGGGAGAGAGAAGCATGATTTAAGGGGAAGAACGATATAAAATTCAAATTTTATATTTTTGCATAATTGTAGGGGGCGGCCACATTTAAATCATGAACCAATGTTATTTTACAAATAATCAAAATGGGAAGATTGTTGAAAAAAAGGGTTTGAGTGATTTAAAAATGCATGATTTAAATGTTACGTGGAAATGCATGAATATATATATTATTGCCATACTAACAAGCCATGAAGCGTTAAAGCTTACATCATATGGCAAATATATGTTGTCTTTGTACTAATTTCAGGTGCCACAATTAATGAACTAAACTAGTTCACTAAGTGAGGTGCTTAAGTTAATCAACTAACTAGTTCATTGAATGAAGACATATTTAAAGAAAGCTATATGGAAACATATTTGAGAATGGAAAGTCTTCTCCCCATTCCATTCACACGCCTAATATATATAATATATATATCCATATTTTTTTAAAAGACACTATACACATATATTCCGAGGTACCACCGACACGTCACATATATTATAAACGTATGTTAACATCACATCACTATGTACACCTCATATTCATTAGTAAATTAAGGTCTTATATCATATGATATAAATCATGGTGACATCAAAATTATAACGACATGTTACAAGGCCATAAACTGAAAAATTGTCGTATCGGAGGACTACCGAAACTTCACCGACATGTCACGTACTTAGAAGATAAAGATGGTCAGCCCAATACATCAAAAATTCTTAAAACTTTAATGGCTCACATGATACAAACAGCCACTAAGTCAAACTATGTTGGCACATACAAATCACCCACAATTTAGGCAAAATTTCTGGAGATTTCGAATTCCAATCTATTTTGGGCACATGGATGTTTTTCCTTAGCCACATGAGCTGAATATACACTTTATTATATTTATATTATGAGTGACATAATATATATTACATGTGCAAGAAGTTTGAAATTAGTCGGAGAAAAAATCATGTAATCTACGATAGTCGAAAATTCTGTTTTCTACGAACATACACACATGGGACGTTTTTGGCATAGGAGTAACATGTAACTAGACACATTTTACACATTCAAGACATGTTAGAGTAGTCTAGAAAATTCAAAGTAGGGCTGATTATTATTTTCCATATATGTGTAAATATTGTGCATCATTTGACAAAGCTTGCCAAAATAAAATTTCAGCACATGTGCAGCTCATCATACATGCCTACTACATCTTTGTTGGAGCCAAGGTGGAGCATATTTGGTGCTTCAATTGGTGTAAGATATGCCACATAAGATTGATGACATTGAAGAGGGCACCACACAAGGAAAGAATTCAAAAGAGACATGCTGAAAATTTCAGCACATGGTACTATAGTGGGGCGATTTTTTCCCTTGATTTCACTTCAATTTGTCTTCCAAAATTGAGGGAGGGATTAATGTGTGATTGTATGGTAATGTGTGATTGTATGGTAATGTTTTGAATAAAGTTGAGTACATGTTTTCAGTTTTTTTAGAATTTAAAGCTCACTACAAGAATGCCAAGGTGGACCAATCAGCAAGTAACAACTAAGTAAGGTCAAGTCATTCTTCCAATCATATTGCACCAAGAAAGCAAGATTGTGTCATCTTCTACACAAGGAAATCTTCCAAGGACATTAAAGACAATTCTCAAGAAGGAAGAAAGCCCTAAGGGGGGCGGCCAAGAAGAGATGAAAAGGCGAGATAGTGCAAGAAAAGGCCAAACTACAATTCACACTCTGCCAAGTGCAAAAAGATAGACTACTTTCTTCTTCTCCATTTCTTTCTTTTAATTGTTAGTCTCAAGCCTATGCTCATATATTCTACATATTGTATAGGCTTTGAATATACCACCCATACACGTTAAATTGTTGTAAAAGGTTGATCAAGGTGTGATCAAACCTTCATTTGATTGGTGGCGGTGTTCGTGATCTATTTGCTTGATTATTTTGGTTGTAAAAGGGTGGAGTTAGTGTTTAACTCCAGTCACCCTTATGGTAAGGTGTTTGTTGTGTTTAGTGATAACCGAAGAAGGTGTCCTCGAAGACTGGAGTAGGTTCTTTTAACCAAACCAGTATAAAATTCTTGGTGTTGTTACTTTTCAGCACTTTGCTTTCAGTTTCTATTTTTCCTCATCGTTTTCATTGCAACAGTAAAAATAGTAAACGATTTTCAAAAATTATAAAATTTTTCAGAAACATAGAAACATGTCCTAGTTTTTATTTGGAACAAGTTTAACCTTATTTGAATAAGTATAAGTCATTCAAACATAATACTTCAGAGACTAGTGCAATCTGATTTTCAGATTTGCAAAAGTTGAGAATATCAACGTGATTCACACACTTAAAAAGAATTTTCAAAAACTGTTTCAAATCATTAAA
Source organism: Eustoma russellianum (assembly GCA_036186865.1). Lineage (NCBI taxonomy): Eukaryota > Viridiplantae > Streptophyta > Magnoliopsida > Gentianales > Gentianaceae > Eustoma > Eustoma russellianum. Next base: position 27,117,221 of record AP025055.1, read on the forward strand.
ATAGACATCTTGAGGGTCTTATCATAAACTTTTCAGAACATTTAGAGTTACAAATTAATAGGAATAAATTTTTCAATTCGGAGTACAGTTTCTGGCAGATTTGCGTATTCTTACCAAAAACATATTTTCAAGGATTTAGGCTTGGAGGTGTAATTTTAAATTTTCGTGAGTCACTTGTAACATCTATGTAGAGAAAAAGGGTTTGAGTGATTTTCAAATACATGATTTAAATGTGCATAAAAACGAGCATAAGATAAAACGTGCATGATATAAACAATCGTGTGCATGATATTGCTTAGTACTTGTCTTATTTAGCTCATATATTATGTTGCCGTACTAACGAGCCATGAAGCGTTAAAACTTACATCATATGGCAAACATTTGTTGTGTCTATACTATTTTCAGGTGCCACTATTAATGAACTAAACTAGTTCATTAAGTGAAGTACTTAGTTTAATAAACTAAGTAGTTCATTAAAGGAAGCCACATTTGGAAAAGACACAAAGGCAACAAGGCTAAGGAAGGAAAGTTTTCTCCTCCTCCCATCTTAAATATATACACGCTATATACACATATATTACATATATTTTCAGATTTTTTTTAAAAAGGCACATACACATATATTCCAACGCACTACCGACACGTTATATATTTTACGTACGTACGTTAACGTCACACCACTATACTTAACTCATATTTATGAGTATATTCAGGTCTTATATCATATGATATAAGATATGGTGATGACAAATTAAACACGACACGATAAAAGGTTCTAAACCGAAAATTGTCGTATCGAACGAATACCGAAACTTCGCCAACGTGTCACGTACTTGCCATAAATAAATGGCCAGCCCCTATACTTCAAAAATTGATGAAAATTTCGTGCACTACATGTAATATTCAGCCAAAAATACTTTCCATGTTGGCACACACAAATCATTCCACATTAAGGCCAAAATGTGAAGATTCCAAGTTTAATTTTGTCACATGTTAATGGTACCACTTTAGACCAGCAAAGTGCTGAGATTTAAAGTATATATTATATATATTATGTAATATATATAGCATGTGCAAAAGTTGGAATTTAAATTAGAGAAAAATCGGGTAATCGATAAATATCGAAAATTCGGTTTTCTACGCACACAACACATGGAACGTTTTTGGTACATCATGTGACACGTATCTAGACACTTTTTACATGTGATATACATCTTAAAGTGTTCTAGAAAATTAAATTAAGGGCTGATTGGAATATAACATGTGTGTATTATTAAATATGCATTATTTTACAAAGTTAGCAAAAATAAATTTCAGCACATACACAAGCATTTCCAACGCCACCCACAGCTGATATGGAGCTTATTTGGAGCCTTGTTGGCATATTGATTGGTCAAGGATCAATCATACAATGTTGGTGAATTGAAGAGAGAAGCTACAAATGGTAAGAATTCAAAATTTGTCTCTCTTATATCACATGCTGAAAATTTCAGCATGCTAAATAGTGCTGGCCGATTTTATGACATTAAGATGATATATTTCATCATCTTTTATTGTGTGATTGATTGGAAGAAGAAGTGGAAATGATTTGAATATTATTTAAATTAATAAAGTGTGATATTTTACACATCAGCATGTGTGAAGACATGGTGGCCGAATTTGAGAGCATAAAGATGTCCATATTCATTTCTCATGTGATAGTAATATTTACCATTAATTGGTGATTCATTTTAATGAGAAAAATCAAAGAAAAATGGTAAAGATTTGAACTTTATTCCCATGTGTCACATGCTGAATTTTCCGCATGGCAATAAGACATTATAGTCGATTGTTTTCTCTAGCAAGGAAGGATTTGATGTCTTGCAATTTATGTGATATATCTTATGATTTATGGAAGTTATTTTGTGATGATTTTGGCACATGTTTAAGTAAAATTCTCAGATTTTTTCCAAGTCATCAATGATGACAACATTCATCCAATGAGAAGGTGCCAAGTAAGCGAAGACTAAATGATCATCCAATAAGAAGATGCCAAGTAAGCAAGACATTGTCACGATGATGTCTTACACTCTCTCAAGGACTTAAAAGATAATTTTCAAGAAGGGGAGACACACCAAGGGGGATGGCTGTACCATGTTAAAAGGAAAGAGAAGAGAGCAAACAAAACAAGGCCAAGCATTGCAAATCAAAGTGATCAAAAAGCCTAGCTCTTCTTCTTCTACATTTTCTTTCTTTCTTTCTTCTTGTAAGCCTATTGTATTCATATCTTTCAATCTTTAATAGGCTTGATATATACCACCACATATTCCATATCTTTGTAAAAGATTGATCAAGGTGTGATCAATCTTCATTCTTGCAAGGTGGTGGTGTTCGTGCGAATTGTATTTGTCGTACAAGGTTTGTAAAGGGTTGGAGTTGGTGTGTAACTCCATCAACCCTGCGGTAAGGTGTTTTTGAGTTGTGTGATTAGTGTGAACCAAGGAAGGTGTCCCTTGAAGACTGGAGTAGGTTGTTGATAACCGAACCAGTATAAAATTCTTGGTGTCATTTACTTTCAGCATTTACTTTTCAGTTACTGCACTGATTACCCTTCTTGTTCGCATTCGTAAAAATAGTTAACGAATTTCAAAAATCACGAAAATTTTCAGAAATGTACTTACACGTTCTAGGGTTAATTTGGCACAAGTTTCAACCCTTTTGGATAAGTATAAGTCAATCAAACATCAAAAGTTCTGAGACTAGTGCAGTCTGATTGTCAGACTTGCAAAGGTTGAGACTTTGATTGTAGTTGACCTACTTCCCAAAAGAATTTTGCAAAACTGTTTCAACCCACTTAAATATAGTATATAAGGAGTTAGTGGTCAAATGTTCAGAGCATTTGGACGTTCACACAAATAGGAATAAATTTTTCAAAACCGACTACCGTTTCTGGCAGATTCGCACAATCTGATTACCAACGGTTTTTGAAGGGGTTAAAGGTTGAATTTTAATTTGAAATTTTTAGGGGACCCTCATAACATCTGAGGCTAAGTTCTCTCAAAATTTCAGAATTTTGGAGACCTCTAACCTGGTTTTAAAAACGTTTTAAAACAGGTCCTGAAAACAGAATCTGTTTTCAGAAGTTGAATTGTTCAAGTTTAAAGAAATTTTAAAAATCAAACTTTCCGCACCACCTATTCAACCCCCCTTCTAGTGGTGCCTTGCAGATCCTACAATCTAAGAGTACAACTTCACCAAATTTCATAATTATTGGAAGTCTACAACTAGGTCATTTAAGTAACTCAAATAAGGATATGAAAACAGAAACTGTTTTCAGAAGTGAGTAATTTGGGTCAAAAACTTTTAAAAACCAAATTTTCCGCACTTACTATTCAACCCCCCTTCTAGCGTGCTATACAGGTCCTACAAGTGGTATCAGAGAGCAGGCACACTCACGACAAGAAGATATAACAATATTTGTGAGATAGCATCCAATAGCCACAAAACTGAACAAGAAGGTATGTCAAGCCAAAGGCCTCCACCTTTTGATAATGAGGTAAATTCCGATTCTGATTCTGATTCTAAACCATCATATCATGATTTGTATTTTAAATATCTTGAATTACATAAATTTGCTAAGACTCTTGCAAAAAGAAAAGAAACTCTTAATTGAAGGCAAGAAATTGTTAGTATCCTCCAACACAAATCTTGTATCTAAATTAAACGATCCAAAAGAGGAGTCATCTAATTAGGTTGTTTCATTGAGATCTGAAATTCAATCCTTGAAATCCAAAAAATGGTAATGAAAGCCAAGATTTAAGATTTGATATCAAGAAACGAAGATCTAGAAAAGACGGTAAAACAATTCGATAGAGGAACTTGCATGCTAGATCGTCTCATTTCCTCCCAAAAGCATGAAAATTATAAAACCGGATTAGGACATGTGGAAGATAATAAAATACAAAATAAGTCTACCAACTTTATTTTATCTAAGAAGCTGCGTGCATTCAAGACAACTATACGACCTAAGAAGACATCAAGTGCACCACCCAATATCTCATTGCACTTCTTCTTTTTCATCTCATACGAAATATAATCATGTACCATATAGATATGAAAGGAAACCATTGATGCATATACGACATTCATACAACACAAATGTATCTAGATCACGGACCATGCACACTAACACAAAGGCGTATCAAAAAAGAAAATCTTATCATGAGCGTGATGACATTCTCAGCCATAGGCCAAAAGGATTTGCGCCTAAAACCTATTATATTGCTCCTTCATCTCTTTTCTTACCTTTTGTAAGACAGAGAAATGTCACCCAAGTTTGGGTACCAAACGGTACTTTTGCAAAGGGATAAACCAATAACCCTTAAGAACGCACTTGAAATGCATGGTGTTTGTTGATATACCATAAACTGCTATTTCTTGCCATTCCTACTTGTATTTTTGATGAAATTTACAAAATAAAAGGGGAGAGAAAAACATGATTTAAAGGGGAGAGAGAAGCATGATTTAAGGGGGAGAACAATATAACATTCAAACTTTATATTTGTGCATAATTGTAGGGGAGCGACCACATTTAAATCATGAACAAATGTTATTTTGCAAATCATCAAAAGGGAGAGATTGTTGAAAAAAAGGATTTGAGTGATTTACAAATGTATGATTTAAATGCTACGTGCTTACGAAATACATGAATAAATTATTACTTGACACGTTTATATGATAAACATGCTTTATATACTTATATATATTGTTGTCGTACTAAAAAGACATGAAGCTTTAAAGCTTACATCATATGGCAAACATTTGTTGTCTTTGTACTAATTTCAGGTGCCACAATTAATGAACTAAGCTAGTTCATTAGGTAAAGTGCTTAAGTTAATGAACTAAGTAGTTCACTAAACGAAGACATATTTGGAGAAAGCTATATGACAACAAATTTGATAATGAAAAGTCTTCTCCCCATTCCATTCACACGCCTAATATATATATATATGTATATATATATGTATATATATATTATATAAAAAAAACAAAAAAAATATGTATATATATATATGTATATATATATATCCATAATTTTTTTAAAAGACACTATACACATATTCCGACGTACCACCAACATGTCACATATATTGTAAACGTACGTCGATTTCACACCATTATATACATCTCATAGTTATGAGTACATTCAGGTCTTATATCATATGATATAAGTCATAGTGACGTCAAAATTATAGCAACATGTTACAAGGTCATAGTGACTACCGAAACTTCAACGACATGTCATGTAAAGATGGCCAGCCCATATACATAAAAAATGCTTAAAAATTTCATGGCTCACATGTTACAAATAGCCACTAAGTCATACCATGTTGTCACATACAAATCACCCACAATTTAGGCTAAATTTCTAGAGATTTCAAATTCCAATCTATTTTGGGCACATGGACGTTTTTCCTTAGCCACATGAGCTGAATATATACTTTATTCTATGTATATTATTTGTGACATACTATATATTACATGTGCAAGAAGTTTGATATTAATCGGAAGAAAAATCGTATAATCGACGAAAGTCGAAATTTCGGTTTTCTACGAACATACACACATGGGACGTTCTTGGCATAAGTGTAATATGTATCTAGACACATTTTACACATTCAAGACATATTAGAGTGGTCTAGAAAATTCAAAGTAGAGCTAATTATTATTTACCATATATGTGTAAATATTGTGCATTATCTGACAAAGCACGCTAAAATAAAATTTCAGCACATGTGCAGCTCATCATACACACCTACTACATCTTTATTGGAGCCAAGGTGGAGCTTATTTGACACTTCAATTGGTGTAGGATATGCTAAATAAGATTGATGACATTGAAGAGGGCACCACATAAGAAAAGAATTCAAAAGAGACACATGCTGAAAATTTCAGCACATGCTACTATAGTGGGCGATTTTTTCCCTTTAGTTCACGTGTAGCGCCCCGCCCGAAACCAGGGTTCCGGCTCAGTGCACCCGCCGACTCTACTCCATAGTACAAAGCGTCGATAATATACATGTACATGTCGACATGAATAATGAATCGATAAGCGGAAGCAACATAACATAAACAAATCTTCATCGACATGCACCGTACTACATCATAAACTGTACAATCATCATATACAGAATACTGAAATCATATATCATACATCATAATCCGAAACTTAATTCCTTCGAAATAATCTCTCAGTATGCTCTTCGTTATCAATGGTCTATCTAGCATGTCTTCAACGAGCCTGTATATTGATACCTGTTATCTGGAAAATTATAAATGAGGCAAGTATGAGCGATAGCCACCGACTTTTAATCGCTCAGCAAGTAGTCTTATCAGATACGACATGTGGATCATACATGGGGAGACGGGGTGACAAATCATAATAACCATAAATTTTGAATATAATAAGCATGTCTCCTTTTTAACAAGTATCATATCATATCCGTAAAAACAGGTAATTAAGGAAGATTTCAAACATACATAGCATAACAGCATCTCATTCTGCTTAATCCGTAATCATCATACTACATCCATACTTAACTCTTAATCCATACTTATACCATCTTTGCATACCTTACATGTACTACATTTTCATACTTAACAGTACCTTGTCCACCGTAGTGCTGTCATATACTTAAAGAATTCTTAATCATAACTCTAAGGTAACATGGTCATGACGTGATGCATAAAACATGACTTTTCATAAAATGACTTTTCATAAACATGGCTTTTTCGTAATCATGACTTTTCATAAACGTGACATTTCATAACTTGACATGATTTTCATATTTGTATAAAATGACATATTCATAACTTGCATGACATGACATTTTCATAACATGAAGACATAACATTTTCATCATTGGCTATAGCACTTTTCATAGGAATAATAACGCACGACATACCAAATGATTCTCCATATAGTACATGTGCAACATAACATCATGAATCATATGCACATGTGCTAACGGTGACGCATTATGACTGAGATCCCGTGTCCCAGACCCGGTGTTACACTCAGCCATAACGTAAACATGGGCCCCTGACACCTACCACTCCGGTCCCGATGTCAGGACAGCGCTTCAACATAACATAACATAATCATGATCATGAACATAACATAACATATCGTGTCTCATCAGAATCATTCGTCTCGTGTTTATTATTCTTATGCATATGAACTTTTAAAAACATGAGACGTGACAACATAACTTTGCAAATCTTGTTTTCATGCAACGTGAAGTTCGGTCAAATAAGAATATCTTATCATACTACCACTAGTGACATCCCTTACATACTTATAGTCTAATTATCATAACTTAAAGAAATACCATAACCCTCCTTCCATAATATCAAGTCCACACATAGACTTCGTAAATCATAACTTAAGTACTTAGGGCATAAACATCCTATTTCCGTCAACATATCATCTAGGGATTTCATAACTTATATCTTAACTTACATATATTCATATCTAACACATAGAATACAATTAACATGAAATAAAATCATTTAAGATATTAGGCCTAAAGCCCAATGTAAGTACACACACACAAATATGTATACATACTTAATTATCTTATGATATTCTATATGATATCCAACACTTATTCATCTTATACTTTAACATATATAACACATATAATATACACTCATAAGTACACATTTTAATAAAGTCCTTTCATTATATAAAGCCTAATGGCCGAAATATATATACCATGTATACATTTATAAAAATTCTTTTACTATATAGTATGTTATATCCAGAACTTATTCATTTTCATATCTTAACATTTATATTATACATATATACATATGTGTACTACATAATAAGGTTATTTTCTCATAAAAGGCCTAAGGGCCGAAAATAAATCATTTATATATACATTTATATATATTTGTCTTATAATATATTATATACATTCAAATTTACTCATATTTCATCACATATTATATTTTAACTATTGAAACATACTATTCATAAAATTAAAGTCAATTAAGCCAACAATTGTTAAATGTCCGAATACACATATATATACTTGTAAAAATTTATATACTCTACATATATAAGTATATAAGATATTCTAAATACCATTATTCATATTTAACATATATAGTATTCTTATGTGTACATAATACATATAAAAATTATTCATAATCAT
>AP025055.1:27125431-27528394 GCA_036186865.1 Eustoma russellianum
TGTACATAATACATAAAACATAATACACAAATACTTATTCATTTTCTCTCTTTAAATTTATATTATACATATATGTATACATAAAACATGTAAAATCATATTTTAACCTTAAATGGTCTTAAAGCCGAATTTTATATATTGTATATAATATATATATAATTTCCGTATATACATATTTATATATATATATGTATACCTAAAAACATTGAGATATATATATATGTGTGTGTGTAAACCGTATATATATATCTATATATATATATAACTATACATCTATACATACATCTATATCACAACCACATATATATATATCTACTTTTATACAAAACAGTATATTTATTATATGCATCTACACCTCTATACCTACATATATATATATACATATATACGTAGATCCGTATATATATACATGTAGATCCATACACTTATACATATATATATGTATCAACATAAATATTTTATAATATGTATATGTTTGCGTGTATATATATAATGTATATATACATGTATATGTCATACGTGTGTATGTGTATATAGTGTATATATGTATATAATTATTTCTCAAACATAGATCTATACTTTCTTGAGAAGAAATCTTGAACATACTACATGATGATCCAACTTTGATATGAACATAAATACTTAATATTTGTAAAACCATGTAGGATCTAGGAAGAATACTTGCCTTAGTTCACTTTTCTTACACTTAGATGGTGATTTCTTCACTTGATTTGGAAGAGGGTTATTCTTCCTTCCTTCCTTGAAAACACGGTTTTGGGGTCCAACAAAGGAGGTTAGTGAGCAACTTATGAAACTAAACAAATGGAAGAATTAAACTTAAAACTTCATAAGTTCTTACCTTGATTGCTTTTGATTCTAAATGCTACAACCTTCTTGAAACACTCTTGAATGATGGAGAGTTGTTAGAACCTGAGGTAGGAGTTGTCATGTGGGTTAAGATGAAGGAGAAATCTTCTTCTTGTCTTGGATGGTCATGGCCGAATATTGGAGGAAACAATTTAGAAGAAGTGTTTGTTGAAGAGTTGATGAAAGAGAGTGAATGAATAGTTTAGAGAAAGATGAAGGAGATTTGTCCCCTTGGTGGTGTGGATTTTCAGATGAAAGGGTGAGGGAGGGGAATAAAGAATTGAAAATACATTTGGGGTGGGCATGGAGGGCAACCGAAATTATGAGGGAAAAGAGGAAATATGAATATAGTAATAAAAGGTAGGGAATAAAGGTGGTTTGAATTATGGAGTAAGAAGTTGGTGTAGGTATGGATTTTTGTTTAAAAATTTCGGATGGTTGGGGAAGAAAGAGGGTATTTTCCGATGGGGATAGTGAGAGAATAGAATAGGGATAAAAATAATAATAGAAGTTTGGAGTGTAGTGTGATGGGAGAAATGATGAAGGTGTGGAACTGTTTAAGAAAAGGTGTGGAATTGGTTGGCTTTTCTACCGTAGATAAGGAGGGGAAGGAAAGAGAAATGAATAAAGTGGAATAAAAAAATAGTGGATGATGGTGATAGGTGAGGTGTGTAAGAAAAAGTGGATAGTGACTTGTAAGGGGGGTAGGGGCGGTCATGGGTGGAGGGATGGGGGAGGTTTGGTCTTTTGTTGGCATATAAGATAAAGTAGAAGAAAATGTGATACTAGTGTGTATTATAGTTACTGTATCGGGTATTTTTATTTGATTTAGTTTATATCTATATACTTATGTTACTACAGACTAATTTAATTAAAGTGCATCGTATGTCCAAAACATTCATTAACTAATCCCATCAGTCTCGTTTTATCCGTTAACTTATCTTCCGGTTATTTTTCTAAACGTTTCTAACCCCGATATTTAATGTCGATGTCTTTATTAATTCTAAATAAAATTTAAATTCCATCGCAATTTCATTAACATCGCATTTGTGTTCTATTTTCATCATTTCCACTAGCCCGGAATCTCGGGTCGTAACATCACTTCAATTTGTTTTCCCAAAAATGAAGGGGGATTAATGTGTGATTGTATGGTAATGTTTGAATACTATTTGAGCACATGTTTTCAGTTTCTTTTAGAATTTACAGCTCACTACAAGAGTGCCAAGGTGGACCAATCAACAAGTGATAACTAAGCAAAGTCAAGTAATTCTTCCAATCATATTGCACCAAGTAAGCAAGATTGTGTCATCTTCTACACAAGGCAATCCTCCAAGGATATTAAAGACAATTCTCAAGAAGGAAGAAAGCCCTAAGGGGGGTTGCCAAGAAGAGATAAAAAGAGGAGATAGTGCAAGACAAGGCCAAGCTACAATTCACATTCTCTCAAGTGCAAAAAGCTAGACTACTTTCTTCTTCTCCCTTTCTTTCTACTTTTTCTTAGTCTAATGCCTATTGTTCATATATTCTACATATTTTATAGGCTTTGAATATACCACCCATACACGTTCAATTGTTGTAAAATTTTAATCAAGGTGTGATTAAACCTTCATTCGATTGGTGGTGGTGTTCGTGATCAGTTTGCTTGTTTGTTTTGGCTGTAAAAGGGTGGAGTTAGTGTTTAAATTCAGTCACCCTTGTGGTAAGGTGTTTGTTGTATTTAGTGATAACCAAGAAAGGTGTCCTCGAAGACTGGAGTAGGTTATTTTAACTGAACCAGTATAACATTCTTGGTGTTCTTGCTTTTCAGCACTTTACTTTCAGTTGCTAGTTTTATGTATCGTTTTTATTGCATGGGTAGTAATAGTAAACGATTTTCAAAAATTATAAACTTTTTCAGAAACATATCCACATGTCCTAGTTTTTATTTGGCGCAAGTTTCACCTTATTTGGATAGGTATAAGTCAATCCAACGTTAATAGTTCTGAGACTAGTGTAATCTGATTTTCAGATTTTCAAAGGTTGAGAACATCAACGTGGTTCACATACTTAAAAAAGGAATTTTCAAAAACTGTTTCAAATTATTAAAATACACATCTTGAGGGTCTTATCATAAAATTTTTCAGACCATTTAGAGTTACAAATTAATAGGAATAAATTTCTCAATTCGGAGTACAGTTTCTGGCAGATTTGCGCATTCTTATCAAAAACATATTTTCAAGGGGTTAGGCTTGGAGTTGTAATTTGAAACTTTCGTCAGTCACTCATAACATCTAAGAGTACAACTTCACCAAATTGCATAATTTTTGGAGGTCTACAACTAGGTCATTTAAATAGTTCAAATCAGGAGAGTCTAAATAATCAATGTTACCATATCTCAACAATAGATCATTCCAAATTTCAACTGCATTGTCCAACACATAACACTTTGAGCGATAATAGGAGTCAAAGAATTTACCAACCATGCCGCCACCATATTATTATCCTTGATCCCAGCATTGTATGTATGTGATGCTTCTGCTGGCTTTGGATGAACTCCATTGACGAAGCCTAGTTTATTTTTGGACTCCAAGGCACGTCTCATTGATCTACTCCAACTATGGTAGTTGTTTCCATCAAGAAGCGGTTGCACCAGTACTACCGACGGACTATCACAAGGATGTACATAGAAAGGATCATCAATTGGATCCGTTATCGTATTAGTAGGAGGATTATTTTATGGAGAAGGAGAATTATTGGAAGACAAATTGTTGGAAGCCATGAATGTTCCAAAGTTTATCTACAAGGTTCTGATACCATGAAAAATTTTGTGAATTATCAAACAAATTCACTCAACAATCAAACGAGTCACACATGAATAACAAGTAGAGAACAAAACTCAACAAGGAATTGAGGGAGAATTATGAATGCTGGAGAGAAATCGCAACTGAATTGATTTGGCAAAAGTGTTTCAGCAGGTGAGGCATTCCTCACGTTATAAGGAAGAAGAAACAAATGAAATTACAAGAAAATCCTCCAACTGTCAACTCTACTTTACAATTAATATGGGCATTCTTGTCTTTTTACATATTCAAAATATTTCGCGCATCCTCCTTTCTTCTTCTTCCTTCGCACCTCTGGTTAACCTCCTCCAGAATACGTTGAACCACCGCGCCATCTTGATTCCCCTGCGTATCTTCCACCTCATACCATCAACTAATCATCTTAATTGCTGATTCTCATCTTCAGCCTTCGGTGTTAGCTGCACATCAACATGCATCACGTAGCAAGCCAATTACTCTTTCTTCTCTTCTGCCATATCTTTGACAGGTTCGGTAGGTTTCAAAGTAGGAGAAAATTGCCCATTCGTGTCGTGGATTTTCAGGGAAGCGCTGCGTACGTGTTCTCGGTTAGACTTATCAAGAACAGTGAGAGCATAATAAGTGAGAAAATTGTGGGTCTTTAGTTCTTCTTTTCCCTCAATAATACCACTACTGTGAAATAAAACGCTAATTTTTTGTTGAAATAAAAATATTTTAGGCGAGATTATTTCAGTACTCTATGAGCCGTTCCTTGATTAATTAGCACCTCAACGATTACAGAGATATTTTTGTATATGCGACTGTGGAAGACGTTTTGGGCTAGGTATAACTTAAAAGCGCTGCGAACGTAATAATAGACATATATTATTGTGGTTCAATCTTTAGTTCTATCAGTTATTAATGAATCAAACATAAAAAACTTAATGTAGATATAAATAAAGGTGACGAAGTCAAATTTTCACCAAATGGATCAAAAGTGGTCCGTGTTAAGAAAAAGGGGTTTGAGTGATTTCAAAATGCATGATTTAAATAACGTGAACTAAAGAAATGCATGACTTGATTTATGACATGACACGTTTTTGCATGAAAGTTGCCTTATATAGTTCATATATAATGTTGTCGTACTAACAAGCCATGAAGCTTTAAAGCTTACATCAAATGACAAACATTTGTTGTGTTTGAAATATTTTCAGGTGCCACAATTAATGAACTAAACTAGTTCATTATGTGAAGTACTTAGTTAATTAAACTATGTAGTTCATTAAGGAAGCAATATTTGGAAAAGGCACAAAGGCAACAAGGTGAAGAAAGGAAAGTCTTCCACTCTCCTCTCCACACAATTACACGCCATATTATATATGTATATATATATTTTCAGATTTTTTAAAAAAGGCACACACACATATATTCCAACGTACTACCGACACATTATATATTTTACATACGTACGTTAACGTCACACCAGTATATTTGACTCATATTTATGAGTATATTCAGGTCTTGTATCATATGATATAAGTCATGGTGATGACAAATTTAATACGATACGTTAAAAGGTTCTAAACCAAAAAAATTGTCGTATCGAGCGAATACCGAAACTTCGCCAACGTGTCACGTACTTGCCATAAATAGATGGCCAGCCCCTACACTTCAAAAATAGCCACAAATTTCGTGGCTCACATGGTATGTGCAGCCATAAAATCATTCCATGTTGGCACACACAAATCACCCCACATTAAGGCCAAATTGTGGAGATTTCAATTTCAATTTTGTCACATGTTTTGGGCGCCACTTTAATCAGCCTAAGTGCTGAATATTAAAGGTTACTTTATATATATTATTTGTAACATAATATATATAACATGTGCAAAAAGTTAGAATTTAATTAGAGAAAAATCGGGTAATCGATAAACATCGAAAATTCGGTTTTTTATGTACACGACACATGGGATGTTTTTGGCATATCATATAACATGTATCTAGACACTTTTTACACATATATACATCTCAAAGTGTTCTATAAAATTCAATTAAGGGCTGATTGGAATATACCATGTGTATATAATTAAATGTGCACTATTTTACAAAGTTTGCAAAAATAAAATTCAGCACATGTACATTATGTGTCACACGCCTAAACCAGATGAATTGGAGCATATGTGGAACTTTGTTGGCATTTTGATTGGCCAAGAATGAAGCATGAAATGTTGGTGACACAAAGAAAGGAACTACAAAAGGTAACATTTCAAACTTATGTCACATTTGTAACACATGCTGAAACTTTCAGCATGTGTAAAGAGCTGGCCAATTTTTATTACTTTAATGGGCCATATTTTTTTGTCTTGAATCATGTGGATAATTGGGAGATAGTATGGAAGTATTTTGAATGTATTATGGAATTAAAATGGTGATATATTTGAATATCACACATGCTGAAAATTTCAGCATGTGTGTAATGTGTTGGGCGAAATTTTATGGCTTATTGGTGACTAATTTTTATTCCAAAAATTGATAAAGATGTCTTGTACTAAATGGTGATTGATTTCTTGGATTAAATCAAAGTAAACTTGGCAATATTTTGACTGAAATGAGAATGTTACACATGCTGAAATTTCAGCATGTGCAAAAGGAGCTTATGGCCGATTTTAATGTAGTAAGTTGTGACAATTTGTCTAGCTAATTTTGTGTGATGATCTTGTGAATTATGGTAACAATTTTATGATGATTTTGGCCCATGTTTTAAGTGTTATTCTTGGATTTTTCTAGTCATCAAGTGATGACAACATGCAACCAATCAATGAGTGCCAAGTAAGCAAGAGCTTAATGATCATCCAATGAGGAGACCCCAAATAAGCAAAGACATGTCACAATGATGCCATATACTCTTCCAAGGACTTAGAAGATAATTTTTCAGAGGGTAAGAGCATCAAGGGGGGCGGCTAACTCAAGATAAAAAGGGAAGAAGAGAGCAAACAAAAGAAGAGAACAAGGCTTACAAGTTTCAAAGATCAAAAACGTTTTCTACTTCTACTCTTTCTTTCTTTCTTCTCTCTAAAAGCCTATTGTACTTATATTCATATGCTTGAATAGGCTTCATATAGTCCACCACATATTCTTTTATTCTTGTAAAAGATTGATCAAGGTGTGATCAATCTTGCACTTGCAAGGTGGTGGTGTTCGTGACAATTGTATTCACATACAAGGTTTGTAAAGGGTTGGAGTTGGTGTGTTACTCCATCAACCCTGTGGTAAGGTGTTCTTTGTGTTGTGTGTTTAGTGCTAACCGAGGAAGGTGTCCTCGAAGACTGGAGTAGGTTGTTTATAACCGAACAAGTATAAAATTCTTGGTGTCATTTACTTTCAGCACTTACTTTCAGTTTCAGCACTGTTTATTGTTTTTGATCACGTTCGTAAAAATAGTAAACGGATTTCAAAAATCACAAAACTTTCAGGAAACATAGCCACACATTTTAAGGTTCTTTTGGCGCAAGTTTCAACCCTTGTGGACAAGTATAAGTCATTCAAACGTCCAAAGTTCTGAAACTAGTGCAGTCTGATTTTCAGGCTTGCGAAGGTTGAGACTTTGATCGTATTTGACTAACTTCCCAAAAGAATTAACCCATTTAAATACAACTCAAAAGGGTTTAGTCATTAAATTTTCAGAGCATTTGAAGTCACGGTTAAATAGGAATTAATTTTTCAAATCATACTACCGTTTCTGGCAGATTTGCGCAATCTGACCACCAACAAATTTTAAAGGGGTTAGAGGTTGAATTTAAATCTGAAATTTTTAGGAGACACTCATAACATTGGAGGCTAAGTTCTCTCCAAATTTCAGAATTTTTGAAGACCTACAACCTAGTTTTCAAAACGTTTTAAAACTGGTCCTGAAAACAGAAACTGTTTTCAGAAGTTGGGTTTTTGCTTTAAAACATTTTTAAAAACCACATTTTTCCGCACCCACTATTCAACCCCCCCTTCTAGTGGTGCCTTGCATATCCTACAAGTGGTATCAGAGTGCAGGAACACTCACATCAAAAGGATCCAACGATCTAAATGAGATGGCATCCACTAGCTATAACATCGTGCAAGAAGGAATGTCAACCATAAGGCCTCCTCTCTTTGACGGTGAGTCTTTCATTCAATGGAAGTTAAGAATGAAACTTTTCTTTATGGCAATTGATATTGATCTTTGGTCAATTATAGAAGATGGTCCATTTGTTCCATCAAAATTATCCACTGTAGATGGAGTCACACTAGAGGTCGTTAAACCTAGACAAGAGTATACTAGTGATGATAAAAAAAAGACTGAGCATGAACAATACGGCTATGCAATTACTCTTAAACGGTCTAAGTAAAAGTGAGTCTAGTTACGTGTCTAATTGTTCTAGTGCTCAAGAGATGTGGCGAATTCTTGAAATGAAACACGAAGGCACTAGTCAAGTAAAAGAGTCCAAGATCAACATGCTTGTGTCCACGCTCGAGTCATTTAAATGATTGCCAAATGAATCTATCGTTGATATGGATATTTGCTTGACTAAAATTTAAAATTCTCTTGAGTCTCTTGGCGAAGCCTTTACTATGCAGGAAAAGGTACAAAAGGTCTTGCGAAGCCTTCCATCCGAGTGGGACCCTAAAGTAACGGCCATAGAAGAAAGCAAAGAAACTAAATCGATTAAAATGGAAGAACTAATTGGATCACTTAAGGTATATGAAAACAAACTCACTTTAAGACATTCTGAGTCTATTTCCAATAATGATAAGGCTATAGCATTTAAATCAAATGAATACGTCGTAGATGATAGTGACATAGATTCCGATGATGAGGATTTAATCACGACGGCTAAAAGATTAAGAAAAATCTTGAGAAAATTGATTAAACATAAGTCTACTTCATCTAAGGATCATAAAAATAAAAATAAGGAAATAAAGTGTTATGAATGTGGACAACCTGGACACTTGTCATATGATTGTCCAAACAAAGACAAACAAACGAACAAATACCTTGACAAGGATCGGACAAAAACTAGACTCGTCTCAGAACCTAAATAAAGGAGAAGAGCCTTCAAAGCCTCCACTTGGAGTGATACATCCGACTCTGAGACTGATGATACGGAAGAACAAAAGGCACAAGTATGCTTTACATCTAAAGTATCAAATGAGGTATCTTCCGACTCTGATTCTGATTCTGAATATTCTTATGATGATTTATTTAGTCAATATTTAGAGTTGAATAAGTTTTCAAAGACTCTTGCAAAATAAAAGAAACGATTAATTGAAGACAAGAAGTTGTTAGAATCTTCTAACACGAAACTTTTTTCTCAATTAGACGATTTAAAAGAAGAGTCGTCATGCATCATTAATGCATTAAAATCAGAGGTCTCATCATTGACCACGCACAATAATGAAATGAAGTCCGAGATTTCAAACTTGAAATCAAGGAATGCGAATTTAGAGAAAATGGTGAAGAAATTTGATACGGGAACAAACATGCTAGATCACATTATTTCTTCACAAAAGCATGATAGTGACAAAACCGGATTAGGATACATGGAGACAAACGAAACATCACCTAAACCATCCAAGTTTGTTTTGTCTAAGAAAGTAGACACATCAACGGCATATGTAGTGTCTAAAGTGACGCAAAGACCCCCTCTCCCCTCATCTCGTCATACTTCTTCTTCATATCATGCGAAGTATAATTATGTGCCGTATAAATATAAGAAGAAGACTAGTACACCACTCATCGCATCTCATCGTTCCTCTTATTTTTCATATCATACAAAGAGTAATCATGTGCCATATAGAAAGCCACTGATGCATGTGCGACATTCATATCATACAAATGTGTCTAGATCACGTCCCGTGCATGTAAACCGAAATGCATATCAAAAACGAAAACCACACTATACGCATGATGGGATTCTTGGCCAAAGGCCAAATGCATCTGCCCCTAACGTATATTATGTTGTGCTTTCATCATCTTTCTCACCTTTTGCAACACCTAGAAAGTTCACCCGAATTTGGGTACCAAAAGGAACATTTTCAATGGGTTGAATAAATAAACCTTACGAACACGCATTTGATACTATTTAAAATGCATGAATTTTTTTCATCTTTACATGTGCTTTTGATTGTCTTTCAAAAATAAAGGGGGAGAGAATGCATGATTTAAGGGGGAGAGAGAAAGATAAATTGCACAAATCAAGGGGGAGAGAATTCAATATTCAAATTTGAATTTGCATAATTGGAGGGGGAGCGACAAGATTTAAATCATGTATGTAGGTTATTTTGTAAATTATCAAAAGGGGAAGATTGTTGAGAAAAAGGGGTTTGAGTAATTTCAAAGCATGATTTAAATAACGTGAACTAAAGAAATGCATGACTTGATTTATGACATGACGCGCTTTTGCATGAAAGTTGCCTTATATAGTTCATATATAATGTTGTCCTACTAACGAGCCATGAAGCTTTAAAGCTTACATCAAATGGCAAACATTTGTTGTGTTTGAAATATTTTCAGGTGCCATAATTAATGAACTAAACTAGTTCATTATGTGAAGTACTTAGTTAATTAAACTAAGTAGTTCATTAAGGAAGCAATATTTGGAAAAGGCACAAAGGCAACAAGGTGAAGAAAGGAAAGTCTTCCACTCTCCTCTCCACACATTTACACGCCATATTATATATGTATATATATATTTTCAGATTTTTTGAAAAAGGCACATACACATATATTCCAACGTACTACCGACACGTTATACATTTTACATACGTACGTTAACGTCACACCACTATATTTGACTCATATTTATGAGTATATTCAGGTCTTGTATCATATGATATAAGTCATGGTGATGACAAATTTAATACGACACGTTAAAAGGTTCTAAACAAAAAAAATTGTCGTATCGAGCGAATACCGAAACTTCGCCAACGTGTCACGTACTTGCCATAAATAGATGGCCAGCCCCTACACTTCAAAAATAGCCACAAATTTCGTGGCTCACATGGTATGTGCAGCCATAAAATCATTCCATGTTGGCACACACAAATCACCCCACATTAAGGCCAAATTGTGGAGATTTCAATTTCAATTTTGTCACATGTTTTGGGCGCCACTTTAATCAGCCTAAGTGCTGAATATTAAAGGTTAATTTATATATATTATTTGTAACATAATATATATAACATGTGCAAAAAGTTAGAATTTAATTAGAGAAAAATCGGGTAATCGATAAACATCGAAAATTCGGTTTTTTACGTACACGACACATGGGATGTTTTTGGCATATCATATAACATGTATCTAGACACTTTTTACACATCTCATACATCTCAAAGTGTTCTATAAAATTCAATTAAGGGCTGATTGGAATATACCATGTGTATATAATTAAATGTGCACCATTTTACAAAGTTTGCAAAAATAAAATTCAGCACATGTACATTATGTGTCACACGCCTAAACCAGATGAATTGGAGCATATGTGGAACTTTGTTGGCATTTTGATTGTCCAAAAATGAAGCATGCAATGTTGGTGACACAAAGAAAGGAACTACAAAAGGTAACATTTCAAACTTATGTCACATTTGTAACTCATGCTGAAAATTTCAGCATGTGTAAAGAGCTGGCCGATTTTTATTACTTTATTGAGCCATATTTTGTTGTCTTGAATCATGTGGAGAATTGGAAGATAATATGGAAGTATTTTGAATGTATTATGGAATTAAAATGGTGATATATTTGAATATCACACACGCTGAAAATTTCAGCATGTGTGTAATGTGTAGGGCGAAATTTTATGGCTTATTGGCGACTAATTTTTATTCCAAAAATTGATAAAGATGTCTTGTACTAAATGTTGATTGATTTCTTAGATTAAATCAAAGTAAACTTGACAATATTTTGAATGAAATGAGAATGTTACACATGCTGAAATTTCAGCATGTGCAAAAGGAGCTTATGGCCGATTTTAATGTAGTAAGTTGTGACAATTTGTCTAGCTAATTTTGTGTGATGATCTTGTGAATTATGGTAACCATTTTATGATGATGTTGGCACATGTTTTAAGTGTTATTCTTGGATTTTTCTAGTCAACAAGTGATGACAACATCCAACCAATCAATGTGTACCAAGTAAGCAAGAGCTTAATGATCATCGAATGAGGAGATGCCAAGTAAGCAAAGACATGTCATAATGATGCCATATACTCTACCAAGGACTTAGAAGATAATTTTCAAGAGGGGAAGAGCATCAAGGGGTGTGGCTAACTCAAGATAAAAAGGGAAGAAGAGAGAAAACAAAAGAAGGGAACAAGGCTTACAAGTTTCAAAGATCAAAAACGTTTTCTACTTCTACTCTTTCTTTCTTTGTTCTCTCTAAAAGCCTATTGTACTTATATTCATATACTTGAATAGGCTTCATATAGTCTACCACATATTCTTTTATTGTTGTAAAAGATTGATCAAGTGTGATCAATCTTGCACTTGCAAGGTGGTGGTGTTCATGACAATTGTATTCACATACAAGGTTTGTAAAGAGTTGGAGTTGGTGTGTAACTCCATCAACCCTGTGGTAAGGTATTCTTAGTGTTGTGTGTTTAGTGCTAACCGAGGAAGGTATCCTCGAAGACTGGAGTAAGTTGTTTATAACCGAACAAGTATAAAATTCTTGGTGTCATTTACTTTCAGCACTTACTTTCAGTTTCAACACTGTTTGTTGTTTTTGATCACATTTGTAAAAATAGTAAATGGATTTTAAAAATCACAAAACTTTCAGAAAACATAGCCATACGTTTTAAGGTTCTTTTGGTGCAAGTTTCAACCCTTTTGGACAAGTATAAGTCATTCAAACATCCAAAGTTCTGAGACTAGTGCAGTCTGATTTTCAGGCTTGCAAAGGTTGAGACTTTGATCGTATTTGACTAATTTCCCAAAAGAATTTTTCAAAACTATTTCAATCCATTTAAATAAAACTTAAAAGGGATTAGTCATTAAATTTTCAGAGCATTTAAAGTCACGGTTAAATAGGAATTAATTTTTCAAATCAGACTACCGTTTCTGGCAGATTTGCGTAATCTGACCACCAACACATTTTCAAGGGGTTAGAGGTTGAATTTAAATATGAAATTTTTAGGAGACACTCATAACATCTGAGGCTCAGTTCTCTCCAAATTTCAGAATTTTTGAAGACCTACAACCTAGTTTTCAAAACGTTTTAAATCTGGTCCTGAAAACAGAAACTGTTTTCAGAAGTTGGGTTTTTGCTTTAAAACATTTTTAAAAACCACATTTTTCCGCACCCACTATTCAACTCCCCTTCTAGTGCTGCCTTGCAGATCCTACAGTTCGTAAATAATGCTGTTACCACCCTGTGGAGGTGTGAAGGCAGTGTTCCCAGGAAACCTGCGAGGGAAAAGACGATGTTAGAGGTCCCAAGACAGTAGAAAAAATCCTCCCCCACCCAAGTCAATTATAGGCTTAAACATGGTAGTTGATTGGTGAGATTAAAGGGTGGGGCAACCTTTTCGGTTTTTCTTAGCTAGACGGGATCGTTGTTTCTTCTCTCCTCTTTTTTCAGAGCTCGCCCCTTTTCTCTTTCCTTCTACGTTCAGAGTAACCAATGCATGTAATAAATCGGTGGGCGAACACCGCATGTCCTACCTGCTTTAGCGAGAGGCGTTCCCTTGCTGGCGTGGTGCCAGGCATCCCGGAATGATGGTTGACAGATGTCTGCTTGAGCAGCAGGGCCGAGCAGAGATGCAAACCTTTAAAGATACAGCCAAACAGATGCGCAGGCAACAGTGTCCGGGCAGGCATGTCTCATCGGCTGAGCCTAACGAGATCGTTCAATGACTTCCAGGCCGAGCAGACATATGAACAGTGAAGTTGACCAGTTTTCTGCTCTATTAGGTATCGTTGATCGTTTATGGATTTGTGTGGAAACACTGTTCGCTACCTCATACGGGAGTTTAGCCTCGTCAGAGATGTCCCAGAATAGCCTTGCCGAGTAGAGGAAGAAAGGCTTATCGTCCAATAAGGGGCGAGAATACCTATCCTTAACAATGTCTAACTCCTCTCTCCTGAGCAGAAACATGGACCCGTAGCTAAGTGGTTAAGGTCGGCCGCTCCAAGAACTGACCCGTTCACCTAGTGCTAATCAATGACTACAGATAGGTTATGCGGCCTCGACGCCTCCTCGCTGAATTCCTAGCTCGGCTTCAAGTTGTTAGCTTTGCAGTCTTTCCAGATTTCTGACTCAAGCAGACTCTCCTTCTTGATACTGAAAAACCGGCCTTTTCAATTCCTGGTAAAGGTCAGTATATTTGCAGTAAAATTAGACTCCCTGTTAGGAGTTTGTTTGCTAAGATAATACCACCTATCAAAGGTCTTACACATGAAGACGCCTCACAAGGTCAGAAGACCACTCTCAAAAATAAAACAAAGCAGCCTAGGCCTATAAAAATACCGAATCAGCTTCAAAGGTTCGTGGAGGGAAAGACTAAACCCAGGCCTAAAGTACTCTTTGTACACTGCCTCCTACCCCGTTAGGGGGTCATACGTCGTCTGACCAGAAAGTGGCAAAGGGGGGTCAAACAAAGTGCGATCAACTTCATATACCTCAAACATACATGCAAGGTCGACGTCGCTCAGCATGCATGAAGATTGTTGCAGCTAAGTAGGAGAGAACCCCTATACACTACCCGAAAACTCAAAGATGAAGAATTAATACTCTAAAGAACAGAGGATCCTACGACCAATGGAGCGAGTATGAGGTCTGCCTACGCCGTCGATGAACCTGTCACAGCGGTGGCCTCACTCGACCCAACATCCCTATTAGGCCCAGTGAAAGGAACGACAACTCTCCTTAACCTCCTTAGAGGATGAAATATGCCGCTGGAAGCTGTCCTTCCTGACGAAGAAGAAGATTCGCTTCTCCTTATACCACCACCGGCATAGGACAAGGCTTCAGAGGCTTCTAAGAATTAGCAAAAGAGGTAGAAGAGACTACAACCATGAATAAAAGAGTTGAAAACTTAATCTTAAATTCGAAAGGAAGAAAGAGTAAGCCTAAGATGGAGAAGGGAAATGGTTAACAACGGCGAATCGAAGAACCAAAAACATGTGAGGAAAGAAGCGGCGGGGGACACCTTTATAAACTGGCTCACAAAACGACACAGCTCTTTGGATTCTCCGCCCTCTAAAACTCCAACTTTCAACAGCATTAATAGCCTGATGTACCAATAATCGTACCAAAACAAACTTTTATTAATTGCCCGACACTATACATAATCAAAACTGACACGCCAAATTAATACGTTTGTCAAACAAAACATTCTCGCCCCATATTGGACGGTTAGCCTTCCCTCCTCTACTCGGGAAGGCTAATCTTGGGTCATATCTCATGGGGCTAAACTCCCATTTGAGGGAACGAAAAGCATATCCAGATAAATCCATAAACAATCAACGTTACCTGCCAGAGCAGAAACCTGGTCAACTTCACTACTCATATATCTGCTTGGCCTACAAGTCCTTGAACGATCTCTTTAGGCTCAGCCTCAGCATGATGAGACATGCCTGCCCTATCGCCCCGTTATTAGCCTATTCGGACGCTGTTGCCTACGACCTCCTTTTGGCCGCATCTTTAAAGGTATGCTTCTCTGCTTGGCCCTACTGCTCAAAAAGACGTCTGCCAACCATCATTTCCAGCCAGGCGTCCCAGCACCTCACAGCACATGGCCAACATGCAAACGCCTCTCGCCAGCACAGACTGGGCACGTGGCGCTCTCCTACCGACGTATTACATGCATTGGTTACTCTGAACGTATAACTATGAAAGAAGAAAGAGAAAAAGGGCAAGCTCTGAAAAAAAGAGTTCCGTCCTTTAACCTCACGAATCAACTATCATGTTTAAGTCTATAACTAACTTGAACGTTGGAGGATTTTCCTAGGAGAGTAGCTCTGGGATATCTAACGTCGTCTTTTCTCTCGTAGGTGTCCTGGGAACACTGCCTTCACACCTCCACTTGGTGGTAACAACGTTATTCACAGACCACTTCTGATTCATTTGGTGAAGATCAGACTTCGTCAAAAGGCATTAATTCAAATGCAGATGTGTGTGCGGATGCATACCTATATTAAAATAAGTACGTAATTTTTTTTAAATGGGGAGGGAAGATGATTGGATTCATTTTGATTGGGGACAAAAGAAAGGTGATTCAAAGTCGAATTCCTTACGATAGAGTGCATGATAATCAATCACTAAACCAAAAAAAAATTTAAATAACTTATGGTTGAACTTTTTAAATGAATAGTTTGAAATCCAATCATCTGTCCAGCATTTTGTTTTCATTCATACATATATGTAGGCAAAGAAACAATAATTGCACCATTTGAATTTTGTTTTGGAAGTTTGGCAATTCTTACGGAGATGGTTTGTTTATGGACATCTCCGGTTCTCCAGCTTTTGTGGAGTTTCTTAACGCAATAACAAGGTATTACCAAATTCTTATTGTTTTCTCTCCTTCATACGCTCTCATTTCGCATTTCTTAGAATCCTAACGAATAAAAGCAATACTATAAGACTGAAAAATGATTCTCCCAAATGATGCCATCTTCAAAATCTTGTTACATGTGTCCGCAAAATCATGGCTTAGATTCAGATGTGTCTGCAAATCATGGTACGCCCTCTTTCAGGATCAGATGTTCATCTTAGCACACACAAAAAACATGGCAAACCCTTTCAAATTGATCACAACAATAATGAGAGGAAAATGAAAATATCCGGACAGAATGAAACGAAAAGCTTAAGGAACAAAAAATGGACTGAATTCCTGAAGCTTCAATTGAATTAACCGCCTGCAACAACGAAGACTTTATACAGTTGGGGAAGAAGGAAAAACTATGTAAAACGACCATGCTACCCTCACTTATTCTTATGTATCGTTTTACATAAAAGGGGCATAATAGTCTTTTCACCCATTTAAAATATCTACCGCCAACAAGTTCCTTCTTCTCCTTCCACTGATCACTTCCTTCCGCTGCACCTCTTTGCGTGCATCATCCTCATCATCCACGTGACATATACTGAAATGAATCTTGTCAATCACCAATTAACCAACTCATGATCCTGGCTCCTGACTTCTTGGACTAATCTAACAAAAAGCACTGCACTAGTGCCACCTTCTTCTGAGTTGTGTCACCTTCTTCCTTCTGTTGCAATTCATCATTTTCTATAATACCCCCTCAAACCTGACTTGCTGAACACATTACAAACACCCATAGCAGTAGTCAGGTTTCGCAGTGTTACTGAGTTCAATGCCTTGGTGAAAACATCCGCCAATTGGTATTCTAATTTGACAGGCATGAGATGAATGACTTCTTGTTGATATTTCTCTCTCATAATGTGACAATCAATCTCAATATGTTTTCTTCTCTCGTGAAACACCGGATTCTCAAGTATATATATAGCACTTTTGTTATCACAAAACAACTTAGCTGGCTGAAGCTGTCTGATGCCAAGGTCCTGCAACAGAAACACCAACTAGTGCACCTCACACGTTGCCATTGCCAAGGATCTATACTCTACCTCAGAATAAGACTTAGACGCAGTACTTTGTTTCTTGTCCTTCCAGGAAATCAATGACTTACCCAAGAAAACACAGTAACCTGTAACAGATTTCCTTGTCTCAACACATCCTGCCCAATCTGAGTCTGCAAATCGCTTTAACTCCAACTCCCCCACAACTAGGATAAAACAGACCTTGACCTGCTGTTACCTTCAAATATCTTAACAACCAGTGTGTTATTTTAAGATGTAATTATGTAGGGACATCAAGAAACTGACTCAATTACTACACTGCAAAAGAATATATGGTCTAGTTATTGTGAGGTATATCAACTTCCCTATGAGTCTTCTATAACTAGACACTTCTTCTATAAACTCTGAATCACCATGAGCCAGCTTTAGATTCTGCTCCATTGGATTATCTGCAGGGTTTGCACCTAAAAAGCCTGCCTGTTCTACCAATTCCAAGGCATATTTTCTCTGTAATATCACAATCCCCCCTGTGACCTAGCCACCTCTATACCAAGAAAGTACTTCAAAGGGCCTAGGTCTTTAATCTGAAAAGCTTGATGTAGAGAATCCTTAAGAACATCAATCTATGACATTGAGTCCCCAGCAACAATTATATCATCAACATACACCAAAATTACCAAGAAAGAGTTGTCTGTCTGTTTTATAAACATTGTGTAATCATTTTTTGACTGCTTGTATCCCTATCCAGTAAGGAATTTAGTTAGCTTCAGGTTCCATTCTCTGCTTGCTTTCTTGAGTCCATAAAGTGATTTATGAAGTTTGCATACAACCTCAGTTCCAGATGCAGGGACTCCTTCTGGTAATGTCATGTAAATTTCTTGGCTTAGGTCACCATGTAAAAAAAGTGCTGTTTACATCTAACTGATGCACATGCCACTGCTTCTGTGCTGAAACTGCCAAAAGAAACCTAACAGTGGTCAATTTGGCAACTGGGAAATGGTATCTGCGTAATCAACTCCCAACTGCTGTGTAAATCCCCTTACCACCAGCCTGTCTTTATACCTTTCCATACTTCCATCAGGCTTGTATTTAATCTTATAAACTCACCTACATCCAATGGGTTTCTTACCAGAAGGTAAAGTGACCAAGGATCAAGTATTGTTGGCTTCAAGAGCAGCCAACTCTAACTCCATTGCCTTCAGCAAGTGAGCAGATTTGATTACCTCTTGATATGATGTAGGCTCATGTAACACACTAATATTAAGAGCATAGGATCTAATTTTAGGTGTCAATGAATCAAAAGCAACATAATCCTCAATTGGATACGGGACACTATGTCTTTGTGGAGATAGCGTGGAAGTATTATCTGAGGAAGACAGAAGATTACAATAGTAATCTTGCAGATAGCTGGGAGGGTGTTTAACTCTAGTTGATCTATGATGATTATCGAGGTCAGATTAAGACAATGGCAGATGAATTTCTATTCCAGTACAAGGTTGAGCATCATGGGAAGAAACAATGGTGTCAGTACCATTCAAATTATCAATGTCACTGGAATGATCTGAGGCAGTATTAGAACTTTCAGAGGACTCTTGAGGAGTAAGACTAACGGGAGAGGAATTATTTGGTGGAAGAGGTACACTGTCTGATGTTGCATCTAAAGGCTCAAGTGTAAAGGAAGAAGAGGGAATTTTGGCAGTTGGATAAGGATCATGAGGTTTAGCACTTGGTGAATTGACAGTTAGAAAATCGGATGCAAAAGGAAAGAGTTGTTCATGAAACTGAACATCTCTAGACACAAACACTTTCCTTGTATCAAGACTAAGAAGCAAATACCCTTTTGTATGATAAGGTATTCCAAGAAAAGCACAAGTGATGGCTCTAGACTCAAATTTTGTGTTGTGTGTAGATGTATTACTGGCGTAAGCCATACACCCAAAAACCTTGAGATCTCTATATAGTGGCTTTGAATCAAATGGGCATTCATAAGGTGTATATTGGTGTAGTAATGGTGTATGTAGAATATTAATGATATATACTGCATACTTGATACAGAACACCCAATAACAGATAGGAATATTTGACTAAAATCTGAGGGCTCTAGCTGCGTTAAGAATATATTGGTGTTTGCGTTGAATTACTCCATTTTGCTGTGGAGAGTTGACACATGTAGTCTGGTGTATAATCCCTTTAGTCATGAAGAAATGGTCCATCTTAAACTCCTAAACATTATCACTTCTGTTGCACTTTATGTTTTTGTCAAACTGATTATAAACATACTGACAAAAACTCTGAATTGCATTTCTGGTTTCTGACTTTTGTTTGAGCAAGTACACACAAGTGTATCTTGTATAGTCATCGACAATGGTGAAGAAATAGCATTGGACATAGACAGTTGGGTACTTATGAGGACCCCAGATATCAATATGCAAAAGATCAAAGGAAGATTTGGAAAAAGATTGAGAAACAGGAAATGGATTTCTTTTCATCTTGGCCAATGGACACAAAGTACATTCTGATACATTCTCATGAATATGTACAAATTTATCAAGCCTTTGTATCTCTTTTATTCTAGGAAATGAAGCATGGTCTAATCTGTAATGCCACAACAGTGAAGACTAAGAAACAGCAGACAAATAGCTAGAGGGTACTGATGCTTGTTTAGAAGTCCCATGCTGCTAGTATAGGCCATTGAGTTGCCTAGCTGAACCATTCGTCTTCAGGGAAACATAATCTTGAATGACACATGAATTTCCAAAGAACTGAATATGCAAAGAAGGAACAGGCAATAACTTTCTAATAGACAAAAGATTATAAGCAAAGGAGGGAACATACAAGACATTATGAATAGTCAAGAAAGGATTCAAAACGACTGATCCAATAAGAGTGGCTGATGCTGAGAAATTATTTGGCAATTTGATGGACACATTCTGAATTGGTTTATAAGAGTGAAGAAAATTAGGATTGCACACTTTATGATATGTGGCACCTGAATCTAATATCCATTTACTCAAATTATTAGAATGAAATTTACCTTCATCCTTACCAGAGAGAACACACATCACTGCTCTATGACTTCCAGCACTCCTATCATCATTCATACTCAACATAGCCATAAGCCTCTATGTTTGATCTGGTGTGAGCATTGAAGGCTGACATACTTGACCAGCTGTCATTCTGAGAAACCTCACACTCTTCTCCTATTACTTCAGCCATGTTTGATTGGCTTCTTGGCTTATAGCCCGGGGGATACCCATGCTTTAGATAACATCTCTGCTCCACATGCCCAATCATACCACAATGGGTGCAAACTGGCCTTTTCATGCCATCAGGAAAGAATCTTCCACTACCTCTTCTATAGCCATGGTTTCCACCTCTATTTGACTGAACATTCACACCAACGTTAGCAACCATTCCAGCACTATCAAGTTCTGACGCCAACAGCGCAGTTGGACTACTGTTAAAGCTATTTTGATTGCCTAAACCATTCAGCCTTCTTTCATATTTTGGTGCCATAGAAAACACAACCTCAATCTTAGGCATAGGAATCAGCACAAAAACTTGTGACTTAACAGGATCAAATTCTTCATTTAGGCCTTTCAAAAATCTAATTACATAATCATTTTCAATAAACTCCTGCATTTTGATTCCCACATCACACCTATATCCATGACACACACACACACACCTTGTAATAGGCCTTAATATCATCATTTCTTCTCAAAGCACTTTTACTTTTGTAAATTAGTCATTCACAGAATGACTTTCCTTTTTGACTCCATAAAAGTTCTCAAGGAGATCCGAAAGTCTAAAGGCATCTCCACTACCATACCTTCTTTTAAATCATTCCAAACTTTAAATGCGCTATCATACCACATGACACTTTGTGCAATAGAAGGTATCACAATATTCATAATCCAAGAATGGACCGTAGAGTTTACCTGTCTCCATGTCTAATATTGTAGATCGTTTGCCATCGGTTGTTGTATGGATCCATCAACGAATCCAATCTTATTCTTCACTATCAACGCCATTTGAAATACCCTACTCCATTTGTGATAATTGTAAGGATTCAATAGAGGTTGTGCAAGTATAATCGCTGGACTATCATTCGGATGTAGATTAAACGGATTCTTGGAAGGATTCTCGGTTGTATGTGAGCCAGTAGCTCTTTGACTGTTGGAAGTGGAAGCTATAGCTATTCACTTATGAAAAATTTCTTGACCAAACAATGCAAGAATTTCAAGGACTTAAAGAACAAAACACGCACACTCTGTGATCTATAATGATCCAGACTGTGCACCGAATTAAGCAAGCAAAATATCACAGGGCGATCAATACAACCACTCTGATACCATGTCAAATTGATCACAAGAATTATGAGAGGAAAATGAAAATATCTGGACAAAATGAAACAAAGAGCATAAGGAACAAAAAATGGGCAGAATTCCTGAAGCTTCGATTGAATTAACCGCCTGCAACAACGAAGACTTTATACAGTTGGAGAAGAAGGAAAAACTATGTAAAATGACCATACTACCTTCACTTATTCTTATCTAGTGTTTTACATAAAAGGGGCATAATAGTCTTTTCACCCATTTAAAATATATACCGCCAACAACTTCCTTCTTCTCCTTCCTCTGATCACTTCCTTCCACTGCAGCCTCTTTGCGTGCATCATCCTTAGCATCCACGTGACATATACTGAAATGAATCTTGCCAACCGTCGATTAACCAACTCATGATCCTGACTTCTGACTTCTTGGACTAATCCAATGAATAGCACTACACTAGTGCCACCTTCTTCTGAGTTGTGTCACCTTCTTCCTTCGGCTGCAATTCATCATTTTCCATAACAAACCCAACCACCAAAAGATCTAACAATGATTATTTGCTCATTTGTTGTCGTGATAAGGCGACAAATAAACGAGTCATGTCATTGTCTATCAACTACACACTAACTAGGTTTATTAATCAAGATTTGCCACCCTTGTTTATCAACACATTTGGCCAAATCAGGCTCGTCGGTCCTTGCAATGGAATGGTTTGCTTATATGGTTACGCTGACAATATTGCTCTATGCAACCCATTAACCAGACGATTCAAGATCTTGCCTACTTCCTTGCTTCCACGCCCTCCTAAAGCAAAAGTGAGAGGGGTTGATGTAGGTCTTGCTTTCGACCCATGCACAAATGATTACGAGGTTATACAAATCCTCTTTTGTGTATCAAACCATCAAGCAATCGAATATATCGTCGAGATATATTCACTTAGTACAGATTCTTGGAGGAAATACGATGCAATTGTGCCTGCTAAAATCATGTGCATCAACATGTGGAGTATGTTTTACAAAAATGAGACATTTTTTTGGTGGGCCAAAAGGGGAGATGTTGACATGGTACTTTCGTTTAACATGTGCAATGAGACATTTCATGAGAGCCCATTTCCATCTGATATCGAAAATCTTGGTGGGAATCATGGAATCACCTGGGCTATTTGTTGAAGGAGGAGGAGAAGTGTGGCTGATAAGTTCAGCTAGCATTTAATAGAACACATTTGGGCAAAACACAAACACCTGCTTGAAAGTTGATAGGATTGTCATGTGGAATTGAAATTGATGGATTGAGCTGAGTCTGGCACGTGGGAATCGGTTATTTTGGATGGAGCGTGCCATGGCACGGGAGGTGCACTCCGCAGGGAAGAAGAAGGAATGCAGCGAAGTGGCGGGAATGTTCAAAACAAGGGAAATGACTAATATGCCCTTATTTAATGAATTATTCAGTAGCAATAGTTTGTACATTCTTGTAATTTCAAGTCTTTCTTCTTCTTTGCTATAAAGCAATTGCTGTAACCGCTATCAAGTAATGAGAATAACAACTTTCTCCTTCCCTCTCGGTTTTGCTCTCCAATTTTAAAACCCAATTCTGGTTCTCATCTCTGCTCCTCTAAATACTGTTGTTTCATGTTCATTGCTCTACAAATTTGTTGTGATTGTGTGTGTATGTGAGGAAATTGACTTGGTATCAGAGAGTGAGCTTCCTTTTTATTCTTGAATTTCTTGAATGCTTGAATTGCTGCATGAAATTTATGGCTTCAACTTTGATCAGTTTTGGTTCGATGGATCCTACGGAGGATCGTGTGTACATTCATTCAAGTGATAGTACGTCACTAGTTCTTGCACAATCACTTTTGACTACTCAGAATTACCATGGCTGGAGCCGGACAATTTGAAGGGCGTTAGAGGCTAAGAACAAGGCAGGTTTCATTGATTGTACAATGTCTAAACCTCCTCAAGGTGAACGTAAGCACAATGCCTGGATCAAGACCAACAACATGGTGGCCTCTTGGATTACGAACTCGGTTAGTCCTTCCATTGCTTAAAGCATAATGTGGATTGACAATGCTGCGGAGATCTAGAAAGATTTGAGACTCAGGTATGGCAATGCATATGCCTTTAGACTTTCTGATATGCAAGAGGAGTTTTACTCCATCAAACAAGAAACATTGACTGTTACTGATTACTATACAAAGCTTAAGACTGTTTGGGAGGAATTGAGTGTCTTAAAATCATTGCTTTCTTGCACATGTAATAGATGTTCATGTAATATTAGTGCTCAAATTATTAAATATGTGGAAGATGATTTTGTGATGAAATTCTTAAAAGGATTATCGGATGAATATGAGCCAGTAAAGTCACAAGTCCTGCTGATGAGTCCCTTACCAGACATTAATTCTACCTTTGCTATGGCAGTTAAATTTGAAAGGAAAATTATGTATTCAAATGGACAGGGATCATTTGGGAACAATCCATCACCTGTCCGGAGTGTTGGAGATAACCAGTCAGTATTTGTAGGACAGTTGTCTGGATTTTCCCAGATCCCAGGGAAACAAACAGAGTGTTCTTGGAAGTAGACCACTAGGGAATTTTAGAGGAGATGGTGGCCAAGTGTAGAAGTTTGGGAGCAGCAAACATCCTATGTGTACGTATTGTGGTTTCGCAAGACACACTATGGATAAGTGCTATAAGAAACATGGCTATCCACCAGGATACAAGTCGAAGGGAAGGATAAATTGTGTAGGGTATGATGAGTCTTAATGTCATTATGGAGATCATTTTGATGAAACTAGAGGAAACCAGCAAGTCATGGCATCATAGATGCCAGCAGTCTTCACACATGAACAGTATATGTAGTTGAAGAATATGCTTAAAGATCATCAGCAGCGAAACTGTAATGAAAAGGGGTTTCAAGGAGAAGGAGAGGAGGTCTTGCATACCGTAATGTCAGCCCAGAAACTGCCTTCCTCTTGTAAGACAGTAGGTAAAGTAGTAGACAGAAACTTAAACATATGGATATTAGACTCAGGTGCAAGTGACCATGTCTGTTCTTCTCTAAACCTCTTTGATTCCTTTCAGCCTTTTAATTCATTACAAGTTAAATTGCCTAATGATCTTCTTATTGATGTGTTGCATGTTGGTACAGTAACAATCAATCAAAATCTTCAGCTGAGCAATGTGTTCCACATTCCTTCATTTCAGTTCAATTTGATTTCTCTCAGCAAACTTACAAAACAAAATCAACTCAATATTCTCTTTCATTCTGACCGTTGTTTCATTCATGACCAGAAATCTATGAAGATGATTGGTTTAGCTAAAGTGGTCCAGGGATTGTACAAACTCCATGGCTCATCAAGGCAATCAGACAGAAGCAATAACAATAACCAGTCACATTCTCCTAGCTCTATCTTTGCAGCTCACAATGTCTCAGAATCCAAGTCATCTCTATGGCACTCAAGGCTTGGACATATGTCAAGCTCTAGGATGAGAGAAGTTCACAAGAAAAATCCCGAAGTTGATGCCATATCTGATTCCACCCCTTGTCATATTTGTCCCCTTGCTAGACAAAAGAAACAGCCGTTTCCTATCTCAGTTTCTAATTCTACATCTACTTTTTCTTTGCTTCATGTAGACATATGTGGTCCATATAAATACCCCACAAAGTATCATCAACGTTTTTTTCTTACCATAGTGGATGATTACAGTAGATACACTTCGTTTTACCTATTGAGATCAAAATCAGAAACTAGAGGAATTTGGCAAAGCTTCTGTACATTTGTGTCTGTTCACTTTGAAAAGAATGTCAAAACCATTAAAACAGACAATGAGCTTGAGTTTAAGATGAATGCATTATTTACTGCAAAAGCAATTCTACATCAGACTAGCTGTACGTATACTCCTGAACAAAACGGCCTAGTTGAAATGAAACACCATCATATTCTTAATGTGGCCAGGGCTTTGAAATTTCAGTCCAATTTGCCTATATATTATTGGGATTTTTGTATACAACATGCAGTCTACCTAATCAACCTCACACCCTCACCTGTCATAGCCAATAAAACACCTTTTGAACTACTCTTTTCTAAACCACCTTCAGATCATAACCTCAAAGTGTTTGAATGTCTTGCATTTGCACTTAATGCCCAGCCTAATAAACAGAAATTTGATCCCAGATCCAAGAGATGTTTGTTTAGGATCTGCAAGGCACCACTAGAAGGGAGGGGGATTGAATAGTGGGTGCGAAAAATATGGTTTTTTAAAATTTGTTTAAACCAAAAACTCAACTTCTGAAAACAGTTTCTGTTTCAGGACCCGTTTTAAAAAGTTTTGAAAACTAGGCTGCAGGTCTTCAAAAATTCTGAAATTTGGAGAGAAACTTAGCCTCAGATGTTATGAGAGTCTCCTACAAATTTCAGATTTAAATTCAACCTTTAACCCCTTGAAAATTTGGTCAGATTGCACAAATCTGTGAGAAACGGTAGACTGATTTGAAAAATTAATTCCAATTTTTACGTAACTCCAAATGCCCTGAAAATTTAAGGACTAACGCCTTATAAGTTGTATTTAAATGGGTTGAAACAGTTTGAAAAATTCTTTTGGGAAGTTAGTCAAATACGATCAAAGTCTCAACCTTTGCAAGCCTGAAAATCAGACTGCACTAGTTTTAGAAATTTGGACGTTTGGATGACTTATACTTATCCAAAAGGGTTGAAACTTGTGCCAAATTAAACTTAAGACGTGTTGCTATGATTATAGAAAGTTTCGTAATTTTTGAAATACGTTTACTATTTTTATAAACGTGATCAAAAACGATAAACAGTGCTGAAACAAAAAGTAAGTGCTGAAAGTAAATGACACCAAGAATTTTATACTGGTTCGGTTATAAACAACCTACTCCAGTCTTCGAGGACACCTTCCTCAGTTCACACTAATCACACAACACAAAAACACTTTACAACAGGGTTGATGGAGTTATACACCAAGTCCAACCCTTTACAAACCTTGTATGTGAATACAATGCACACGAACACCACCACCTTGCAAGTCTAAGGTTGATTACACCTTGATCAATCTTTTACAACAATGAAAAGAATATGTGGTGGTCTAGATAAAGCCTATTCAAGTATATGAATGTAAGTACAATAGGCTTTTAGAGAGAAAAAAGAAAGAGAGTGTAGAAGAAGAAGAATGCTAGACCTTTTTGATGCTTCAAAATTTGCAAGGCTTGTTCTTGTTTTTATTTTGCTCTTCTTCCATCCTTTTAATCAATATGGCCGCCCCCTTGGAGTGCTCTTCCCCTCTTGAAAATTATCTTCTAAGTCCTTGGAAGAGTATATGGCATCATTGTGACATGTCTTTGCTTACTTGACATCTTCTCACTCGATAATCATTAAACTTTTGCTTACTTGGCACTCATTGATTAGTTGGATGTTGTCATCACTTGATGACTAGAAAAATCTGAGAATAACACTTAAAATATGTGCCAAAATCATCATAAAATAGTTACCATAACTCCCAAGATCATCACATAAAATTAGCAAGACAATTTTCTCCAAAATGGTATGCAAAAATCGACCATAATGAGTCTTGCACATGCTGAAATTTCAGCATATGTAACATTCACCTCTTATTCAAAATATTGCCTATTTTACATTGATTTAATCTAAGAATTCGATCATTATTTAGTGCAAGACATCTTTATCAAATTTTGGAATAAAAATTAGACATCATTGAGGCCAACATTTCGGCCATATACATTCCCACACATGCTGAAATTTTCAGCATGTGTGATATTTAAAAATATCAGCTCTTTAACTCCATAACTTATTCAAAATATTTCCAAATTATCTTCTAATCAATCCACCTTAATCAAGACACAAAATATGACTCATAATGAGGTAGAATTCGGCCAGCTCTTTAGCACATGCTGAAATTTTCAGCATGTGTTACAAATGTGACATAAGTTTGAAATGTTACCTTGTGTAGCTCCTTCCTTTATGTCATCAACATTGTATGTTTCATTCTTGACCAATCAATATGCCAAGAAGGCTCCAACTCAGCTTTTATAGGCGTGTATAATGACTTGGCCATGTGCTGAATTTTATTTTTGCGAACTTTGTAAAATAGTACACATTTAATAATACACATATAGCGCCCTGCTCTCGAGCCCTAGCCTCGGTAGCAGTGCACCCGCCATATCTCACTAAGGAGAATACAAAGCGTCACATCAAACTTAGGATATTGTTACCATACCGAGAGTTCCATAACCCAGTCATCATCCGTCGCTATCGTACTTATATATGCGGTCATAGCAGCCCTCTAAGATCGGTTCTTATACTATAATATTTAGCTTAAGTTGTCCAATCCTTGTATGGCACACTAAATATTGATCGACTTAGGGCATTCTAATTCACCATGCTTCCGCGCGCCACACTGATCCACCGTACTTCTTTACTTGGTTATTTCAACCGTTAATTTTAAATTAGTTATATCTCACCTGAAAAACGTCCACTGCTTGTTCATATTGGTTCTATTTCAATTCAAGCCTACTCTATACATCACTACTTACGTGTTTCTAGGAATCAACACCTACTACTTTGTTATTCCACTGTACTTATTTTATTAATGCTCGTTTATCAATATCAATCAATATCCTTAATTAGACTAATATCTTCAGCCTATTTTGGTAACCTTAAAATTCAACATCCTAATCATAACTATAAACCCCTTTGCACGATATTCTTTGATGACTCTACTGATCATAACATTTATAAATCGTTACTTAGTCTCTATCAATCTACTATAAATCCCTCTTAATAGCTACGATCTCATCTTAAACCTAGTCATGTTTCGGCGCTACTGTCGAGGTAGAGGCGTGAACCCGCTTTATTTACCCTAATGGTACAGGGTTTATAGGGGTGGAGTCTAGGGACTTATATAAATGGTTATAATCAGCAAATAATTCAGAGTCGTATGGAGTGCCCTAGGTATATGTGGCATATCCCTTATCCGATCATCACTTAGGTCTAATGTCATCCCTTATTTCTAGAGTAGATACTCGGTATCATCATTCTTTACGTCTAAAATCATTACCTACGACTAAAAATTGGTACTTATGTCTAAGATGTGACTTAGGGGAAAAATCGTAACTTAATTTCTAAGATTATAGCCTAAATCTATGCTTCCGCTGTGGATATAGAGCCATGCTATGAAAGATCGCACTGTCGAACACGTAGTATTTCTTAAACTGATTTTTAAATTTGATCCAAGGGGTCAGCGGTGTCAGTTGTGCTGCGTCATCACTGCTCCGAATCTCCTTGTCGAAGAATCTTAGGTCCGAGTGCGATGGTGGTGGAGGCGGTGCATGCTAGTTCAGCAGCTGGTGCTACTGTGCCAAGGTATTGATCATGTTGACTATGACATCTTCAAGTGCTTGGGGATGATCCCCTGATTCTGGTGGTTCTTACCACTATTTCCAGCTGACTCACGTCGTGGAGGCATTTCTGTAATTCCAGTTCATGAAAATAGATCAGATTAGTCAATAGTGAGTTAAAAGGGTTGGACCCCTGGTAAAATGGAAATTAGACAGGGAAAGCTCACCATTGTAACACACCTCCCATAACCCGATCATAGCCTAAGTCTAAGATCATATCTTAAGTCTACTTTGTTTATTAGGGTAAAGAAATCGAAATTTTTTAAAAGATCGTAGCTTATGTCTAGGTGACTAGTTAATCCTGCGTTTCCGAGGCGGATCTGAAGCCTCGGCTCTGATACCACCTGTAGCGCCCTGCTCCCGAGCCCTAGCCTCGGTAGCAGTGCACCTGCCATATCTCACTAAGGAGAATACAAAGCGTCACATCAACTTGTTACGCGTCAGTGTTGACATAGAAATTTTTTTTTCTTTTTGCGGAAACGATTAAACACAACACTAATTAGAATTTAATGAACCTCAATAAAATAAAGACATCATTATTAGGCTGACCAGGCCCTACAAGTCAAAGTCAAATGTCTGAATTAAAAGTCTAAAAGAAATGTCTCAACGTACTAATGAAAAATATAAATCTCAATGTCACCCCAAGAATATCATAAACAGCCCGACTCTGCCCTCGTCACAATGATATCTACTGGTCACTCAGCCCACTCCACGACATCGGTCTCATCCTCAAGGAAGATGTAGTCATACCCAGTATCGGTCTCACCTGGAATTATAGGGGGTGAGTGATGGTAATCACCCAGTAGGTGCCTCTCAAAACAATACAAAGCGTACATACCCAAAAAGATATCAACACATAACACATAAAACATGATGGCATGGCTTATACAGAAAGGTAAAGCACTCCACATAAAAATGCGCAAGTACGTGATGCATGCTCAATCAACGTGTCACACGCAACGAGAATCATGTCATGCATTATGCCCCTAGAGCTATATGCAATGCATGCTCCCAGGCCACCACTTGCCGTTTGGACACCCACGCCCTATAGACGCAGTATGTCTCATGACCCCGGTGCCCTATAGACACGGTAAGTCATCCCGATACCCACGCCCTATAGACGCAGTATACCTCATGCAATGCACGTGCCATGAATGCAGGAACACCACACAGTCGCCATTACTTCCCTCTTTACCACGTTCGTATCTCATTACTTAGTCTACTTATTTTATTATTTTACTTTATTTATTTTTTTTTAATTAAATTGGGTTCAGCCGAAAGGCTAAACCCTTTGCCCTTTTTTTATTTTATTATTGTTATTTTTTTTCTAATCAAATTGGGTTCAGCCGAAGCCAAACCCTTTGCCCCTTTATTATTTTTATTTTTTTAATTAAATTGGGTTGCCGAAAAAGGCCAACCCTTTATCTTTTTTTTAATCAAATAATCTAATTTCAGCCGACATGGCCAAACGGCCACTGGCCATCACATGGAAGTTCATTTATTCATCACAATTTCATCTATGCACATTCGGCCAAAAACACAGAATTCCCAGCAATTTTTTTTTTATTTATTTATTATTTTTTTACACAAGGTTGGCCGAAAGTTGTCCCAGCAGCCCCCCCTTTTTGTTTCTTTTCAACAACCGAAATGTGCAGGATCTAAACTTTACATAATCCAAGAACAGTTAGTATACATAAAAACAATTAGTACACATAAAAAAGAAACCTAAACAATTCCATGCAAATTTGATGTAACCATTCGGCCAGCACTATAACACACACACATATATTTTCACTTCATGTTATCACAAAGAGAATACATCAACAAGTTCATGCTCAAATCAAAAATAAAAGAACAACAACAAACAAGGAAAATACCGTTTTGAGCATGCAAACTTCATACCATTTTGAGGGAATAAATAGTATGCACCTACCTTTTTGACGAATTAACTTCCTACGCAGAATCTCTTCTTCCCAACCCCGCTGACCTCTATGCTTGGTGTTG
The DNA here is from genome assembly GCA_036186865.1 of Eustoma russellianum. Lineage (NCBI taxonomy): Eukaryota > Viridiplantae > Streptophyta > Magnoliopsida > Gentianales > Gentianaceae > Eustoma > Eustoma russellianum. The sequence continues at coordinate 27,156,412 of AP025055.1, forward strand.
GGCAAATCCTTCCTTTCTTCCTAAAGGCCTCGAATGGTCGCTTTGGAAAAGAACAAAAACTTTAACTTCTACACTTAATCCAGGAAGTTGACAAGTACAACTTTTAAACACCTTTTCATTTATCGTTATACTTATTCGTTTACCATTTTATTACCGTGTCAATTTCAACTAATGTCCTATGTATAAGCATACCCACATATATGCCCGCGTCCATACACGTGCATATACGCGCTTATACTTACGTGTTACACCCTCAGCCCACTTTTCCATTCACCCATGCACACACATAATTCATTAAGCATTTTCCAATTATCATCAATTAATTCACATAAAATCATATATGCTACAATTTGAATCATACTTGATCATATACATACATAATTATACAATTTGAATCATACTTGATCATATACATACATAATTATACCAAGCAAGGGCAGCGGCACAATACCATATCTGCGGCCAATATACATAAAAACCACCAAGATTAAACATGCCTCTGCAATTATTATTGTATCTTCTACTCAACGACATAAATTGACATAAATAATTCAACAACCAATTAATCTATTAAATAAAATCAGTAGCTAAAGCATGCCTTTCGATATAATGACGTCAAAGTTTTAATAGCCGATGAAATTGGCGTGTGCTCAATTACTGAGAGGCAATGTCGCTATTATTTGTTCTTTTTGATTTACAAATACGCAGCTCCATCTTTGGCTTGTAAATAACAATAACAATAACAACAATCTAAAAAAACACTACTAAAAAAATCAAAAGCCAAAAGAAAAGGTTAAAACTGGAGCATAGTACATAAATCCACTAGATCAACGTAGTAAATAGAAATTCTATATACATTGGTTACATTGAAAGCAAATATGTAATAGACTTACAAAATATTTTGACGTACATACCAATGTTATTCCATCTTTATACATATACACGTAATCAATACATAAATACAACAAATACATATGTATATTCAACGATCTATGCAAAACACTATTACGAATGAATAATCCGATTTGATACGAAAATAGCATAATAACTTTATAAAAACATAGCAAATATAGCAAGAATACTTAACTCGTGTCCCGATTGTACGCGTTATACGAAGACCCAGGTTGAACGGACCAAGAAATTGGTGTCTCTTCCTTCCTAGATGGGCGGCCGAAGGTTGAAAATGAGGGAGGCTGGTGGCCGGTTGGAGTTGATGAATGTGGGGTGTTTGATTTGGTGTTGTATATGTGTATATACCTATGTATATCATCACATCTATATAAGAAAGACAAAAGGAGTTGAGTCTTACCTTTTGCCTTTTTGTTGCTGCGGTGCTGTGGGAGAACAAAAGAAAAGGCAGCCTAGCTGCTAGGCTTACTGGGGAAATTGGTGTTGGGATTAGGTTATTTTATAGATAAGTTAAATATGATTAGGATTTGTATTAGTTAAAATTTTATCTTTTCTTATTCCTTTACTAGTATGATTAGGATTAGTTTAAATTCAAACTTCATCTATCTACTTCATAATCATATTAGGATTTTAAGTTTTAAACTTATCGATTTATTTTCTTTTCTTTAATTTTTTTGTTTGACGTTTGTATGTGTTTAATGTAATGAGTGTATATATTTTATTATTGTTTTCTTTTCTTTTGATGTCGTGTTGTGTATAATGTATTTAATATATATATAATTTGTTATTTGTTGCTGTGTGTGTACGTCTAACATACATATATATCGTATGAAAACGCGGGTCATAACAACACATATGGTATATTCCAATCAGCCCTTAAATGAATTTCGTAGAACAATTTGAGATGTATGAAATATGTAAAAAGTGTCTAGATACATGTTATATGATGAGCCAAAAACGTTCCATGTGTCGTATACGTAGAAAACCGAATTTTCGATGTTTATCGATTACCCGATTTTTCTCTAATTAAATTACAACTTTTTGCACATGTTATATATATATTATATTACACATAATATACATAAATTAAACTTTAATATTCAGCTCATGAGGCTGATTAAAGTGGCGCCTAGACATGTGACAAAATTGAAATTGGAATCTCCACAATTTGGCCTTAATGTGGGGTGATTTGTGTGTGCCAACATGGAATGATTTTATGGCTGCACATACCATGTAAGCCACGAAATTTATGGCTATTTTTGAAGTATAGGGGCTGGCCATCTATTTATGGCAAATATGTGACACGTTGGCAAAGTTTCGGTATTCGCCCGATACGATAATTTTCGGTTTTGAACCTTTTAACGTGTCGTATTTAATTCGTCATCACCATGACTTATATCATATGATATAAGACCTGAATATACTCATAAATATGAGTTAAGTATGGTGGTGCGATGTTAACGTTCGTATGTAAAATATATAACGTGTCTGTAGTACGTTGGAATAAATGTGTACGTGCCTTTTTCAAAAAATTTGAAAATATATATATACATATATATAAATGGAGTGTATATAGTATGGAGAGGAGAGTGGAAGACTTTCCTTTCTTCACCTTGTTGCCTTTGTGCCTTGTCCAAATATTGCTTCCTTTAATGAACTACTTAGTTTAATTAACTAAGTACTTCACTTAATGAACTAGTTTAGTTCATTAATGGTGGCACCTGAAAATAGTTCAAACACAACAAATGTTTGCCATTTGATATAATCTTTAAAGCTTCATGGCTCGTTAGCACGACAAGATTATATATGAACTATACAAGGTAAGTTTTATGCAATATGTCATGCACGTTTTTTATGCACGTCTAAATCATGTATTTTGAAATCACTCAAACCCCTTTTTCTCTACAATCTCCCCCTTTTGATGATTTTCAAAATAACCTACATTCATGATTTAAATCCTATCACTCCCCCTTCAATCATGCATAAATTCAAATTTGAATTTCAAATTTTTTTTTAACCGCTCCCCCTTGATTTATGTAATTAGTTTCTCTCTCCCCCTTAAATCATGCATTATCTCCCCCTTTATTTTGGAAAGTCAATCAAAATCTGCATGTAAATATGGAAAGAGAATCAAATCAAATATGCAGAAATCATGCCTAATTTAGAACGAAGATTTTCGTACGTGGCTTGGTTTAAGACTTTAGTGAAGATATCCGCTACTTGTGCTTCTGTGCGTACATGATTTATGACAATGTCACCATTATTTACGTGATCACGAAAAAAGTGATAGCGTACTTCTATATGCTTGGCCTTAGAATGTAACATAGGATTCTTAGATAGGTTAATTGCACTCATACTATCACAATATATAGGAATTTTATTTACGATAATTCCAAAATCTGAAATTTGTTGTTTTATCTATAGTAATTGTGTGCAACAAAGACTAAGTGCCATGTACTCAGCTTCTGTAGTGGATAAAGCTACGCTTGCTTGCTTTTTGGAAAACCATGAAATAAGGGAGATTCCTATATATTGGCAAGTGCCACTCGTGCTTTTTCTATCTATCTTACATCCACCATAATCAGCGTCAGTGTAGGCATGCAAATTAAAGTCACAATCTTTATCATACCAAATGCCTAAGGTAGGTGTGTGCTTAATATATTGGAATGTTCTCTTCACTGCATTAAAGTGAGACACCTTAGGTTGACTTTGAAAACATGCACACATGCATACACTGAACATGATATCATGTCTACTAGCAGTAAGATATAACAAAGAACCAATCATAGATCTATATAAGGTATTATCAAAATCCTTACCATGTTCATCTTTGTCTAATTTAGTAGAAACACTCATAGGGGTGGGGGATGGTTTTAAATTCTCAAAATTGAACTTTTTAATAATATCATTTATGTATTTAGCTTGGCTTATGTGAATACCTTTACTTGTTTGCTTAATTTGCAATCCAAGAAAATAGTTCAATTCGCCAACCATAGACATTTCAAATTCGGATTTCATGCAATTTTCAAAATCTTCATCAAGTTTATGAGAAGTAGAGCCGAAAATAATGTCATCAACGTAAATTTGAATAATAAGTAAATCCGCTTTATCTTGTTTCAAAAATAATGTACTATCTATAGTACCTCTTTTAAAATCATTTTCTAAAAGGAAAGTAGCAAAACGATCATACCATACTCTAGGTGCTTGCTTTAGCCCGTATAGTGTCTTCTTTAGTTTGTACAAGTGATTGGGATGTTTCAAATCTTCAAAACCGGGTGGTTGTTTCACATATACCTCTTCTTGTATGAATCCATTTAAGAATGCACTTTTCACGTCCATTTAATAGAGTTTAAAATCTTTCATGCAAGCAATGGCAAGTAAAAGTCGTATAGCTTCTAGACGTGCTACGGGTGCGAATGTTTTATCATAATCAATACCTTCTTCTTGATTATAGCCTTGTGCTACAAGTCTAGCTTTATTTCTTACAACTTTTCCTTCTTCATTCATTTTATTTCTAAACACCCACTTTGTCCCTATTATGGTCTTATCTTGTGGTCGTGGCACTAAATCCCATACGCCATTTCTAACAAATTGATTAAGTTCGTCATGCATAGCATCAATCCAAGAAGAATCACTCAAAGCATCATGCACATTTTTGGGTTTAATTTCAGAAATCATAGCATGAAATTGATTTATGTCATCCGAAGTGATTCTTCTATGTGGTCGCACACCGTGAGTGATATCGCCTACAATGAGATCATGTGGGTGATCTCTATGCCATCTTGGTTGATTATATTCTATGTTCTCATGCATTTCTAGTGTATCATGCATATCAAACGTGCCATCATCATCATTCAAAACGGGTTTCAATTCAAAATCATCATCATATTCTTTATCTTTATCAATCTCACCAAATTCATTAAACTTCACGTGAATAGATTCTATGATTTGTCTAGTGAGAGGATCATAACACCTATATGCTTTTGAATTTATAGAATATCCAACAAAGATGCATTCAATTGATTTAGATTCAAATTTATCTAAATTGTCTTTTGTATTTAAAACAAAACATTTGCATCCAAACACACGAAAATAGTCAATTTTAGGCATGCGATCATTTAGTATCTCATAAGGCGTCTTATTTATTTTCTTTCTAATGGATAAGCGATTTACTATGTAGCATGCACAGTTTACGGCTTCCGTCCACAAAAATCTAGGCAACTTATTTATGCACAACATAGTTCTAGCAATTTCTTGTAATGTCCTATTCTTTCTTTCTACTACTCCATTTAATTATGGAGTTCTAGGTGGCAAAAACTCATGTTTAATTCCTTTTTCTTCGCAAAATGAAATCATGTCCTTGTTTTTAAACTCACCGCCTCTATCGCTTCTTATCTTTTTCACATTGACACCATATTGATTTTCAAGTTGTTTTATTAGTTTCGCAATCTCAATGGCACTATCATCCTTATGTGCAAGAAACAAAGTCCAAGTATAACGAGACAAATCATCAACAATCACGCAAGCATAGTGACGCCCACCAAGACTCGTAGTGCGACTAGGACCAAACAAATCAATGTGTAATAATTCTAAGACTCTAGTCGTGCTTATTTCATTTTTAGTTTTTATTGACTCGCGTGTTTGTTTGCCTTTTATACAAGATTCATACAACTGAAAGTTGTCTAAATCAAGTGTAGACAATCCTCGTATTAAGTTCTTTCGTTGGAGTTTTTCTAGTGTAGAAATGCCAATATGTCCTAAACGTCTATGCCACAAATTTACGTTAGGTTCATTTGACATGAGACACTTTACCTTTGCGTCTAACATATCATCCATAGAAAGCGTAAAAATGTTACCTTCCTGTTTTCCCTTTAAGACTGTTTCTCCATTTTTATTTATTATATTGCAATATGGGTGAGTAAAACACACATCAAAACCATTGTCAATGAATTGCGAAATGCTAAGAAGATTATAAGATAAGTTTCTTACCAAAAAGACGTTGGAGATTTGAAGAGTGCTTGGGTTTCCAATTGTACCTTTTCCGATGATCTTGCCTTCGTTGTTGTCTCCAAAGGTCATGGATCCGCCTTTTGTGACCTTCTTTAATTTCGTGAATAGGCTCGGGTCACCCGTCATGTGCCTCGAGCAACCACTGTCAAGGAACTATTTGATTGGTGTATCTTTTGATGTGTTGGTTCCCCACAATGTGTAAAAATGGTTTAGGTACCCTTTTAAATTTGTGTCCTTACGAGTTAGTTATTCACTTTTTAGTAAAAGTACCTTTCGGTACCCATACTTGGGTGATCCTTCTCGGTCTAGCAAATGGTAAGAATGTAGATGAAGGTGCAATGTAGTAAACATCTGGTGAGTGCACTTTAGGTCTTTGGAAGAACTCCTTTATACTCATTATATGTAGGACGTTTTTGATATGTCCTTGTGTTTCTGTGCGTAGTGCGTGATCTAGATGAATGAAATGGATGACGTGTATGCATCACTTGTTTCTTCTCATATCTATATGACACAAAATTGTATTTCGTATGATATGAGGAAGAAGTAGGGCGTGAGGAGGGGAGAGGGGGTCTTTGCGTCATCTTAGACGCCGGTTTTTGTTTTGGGGTGTCTAATTTCTTAGACACTACAAACTTTGTTGGTTTAATGGATACTTTATTTGTTTCAATGTATCCTAAACCTGTTTTATCACTATTCTGCTTTTGTGATAAGATAATACGCTCTAGCATGTTAGATCCCGTATCAAACTGTTTCATCATTTTTTCTCAGTCTGTATTCCTTGATTTCAAAATTGAAATCTCGGATTTCATTTCATTATTTTGTGTGGTCAATGATGAGATCTCTGTCTTTAATGCAGTAATGATGCATGATGACTCTTCCTTTGAATCGTTTAATTGAGCGACAAGATTCTCGTTAGAAGATTCTAACAGTTTCTTGTCTTCAATTAACCGCTTCTTTTCTTTCGCGAGAGTCTTAGTAAATTTATGTAATTCTAAGTACTGACTAAAAAAATTATCATAAGAAGGCTCAGAGTCAGATGATACCTCGTTTGATGCTTTGGACACAAAGTATACTTGTGCTGTTTCCTCTTCTGTTTGAGTCTCGGAATCCAATGTATCACTCCAAGTGGAGGCTTTGAGAGCTCGTTTCCTTTGCTTATGTTCTGAGATGAGTCTATTCTGTAGGATCTGCAAGGCACCACTAAAAGGGGGGGTTGAATAGTTGGTGCGGAAAGTGTGGTTTTTAAAATTGTTTTGACTCAAGAACTCAACTTCTGAAAACAGATTCTGTTTTCAGGACCAGTTTTAAAACGTTTTTAAAACAAGGTTGTACGTCTTCAAAAATTCTGAAATTTTGAGAGAACTTAGCCTCAGATGTTATGAGTGTCTCCTAAAAATTTCAAATTTAAATTCAACCTTTAACCTCTTCAAAAATCGTTGGGGGTCAGATTGCACGAATCTGCCAGAAACGGTAGACTGTTTTGAAAAATTTATTCTTATTTGTACGTAACTCCAAATGCTCTCAAATGTTAACCACTAACCCCTTATATGTTATATTTAAATGGGTAGAAACCGTTTTGAAAAATTTATTCAGGAAGTTAGTCAAATACACTCAAAGTCTCAACCTTTGCAAGCCTGGAAATCAGACTGCACTAGTCTCAGATCTTTGGACGTTTGATTGACTTATACTTATCCAAAAGGTTTGAAACTTGTGCCAAATTATCCTTAAGACGTTTGGATATGATTCTGGAAAGTTTCGTAATTTTTGCAAAACGTTTACTATTTTTACGAACGTAATAAAAAAGAATAGACAGTGCTGAAACAGAATATAAGTGCTGAAAGTAAATGACACCAAGAATTTTATACTGGTTCGGTTATAAACAACCTACTCCAGTCTTCGAGGAGCACCTTCCTGTTCACACTAATCACACAAAACAAATACACCATACCATAGGGTTGAAGGAGTTACACACCAACTTCAACCCTTTACAAACCTTGTATGACGAATATAATTGTCACGAACACCACCACCTTGCAAGATTGAAGATTGATCACACCTTGATCAATCTTTTACAAAGATAAAGAATGTGTGGTTGTCTAAGATAAGCCTATTCAAGTATATGAATGTAAGTACAATAGGCTTTTAGGAAGAAGAAAGAAAGAGAGTGTAGAAGAGGAAGAGCTAGGCGTTTTTGATCACTTGGTTTGCAAGACTTGTTCTTGTTCTTGTTTTGCTCTTCTTCCTTCCTTTTTAACATTATGGCCGTCCCCCACTAGGTCCTTTTCCTCTTGAAAATTATCTTCTAAGTCCTTGGAAGAATGTATGGCATCATTGTGACATGATCTTGCTTACTTGGCACCTCCTCATTGGATGATCATTTAACTCTTGCTTACTTGGCACTCATTGATTGGTTGAATGTTGTCATCACTTGATGACTAGGAAATCTGAGAATTCCACTAAAAACATGTGCCAAAATCACCATAAAACAATTACCATAACTTCCAAGATCATCACATAAATTAAGCAAGATAAGCTCTTCACAAAAATGATGAAAAATTCGGCCATTACTAGACTTGACATGCTGAAATTTCACAACGTGATACATGGTGCTTTAATTCAAATTATTTCCAACTTTTCTTTGATTTTTCTCTTAGAAATAAATCATCAATTAGTAGACAATATTCTCATCAATTTTGGGAATAAAATTGGACAACAACATGGCCAAAAATCGGCCTAGATACATTCATGCACATGCTGAAATTTTTTCAGCATGTGTGATATTCAAGATATCAAAAGTTTGCTTTCATATCTTATTCAAATTAATTCCAATTTGTCTTCCATTTAGTCCCATGTTTCAAGATACAAAATATAGCCTCATAAATGGTGAAAATCGGCCAGCCTATTATTCACATGCTGAAATTTTCAGCGTGTGTTACAAATGAGATAAAATTTGAAACATTACCTTTTGTAGCTTCTTTCTTTAAGTCACCAACATTGTATGATTGATTCTTGACCAATCAATATGCCAACAAGGCTCCACATATGCTCCATTTCAGCTGGAATAGGCGTGTATGATATGTATATACATGTGTTGAATTTTATTTTTGCAAACTTTGTAAAATAGTACACATTTAATAATACACACAAGGCATATTCCAATCAGCGCTTAATTTAATTTTCTAGAACACTTTAAGATGTATGACATATGTAAAAAGTGTCTAGATACATGTCGTATGATGTGCCAAAAACGTTCCATGTGTTGTGTACGTAGAAAACCGAATTTTCGATGTTTATCGATTACCCGATTTTTCTATAATTAAATTCTAACTTTTTGCACATGTTATATATATTATGTTACACATAATATATATAATATAAACATTAATATTCAGCACTTGGATGGTCTTAAAGTGGCGCCATTTACATGTGACAAAATTGAAATTGGAATCTCCACAATTTGGCCTTAATGTGGGGTAATTTGTGTGTGCCAACATGGAATGATTTTATGGCTAGAATTATCATCATACCCACGAAAATTATAGAGATTTTTGAGGTGTAGGGGATGGCCATCTATTTATGGCAAGTACGTGACACATTGGCGAAGTTTCGGTATTCGCCCGATACAACAATTTTTGGTTTAGAACCTTTTAACGTGTCGTATTTAATTTGTCATCACCATGACTTATATCTTATGATATAAGACCCGAATATACTCATAAATATGAGTTAAGTATGGTGGTGTGACGTTAACGTACGTACGTCAAATATATAACGTGTCGGTAGTATGTTGGAATACATGTGTATGTGCCTTTTTCGAAAAATCTGAAAATATATATTTATGTATATATATATGCGTGCATATGTGGTGAAGAAAGGAGGAGACTTTCCTTTCTTAGTCTTGTTGCCTTTATGCCTTGTCCAAATGTAGCTTCCTTTAATGAACTACTTAGTTTAATTAACTAAGTACTTTACTTAATAAACTAGTTTAGTTCATTAATGGTGGCACCTGAAAATAGTATAAACACAACAAATGTTTGCCATTTGATGTAAGCTTTAACGCTTCATGGCTCGTTAGTACGGCAACATTATATATAAATTATATAAGGCAAGTTATATGCAATATATCATGCACATTTATGTCATGCACGTTTTTATGCACATTTAAATCATATATTTTGAAATCACTCAAACCCCTTTTTCTCCACATATTCTTGTTCCGATCCTTGTCAGGGTGTTTATTTGTTTGCTTGTCCTTATTAGGGCAGTCATATGATAGATGTCCAAGTTTACCGCATTCATAACATTTAATATCTTTGTCGTTTGTCTTGTTCTTATTTCTTTTAGTCGAAGTGGTCTTATTTTTGTTTCTGAACGACTTTCTCATGATTTTTCTTAAGCCTTTAGCCAATATAATCAAGTCATCGTTATCCGATTCAGAATCACTATCATCTACGTGATCAGAAGAAGTAGAGACGTATTCATTTGATTTAAATGCAATAGCTTTACCTTGTTTTGATGATTCTGATTTCCTTATGGTGAGTTTGTTCTCATAAACCTTAAGTGATCCAATTAATTCTTCCATCTTAATTGACTTGGTTTCTTTGCTTTCTTCTATTGTCGTTACTTTAGGGTACACTCGGATGGAAGGCTTCGCAAGACCTTTTGTACCTTTTCCTGCATAGTAAAGGCTTTTCCATGAGACTCAAGAGAATTGTAAATGTTAGTCAAGCGAAGATCCATATCAACAATAGATTCATTTGGCAATAATTTAAATGACTCGAGTGTGGACATAAGCATGTTGATCTTGGACTTTTTTACTTGACTAGTGCCTTCGTGTTTCATTTCAAGTATTCTCCACATTTCTTAAGCACTAGAACAATTTGAGACATAGCTAGATTCACTTTTACTTAATCAATTTAAAAGTAACTGCATAGCCCTAGCGTTCGTGCTTAGTCTCTTTTTATCCTCACTAGTATACTCTTGTCTAGACTTAACGACCTCTAGTGTGACTACATCTACAGTGGATAACTTTGATGGAACAAAAGGACCATCTTCTATAATTGACCAAAGATCAATATCAATTTCCATAAGAAAAAGCTTCATTCTTAATTTCCATTGAATGAAAGACTCACCGTCAAAGAGAGCAGGCCTTTGGCTCGACATACCTTTTTGTTCGGTTTTGAAATTTGTGGCTGCCATCTCACGTAGATCGTTGGATCCCTTTTGATGTGAGTGTCCTGCGCTCTGATACCACCTGTAGGATCTACAAGGCACCACTAAAAGGGAGGGTTGAATAGTGGGTGCAGAAAATGTGGTTTTTTAAAATTTGTTTAAACCAAAAACCCAACTTCTGAAAACAGTTTCTGTTTTCAGGTTCAGTTTTAAAACGTTTTGAAAACTAGGTTTCAGGTCTTCAAAAATTCTGAAATTTGCAGAGAACTTAGCCTCAGATGTTATGAGTATCTCCTAAAAATTTCAGATTTAAATTCAACCTCTAACCGCTTGAAAATTTGTTGGTGGTCAGATTGCACAAATCTGCCAGAAACGGTAGACTGATTTGAAAAATTAATTCCTATTTGTTCGTAACTCCAAATTCTCTGAAAATTTTAGGACTAACCCCTTATAAGTTGTATTTAAATGGGTTGAAACAGTTTCAAAAAATTCTTTTGGGAAGTTAGTCAAACACGATCAAAGTCCCAACCTTTGCAAGCCTGAAAATCAGACTGCATTAGTCTCAGAACGTTGGATGTTTGGATGCCTTATACTTATCCAAAAGGGTTGAAACTTGTGCCAAATTAACCTTAAGACGTGTGGCTATGATTCTGGAAATTTTCGTAATTTTTGAAATACGTTTACTATTTTTACGAACGTGATCAAAAACGATAAACAGTGGTGAAACAGAAAGTAACTGCTGAAAGTAAATGACACTAAGAATTTTATACTGGTTCCGTTATAAACAAACTACTCCAGTCTTTGAGGACACCTTCCTTGGTTCACACTAATCACACAACACAAAAACACCTTACAATAGGGTTGATGGAGTTATACACCAACTCCAACCCTTTACAAACCTTGTATGTGAATACAATGCACACGAACACCACCACCTTGCAAGTCTAAGATTGATCACACCTTGTTCAATCTTTTACAAAAATGAAAAGATTATGTGGTGGTCTAGATAAAGCCTATTCAAGCATATGAATGTAAGTACAATAGGCTTTTAGAGAGAAGAAAGAGAGTGTAGAAGAAGAAGAAGGCTAGACGTTTTTATGCTTCAAAATTTGCAAGGCTTGTTCTTGTTTTTATTTTGCTCTTCTTCCTTCCTTTTTATCAATATGGCCGCCCCCTTGGAGTGCTCTAACCCTCTTGAAAATTATCTTATAAGTCCTTGGAAGAGTATATGGCATCATTGTGACATGTCTTTGCTTACTTGGCATCTTCTCATTGGATGATCATTAAACTTTTGCTTACTTGGCACTCATTGATTGGTCGGATGTTGTCATCACTTGATGACTAGACAAATTTGATAATAACACTTAAAACATGTGCCAAAATCATCATAAAATAGTTACCATAACTCCCAAGATCATCACATAAAATAAGCAAGACTATTTTCTCCAAAATAGTATGCAAAAATCGGCCATAATGAGTCTTGCACATGCTGAAATTTCAGCATGTGCAAGACTCATTATGGCCGATTTTTGCATACTATTTTGGAGAAAATAGTCTTGCTTTTCAGCATGTGTAACATTCACCTCTTATTCAAAATATTGCCTATTGCTACATTGATTTAATCTAAGAATTCAATCATTATTTAGTGCAAGACATCTTTATCAAATTTTGGAATAAAAATTAGACATCATTGAGGCCAACATTTTAGCCATATACATTCCCACACATGCTGAAATTTTCAGCATGTGTGATATTTAAAAATATCACCATCAAAATTCCATAATTTATTCAAAATATTTCCAAATTATCTTCTAATCAATCCACTTAATCAAGACACAAAATATTGTAGGATCTGCAAGGCACCACTAGAAGGGGGGGTTGAATAGTGGGTGCGGAAAATGTGGTTTTTAAGATTAGTTTGAACCAAAAACCTAACTTCTGAAAACAGTTTCTGTTTTCAGGACCAGTTTTAAAACGTTTTGAAAACTAGGTTGCAGGTCTTCAAAAATTCTTAAATTTTGAGAAAACTTAGCCTCAGATGTTATGAGTGTCTCCTAAAAATGTCAGATTTAAATTCAACCTCTAACCCCTTCAAAAATCATTGGTGGTCAGATTGTGCGAATCTGCCAGAAACGGTAGACTGATTTCAAAAATTAATTCCTATTTGTACGTAACTCCAAATGCTCTGAAATTTTAACCACTAACCCCTTATAAGTTATATTTAAATGGGTCGAAACATTTTTGAAAAATGCTTTTGTGAAGTTAGTCAAATACGATCAAAGTCTCAACCTTTGCAAGCCTGAAAATCACACTGCACTAGTCTCAGAACTTTGGACGTTTGGGTGACATATACTTATCCAAAAGGGTTGAAACTTGTGCCAAAAGAACCTTAAAACGTGTGGCTATGTTTCCTGTATGTTTCGTGATTTTTGAAATTCATTTACTATTTTATACTGGTTCGGTTATAAACAACCTACTCCAGTCTTCGAGGAACACCTTCCTTGGTTCATACTAATCACACAACACAAATACACCTTACCACAGGGTTGAGGGAGTTACACATCAACTCCAACCCTTTACAAACCTTGTATGATGAATACAATTGCACACGAACACCACCACCTTGCAAGATTGAAGATTGATCACACCTTGATCAATCTTTTACAAAGATAAAGAATGTGTGGTTGTCTAAGATAAGCCTATTCAAGAATATGAATATAAGTACAATAGGCTTTTAGGAAGAAGAAAGAAAGAAGTGTAGAAGAAGAAGGCTAGAACACTTTTGATCTTTGAATTTGCAACTCTTGTTCTTGTTTTTGTTTTGCTCTTCTTCCTTCTTTTTAGCATGTGTTGGCCACCCCCTTGGGTCCTTCCCCTCTTGAAAATTGTCTTCTAAGTCCTTGAGAGAATGTGTGGCATCATTGTGATAAAATCTTGCATACTTGGCACCTTCTCATTGGATGATCATTTAACCTTTGCTTACTTGGCACTTCATGATTGGTTGAATGTTGTCATGATTTGATGACTTGGAAAATCTGAAAATTCCACTAAAAGCATGTGCCAAAATCACCATAAAACAACTACCATAACTTCCAAGATCATCACATAAATTAAGCAAGAAAATTATCTCACAAAAATGGTTAAAAAATCGCCCATTATGAAAAATGCACATGCTAAAATTTCAACATGTGTTATATTCACTTTTTGTTCAAAATGTTGCCTAGTTTGCTTTGATTTATCTCTTGAAAATGAATCACCATTTAGTAGACAATATTCTCATCATGAATGGAATAAAATTGGACAACAATGTGGCCTAAAATTCGGCCAAGGTACATCACACACATGGTGAAATTTTCAGCATGTGTGATATTCAAGAATATCACTTTCTTTATTCCATAAAATATTTAAAACACTTCCAAATTGTCTTCCAATTAATCCACCTTAATCAAGAAGTAAAATATTGCTCATTAACATGTTAAAAACATCCAGCCCTGCTGAATTTTCAGCATGTGTCACAATTATGACAAAATTTAAAATATTACCTTTTTTAGCTTCTTTCTTTAAGTCACCAACATTGTATGATTGATTCTTAACCAATCAATATGCCAACAAGGCTCCACATATGCTCCATCTCAGCTGTATAGGTGTGTCCAACATGTATATGCATGTGCTGAATTTTATTTTTGCAAACTTTGTAAAATAGTGCACATTTAATAATACACGAATGTTATATTCCAATCAGCCCTTAATTTAATTTTCTAGAACACTTTAAGATGTATTACATATGTAAAAAGTGTCTAGATACGTGTCGTATGATGTGCCAAAAATATTCCATGTATTGTGTACGTAGAAAACCAAATTTTCGATGTTTATCGATTACCCGATTTTTCTCTAATTAAATTCAAACTTTTTGCACATGTTATATAAATTATGTTACACATAATATATATAATATAAACTTTAATTTTCAGCACTTGGCTGGTCTAAAGTGGTGCCATTAACATGTAACAAAATTGAAATTGGAATCTCCACAATTTGGCCTTAATGTGCGGTGATTTGTATGTGCCAACATGGAATGATTTTATGGCTTAAAATAACATCATAGCCACGAAAATAATAATGATTTTTGAGGTGTAGGGGCTGGCCATCTATTTATGGAAAGTACGTGACACGTTGGCGAAGTTTCGGTATTCGCCCGATACGACAATTTTCGGTTTAGAACCTTTTAACATGTCGTATTTAATTTGTCATCACCATGACTTATATCATATGATATAAGACCTGAATATACTCATAAATATGAGTTAAGTATGATGGTGTGATGTTAACGTACGTACGTAAAATGTATATCGTGTCGGTAGTACGTTGGAATACATGTGTACGTGCCTTTTTCAAAAAATCTGAAAATATATATTTATTTATGTATGTAGGCGTGTATATTGATGAAGAGAGGAGGAGGAGACTTTCCTTTCTTAGTCTTGTTGTCTTTGTGCCTTGTTCAAATGTAGCTTCCTTTAATGAACTACTTAGTTTAATCAACTAAGTACTTCACTTAATGAACTAGTTTAGTTCATTAATGATGGCACCTGAAAATAGTATAAACACAAAAAATGTTTGCCATTTGATATAAGCTTTAAAGCTTCATGGCTCGTTAGTACGGCAACATTATACATGAACTATTTAAGGCAAGTAATATGCAATATATCATGCACATTTATGTCATGCACGTTTTTAAGCACATTTAAATCATGTATTAGAAAATCACTCAAACCCCTTTTTCTCTACAATCTCCCCCTTTTGATGACTTTCAAAATAACCTATACTCATGATTTAAATCCTGTCGCTCCCCCTTCAATCATGCATAAATTCAAAATTTGAATTTTAAATTTCAAAACCGCTCCCCCTTGATTTATGCAATCAGTATCTCTCTCCCCCTTAAATCATGCTTTCTCTCCCCCTTTATTTTGGAAAGTAAATCAAAAGATGCCTGTAAATAAGGAAAGAGCATGAAAGAAAAAAATCATGTATTTTAAATAATCTCAGACATGCATTCGTAAGGGTTATTTATTCAACCCTTTGAAAATGTCCCTTTTGGTACCCAAATTTGGGTGACCCTTCTAGGTCTTCCAAAAGGTGAGAAAGGTGATGAAAGCACAACATAATATACTTTAGGTGCAACTGTATCTGGCCTTTGGCCAAGAACTCCTTTATACGCATTATATGTAGGACGTTTTCGATATGTCATTGTGTTTGTGTGCGTAGTGCGTGGATGGAATGAATGCCATGTATGCATCACTCTTTTCTTTTCATATCTATGTGGTACGAAATTGTATTTCGCATGATATGATGAAGAAGTGGGGGTGATGAGGGAAGAGGTCTTTGCGTCATCTTAGACGCCGTTTTTGGCTTTGGGGTGTCTACTTTCTCAGACACAACGAACTTAGTTGGTTTGGTGGATGCTTCATTTGTCTCAATGTATCCCAAACCTGTTTTGTCACTATCATGCTTTTGTGATAATATAATACGATGCAGCATGTTAGATCCCGTGTCAAATTGTTTCACCTTTTTCTCTACATTCGCATTCCTTGATTTCAAGTTTGAAATCTCGGATTTCAATTCATTGTTCTCGGATGTCAATGATGAAATTTCAGACTTTAATGAATTTATAATGCATGACGACTCTTCTTTTGAATCGTTTAATTGAGACACAAGATCTTTGTTAGAAGATTCTAACAATTTCTTGTCTTCAATTAATCGCTTCTTTTCTTTTGCAATAGTCTTTGAAAACTTATGCAATTCTAAATATTGACTAAATAAATCATCATAAGAACATTCAGAATTGGAATCAGAGTCGGAAGATACCTCATTTTATGCTTTAGATGTAAAGCCTACTTGTGCCTTGTGTTCTTCCGTATCATCAGTCTCAGAGTCGGATGTGTCACTCCAAGTGGAGGCTTTGAAGGCTCTTCTCCTTTGCTTAGGTTCTGAGACAAGCCTATTCTTGTTCCGATCTTTGTTAGGGTATTTGTTTGTTTGCTTTTCTTTATTAGGGCAGTCATATGATAGATGTCCAAGTTTGCCGCATTCATAGCACTTTATATCCTTATTTTTATTTTTATGATCCTTAGATGAGGTGGACTTATGTTTAATCGATTTTCTCAATATTTTTCTTAATCTTTTAGCCATTTTGATTAAATCCTCATCATCGGAATCTATGTCACTATCATCTACGACGTATTCATTTGATTTAAATGCTATAGCCTTATCATTATTGGAAATAGACTCAGAATATCTTAAAGCGATTTTGTTTTCATATACCTTTAGTGATCCAATTAGTTCTTCCATCTTAATTGATTTAGTCTCTTTGCTTTCTTCTATGGCCGTTACTTTAGAGTCCCACTCGGATGGAAGGCTTCGCAAGACTTTCTGTACCTTTTCCTGCATGGTAAAGGCTTTACCAAGAGACTCAAGAGAATTGTAGATGTTAGTTAAACGAAGATCCATATCAACAATAGATTTATTGGGCAATAATTTAAACGACTCAAGTGTGGACATAAGCATGTTTATCTTTGACTCTATTACTTGACTAGTGCCTTCGTGTTTCATTTTGAGTATTCTCCACATTTCCCGTGCACTAGAACAGTTTGAGACATAACTAGACTCACTTTTACTTAGACCATTTAAGAGTAATTGCATAGCCCTAGCATTCATGCTAAGTTTCTTTTTATCATCACTTGTATATTCTTGTCTAGGTTTAACAACTTCTAGTGTGACTCCGTCTACGGTGGATAACTTAGATGGAACAAAAGGACCATCTTCTATAATCGACCAAAGATCAATATCTATTGCCATAAAAAAAGTTTCATTCTTACCTTCCATTGGACGAAAGACTCACCGTCAAAGAGAGGAGGCCTTATGGTTGACATTCCTTCTTGCACGGTGCTATAACTAGTGGATGCCATCTCACGTAGATCGTTGGATCCTTTTGTTGTGAGTGTTCCTGCTCTCTGATACCAATTGTAGGATCTGCAAGGCACCACTAGAAGGGGGGGTTGAATAGTGGGCGCGGAAAATGTGGTTTTTAAAATTAGTTTGAACCAAAAACCTAACTTCTGAAAACAGTTTCTGTTTTCAGGACCAGTTTTACAATGTTTTGAAAACTAGGTTGCAGGTCTTCAAAAATTCTGCAATTTTGAGAGAACTTAGACTCAGATGTTATGAGTGTCTCCTAACAATTTCAGATTTAAATTCAACCTCTAACCCTTTCAAAAATCGTTGGTGGCCAGATTGTGCGAATCTGCCAGAAACGGTAGACTGATTTCAAAAATTAATTCCTATTTGTACGTAACTCCAAATGCTCTGAAATTTTAAACCCTAACCCCTTATAAGTTATATTTAAATGGGTTGAAACAGTTTTGAAAAATGCTTTTGGGAAGTTAGTAAAATATGATCAAAGTCTCAACCTTTGCAAGCCTGAAAATTAGACTGCACTAGTCTCAGAACTTTGGACGTTTGGGTGACTTATACTTATCCAAAAGGGTTGAAACTTGTGCCAAAAGAACCTTAAAATGTGTGGCTATGTTTCTCGAAAGTTTCGTGATTTTTGAAATTCATTTACTATTTTTACAAATGTGATTAAAAACAGTAAACAGTTCTGAAATAGAAAATCAGTGCTGAAGGTAAATGACACAAAGAATTTTATACTGGTTCGGTTATAGACAACCTACTCCAGTCTTCGAGGAACACCTTCCTCGGTTCACACTAATCACACAACACAAATACACCTTACCACAGGGTTGATGGAGTGTCACACCAACTCCAACCCTTTACAAACCTTGTATGATGAATACAATTGCGCACGAACACCACCACCTTGCAAGATTGAAGATTGATCACACCTTGATCAATCTTTTACAAAGATAAAGAATGTGTGGTGGTCTAAGATAAGCCTATTCAAGAATATGAATATAAGTACAATAGGCTTTTAAGAAGAAGAAAGAAAGAAGTGTAGAAGAAGAAGGCTAGAACACTTTTGATCTTTGAATTTGCAACTCTTGTTGTTGTTTTTGTTTTGCTCTTCTTCCTTCTTTTTAACATGTGTTGGCCGCCCCCTTGGGTCCTTCCCCTCCCCTATTGAAAATTGTCTTCTAAGTCCTTGGGAGAATGTGTGGCATCATTGTGACATGATCTTGCTTACTTGGCACCTTCTCATTGGATGATCATTTAACATTTGCTTACTTGGCACTTCATGATTGATTGAATGTTGTCATCATTTGATGACTTGGAAAATCTAAAAATTCCACTAAAAGCATGTGCCAAAATCAACATAAAACAACTACCATAACTTCCAAGATCATCACATAAATTAAGCAAGATAATTATCTCACAAAAATGGTTAAAAAATCGCCCATTATGACAAATGCACATGCTGAAATTTCAGCATGTGTTATATTCACTTTTTGTCCAAAATGTTGCCTAGTTTGCATTGATTTACCCCTTGAAAATGAATCACCATTTAGTAGACAATATTCTCATCATGTATGGAATAAAATTGGACAACAATGTGGCATAAAATTCGGCCAAGGTACATCACACACATGCTGAATTTTTCAGCATGTGTGATATTCAAGAATATCACTTTCTTTATTCCATAAAATATTTAAAACACTTCCAAATTGTCTTCCAATTAATCCACCTTAATCAAGAAGTAAAATATTGCTCATTAACATGTTAAAAACGTCCAGCCCTTTAGTGCACATGCTGAATTTTCAGCATGTGTCACAACTGTGACAAAATTTGAAATATTACCTTTTGTAGCTTCTTTCTTTAAGTCACCAACATTGTATGATTGATTCTTGACCAATAAATATGCCAACAAGTCTCCACATATGCTCCATCTCAGCTGTATAGGCGTGTCCAACATGTATATGCATGTGCTGAATTTTATTTTTGCAAACTTTGTAAAATAGTGCACATTTAATAATACACGCATGTTATATTCCAATCAGCCCTTAATTTAATTTTCTAGAACACTTTAAGATGTATGACATATGTAAAAAGTGTCTAGATACGTGTCATATGATGTGCCAAAAATATTCCATTTATTGTGTACGTAGAAAACTGAATTTTCGATGTTTATCGATTACCCGATTTTTCTCTAATTAAATTCCAAATATTTGCACATGTTATATATATTATGTTACACATAATATATATAATATAAACTTTAATTTTCAGCACTTGGCTTGTCTAAAGTGGCGCCATTAACATTTAACCAAATTGAAATTGGAATCTCCACAATTTGGCCTTAATGTAGGGTGATTTGTGTGTGCCAACATGGAATGATTTTATGGGTGAAAATAACATCATAGCAACGAAAATAATAATGATTTTTGAGGTGTAGGGGCTGGCCATCTATTTATGGCAAGTACGTGACATGTTGGCGAAGTTTCGGTATTCGCCCGATACGACAATTTTCGGTTTAGAACCTTTTAACGTGTCGTATTTAATTTGTCATCACCGTGACTTATATCATATGATATAAGACCTGAATATACTCATAAATATGAGTTAAGTATGGTGGTGTGACGTTAACGTACGTACGTGAAATATATATCGTGTCGGTAGTACGTTGGAATACATGTGTATGTGCCTTTTTCAAAAAATCTGAAAATATATATTTATATATGTATGTAGGCGTGTATATTGATGAAGAGAGGAGGAGGAGACTTTCTTTTCTTATTATTGTTGTCTTTGTGCCTTGTTCAAATGTAGCTTCCTTTAATGAACTACTTAGTTTAATCAACTAAGTACTTCACTTAATGAACTAGTTTAGTTCATTAGTGGTGGCACCTGAAAATAGTATAAACACAACAAATGTTTGACATTTGATACAAGCTTTAAAGCTTCATGGCTCGTTAGTACGGCAACATTATACATGAACTATTTAAGGCAATTAATATGCAATATATCATGCACATTTATGTCATGCACGTTTTTAAGTACATTTAAATCATGTATTTGAAAATCACTCAAACCCCTTTTTCTCTACAAATATGACTCATAATGAGGTAGAATTCGGCCAGCTCTTTGGCACATGCTGAAATTTTCAGCATGTGTTACAAATGTGACATAAGTTTGAAATGTTACCTTGTGTAGCTCCTTCCTTTATGTCATCAACATTGTATGCTTCATTCTTGACCAATCAATATGCCAACAAAGCTCCACATATTCTCCAACTCAGCTGGTATAGGCGTGTATAATGACTTGGCCATGTGCTGAATTTTATTTTTGCAAACTTTGTAAAATAGTGCACATTCAATAATACACATATGGTATATTCCAATCAGCCCTTAAATGAATTTTCTAGAACACTTTGAGATGTATGAAATATGTAAAAAGTGTCTAGATACATGTTATATGATGAGCCAAAACCGTTCCATGTGTCGTGCACGTAGAAAACCGTATTCTCGATGTTTATCGATTACCCGATTTTTCTCCAATTAAATTCCAACTTTTTGCACATGTTATATATATTATGTTACACATAATATACATAAATTAAACTTTAATATTCAGCTCATAAGGCTTATTAAAGTGGCGCCTAGACAAGTGACAAATTTGAAATTGGAATCTCCACAACTTGGCCTTAATGTGGGGTGATTTGTGTGTGCCAACATGGAATGATTTTATGGCTGCACATACCATGTAAGACACGAAATTTATGGCTATTTTTGAAGTGTAAGGGCTGGCCATCTATTTATGGCAAGTACGTGACACGTTGGCGAAGTTTCGGTATTCGCCCGATACGACACTTTTCGGTTTAGAACATTTTAATGTGTCGTATTTAATTTGTCATCACCATAACTTATGCCATATGATATAAGACCTGAATATACTCATAAATATGAGTTAAGTATGGTGGTGTGAAGTTAACGTATGTACGTAAAATATATAACGTGTCGGTAGTACGTTAGAATAAATGTGTACGTGCCTTTTTCAAATAATTTGAATATATATATATACATATATATAAATGGCGTGTATATAGTATGGAGAGGAGAGTGGAAGACTTTCCTTTCTTCACCTTGTTGCCTTTGTGCCTTGTCCAAATATTGCTTCCTTTAATGAACTACTTAGTTTAATTAACTAAGTACTTCACTTAATGAACTAGTTTAGTTCATTAATGGTGGCACCTGAAAATAGTTCAAACACAACAAATGTTTGCCATTTGATGTAAGCTTTAAAGCTTCATGGCTCATTAGTACGACAACATTATATATGAACTGTACAAGGCAAGTTTTATGCAATATGTCATACACGTTTTTTATGCACGTTTAAATCATGTATTTTGAAATCGCTCAAATCCCTTTTTCTCTACATTTTGTACCTTGGCCAATCTCATACATCCAAAAGGTATATGTTACAGGACTTATCCACTAAAGATGTGATAGTGTCCCGAAATTTGGATTTTGATGAACAGTGTTACCCTTTCTCAACTAATCCAGTTATACAGCAGTCCATGCGCTCAGACCAATCATCAAGGCACGAATCTGATACACCTATATTGCCTCATGACCTTCCTATATTCTCTCAGCCCATGGTCTTTACACCACCTACGGACTTGAATCAGCCTAACATCACCTATGATTCCACCATGTCATCCTACTCTCCTGCCAACACTCCTACATCAGACAGACAATCCCTTTCAGCTCCTCATCTGCATCTGCCCCCTTATCACCTCAGAATCACATTCCTATTACAGCAATTGACATTCCCCTACCCATTCATTCCACTGATAGACCCCCTAGACAAAAAAAGACTCCATCATATCTACAGGATTATTATTGCAATCAGACACTAGTCTCTCCCAGTCATAATCCACATCTTCATCTTAGCACTACCCGTCCTCTAAGCCACTATTTTTCTTTGCAGTCACTAACATCTAAGTATAAAACATATGTTTTGGCTTCTAGTATACATATAGAACCTGTAGATTACACAGAGGCAGCCAGTTCCTTAGCTTGGCAGGAGGCTATGCAGGCTAAGATAGCAGCACTTAAGGCTAATCATACATGGAAATTGGTGCACCTACCCCCTGGTAAGCAGGCTGTTGGATGCAAATGGGTTTATAAAATAAAATACCAAGAAGATGAGACTGTGGAAAGATACAAAGTTAGGATAGCAGCCAAGGGATACACACAGTAGTATGAAATTGATAACCAAGAGACATTCTCAGCAGTGGCTAAAATGACAACGGTTAGAATGGTTCTGGCACTTGCATCCAGTAAGGAGTTGGTATCTCTATCAACTTGATGTCAATAATGCTTTCTTGCATAGAGATTTATATGGATCCACCATCAGGTTTGTTTTTAGATAATTCTAGCCTTGTATGTAAACTGGAGAAGTCCCTCTATGGATTTAAGCAGGCCAGCCGTGAATGGAATGCCAAATTAACTACTTTCCTCCTTTATAAAGGCTTTACACAATCCAAGAATGATTACACACTCTTCATACGCACAAATCAGAATCACCTTCTTCTGGCATTGGTTTACGTAGATGATATTATTTTGGCATCATCCAGGTTATCAGACATCCAGCATCTGAAGTTTGAACTTAATTCTGAGTTCAAAATTAAAGATCTTGGTGACCTAGGTACTTTCTAGGCATTGAAGTAGCCAGGTCACAGGGGGGCTAGTGATCAATCAAAGGAAATATGCACTAGAGCTGTTAGAGCAAACTGGCTTTTTGGGGTCTAAGCCAACCAAGACACCTATGGAAACTAATGCCAAGCTTTCACGTGATGACTCTCTATTGATTTTAGAAGTGTCTGTATATAGGAGTTTGATTGGAAAACTTATCTATCTTACCATTACCAGGCTGGATATTGCATTTGCAGTTCAGCAATTCAGTCAATTCTTAGACTTCCCCACACAGAATCATTTTATGGCGGCACATAAACTCCTAAGCTTCATCAAGGGAACAGCAGGACAAGGACTTGTATTTCCTTCTAACATGGAACTTAAAATGAGAGCATTTGTGGACTCTGATTGGGCAGAATGCACAGAGACTAGAGGAGGGTAACAAGCTTTTGTATTTTTCTAGGAGACTCACTGATTTCATGGAAGGCAAAGAAACAGATAATAATATCGAAGTCTTCTGCAGAGGCTAAGAATAGAGCTTTGGCATCCCTGGTGTGTGAAGTACAGTGGCTGGTGTACCTAGTTAAGGATTTGCAAATAAAGGATCAGGAGCCCGTTGAAGTTTTTTGTGACAGCAAAAGTGCAATGCATATAGCGAAAAATGCAGTATTCCATGAAAGAACAAAACACATAGAAATTGATTGTCATATCATTAGAGAGAAAATTCAGAGAGGGGTAATCAAATTGATGCTTGTCATAACAGAACTTCAGGTAGCAGATGTTTTCACGAAAGCATTGGATTTGAGAAGGCTAGAAAGCTTGGTTAAGACTTTTAGAGTATGCAATATATATGACAAGCCTGGCTTGAAGGGGGTGTTGAAGGAGGAGGGGAAGTGCAGCTGATAAGTTCAGCTGGCATTTAGTCGAACTCACTTGAGCAAAACACAAACACCTGCTTGCAACCTGATTGGAGGAAACATGAAGTTGCTGAATGATGTGAGGCAGTTAGGATTTTCGTGTGGAATTGAAATTGATGGATTGAGCTGAGTCAGGCATATGGGAATCGGTTATTTTGGATGGAGCGTGCCATGGCACGGGAGCTGCATTTCGCAGGGAAGAAGAAGGAATGCAACGAAGTGGCAGAAATGTTTAAAATGAGGGAAATGACTAATATGCCCTTGGTTAATGAATTGTTCAGTAGCAATAGTTTGTACATTCTTGTAATTTCAAGTCTTTCTTCTTCTTTGCTATAAAGCAGTTGCTGTAACCGCTATCAAGTAATGAGAATAACAACTTTCTCTTTCCCTCTCGGTTTTGCTCTCCAACTCTGAATCCCAATTCTGGTTCTCATCTCTGCTCCTCTCAATACTGTTGTTTCTTATTCATTTCTCTACAAATTTGTTGTGATTGTTGTGTATGTGAGGAAATTGACTTTATTCTACACTAAGATGAGTCAATTGCATTGGTTGTCTATCATATAAAGGGAGTTGACAAAAGTTTTGACATTTGGGTGATGAGGGATTTAGGTGTAGAAGATAAAGAATCGTGGAAAAGAGTATCGAGTGTTGGTCCTATTTCAGGAGTTGAGAGGTCTTTAGGATTTTGGAACAATGGGGAAATTCTTTTGGAAAATAGTTGCAGGGAGCTTGTTGTATATGACACTAAGAAGGGAGAAATGAAGAATGTTGGACTCTATGGCAAGAGGGATAAGTTAGAAGTGCTTATTTTTAAAGGAAGCCTAGTTCCAGTTTAAGTTAATTATGACTTGGACTGTTTTGTGACTTTGAGATCATGGGTTTGAGCCGAGAAAGAGCCTCGTGCACAAAGTAAAAGGTGAGGCTGCGTACATCAGATCGCAGAGCTATACAGACCCTCCCCAGATCATGTACAAACACAGAAACCTAATGCACCGAAAATACTCTTAATAACTTTGCTTTATTGGGTATCGAATACAAATGGTCATATTAATTGGCAAACGGCTTCCAAACTATTTAACTTTCTATGACATATACGTGGTATGAAGTGTTTTGGAGGTCTGAATTTTTTTAACTATTGGGATAACTAATGCTATTGGATTTAGAATTTTCACCTTATTTGTTATAACTTAGTTATCGTCATGTTTTGTACAAGATTTCATGAAATTACAGCCGTTTTAATTTAAGGAGAGAACACCTGAAAAGGACCCAGCGAGACTATGATGTTGTAACTGTAGCTTTATCGTGGGCTTATTATACCTAAGTCTTTTAACATTCCCTAGTTTATAACAATTAACAAAGATGTTTGCCCATATTATTACCCACATATGTATGTTGGAAATTCATTGGCCATATCATCCGATCTTACATTGTATTTTGGAGATGCAGAAAAAAATTGACACAATGCGTCACGTTGGCAGAATTGCCGCTTAGTGTCTGACAAAGTTAAAATATAAAACCAAGGGTAAAAAGGGAAATGGACGAATGCTCATACATACAAAGAAGGACATTCATGATGTACTAGATTTCTGTATTTGTTGAAAATATGATGGGCTTGATCACAGATGAACAAACGGATAGCATGCTAGGAGAGATGGATGGTAATGGGCAGAACTGCAATAATCCAAGAAGCAAAGCATCTGGACGGTTAAATAAGAAGCTTAATCCACGATGTTTATTAGTTGTGTTGGAAATTGAACAACGGGAAGACAGGATCACGTGATGGGCAGAAGGGGTAAAGTGTTGGAGCAGGAGGACGAAGGAAGAAGAAGAGAAGCGCTGGCGGGAAGAATTAAATATTAGTAAAATTGCGTTTATGCTCTTAGCTTTGTGTTGTATGACAGTTAAGTAATAAGGAATTTCTTGTAATTTTACAGCCTTTTCTGTTAAAACAATCTTCCTCCCTGTATAAGACTCGTTCGACGATATGCATTGCAATCCAAGAAGATATTTTGCGTGGCTATCTCTCCTGTTCTCTCCTTCCTTTCTTTCTGTCTTGTTCATTCTTCTTTTCTTGCATTTGGTGTTTCGATTTGTGGCTTGATTTGATTTGTATGAGAGTCATGGCTCGATCAAATTCTCAGATTTTCACATGGTATCAGAGCCTTCAATTGATTGATTGATGAACTTTGGCCCGTTTGTGGCTTCAAATCAAGGTTCTCCTAGCAGTTCCAGTCATTCTCCAATAAATGTGATACCTGGCGCGGTTGATCCGTCGGAAGATCCACTGTACATCCATTTTAGAGATAGTCCTTCCCTGGTGCTTGTACAACCATTGTTGGATGGTAATAAATGCATGCACCAGAACATTTCATAGAGCACTTGAGTCAAAGAATAAGGTTGGCTTCATCACAGGTATCATTCTTAAACCTCTGGAAACTAGTCGTAAATTTGCTACCTGGATAAATGCAAATAATATGGTTGCTTCTTGGATTGTGAACTCTGTTGTACCATCCATTGGAAAAAGTGTGATGTGGTTTGATAATGCTCTAGACATTTGGAATGATCTGAAGCATAGGTATCGTATTGCAGATGTATTTAGACTATCTAACTTACAAGAACAATTTTATGCTACTAAGTAAGAAGACGGTTCTGTGACTGAGTACTACACAAGACGTAAGTCCTGTGGAAAGAACTCATGGTGTTGAGAGTCATTCCTAATTGTGTGTGCAATAGATGCACATGTAATGTTTCCAGTCAGATTAACAAATTCATAGAAGATGATCATGTTATAAGGTTCATAAAAGGACTTAATGATGAGTATGAACCTGTAAAATCACAAGTGTTGCTGTCTAGTCCATTACCGGATTTAAAGACAACCTTTGCTATGGCAGTAAAATTAGAGAGAAAATTGTATTATTCTGGTGGCCAAAGCCAATTCACAAATAATCAATCAATTGTTCTTAACACTAATGGTATGCCAAGACAAGGAAATTTTGGGTATAGGTCTGTAAGCCCCAATGGAACTAGTGTTAGTTGGCAGAAGTCTGGTGGCAGAGGTGCCAGGAAAGAGTTTCAGAACCATAAGTCTGTTTATAACTCTAAGGCACCTGTATGCACTCATTGCAACATGATAGGCCACATGGTGGACAGATGTTATAGAAAGCATGGCTTTCCTCCCGGGTATGAGGGTAAGGGACAAGTAAACTGTGTAAGTAATGATGCTAGTATGCACCAAGATCCTACTGTGTATGCCCAATCAGATGGTGATTCTTATCAGGCAAATGATGTAGTGTATGACAATGTTACACATGTGACCCCTTCCTTAACACATGAGCAATATATGCAACTGATTGGTTCACTGCAAGAGCACAAGGACAAAGGAATTCTGATTGGTCCAAGTGCTGCAGAAGTGTCAAAGAACCATCACACTGTACTGTCAGCCCAACAAGTCACTGACTCTGGTAAGTGGAAAGGTAATGTAATGCTTAATGTTTCTCACATATGGATATTGGATTCAGGTGCTACATATCACATCTGCTGTTCCCTTTCCTTCTTTGATTCCTATCAGCATGTAATTGATATGTCAGTTAAATTGCCAAATAATCAGTCAGTCACTGTTAAAAATATTGGCACAGTGAACATCTTTTCTGATCTCAAACTACATAATGTACTGCATATACCCTCTTTTGCCTTTAATCTGATATCCCTTAGCAAACTTACAATGACTGGTGACATTGACTTATCATTTCACTCAAACATGTGTTATATTCAGGAGCATGTGAACAAGAAGATGATTGGTTCATCTGAAGTGTACCAAGGACTATATCATCTAATTGACCAGTCTCTATGTAATGCACCCGTGGTTAGTTCATGGCAAGCATTTCCAGTCTCCAAGCCTTCTTCTTTTCTTTTTCACTCCCGGCTTGGACATCTTGCTTCATCCAGAAAGAAAAAGATCAACAAGCTTGATTCCTCAGTTGACATCTCTTTTAATCTTGAATCATGTACTATATGTTTCCTCGCAAAATAGAAAAGACTGCCCTTCCCCACTTCCCACTCTGTAACCCATTCCCCTTTTTCTCTCATTCACATGGATATATGGGGCCCTTATAAACACCCCATCATGTACAACCAACGATATTTTCTCACCATTGTTGATGATCATAGTAGGTATTGCTAGAATTTTTTGATGAAAACAAAGGTAGAAACCAGAAACATTATAGAAAGTTTCTAGAATTTTGTACATGTACAATTCAATGCCAATGTAAAGGTGATTAGGACTGACAATGGTCTTGAGTTCAATATGAGTGCATTCTTTTCTTCTAAAGGCATTATACACCAAACAAGTTGCATGTACACACCTCAACAAAATTGCATTGTTGAGAGGAAACAACAAGCTAGAGCCCTTAAACTTCAATCTCACATTCCCACTTCCTATTGGGGGTTCTGTATACAGCATGTCTTATATTTGATAAACCTGACTTCTATTACTCTTCTAAACCAGAAAGCTCCCTATGAGATGCTTTACAACAATCTTCCTTCTTATAGTAATTTCAAGGTCTTTGGCTGCCTGTGTTATGCCACAATCACCTCACCATCTAAAGACAAACTAAGTCCCAGAGCAAGAAGAAGCATTTTTCTGGGCTTGTCTCACAATACCAAAGGGTACATTCTTCAAGATTTGGCGTCTAGAGATATATTTATCTCTATGGACGTTATATTCCATGAATCCATATTTGCTTTTTCTTCTGATTCATTACAATCCTCACCAACACATTATAGCACCCCGCACCCCGGCCCAGCCGAATACGGTGCACACGCCGTACTTCACTAAGGAGAGTACCAGGCGTCGATCCATAACATGTCGTAGTCCATGATAAAATACATGGATTTTCATGCTTAAAAGTCAACAAGTAAGCGAAATCGTGGCAGAATAAAAACCGCAAATTAAAAACGTCTACGAAATCATTCTTAGTTTTACGACCCAAATCATAAGTACGGAAATTCCCAAAAGTAGCTGTTTCCCATTACAATTACATAAAAAGTCATTGATCACAACCAGCACGTCATGTATCATAAGCTATCCATCTTTCGTGCGTCTCACGAGTAAGGGACCCTTGGTTCATCCTCAATCCATTCTACCTTGTTCCCTGCAGCCTCTGGGAGAAAAAATAGGGGGTGAGTGACAAAGTCACCAGAAAGTATACTATAAATAATCGAGGATTAAATGGAAAGTACATACAAGAACCGAACCCCAAAAAAAATTCGGTTTAGAGACATACCTGACCTCCATCCAATACCCGTTAGTGATCAACACTTAATGCGTCATGATCATAACTTAAGCAAGATCATCACTTATTAAAGAACGTAACAATAAAAGACCACAACTTGTATAAGTTTGTAACATGTCAAGGATCATCACTTAACAAGATCATAACTTAGGAACTACCAAGTTATAACAACTTAGTCCAAGTATCATGTGTCATTAGTCGATGACTCATTAAATGCGACATGCATGCATATGTACGTGTGATGCATCATGATAAAAATGAGGATATGATCTTTCGTGCTTTTCTTTCAAAACATCATCGTCATCAAAACAATGGAGTGTTCAGATCTATTCACCCGGATCTGAGGCGGTAACTTCTCCCCTCCGAATCTATTATTCTCAGTTTCGGAACGGTAACGTCATCACTTATCAGGTCTATTCTCTCCAGGCCTGAACGATCCATATCATCCGATCAATTAACCCCGGATCTGGAGCGGGTCCTTACTGGCCAGGAACATACACACGGTACCGGTGGGAAGCGTTCTTTTTAAAACCGAATCTTTTCTTTAAAAACGCTTTTCATCTTTCTTTCTCATAAAATCAGTTCCATAAATCATGTAAATGACGATGATGAAATGCATGACATGTACTATGCAATTCATGATATAATGCGTTACATATACACATATGTACAACTCATTCCTTATGTTGGAAAAATTTCCAGCATTATCAATCCATATACACGGCCTCAATCCCTTATGGTTAGGCCCACTATCATGAGTGTTTGTCATACATATGCATAAAAATGTCCTTTCTATTCATAATAGAATTATCGTGACGATATAAAATGTGTAAGACACTTAGTCTAATTAATTGCGAAACAAGGGCTGCTGAATTTCGGCAATACAGCGCCCTTTCTTTTGTCTTTCATGTAAGCCCATTAAACTTATTTTAATTTGGGCTGGCTTTGGGAAACTATTATAAATATACCGTTAATTAGTGATTGTAAGCTCAAGCCGTATAACTAAGCCTAAGTCAATTAGAATAAGGCCTTATAATAAGTTCCTCAATTCTGCCCAAAATTTTAGATTAGTGACGCCCACTTAATTATGGTGTTTACCCTTCAATTAATGATTCTAAGATAAGTGGCTTACATAAAAGGGTTCACATATGTCTTAAGTTGTTGACATAAAGGTTTCGCGGATTTATAATATCGTTAAAGGAATTATTTACTCTTTTTCCCAAAACCTTCACATGCTGAATTCAATAATGACCGATTTTACTACAAATTTTATTGTGACCAAACCATAAACCCTTTTTGAAAAATTCCAGCTCTCAAGCTTTGTAAACGCATAGGGTTAGTTTCCTGCCAAGAATCAGCCCAATTGCATATTCTTAAGGTCCATTTCCTAGTCAATCATTATGTCACATGAAATCTGTTTAGCCCAGTAATTTTTCAGCATGACCAGTTTTAATAACAATTCCGCTAAAAATAATCCATAACTCCTTTTAACGAAATTCTAACTCTCACATTTATTATACACATAGGGCCAGTGTCATACCACAAATAAACTAAATTGAATGTCTCTAATGCCCCTTTTCAGGTCCTACAAGCCGGCCTAAAAATCTGCCCTGCTCCAGTGAGTTTCAATTTTGTTAAAATTCCTTTCTAAATGGTCCTATCTTGCCTTGTTTGACTTAAGCACCTCACTAAACATCAAACACACCTTTAACATGGAAATTTACAGATTCCATATATTACAAACATCATATACTCATCCCTTCAAAACCGCTTGAATAACACATACATCATTCTTTGGGCCATGTACATTATGTTCACACTCAAATCAAGCCTAGGTGAAATTGGTGTGTACACACCCTAACCCTCAAACAGTCCGTATATACACATGCAAGGGCGAAAGTGATAACTCCATAATGAACATAGTAAAGATAACACATAAAGCATCCATCTTTGTCACATTTCATCCGATAAGATTCCATTTCTTACGAAACTACCTATGTTTTCCCCTTTCTCCCTCCAACCGTCCCCCATCAATGAAAAAGACAAGATCTTTATCACATTCATCCTAAGTTTACCACACAGCCATAGTTAAAAGTAATAAAGAATTCACCTTTAGGGCAAAACTCACACATGCACCCTAAGGCCGAAAGTTTCATGCATCAAAGCTTAGCATTCCACCTCTAAGATTGAATCATAAAATCATCTAGACATTCAAGCATGCACTTTCACATTCAAGCCACAATTATGTATAGTGTACTTGCCTTCATAGTCATTGGATCTTGCTTGAATTTGTTGGCACGAGAAGTACTCCCTCCCACCTTTTCCTATTACATACGGTTTATGGGATATTTGTTAGCCACTTCTTTAATTACATAATACAACTACGTTGAGGGTTAGATGGTCTTACCATTTGCATCTTGAATGGGTTGAGGAAAATCCACTCTTGCTAAGGCACTACCCTTGTTTGATGTCTTGAAAACCTTCACCTAGAGCCGTGATGTTCACGGTTTTGTCAAAGAGGGAGATGCCATACGAGCTTCATCCTTTAAAGTGTAACTTACTAAAGATTATTGATGTTTGTCTTACCTAGACAAGCCTTGAGGTTGGAGTGGTTCTTGGACCTTCTTGGCTCAAATGCCCTGCCGGTTATCTTTGAGAGAGAGAAGGGAATAGTTGGAGTGACTTCTTGGATAGAGATTACTTAAGAAGGTGTTAAAGAGGCTTCTGTTCAAAAGAAAAGGAATTAACCCTTCTTGGGTAGGGTAACCGGCGGTTCATCATAAGGGAGAGGAAAGGTCATCTTTAAATGAATAATCCTCTTACACCCAACTACATCATTCTTTTAAGGTTTCTTAATGATTTTGAATTCAATGACTTACCTCCTAAGGCTTTATGGCCGAAGTACTGGTGGTCACCAATACATGTATGAGACTAAGTCCATTTTCCCCATGACCCTAGCTTGCCCACCTTCCTATTTATCCATATGTTTATAATTGTGTAGGTTTGTGTATTTTTCATATATAGCTCTTTAGGTAAACTTTTCGTAGGCTATAGTCTATTCCTCCATTTATCACATTGTAGTTCCCAGTCTATACTATATGTATATATGTATATACATATATGAGTTCGTATATGCACGGAGCTCTCCTCATACAAACGTGTCAGATAACTTGCTCTCCACCAAGTTGAATTTGTTAGGCCCTAAAAGTTGCTATGGTTAAATGATAAAGCTCTTCTTGTCCTCCTTTAAGAGGGTACCCGACGGCCATAATGGTGATGGAAGGGAAAGGTTCCTCATGTTTAAGACACCGTTATGACATGTATTAAAGACTCAATTATGCCAAACTTTCTGGGTTTGTATAAAGAATCTTAACCCACTAGTTGTTCCTTAAGACTCCATGGCCGAAAACTCATGTGTGTGTATTTAATTCAATTGCATCTTATCCATGCTCCCTAGCATACCCATTTTCCTATCCTAATATATATATAAAAATATATATATCTATATATATATATATACATATACACGTGTTTGTGTATCTTTAGTTGTTGTCCTTTGAAGGCATTTTCCGTGGAACCATAATACAGTAAACCACTCATTACATTGCAGCCCAAAATGCAACGTATACGTATATATATATATATATATATATATATATATATATATATATATATATATATACGTCTTGTACCACATATATATATATAGCCTCTTAATTCTTACGTTAACTACTATTGTGGTTAAAAGAGTGCCATGGACTAACCATGGGTTTGAACCCGTTGGTTTGGCGTCATTAGTGCCCTTACTAAGCTTGAGTCACTTTTTAGGAATTTAATGAGAAGGCTACTAGGAGATAATTCTTAATTTCCATCTTGATCCCTAATCCATCCTTCCATGACACTTAAGGTTTCTAAGGAAATTTTCCAGGGTTTACTCTTCCTTTTTGCCAACCCCACAATGAAATTACATTATGCATATTATCTTGTGTAATTGCCTTAGTAAGCCATTAAGAAGGGTAGCTATTTTTTTCTAGTAAAAAAATATTTCAGCACTCACTTGCTTCTTAGCTCATACTTTGGGGTAATATGCTGTGTTCCTTTACTGGTGACATAAACTTGAGTAAGGTCAAAATATTCTTCTTTCGAAATATTGTTCAACTTAGGCGAGGTACAACACACATGACTCTTCCGCGCCTTAGTATTCTGAATACTCTAGTTTTTACTCTCCTACCACTAGCTGTGGCACTGATACTAGACTCCTTCCCGCTGCCACATCTAGGGGGCCCAACAACAATCCTCTCCTCAGCATACTTTTCTTCCTCATCATAACTCTCCTCAGCATACTCAACACACTCATAATCATTCCCAACAACAACCCTCTCCTCAGTATACTTCTAATAACCCCACTCAAATACTCATCAGCCAAATACTCATCAACCATCTCTCAGCAGTCCCAATAACCAATAGCTATCAGTCACAGAACAACCTCATTCATCCTCAGACAATGAACAATTTAATGACCTTGTTCATAATTCCAATGACCCAGGGTCCATTCCTATCAACTCTATTGACATAGAGCTTCCTATAGCAAGACCTCACAGAACTAGACAACCTCCTTCCTACTTACAACAACATCATTGCAGGCAAGTAACAGACCAGTCAATGGCAATATCAGATTCAATTAAAACAACCATCATGCCCAGCATACAAAATAG
Source organism: Eustoma russellianum (assembly GCA_036186865.1). Lineage (NCBI taxonomy): Eukaryota > Viridiplantae > Streptophyta > Magnoliopsida > Gentianales > Gentianaceae > Eustoma > Eustoma russellianum. Next base: position 27,191,067 of record AP025055.1, read on the forward strand.
CCCTTGTCACACATCCCCACTCTCTGCAAAAGTACTTAACCTTTGATATGCTAACACCTAAATTCAAAGCATATGCTTTAAATATTAGTGCATGTACAGAGCCCAAAACTTATGCAGAAGCAGTTGGCTCTGTTGAGTGGCAGAAAGATATGGAGGCTGAGATAACCGCATTGCAAGAAAACAAGACATGGACGTTGACAGCATTACCACCAGGAAAGAAGGTCATTGGTTGTAAGTGTGTGTATAAAATAAAACACAAAGCTGATGGCTCAGTGGAAAGGTTTAAGGCGAAGCTGGTTGCTAAGGGAGATATACAGCAGCTAGGGGTGGATTATCAAGACATGTTCTCACCTGTATCAAAGATGAGCACTGTGAGAATGTTGTTGGCTATTGCAGCTAGGCAGAAATGGCATGTGCATCAACTGGACGTGAACAATGTCTTTTTACATGGTGAGTTACATGAAGAGATTTATATGCTTCCACCTCCAGGGCTGGTGTTACCACAAGAGTGATTAATTTGCAAGTTAGAAAGATCTCTGTACGGGTTGAAGCAGGCTAGTAGAGATTGGAATGCCAAATTAACAACCTTTCTGATCTCAAAGGGCTTCATGCAGTCTAAAATGACTACACTTTATTCACAAAGAGGACAGAGAGCTCATTGCTAGTGCTTTAGTGTATGTAGATGACCTGATACTGGCCTGTGATGACTTGGAGGCAATTGAGTGGATCAAGGAAGCTTTACACAGGGAGTTTAGAATCGAGAACCTTGGTGATTTGAAATTCTTCCTAGGCATAGAGGTTGCAAGGTCTCACAAGAGAATGTTGATCAATCAGAGGAAGTACGCATTGGAGTTGTTAGAAGAATTTGGTTTTTTGGAATGCAAGCCAGCCATTAGCCCAATGGAGGTCCACCTGAAGTTGATTCATAATGATTCTGATCTATTTGAAGATATAGTTTCTTACAGGAGACTCACAGGTAAATTGATCTACCTCACCGTTACCAGGCCAGATATCTCATTTGCTGTGCAGCAGCTGAGTCAATTTCTTGACTGCCCTATGCTTAATCACTTGAGAGCTGCTCATAGAGTCTTATGATACCTTAAGGGAACCATTGGTAAATGACTGTTACTGCCCAGTGCAGGTGATTTGAAATTGAGAGCATTTGTTGATTCTGATTGGGCTGGATACAAAGAGACTAGGAGGTTTGTGTCTGGTTATTGTGTATTTCTTGGAGAGGCATTGATCTCTTGGAAGGCAAAGAAGCAAACCACTGTGTCACGTTCATCAGCAGAAGCAGAATATAAAGCTATGGCATCTGTTGTGTGTGAAGTTCAATGGTTGCTATATCTGTGTAGTGATTTGAGGCTGAGAAATCAAGAACCAGTGGAGATGTTCTCTAATAGTAAAAGTGCGCTTTATATTGCTGAAAACCCAGTCTTTCATGAACGTACGAAGCATATTGAAATTGATTGCCATATAGTTAGAAATAAGGTGCAAGAGAAAGTGATTAAATTGATGCCCGTAAGAACACAATTTCAGCTTGCAGACCTGTTCACCAAAGCTTTGGACAACAAGCGTCTAAGTGAGCTCTTAGTGAAGCTTGGGGTTTGCAACATTTACAGCAAGCATGGCTTGAGGGGAGATGTTGAAAATATGATGGGCTTAATCACAGATGAACAAACGGATATCATGCTGGGAGAGCTGGATGGTGATGGGCAGAACCGCAATAATCCAAGAAGCAAAGGATCTAGACCGTTAAATAAGAAGCTTAATCCATGGTGTTCATTAGTTGCGTTGGAGATTGAACAACTGGAAGACGGGATCACGTGATGGGCTGAAGCAGTAAAGTGTTGGAGAAGGAGGACGAAGGAAGAAGAAGAGAAGCGCTGGCGGGAAGAATTAAATATTAGTAAAATTACGATTATGCCCTTAGCTTTGTATTGTATGACAGCTAAGTAATAAGGATTTTCTTGTAATTTCACAACCTTTTCTGTTAAAACCGTCCTCCTCTCTGTATAAGACTCGTTCGACGATATGCATTGCAATCCAAGAAGATATTTTGCGCTGTTATCTCTCCTGTTCTCTCCTTCCTTTCTTTCTCTCTTGTTCATTCTTCTTTTCTTGCGTTTGGTGTTTCGATTTGTGGTTTGATTTGATTTGTATGAGAATCATGGCTCGATCAAATTCAGCCATGAATATCTACCGATTTCAATTCTCAGATTTTCACAGTGTTTTCACAAAGTCCGAAAAAAAAAACCGGATCACTTCGCGACAGCCTAACCCTACAACTAAAACTTTGGTAACAATCTACAGAATCTCTTTGTCAAGAAGAGATACACCAAGTCCGATGATAATAGATTAAAACTGAAGAAAAAATAATAGCCATATATGATTTCTTTTGTCATTCCATCTTCTGTACTTATGCCATCGTATTTCTTTGTTAAGAAAATTGTATTGACTTTGGTCAAAGACTTCTGTACGTATGTTCTCCTGTGTCTTTATGTACGAAATTATACTTGGTATGTTCTCCCAAAACAAAGGTCAACTAATTTTTAACAAAAATTTGAATAAATCGGCCGACGTAGAATTGAAAGCAACGAGCACTTGCAGGCATAAAGAGAAACAAATCTTTTCTGTTGGATTTGGAAGTAGAATTGAAAGGCCCTCAAAAGTATTTCAAGTTCTGACGAGGCACTAAAAAACCTCAACAATCATACAGTAAACAACTGTTCTGTAGATTTAATCCAGAGAAAACATACTAAAGAACGATAGAAGGATATCTATAACTCTGAATGATGGACCCTTTGCCACCGTCAAAGTAATTGGAGATTGTGATGGTTATGATTGATGATTGGGACCTTAGTGAATGAGCACATGACCATGATCAGCTTGGAGCACGTGGTGTTGGCCAATCCCGATAGCTTGCGTCTGGTGTAATCAGTAGGAAGTGGAAGAAGAAGGAGAGCTCGGAAGAAAAAGGAAAGCTGGAGCGCGAAAGGGATTTAAAAATAGTGAATTTACTGTTTTGTCCTTATGTTGTAATGTAGTGTAAAAAGTAAAATAAGGGCAGTTTGGTCTTTCTTTTTGTAAGCGGTTATTTTTTTTTTGCTCCATCGTTGTATAACAGAGTGCAGCTGCACTGCTGCACTCAAGCAGACTGATATTTTTCCATTTTCTGCAACCAATTGGCGGTTACTTCCTTCTGGTCATTTGTCTTTCTGTTCTTGATTTTGTTCCTCTCTTTTCACTTTCGCAATTGCTTGATTGCTTTGCTTTAATATTCAAGAAATTCACATGGTATCAGAGACATTCGAATGAAGTTTGGAACATTCATGGCAAACAGTGGATCCTCACGCTCTACGTCTAATTATAATGCTCATAACGTGGTTGATCCTTCGGAAGATCCATTTTATATACATCTTAGTGATAGTCCATTATTGATTCTAGTGCAACCGTTGCTTGATGGCAACATTTACCATGGTTGGAGCAGAAGCTTCAAGAGAGCACTTATGTCCAAGAACCAGTTAGGATTCATCGATGGATCAATTGAAAGGCCTACTGAGACTGCACAGAGATTTAATGGATGGATTAAAGCCAATAATATGGTAGCATCCATGTTGATCAATTCTGCTATTCCTTCAATCTGTCAAAGCGTTATGTGGTTGGACAACGTAGTGGACATTTGGAACAATCTCAAACACAGGTATGGTACTGCGGATGACTTTAGACTATCTGATTTGCAGGAAGAATTTTACAATATAAAGCAAGAGTCATCAACTATTACTGAGTATTATACGAAGTTGAAGGTTGTGTGGGAGGAATTGTTGGTGTTAAGGTCTATTCCGGATTGCACATGTAATCATTTCCCATGTAATATTGCAACTCAGATAAACAAATTTATAGAGGATGATTGTGTTATAAAATTATTAAATGGACTAAGTGATGATTTTGAGGCAGTGAAATCACAAGTACTGCTCACTACTCCACTTCCTGATTTAAAAACCGCATTTGCAATGGCTGTCAAGCTTGAGAGAAAACTTGCATATGCTGGTTCACAAGGACCTTTTAATAACAATCCTACGGCAGTAATGACTGTTGGAAATGCATCTAGATTTTGTGGCAGAAATAGCAATGATGAAGTTGGTACAGGATATAGAAGAGAAGGTTACAAGTCCAACTCAGGAGGTTCAAATACTCCTTATTGCACTTACTGTCATATGTCTAGATATACTGTTGATCGATGTTATAAGAAACATAGTTATCCTCCAGGGTATAAGCCAAGAGGACAACTTAATTGTGAAGGTGGTGATAATTGCAGTGTACAGCAAGATGATGTTGTGAATTAGGATGACAAGGAGTTGACTATTTCACATTCTGTGCACAAAGCGCATGCATTCACCTATGAACAGTACAATCAGTTGATGACATTAACTCAAGAGAAGGATAAAAACAGAATGTTGATTGTGGAGGAGATATAAGTGGACAACATTCTGTACTATCAGCACAGTTTTCTGGTGAGTCTGCTAAAAGGACAGGTAATGCTTTATACAAGAACTCCAACATATGGATTTTAGATTCTGGAGCATCAGATCATGTGTGTTATTATTTACATTTGTTTGACTTCTATTATCCTATCCATTCCCTATCTGTCAAGCTTCCTGGTAACTCACTTGCCAAGGTTACACATGTTGGAAATGTAAATGTCAACCCTGATTTAATCCTTTCTGGTGTGTTCTTTATACCTTCCTTTGCACTTAATCTATTATCCTTAAGCAAGTTGACTGCTTCGAGAAATTATCTTGTAAACTTCCATTCTGATATGTGTATGATCCAGGACATGATGACCAAGAAGATGATTGGTTCAGCTAAAGTGTCTCAAGGACTATATCATCTTCATGGCTCATACACAGTGTCAGCCTATGTCTTAAAAGCTCCAGCTCATAAATCCTACAAGTCATCCAAGATCCTTGCCGCCTCTATACCAGACTCCTTGCTTTGGCACGCCAGATTTGGACATATAGGAGAATCAAGATGAAAGAAGCCAGCAAAGTTGATTCCCAGATTGTAGTTCCTGATAAGTCATGTAAATGTAGCATATGTCCATTGGCTAAACAAAAGCGTATTCCATTTTCTATTTCAAGTTCTGCTGCTAGTAAACCTTTCTTCCTTGTACACATGGATATATGGAGACCTTATAAATACCCCACCATTTACAAACAATGTTATTTCCTCATAGTAGTTGATGATTACTCTAGATTTTGTTGGGTTTATTTGATGAAAACGAAATCTTAAACAAGATGCCTGCATTAAAATGATTAGGACAGACAATGGGTTAGAGTTCAACATGAGCTTCTTTGACTCTAAAGGTATAATACACCAAACCATCTATGCCAATACCCCACAGCAAAATGGTTTAGTTGAAAGGAAACATCATTATATATTGGCAGTGGCCAGAGCCTTGAAATTCCAGTCATATCTCTCTGCCCAATACTGGGGCTTCTGCATTCAACATTCGGTGTATCTGATAAATATTACTCCCTCACCTGTTCTCTGTCAAAAAAACTCCATTTGAAATCTTATATAAATCCAAGCCTAGCTATAGTAACCTCAAAGTCTTTGGATGCCTTGTATTTGCAACAGATACCCAAGCTCATAAAGAGAAATTTGCTCCTAGGGCCAGAAGATCTATTTTCCTAAGAATGTCCTATACTAAAAAAGGATTCGTTTTACATGATCTAGCCAGCAAGGATATATTCATTTCAAGAGATGTGGTGTTTCATGAATCAGTGTTTCCTATAATGTCCATATCCTTGAACAAATAAACTGATCATGCGACACCAGCACCCCAAGCAGTACCAACGTCACCACCTTCCAACCATCCTTGTCCTTTTGAACTTGTGCATATTTCATCTGCTAATATTCCTGCCTCTCCTATTAATATCGTGTCACCTTTGCTCTCTAATGCCACACCATCTACTCCAAATTCTCAGTCTAGTCCATCTTCTTCCTCTTCTGATCCTCATTCTTTGCCTCCCAGTGCCACAACTACTCATGATTTCCCAAAAGGAAGGCTAGTCATTGAGCTTTCCATTACTGATTCAAATGGTGCTATGAACTCTAACCGACCATCTAACACAAAACATTAGAGAATCAGAAAACCCCTTCTTATCTAAATGACTACTATTGAAACCATGTAAATCACATCAATGTTGAATGCACCAGTCCTCATCCAATATGTAAGACATACATACTTGCATCTCTGTCTTCACAATATAAAAACTATGTGTTAAGTACTAGTATACATGTAGAGTCTCAGTCTTATGCAGATGCATCAAAATCTCCATCTTGGCAAGAGGCCATGGCAACTGAGCTTGCTGTTCTAGAAGCTAATCATACTTGGATGGTTGTGCCTTTACCTCTAGGAAAGAAGGCTATTAGTTGCAGGTGGGTTTATAAGATCAAGTATAAACCTGATGGATCTGTGGAAAGGTATAAGGCTAGGCTTGTATCAAAAGGCTACACACAACAGTATGGAGTGGATTATCAGGATACATTTTCTCCAGTGACCAAGTTAACAAAAGTGAGAGTTGTTTTAGCCATGGCAGCTAGGTTGAACTGGCCAATGCACCAGCTGGACGTCAATAATGCATTCCTACATGGAGATTTACATAAAGATATCTATATGGTTCCACCCCCTGGGACAGCTGCAGCTGGTTTTGATCTAGTATATAAGCTTTAGAAGACATTGTATGGGTTGGAGTAGGCCAGTAGAGAATGGAATGCTAGGCTAACTAAGTTTCTACAGAGTTTGGGTTTTACTCAATCCAAAAATGACTATACTCTTTTTACCAAGAAGGTACAAGGGTCATTGTTAGTTCTGTTGGTGTATGTGGATGACATCAATGTCACTTGCGACAATGAGGGGGCCATTGAGGACTTTAAGTCTGCCTTGCATAGGGAAATTCCGATCAAGAAGCTAGGACTCCCAAGATATTTTCTGGGCATTGAAGTGGCCAGGGCCAAGGAAGGGATATTCATCAATCAAAGAAAATATACATTAGAGTTGTTGGAGCAAGCTGGTTTTTTGGATTCTAAGCCTACTAGGAGCCTAAAGAAGACTGATACCAGCTTCACACATGACTTATTGGAAAGTTAGTCTACCTCACCATCACAATACCAGATATTGCTTTTCCTGTGCAACACTTGAGCCAATTTCTTGATTGTCCAACGGAGAATCACCTGAAGGCAGCACACAGAATCCTGAGATTCCTCAAGGGTACTGTTGGACAGGGTTTGTTATTTCCTAGTTTAGGAGATCTCAAGCTTAAATGCTTTGTTGATTCTGACTGGGGTGGATGTAAGGAAACTAGGAAATCAGTACCTGGTTATTGTGTATTCTTGGGGGGAGCCTTAATTTCATAAAAAGCCAATAAGCAGTCTATGGTATCTAAGCAATCAGCAGAAGAAGAATATAGAGCCATTGCAGTTGTGGTTTGTGGGATACAATAGCGGTTATACATGTGTAGAGATCTAAGGATGATTGACCACGTTCCAGTAGAAGTCTTCTATGACAGTAAAAGTGCAATATACCTCACTGAGAATCCAGTTTTTCATGAAGGACTAAACACATTGAGAAAGATTGTCATATAGTTAGAAATAAAGTGCTGGAAGGGATGACCAAATTAATGCCAATCAAGACTGAGTTGCAATTGGCTGATTTGTTTATTGAAGCTTTGGATGCAAGGAGGATACAATATCTAGACAGTTCCCTTGGGACATACAATATATATGTCAAGTGTGGCTTGAGGAGGGTGTCAAAGTAATTGGAGGTTGTGATAGTTATGATTGATGATTGGGACCTTAGTGAATGAGCACATGACCATGATCAGCTTGGAGCACGTGGTGTTGGCCAATCCCGGTAGCTTGCATTTACTATAATCAGTTGGAGGTGGAAGAAGAAGAAGAGCTGGGAAGAAGAAGGAAAGCTGGAGCGCGAAGGGGATTTAAAAATAGTGAATTTACTGTTCTGTCCTTATGTTATAATGTAGTGCAAAAAGTAAAATAAAGGCAGTTTGGTCTTTTTTCTTGTAGGCGGTTATTTTTTTCTACTCCATCATTGTATAACACAGTGCAGCTGCACTTCTACACTCAAGCAGACTGATATTTTTCCATTTTTTGCAACCAATTGGTGGTTACTTCCTTTTTGTCATTTGTCACTCTGTTCTTGATTTTGTTATTCTCTTTTTACTTTCGCAATTGCTTGATTGCTTTGATTTAATATTCAAGAAATTCAAAGCCACAGTGATCTGCAAAATAAAAAAGTAACGTGGTCAGTTAGATTAAATTCACGGACAAGAAAGAAGAAAATAAATACTATTTCTTTGCGATTTCAAGGTTTTTTCTTTATCTCATCAGGAACAGTATTTCGAAAAAGCCTAACAAACAAGAAAATGTAGATAAGGAACTTTCAGCGAACAGAGTTTATAAAACAAAAACGGTTGCTTTTTGATTTACATCCAAAGAAAATCATGAATAGAGGTCTTTAAACATGATGGCCGTCTTTGCATCGGAATCCTAAATCAGAATATATATTTTTTTTAGAACAAATATATTTATTGATAAGCCTCACTTATGGCGGAGGAAAACCATATTACATCAAGTACATTCGTCATTGTAAGAAAATAAATGAAATAGAATACATATACTGATGTATCTCCAATCGTATATGATATGCCGCATTAAAACCTTGCCAAGAAAAACCACCCTTGTGGATAAAACCTTGGCGAAGGAAAAAGCGTACATATTTATACGGTTGTCATCGATACAAAAGCTATGAAAACATGAAGGCATGATCAAATTTGTTGCACAGAAGTTGCTACTGGTCCACTGGAACGGCCGAAGTGTTGAAGAATGATGATCCTCGTTGAATTGCACCTCAGGAAAAAGAAATGAAGTTGTTATCACCATGGCAATGAAGTAATAAATGAGTACAGAAGTATCAAACAAGCGCATACCCAAGTCGCCCTGGCTGAAGTAATGCCAGGGCGACGACCGCTTAAGATTGCTCGCAAATGACCACTTTCGGTTGCACTGGCACTGGCACAGGACTATTTCTTGTAGGAACATCCTCATCAGCGAAATTATCATTGTTGTAAACCATAACAAGAGAAACACATGCATCAGACAAAAAGATATAGAGCAAGATGGAATGTGAAGCAGCATGGATAAAACGAGAGAAGACACAGTAGGAGAACGCACCAGTGTTGCCTGTGCGCAGTAACACAGGCAACGACTTATGTATGTAGCCGATGTAGTAGACAGCATTTGTCACTGACGTAGGGCCGGCAACTGAAGATCCATGAGTAAAACACCACGTACTTCACTGGGAAGTGATTGAGTGGATACATAAGAACGATGACCTGATGTTCTAAAACCATATCGTGCTAATCTGTGTGCTGCGGAATTCGCTTCTCGTGGACAATATTGAAGGGTTGCCTGACTGAGATTAAGAAAGGGTGTTGCACGCAAAATGTCCGTAGCGAAGGATCCTGAGAGTGCACGAGCTCCCGCCAGCAGAGAAACAATCATTTGGCAGTCAGTTTCTATGATAATGTTGTCATATTGCTGTGCATAGTAAATCATTCTGTATATCATGGTTTGCAGCTCAGCTCATAGTGGAGTCATCATAGGTAGAGCAAAGCAAATTGCCGAGATGAAGTGACCGTCAGATGAGCGTAAAATCGCTGCGCCTGCAGCCAGCTATTGACCAACGGAGGCATCTATATTTAACTTTAGCTTTCCCGATGGTGGAAGTTGCCAGCGGACTATAGTCAAGTGCCTTGAGCGGATTGGAGGCGAATAATTTTGTTGGACTAGATAAGGTAAATTCTGAGCAAACTTCTTATCATTTACTGAAGCGCACCATGTGTAAATAGCCGTTTTGACCTTAGTATGTAGGCGTTCGGGGCTGAAAGTCTCATCTCCAAATCTACATGCCGCATATGTCTTCCATATCTCCCAAGATACTAATGAAGGAACTACTGCTCGAAGCTGGCCAGTCATTGATGATTTCGAAGAACCTCTCCACCAACGTAAAAGATGTGCTTTGATTGTACTTGACTGCGGCAGTGGACCCAAAAATGTTATCGACATATCCATCCATAAAAGCCAAATAGTTGGACAATGCAGAAAGACATGGTCTTGATGATCATGCTGTTGGCAACAAAAAATACATTGGGAAGGCATGGCGGTAAGCCAGCGGCGCAAGTTATTTGCCATCGGCAGGGAGCTGTTCCACAATCGCCATATGAATATTTTTTGGCCAGGAGGTGAAGATTTCCACCATATGTACTATATTCATCTTTGCGTGGTTCTTGGGCAGCGATTTGTAAATAGGCTGAACGTATAGAAAACTTGCCATTTGAATTCGGGATCCAATGGAGCATGCCATGCGTCCTAGTAGTGTGTAGCTCCATATACGCATTGACTCTACAAATACGCTTCCATGTAGACGATTCATAAATATGAGAATAGACTGAGGAGCGTTGGCCGTACTTGGCCCTGCTGAATTCAGACCATAGCGGTGTTTGATTGGAAGTATTTCCACCAAAGTTGGCAGTCATATGATTTTTGCACGTGTGAAAGACTTCGAATTCCGAGACCACCAACTTCAACATCACGACATGCTGAGGGCCAAGATTGCCAGTGATGTCTATCGTTCCAGAGAAAGACTGCCATTTTGCGACTCAAAATATTTATCACCCCTTGTGAGGCTTGGAGCTGGCTATAAGATGAGTTGGGATGGTGTTGAGCACATATTTAAGAAGCACCAGACGACCCGCCATTGAAAGCAACTTTGTTGACCAAGAAGACAGTTTAGCATCAAAGTGACGAAGCAAGGGGATACAGTACCTGGCTTTATTGATTCCCTTGTACAAATAAGAGCCTATATATTTAATAGGAAAAGATGTGGAACGCATACCCATGGTCTGAAGCGAGTTATGAGATGAGGCTCCGTGGCCTAGAACAAGTTGACTTTTGCTGTAATTTACTAGTTGGCCAGACGCTTGTTGGTATGCATCTAGAAAGCTTCGAAAACGGTCTATATTTTGCGCAGACCCATTTAAGAAAATTAGGAGATCATCGGCAAATCCCAAATGTGAGACACATTGCACACGGCCTGTATTGAATCTCGAGATATATCCCGTTTGAACATGATGTTTTAGACCTCGAGAGAATCCTTCAGAAGATAGGATAAACAACAACGGTGATAAGGGATCACCTTGTTTGACTCCTCGGCCAAGAGCGAAAGAATCAGTCAACACACCATTGAGAAGAATAGAGCAAGTGGTCATACTTAAATTGTTGATGATGACCCTGACAAGGCGTGCATGCATGCCTATTTTACATAATAGTAACTGCAAATATTTCCAACTCACGTGGTCGAAAGCCTTAGCCATATCTAACTTGACAAGGATTTGCCCTCCTCTTGTGCGTTTATCAAGAACATGTACCATTTCCTGCGAAAGCAGGACCTGTTCTGTGATGCTCCGACCTTTCATAAATCCTGCCTGCTCCGGTGAAATTAATTTCGGTAGAATGATGGCAAGGCGGGATGCAAGAAGTCGTGTAATCACTTTAGAAATAAAGTTGGTGAGACATATGGGACAAAAATCCGCAAAGGTTTGAGGGTTAACAACCTTTGGTATAAGTACTATTGAGGCCGCTGCTGTTGGTTTTGGTATTCGAATACCCAAATAAAATTCCTGAGCCGCTTTGTGAACATCATGCTGAATAATATGCCAGAATTTTCGATAAAAGGATCCCGGATAGCCATCAGGTCCCACTGCACTTGAGGGACTTAGATCCCAAACCGCTGTCTTGACCTTGGTTAGTGTTGGAATCGCTTGTAACATAAGATTATCATTTGAATCAATCAATGCAGGTATATATTGTAGTATGTTGTCAAAATTTGAAATGGGCTCCTCTGCAAACAATTTTGAAAAATATCGAATAGCCTCAGCTGCAATGTCATTTGGTTGCGTGTATTCTATACCTTCGGTTGACAAAATTCTATGTATATGCTGTCTGCAACGTTTATCTTTGACAGTTTGATGGAAAAAAGATGTGTTTGCATCACCTTATTTCAGCCACTTGGCATTTGCATTTTGCTTCCAAAACAGAAAGGCACGGTGTTGAGCCAGTTTGAGTTCCGCTATTCGTTGGTGATATAGTGTTTGCGTGAGCTCCGTAGGTGTCTCAACGTGTTGAATTTCTACAGTTTTCACCAATGATTCCGCATAGGATACGACATCAAAGATATTGCCAAAAATATCATTATTCCACTGCCTTAGGTCCCACCGCAAAAGAGACAATTTCCTGTGTAGTCCCCACATCCCCCAATCGTTGGGTATGTTTGCCATCTGTGTGCGACAAAATCATAGAAATCTGCATGTGTTTCCCAAACATCGAGGTAGTGAAAGGCAGATGGAGTTCTTGGACCTTCAATGTCACATGACAAAAGTAACGGAGCATGATCAGAAGTTGCCCGTGACAAGTGTTGGACTTGCATAAGTGGAAACAAGTCCAAAAAGGATAATGAAGTGAGGAAACGATCAAGACGTCGGCACACACGGCCTAAACCGTGTCCATCAGACCAGGTAAAATTCAATCCTTGATAAGGAATCTCCTGCAAATGACAACGTTGGATAAAATCATTGAAGTCCTGGAGAGTCCGTAGTGAAGGCTGAGATCTGCCATGATGTTCTTCCAAAGTTCTAAAAGTATTGAAGTCCCCGCCTATTAACCAAGGTATGTTATTCTCCGCATGAAATTGTTCCAATTGTTCCCATAATATTTGGCGCTCTAGAATAGAGTGGCGCCCATATAACGCTGTCAGCCAAAAATATTCACCAGAGGCAGGCCACTGAAATTTTATCGAATGGTGTATATGTCCATGAATCTCCGCATCCCAAGTCAAGATAGATTCCTTCCAAAAAATCAAAATTTGATCATTACAAGCAGATAACGATTTAGAGAAACCCAGTTGCAGTTGATAAGAAATTAAAGAAGCAGGTCGTAGTTTTGGCTCAATGACTATTAAAGCATGTAAGCTATATTTTCGTGTTAGTGATAATAATCGAGTAAAAGATGTACGAATGCCACGAACGTTCCATAATAATATCTTCATTGTGATAATGCATCAAAAGAATTTTAGAGGTGGGCAGCATGTAACCTTGTTATTCTGGGAGATTTGGGATTGTCATGAGGTCTCCTTAAAATGTTTTGCCCCTGGGACAGTTGTGGGTCAGGAGGTTGGATCTTTGTTTGGTCATCCAATTGAGTATCAACATGAGTGGCTTCCAGAGTATGAGCAATATGTACTGCGCAGCTCTGATCAAAATCATCCAATCGGTTTTCCTGCTGGGGAGGGTCTACTTCACTGTCCGAGTAAAATCCAGGTACAAATTTGTCCGGAATATCTCCTACTATACAATCATCAATCCCTTTCAGTCTGGATATGTCTTGAGCATTAGAAACGACTGGGAGTGCAACCATATCCGGTGATGGATGAATCATTATTTGTGGGGCTGCTATCATGGGCTGTGACAGAGGTAATGCCGCCATTAGATTTTGTGCAGAAATTTCAGGGTCCTGTGGTTCAGTTGATGGCCCCAGTTTTTTGGGTGTCCAATGTTGACTTTTATTTTTGTCCACTGGCTGTTTAGGGTTTGCTGGATTCTTAGACGTTGGCTTATCTCCTGAAGCAGTCGATTGTTTCGTTTGGTTGCCGTAGTCTGTAGCGATATGGTCCAGTCGAAAGCACTGGTCATAATATTTTGGCAAATCCTCGTACTCCACTATCTGCATGATAACCCGAGATGATGTTTGGATGAATACTCGATGAGGAAGCTCTTTGGAAACGTCCAGTTCAACGCACACACGTGCAACCGAAGGGCGGTTCATCGTAACGGTGGCGGAATCTAACTTCAGTGGCTCGCCTAACATTGCCGCCACTTGAAAAAGAGCATCTTTACGATGCATGTGTATTGGGAGTCCTGGGAATGCCACCCAGATTGGAACGATTGGCACCTCAACTGCGGGATCATAATCTGGGGTCAATTTTGTGATTCTCATCTGTTTACCCGAGCTGATCCAACCTCTTCTGGCGAAGCATCGCATGTAGTCCTGTTCAAGATGAAAATGGAGTATGATATGTGTTGCGTCTAAAAGGCCAATCTTTACTGCTCCTGTGAAACCTATTCAATCAATGGCCGCCAATACCAAAAAGTGCCCACCAATGTTAATCTATATGGTGCGGCTAATGAGTGAATTTCTTCATCGGTGAATGTGATCATGGGGCTGCCCTTATATTTTTAGACATCCTTCGGTTTGATGGGTTCTGATGTGGGTCTGAACAATGATGCGAAGGATCGCATGAGTGGACGATGTGGTGCGGCGATCGCGGTAGATGGCAGTGGGTCTGGTGGCATTGCGGCGGGCTGTGTGGATGTAGAAGCCGCCATATGATGATGGTGGCAGACGTGCCTAAATCAGAATATATATATATATATTGAATAAGGTACATTTTGTTAAAGATAATCCTCATTTGTGGTGGAGGGAAACCATATCACAGAAAGGTTCATCGTATGGAAAAAAACGAATGTAGTGATCAAATGATTGTCAACCTCCAATCATATATGATATGCCGCATTAAAACCCTGTCATGTAAAACCACCCTTGTGGATAAAACCTTGGTGAAGGAAAAAACGTACATATTTATACCATTGGAGTGCTGAGCCATTACAATGAGCACTAAAGAATATAACTGAAATAAGATAGATACAATTTTTTCCATACACGACCAAAGAAATTGGCCGACTTGACCATTTTGAAGTATGCCATTTATAGTCTGTGACAATGTCCGACGGCCGCTAAACAAGAGCCGATATACTCCATGAAAATTAAATCTAGCGGAGGGCATCTGGTGGATTATCAACGTGAGAAAGTGCCAAGAAAACACAGGCCACACTGCTGGAAGTAAATCCTTCCTCCATCCGTGATTGCAGCATATGGCGTCCTCATGCAGTGCCATTATAACTCATGCATGCCAGGTAAAATAATTAGTCAATATAGTATAAACAGCATGTAGACAGAGAAATAAGAGTGTCATGAACATACCAACGTAGCCTGTATTCACAAGGAACACAGGCAACGACGAAACATTCACGGCCAAGGTACATATATGGCGCAGCCCAAGAATGCTGCTATCCGCTTCATCCTCAATCAAATCAGAAGAAAGGAAGTTACTGTCCATATCGTAAATAAAATAAATTATAGGTGATAAATGAGATAGTGACGTCAAAGAAAACGTACCCGCATTGCCTATGTCAATGAGACATAGGCAACTAAAGCAGTAGCACGCCAACCCATTGGGAGACATTAAAAACACAAATGTGGGACCGAAGAATCCAAAATAATTGCTCCACGAACTTCACAAAGCAAGGATGCCAAAGATGTGAAAAGGGTCACTCCTGCTGATCGTAATCCATGCCGTGATAATGTACGCACTGCAGTGTTAGTCTCCCCTGGAGAATATGACAGAGATGAGGAATTTAAGCATAAGAATTGCATAGTACAACGTAAGTCAGCAGCATAAGGTCATACGAAATTTGCCGGAGATGATAGATGCAATAACTTCTTGCTATCAGTTTCAAGTATCAGATGATCATGATCTCTGGAGTAATAAATGAGGGCATATAGAAGTGCCATAAGTTCAGCTCTTAACGGCGCCATAGTAGGCAAGTAAAAACAAACGGCAGAGATGAAATCCCCGTTATGAGTGCGTAGTACCGTAGCAGCGGCCGATCTTGAGGTGCCCACTGTTGCATCCACATTTGATTTTAATTTATCTATTGGCGGAAGCACCCAACGAACTACTCTTGGTCTAAAGGACCGAATTGGTGGGGAGAAGAATAGCTGTGTCAAATGTGAAATGTATCGAGAGTACTTGCAGCATTGCGTCATCGCACACCAAGTATATATGTGCACTCGAGTTCGTTCATAAAGTTTCGTATATGAAAAAGTTTCCTCCCCAAATATAATTGTTATATACTCTTTCCAAATAACACAGAGTACTAATGCAGGTGCCACAACATGTAAATGACCCATCATTGTGCGTAGAAGCAAAAATCGACAAACTGTCGAATGATTGGGCACTGGCCCAGAAACAATTATTGAGATCTCCTGCCATAAGGGATTAATGGACGGGCAACCAAGGAAAATATGATCTAAGTGATCCAAATGTGTTTTGCAAAAAACACATCGTGTAGGAAGTATATTTTGCCACATTTGAACATTTTCAGGCAGTGGCAAAGATCGCATCCATAATCTCTAAAGAAACAGACGTCCAACCAATGGTAAACTTGGCCACCAAACATATCTATAACGATCAAAAGAAAAAGGGGTCGAAATAAGCTGTATATATGCCGACTTGATAGAAAATTGTCACGAAGCTTCAGGAGTCCAATAATATCCATCCGGAGTGTGATTTACACGAGGATGCATATAGTCATTAATTCAACAAAGACGCTTCCAAGTTGCCAAATCATATATGTGAGAATACATGGTGTCCGTTGTCCATTTTTCACCCGACTGTAAAGGGCCCACAACGATGATGAATGATGATATTTCCACCATAAAAGACAGTCATACGTCTGCTGAATATATGTCAGGTTGTGAATATCCAGACTGCCATTTTCCTTAGGCTGACAAATTTTATCCCAGGATTTCCAATGATATCTACCATTCCATAGAAAATGAGACATTTTCCGTTTTAAAATATGCACAAAACTCTGTGGCAGTCTTCAGCTAGCTATAATATGAAGTGGAAAAGGGCATAATACATGACGAATTAGTACCAGTCGACCAGCCATAAAGAGTAATTTAGAAGACCAAACATTGAGTACGGCATCGAAGTGAGCGATTAAGGATGTATAATAGGTCGCTCGATTGGTACCTTTATATAAGAAATATCCAAGATATTTGATAGGTAAAGAAGTAAGGAGCATGTTTAGAAAAAGTGTTTGATTGATTTACGGATGCATGATTTAAATGGTACAAGTTTACAAAACGCACAAATAAATTATTACTTGACATGTTTATGTGATATACATGCTTCACAGGCTTACGTATATTGTTGTCGTACTAACAAGCCATGAAGCGTTAAATCTTAAACCATATGGGAAGAATTTGTTGTCGTTGTACTATTTTCAGGAGCCACAATTAATGAGCTAAACTAGTTCATTAAATGAAGTGTTTAAGTTGATGAACTAACTAGTTTATTAAATGGAGACATATTTGGACAAAGCTTTATGACAACAAATTTGGAAATGGAAAGTCTCCTCCCTATTCTTCTTCACACGCCATAATATATATATTATACATATATTCATATTTTTATTAAAAAGGCACAATACACATATATTCCGACGTACTACCGACACGTTACATATATTACAAACGTACGTCAACGTCAGACCATTTTATACACCTCATGTTTATGAGTATATTCAGGTCTTATATCATATGATATAAGTCATGGTGATGACAAAATTATAACGACATGTGACAAGGTAATAAACCGAAAATTGTCGTATATGACTACCGAAACTTCACCGACGTGTCACGTATTTGCCATATAAAGATGGCCAACCCATATACATCAAAAATAGCCATAAATTTCGTGTCTCACATGTTAAAATCATTCACTAAATCTAACTATGTTGGCACGCACAAATCACCCACAATTCATGCTAAATTTGTGGAGAATTCAAACTCAACTTTACTAGTACACATGTAGCGTTTTTTGCTTAAGCTATTGGAGCTGATTATATACTTTATTATATGTATATGATTTGTGACATAATATATATTACATGTGCAAGAATTTTGATTTTAATCGGGAAAAAATTGCGTAATCGACGAAAGTCAAAAACTCGGTTTTCTACGCACACACCACACAGAATGTTTTTTTGGCATGAGATGTAATATGTATATAGACACTTTTTACACATTCAAGACATGTTAAAGTGTTCTAGAAAATTTAAATTAGGGCTGATTGCAATTTACCATATATGTGTAAATATTGTGCATTATTTGACAAAGCTTACTAAAATGAAATTTCAACACATGCCCATTCATATCACACGCCTATTTCACTTTGATTGGAGCCTAGGTGGAGCTTATTTGGTATTTCAATTGGTGGAGAATATGCCACATAAGATTGGTGACATTGAAGAGGGCACCACACAAGGAAAGATTTCAAAATGCAACACATGCTGAAAAGTTTCAGCACATGGTTTGAGGTGGAGATTTTGTGGTGATTAATGGTGCTAAATTTGTCTCCCAAATTCAAGGGATTGAAAGGTGATAGTATGACAATATTTTGACTACAATTGAGCACATGTTTTGTAAGGTTTTTCAGATTTTACGGCTTATTAAAGGATGCGAAGTTGGACCAATCATCAAATGACAAGTAAGCAAGGTCAAGTCATCCTTCCAATCTTGTGGTGCCAAGTAAGAAGGATGGTGTCATCTCTACACAAGGCAATCTTCCAATGGCATTAAAGAGAATTCTCAAGAAAGGAAGAGGCCCTAAGGGGGCTGCCAAGCATGGATAAAAAGAAGACAATAGTGCAAACAAGGCCAGGCATCTCACACATTTCTCTCAAGTGCAAAAGATCTACTACTCTCTTCTTCTAGCTTTCTTTCTTCTTCTTCCTCTCTCAAGCATATTGTTCATATATTCTAAATACTGTATAGATTTTGAATAGACCACCCAAACTCATTCATTATTGTAAAAGGTTGATCAAGGTGTGATCAAACATTCATTCAATTGGTGGTAGTGTCCGTGATCGTTTACTCTATTGTATTGTTTGTAAAAGGGTGAAGTTAGTGTGTAACTCTAGTCACCCTCGTGGTAAGGTGTTTATTGTGTTTAGTGATAATCGAGGAAGGTGTCATCGAAGACTAGAGTTGGTTGATTTAACCGAACCGGTATAAAATCCTTGGTGTTCTTACTTTACTGCAAAGATTTTTAGACCATTTGGAGTCAAAAATTGAGAACATCAACGTGGTTGACTTAATTACCAAATGAATTTTCAAAAACTGTTTCAAACCATTAAAATAAATATTGTGAGAGTATTGTCATTAAATTTTTAGACCATTTGGAGTCACCATTTAATTTGAATAAAATTTTCAATTTAGAGCACAGTTTCTGGTAGATTTGTGCAATCTGACCAAAAACGTATTTTCAAGGGGTTAGGAGTGGAACTTTAAGTTGAGTATGAGATACTTAAAAAATCTGAGAGTAGATTCTCATCGAATTTCATAATTTGTGGAGGTCTTTAACTAGGTCTTTTAGTTATTTCAAATCAGGATCTGAAAACAGAAACTAATTTCAGAAGTGAGGTTTTTGGTTCAAAAGTTTTTAAAAACCAAATTTTCTGCACCCACTATTCAACCCCCACTTCTAGTGATGCTATACAGGTCCTACAGTGCATACACAATGTATGTGAGACTCGGGCCAGCAACACTTGCTCCTACCACCACTTGACCTTTTTGAAGGTTGACCAATTGCCCCGAAGTCTGTTGATAAGTATCAAAAAATTTGCGAAAATGTTGCAGGATTTGAATTGATCCATTTCGAGAAATTACCAGATCATCTGCAAATCCCGAATGAGATACTCTAGGCACTCTGCCTGCTTGAAATCCATGGAGAACCACATCTGCCATTAGGGCATTCATCCCCCTAGAAAAACCTGCAGAAGCAAGAATAAATAAAAGAGGCGATAGTGGATCACCTTGTTTAACCCCTCACAACACAGCAAAAAACCCGCTAGCTTCCCGTTAATTAAAATCGAACATCGTGTGGCAGCCAATGGAATCCAAATTTCGTCAGCAGCTTTGCTAAATATGTCTAGCAAACCCTATCAAACGCCTTAGCCATATCTAACTTGATAACAACATGTCCACCACGAGATGGTCTATCAATTACGTGAATCATTTCCTGAGCCATTAAGATCTGCTCCGTGATATCCCTCCCCTTAAGAAAACTGGCATGTTCTGCTGGGATATGAGATTCGGTAGGAGTACTGAGAGTCTGGTAGCTAGGAGTCGAGTAATTACTTTGGCTAAGAAATTGGTCAGACAAATAGGTCGATACTCATAAAAAGATGTTGGATTTGTCACTTTGGGAATAAGGTAATAAGGGCGGCTACCACCTGACTTGGCAGTCTAACTCCTATAAAAAAATTCTTGGACTGCTTTATGTACATCCATAATATTACCTGCCAAAAGTGACGGTAAAATGATCCAAAAAAGCCGTCTGGACCCGCAGCGCTTGTTGGACTCAGGTCCCACACTGCCTGCTTAACCTCCTATAAGTCAGGCATAGATAGAAGACTGTGATTATCAGCATCTGAAACTAACTGTGTTATGTGTTGTAATATAGAATCATGCTGCTTTGTCTGTGTCCCTGTAAATAATGTCTGAAAATAACGTATTTCCTCTACCTTAATATCATGTTGGCTGTCGCACTCCACTCCATCCTCCCGTATTATCTGTTTAATTGACTACCGACGACGCCTCCCTTTTACAGTTTGGTGAAAGAATCGCATGTTCGCATCACCATCCTGCATCCATTTTACATTTTCCTTTTGCTTCCAATAGGATAATTCTCGAGATTGTACCGTCACAAGTTAGCCATACTCAAGTGATACGCAGACCGCGTGTCATCCGATGGAGATTGATCATATTCTCTTTCACACCTATCAGTCTCAGTCTCTACAAGTGCCACAGCATCAAAATATTGCCGAAGATATCTGTATTCCACTAACTTAATTGCCTCTTCAATTTGTTTAACTTTTCATAAAAGCCTCGCATTCCTCCAACAGTCGGATAGGAGCGCAAGTGATATGCCATAAAACTGTCAAAATCTTGATGTGTAGTCCAGACATCTAAGTATTGAAAAGAAGCTGATCTATGAGACGTTGCCACAGAACAATCAAGAAAAATAGGCAAATGATCTGAAGTTGCACGATTCAGATGTTGAGAGTGAACAACCTCAAATAAATCAAAAAATGCGGAAGTGCAGATATAGCAATCTAGGCGACGCCACACTCGACCTAGACCGCAGCCATCACTCCACATGTAAAATGGCACCTGATAAGGTATTGATTGCAGAGAGCAGGTTGAAATGAAGTCGTTAAAATCTTGTAACGTGCGAAGCGATGGAGAGGAACGACCGTTATGTTCATCAAGAGTCAGAAAGGTATCAAAATCCCCTCCAAGAAGCCATGGTAATTCCAATGAGGCATAGAATGAAATGAGATCGTCTTATAATGGGCGCCTAGAAATAACAGAATGGAGGCCATAAACAGTGGTACAGCAAAAAGAAACACCTATTGGCAGCCAACAAAGCCGTAGTGAATGATTCTGCACACCCAGCCGCTGATCTTCTAGTTGAAAGAAAGAATCCCGCCAGAATATCCATATGCCATCCCTATGTATAGACACTACGTGAGAAAAGCCAAGTTTAAGACGGTATGATACTAATAAAGAAGGTCGTACCTTAGGCTCAATAACCACAAGAAGCTGCAAGTGATACTGACAAACTAATGACACTATTCGATCCAAAGAGGTATGAACACCTATAACATTCCAAATCATCATCTTCGTTGATTAGATAATATATCAAATGATTTTGAGAGAGATGCACGTGACCACGTAAAAGGTGGAGAGTTTGGCTCAGTTATTCTTCATTGATGTGGCAAAAAGTCTGGGTGGCACTTGGAATTGATCCTCATTCCTTGTGGATGTCAGAGTTGCTGGTTATTAAAGGGAATCATCATTACTTTCCTGATGTTTACCATGGACCACAATTGCTTGAACAATATCAGTAACATGATTGACGAATAGTGCCTATGCATTAACGGTAGAAAATAGAACACAAATATCACCTTCTCCATCCGAAAGGGAGTAACATTAGGGTTAGCAGGCAAGTCATTCAGCATAATGTCATCAATCTCTTTCAATATTCTAATATCATGTGCATCCGAAACTGAAATATGGGCATTCAAATCAAGCGAGGAGAGGATCAATGGAATTGATATTGGTGCCACCTAAGCTATTAATGGCTGTGTATGTTAGTGCTGCATTACAGTATCCTGAGGCAACGATGATGGATGTCGAGATTCTGACGCTTTTTCGGTGTCCATCGCTGTGGCATGTCATTTCATGGTCGAGTCTTAATCTCTAGCGATTTTACTTGCGGCTGAGTTGCCGAATCATCTGTGCCGCATGTCGCAGATAAATATACCAAATGAGAAAATTTGGTACAGTACAGCGGTAAGTCCTCATAAATAACTGATTAGGAAATAAAACGGTTGGAAACCTGAATGTAAAATCTTGATGGGGGTCTTGAGAAACATTTAGTTCAATACAAAATCTTGCCACCGGTGGTGTGAGATTGTCGGCGGTGGTTGTGTCCAATTTCATCGGGGTACCTATCATACGCCCAATCTGAAAAAGTGCCTCTCGTTGATGAAAATTAACCGGTAGACCCGGCAAAGAAACTCAGACTAGCACGATCGGCACATCAACGTTTGGATCATAATCTGGAGTCCACTTAGTGACTCTCATATATTTGCCTACTATAGTCCAACTTTGACGTGCAAAACAACACAAATGATCCTGTTCTTGAGTAAAATTAACTAGAACATGATACAAGTCCAGAAGGTCAATCCATACCATACCGATGAATCCGATACGATCAATGGTGGCGTGAATGGTTGCAAGCGGTGGACGATCATACCAAAAAGTTCCAACTAATTAGAATCGGTAAGGCTCGGCCAATTGAGTGATCTCTTCACCCGTGAATGATATCATTGGGCTTCCCTTATATTTCTGTATTGGCTTTGAAACAATGGCGGTTGTTGATGAAGGCTTGAATAGTGATGCAAATGATCGTGGCGCAGTTGAATTCTGCGATGGCGGTTTCGATGGAAGGGTCTCCATTGTGGCATTCACAGGTTGGCGGAAGGATTATATGGCGGATTAGAGAATGGAATTAAGTCAGAAAGCAAATTGCTAAACGAAGAATAGCGATCGCATCGGCTGAATGGAATCGGCGGCGGCAGTTACACCCGCCGCCGAAAATCGCCCTAACGCCGGACGGGATTCATCTTTTTTCATACAAAGTATATATATAAATATACATATATATATATATATATTCAGAATATATATATATATTCTGAATATATATATATTCTGAATATATATATATATATATATATTCAGAATATATATATATATTCTGAATATATATTTTTTTGATGAAAGACGGGCGGTACCGTCCTGGTATTTTATTAATATTCAACCCTCACTTGTGGCGGAGGAATACCGTGGTTACAATGATGCCCTAACTAAGGAGGGAGGCTCTCCCAAATTAAGCAGAAAACAATATAAATAATGTACAAACTGCGAAAAAAGAAGAAGCTAATGATACGACAGTGTTTGAGCATAGACAATAATGACAATAATATGTATGCACAGTACAGATAAATCTACGCTTGTTGCTTAGTCTTTGTTTCCGTTGTTGCTGTTGTTGTATATTTATCTTCATGTAGTTGTGGATGAGTCGTCGATGAAGCATGGATCTCGGCCATGCCGGAGGTACTCCCATGAAACGCATAAGAACCAATGAGTAACCAAAAGAAACTGTGAAAAGATCACTCAAAATAAGTGATAAGTTGTATACATACCGCCGTTGCCTGCATTCCTACAAAATACAGGTAACCAAGAGTGTAATCCCGCTGAATGTGATTGTCGCAGATTGCTATCCATAATTGTAGTATTATCCTCATCAACAACATGAGAAAAGCAACCATGAGATATACATTTTAAGGGTGGAACATTAGCAGCAATAAAATAAGTCATCAAAATAAAATCATACCCAAGTTGCCTATGTCATAGAAAGACATAGGCAACGAAATGCATAGCACGCCAACCCATTGGGAGACATAATGATCAAAATCTAAAAGTGGGCACCGAAATGTCCAACTTGATAGCACCTCTGACCTCACATGGCAAAGATGCCATAGAGGAGTATAATTTCAACCCTTGAGATCGAAACCCATGTGTAGCTAAAGTATGAGCTGCAATATTCGCTTCATGAAAGCAATGTTGAACCATAGCCTCATTTAATGTCAGGAATTTAATTGTGCGATTTAAGTCAATAGCGTATGTTCCTGTATATCTTGCCGGAGAAGAGAGATGCTGAATAATCATTTTACAATCCATTTCTACCACCAATCAATCACAAGCTGTCGCATAATATATGATGGCAAATTGTAATGCCATGAGTTCTGCATGTAATGGTGATACCGCAGGCAAGCAAAAGCAGATTGCCGAAACCACATTGCCTTGATGATCACGCAATATCGCCCCTCCTGCTGCCGCAATATTGGATATTGAGGCATCTACATTTAGCTTTAATTTTTCTGTAGGTGGATTCTCCCAACGGTTCAGTCTAGGCATGCGCCTTGGTTTTTTGGTGAAAAATGTCTCAATACTAGATGAGGAATGTGCATGGAGAATTTTCGATTTTGAGTTGCATTACACCACGTGTAAATATGGTCACAAACCCTTTCAAACAGACGGTGGTAGGAAAATGTGTCATCACCAAACTTAATTTGCGCATATTCCTTCCAAATCACCCAAACCACAAAAGATGGCACAACAACTCTCAACTGTCCTAACATAGTATGTGTAAAAGACGCTCGCCACCATCGCATCAAGTACATCCTTGGCGTATCCGAAGACGGCATAGGTCCAGAAAATATAATTGAGATTTCCTGCCACAATGGAACAACAACTCGACAGTGTAAAAATATATGATGTATCTCTTCAGAATATTGCCTGCAAAATACACATTGAGAAGGAAAGATGGTCTGCCAACTTCGCATATTATCCGCAAGTGGTAAGGATATTCTCCACAATCTCCATAAAAATAAACGCCCCCAAGTAGCATCGTTTTCCACCAGATCTGTTTCGGACAAGTGATTGTATTATAATGCATAGCTGATAACACCCGACAGGCTGATTCTATGGAAAATTGTCATGTATTGTCTGCAGTCCATAAGTATCCAGCTTGAGAATGTTGTACGTGCTGCGTCATTAACGAATCAATTCTGCATATGTGTTTCCATGTAGGGGAGTCATAAATATGAGCATATAATGATAATCGGCGGCTATATTTTGCGTGGCTAAATTCCGCCCATAAGGTTGAGGAGTGATGATAATTCCACCATAATCGACAGTCATACGCTTGCTGCAAGATATACAAATTTCTGATGTCAAGCCCTCTATACTCTTTTGGCCGGCATATGGTATCCCATGATTGCCAATGATGGCCACCATGCCATAAGAAATTGGCCATTTTTCTGGAAAGAGAATTGAGCACACTCTTTGGGACGTTAGAACTTGCCATAATATGCAAAGGCATAGAACATAGAACATGTTTCACCATTATCAGTCGTCCCGCCATGGATAGAAGTTTCGATGACCATGAATTAAGGATAACATCAAAGTGTCTAATCAAATTATTACAATAGGCCGCGCGATTTATCCCTTTATATAAGTATGATCCCAAATATTTTATTGGGAATGCTGCAAGCCGTATTCTTAGAGCTTGTGATACTCTAGCACCCGAAACTCCATTACCCACCACCACTTGACTCTTATGCAAATTAACTAGTTGTCCAGACGCATCTTGATAAGATTCCAAGAAGCGTCAAAAATGCTGCAGATTTCGAATGGTCCCATTCAGGAAAATCACCAAATCATCTGCAAAACTCAAATGAGACACTCTTGGTACTCGTCCCGCTTGGAAAGCCCGTATTGAGCCATTGCTTATTAGCGCATTTAGCCCTCGTGAGAAGCCTTCTGAGGCTAAGACGAATAAAAGAGGAGAAAGTGGGTCTCCCTGCTTTACGCCTCGTGTGATTGGAAAAAATCCAGCTGGTTTTCCATTATTTAAGATTGAACATCGTGTGGCCGATAGATTGTTAATGATTATTCGAATCAGCCGAGGATGTAATCCCAGTCGCTCTAACAACAGACGCAAATATGGCCAACTAACTCGGTCAAATGCTTTTGCCATATCTAACTTAATTAGTATATGTCCTCCTCGAGATGGTCTATCCATAATATGTACCATTTCTTGTGCCAAGAGAGTTTGGTCTGTAATATACCGCCCTTTCATGAATCCTGCCTGCTCGGGTGATATTAATTTTGGTAACAGAGTTGATAAGCGTGTGGCCAATAAGCGAGTGATAACCTTAGCCATAAAATTTGTCAAACATATGGGTCGATGTCAGAAAAAGAATTAGGATTGACTACCTTTGGTATCAAAGTAATAAGTGCTGCAACAAATTTAGCGGGTGGACGAACACCAAGGAACAATTCTTGCACCGCTTTATGCACATCAAAAGAAATTAATTTCCAAAAATGTCTGTAGAATGAGCCAGGAAAACCATCTGGTCCAGCAGCACTAGTAGGACTCAAATCCCACACTACTTGTTTAACCTCCTCCAATGATGGCATACATAGAAGATCCGTGTTTTCTTCATGCGAGACCAGGTGCGGGACATACTGTAATATCTCTTCATAATTATTTGTTGGCTTTTCACTGAATAGGCGCTGAAAGTACCTTACTGCTTTGGTCTCAATATCCTGCTAGGTTTTCAACTCCACTCCATCATCTCTTTTAATACTTCAGATACATTGTCGTCTTCGTCGTTCCTTGACCTGTTGGTGAACAAATCTCGTGTCTGCATCCCCTTCATTGATCCATTTTACATTGGCTTTTTGCTTCCAATATAATAAAGCTCTCTGCTCTGCTAACCGTAGCCTTGCCAAAGATAAATGATATGCCGTTCTCGTATTG
This sequence comes from Eustoma russellianum, assembly GCA_036186865.1. Classification (NCBI taxonomy): domain Eukaryota; kingdom Viridiplantae; phylum Streptophyta; class Magnoliopsida; order Gentianales; family Gentianaceae; genus Eustoma; species Eustoma russellianum. The sequence continues at coordinate 27,218,077 of AP025055.1, forward strand.
TTCGAAGGTGACGTATCATATAATCTTTCACAATGCGTAACATCCTCCTCTGCTGAAACAACTGCATCAAATATATTGCCGAATATATCTTTGTTCCATCGTGCAAGACATCGCTTTAGTTTTTGAAGCTTAGAATAAAAGCCCCACATACCTCAAACTGTGGTAAACGATTGCCAATGGTGGATAACATAATTTCAAAATCTGGATGCGTAACCCAGGCATCCAAGTAACGGAATGCGGCTGCTGAACATTGTGAATCAGATGAGCATTGTAAAAATATAGGAGCATGATCCGATGACGAGCGATTAAGATGCTGATATTGAACTTTGTCAAATAAATCCAAAAAGCTTGTTGAACATAAGTAGCGGTCCAGTCTTCGACTAACTCTGCCCAGGCCCCTACCGTCACTCCAAGTAAATGGAGAGCCATGAAAAGGTATAGATTGTAATGCTCTTGTAGCCACAAAGTCATTGAAATCCTGTAACGTACGTAAAGCAGGAATAGATCGACCTTGATGCTCATCTAACGACAAATACACGTTAAAGTCCCCGCCTATAATCCATGGTTTTTCAATCATAGTATTGAAAGAAATAAGATCAGTCCATAGAGGACGGCGAGCTGCAATAGAATGCAATGCTTAAACAAATGTGCACCAAAACGATTCTCCTGTAGGTAACCATTGAAATCGCATAGAATGATTTTGTATTCCAACACGTTGATCTTCTAACTGAACAATAGACTGCCTCCAAAAAATCCAAATAGTATCACCATTAATAGACAGAGAGTTAGAGAAACCCAGTTGAAGGCGGTATGACATTAATTCCGTTGGCCTGAGCTTGGGTTCAGTGACGACTAGTATATGAAAACGATAACGATGATTCATAGAAATTAATCTTGGAAATGAAGTATGAATACCTCGAACATTCCAAATTAAAAGATTCATTGAGTAGACAAAATATCAAAAGAGTTTGAGAGCGACGTACGAGATCTTGTAACAGGCAGCGACAATGGATTTACAGCACGAGGAAGACGACGAAGAAGGTGAGGTGGTACTTGGAATTGACCTTCTTGAACAGATAATGTCGGGGATGATGGGTAGGAGATAGACGGATCATGCAATTCTTTGTGCTTCTCATCAACAACCACAGACCCAACCATGTTTGTGACATAGGTGATAAAACCTTCATCTGTTGAAACATCCTGGAATGAAGACTGGTCAAGGTTATGATCATCCACTGAGGATGTCAAATATTGATGGTTAGCAGGCAAGTCACCCAAGAAGATATCATCAATGCCTTTTAAACGTGAAAGATCCTGTGTCGCAGTAATCGTGTCATATGCCATTAGCTCAGGGGATATGATATTAATACTTGTTGTTGATGGAGTGACGAAAGCATCATCTCCAGTAGATGGATGCGCATGATTTGCTGCTGTTGGAGAACGGTGGATGTTATCTTCAACAAATTTTTTTGGTGTCCACCTAGTGCTTTTTGACTTCTGTTGGACGGGAGCCTTTGGTAGTCGAATTTCTGTGCTATCCTCATGCTTTCCCTCTTGGCCACATTCTTCTGTTTTGTGCCTTAAACGCATGCAAGCAGCATAGTATTCAGGCAGGTCCTCATATGTGATAGGTTGTGCAATACAACGATTCGAGAGTTGAATATATACACGTGAAGGCAACTCCTTTGAAATATCAAGTTCAACACATAGCCTTGCCACGGATGGACGCAGATGCTCAATGGTGGCATTATATAATTTCCTCGGCGTCTCAATCATCTTACCGATCTTAAATAATGCATCCCGACGATGAAAGTGGACGGAAAGTCCAAGAAGAGAAATCCATACTGGACAATAAGAACATCAAACTTGGGATCATAGTCTGGAGTCCATTTAGTGACTCTCATATATTTTCCTGCGATCATCCAACTTTCTCGAGCAAAGCACCGCAGATAATCCCGTTCCTGCGTAAAATGCATCAAAATATAATTTGAATCCAATAAACCGATACGTACCGTTGCCGCTGAATCCAATGTGATTGATAGTGGCTCGAATTGTAGCCAATGGAGGTCGGCCATACCAAAACGATCCAACCAAAGCAAATCTGTATGGCTCAGCCATTGCCGCTACTTCATCATCCAAGAAAGAAATCATTAGACTTCCCTTATACTGTTGAACTGTTTTATTTTCAATTGCAGAATTGGATGATGGTTTGAAAAGGGACGTAAAAGTTGTTGGCTTTACAGCCATTGACGATGGCGGCTCCGTCATTTAAGCGTGCGGCCAGAATAACCCAAAAGGAGAAGTGTGTAATATATCGAAAAGGAGGTTGCAATGGAGAAGAATGGTAGAAAGAAGATGGTCATAAGCAATCGGACAAGACGATCGGCGACGGCTAAAAGCCGTCGCCTTTTGTCGCCAGAGCAGCACAAAGATTGGTTTTCATTATGATTTGCGGATCACCCTAATTGACCAAACGCATATCCTCTTGAATTTTCGTAATGAGACAGACTATTTGCGATGTTTTTATCGAAGATCATGGCATGTTGCTGGTTGTCATATGAGAATAACAAAATGGACTGTTGAGTTTGATCCTACTGCTGATGTCCCGATTGTCCCTATCTGGATTACATTCCCAGGTCTTCCAATTCATCTACCAATCAGTTCGCCCATAAAGCTGGATGTTTCAACAACCGATGGACTCAGGCCTTCTGTCGCCAGAGTGTTTGTTGAGGTTGACGTCTCTCAAGAATTACCGCAAAAAATTTATGTCCAGGCCAAAAACCGGTTAATTCTACAATCTGTTGTTTACGAATATCTTCCATTTTTTTGTACCTCCTGTCGTCGGCTAGGCCATGCAACGGGCTTGTGCTCTTCGAATGATACAGCACCGATAACACCCCCTCCGCCGCCTCCACCTCCTCGTCCGAAGATGCAGCGATGGACGCCAATAAAGAGGAAGCATGCGGTTGATCCACCAATGGAAATGTCCTCGCCAATGAAACCACCTCAGGATCACACGGCTGAAGTTCCTCCTCCTGCGGATGAGAACATGTCACATATTCAAGAGAAGGACCAGCATAATAATATTTTAGTTGATGTTGCAGAACCCTCTCCACTACATGCACCCGAGAATGATGAATTGGGACATTCCTTGTATCCTGAGATATCTGATGAACCTGCTGCTGATCTACATGTCCCGGATGAAGTCCTTAGACGCATGCAGTTAATTCCTCCATCCCCAGATATGGACATTCTAATATCACGATTGGAGGAACCATCAAAAGAAGCAGCCTTTATACCAGCTGTTCCTCATCGTAAATGTCGTGCTAGAAAGGATCTCCCTCCTTTGCCCCCATCGACTATGCTGACCTGTAGCGCATTGCACATCTTACAGGGAAGTGCCTCTAATCTTACTCAATGAATGCATTAATATGGAATATAATAGGCATGCGTGCCTCTCAACCTAGGGTTCATCAGTTGATACGCGATCATCATTTACACTTGCTAGTCCTTATTGAACCAAAGCATCCTCCTACTCGTATACATAGCTTTAGTTTAAGTTTTGGTTTTTCATATTGTTATGCTTCACATTCTGAACGTATTTGGTTTTTCTGTTGTGATTCGGAGGTTCAATTGATTGATGTGCAGGATCATGACCAAGTCGTACATTTCTCCTTGATATTCCGTCCACTCAATTTCACCTTTTCTATCTCTACGGTCTATGCCAAGCACAAACCCGCTTTACGTCGTTCTCTATGGCAATCGTTATGTGACTTTTCAAGATCATCAGCACTGTCTTGGATTGTTGGTGGGGATTTCAATACATTTCGGACGCTAGATGATCATAGTGGTTGATCACATCCCACCCTTGCATCATTACAAGATTTTAATGAATGTATTGAGACATGCTCTTTGATGGAACCACCTTTTCATGGACCGAAATACACTTGGATGGATGGAAGGGGTCTTGGTCGCATGCGTCGCAAACTAGACTGGGTATTTACTAATTCATCTTTTCAGGACTATTTTGAGGATATGCGGCTAACTCATCTTCCGAGAGACTCTTCGGACCACACGCCCTTATAATTTGAATGCCGAATATCTAGTACATCAGGGCGTCGCAATTTCCGCTTTTTGGATTCATGGTTACACCATCCGGATTTCTTTGCTTATGCAAAGAATGCTTGGTCTTCGTATCCCACGACGGGTGTAATGTATGGATTTTATTCCAAATTATTTTCTTTGAAAAGGGATATTCAGCGGTGGAATAAAGATATTTTTGGCAATATCTTCACAAATCTAATGCAAGCAGAATCTACTCTTAACACAGCGGAGAGACTTTGGGAGGCCGACCCTAATGCTGATACACGCGAATCATACCATAGAGCCAAAGCGGAATATATTCGTGTCTCCACATACGAGCTCCATTACTGGAAACAAAAAGCACGTGTTAAATGGCTTAAGGAAGGTGACGCCAACACACGATATTTTCATTCTATTGTCAAGGGGAGACGGTCACGATTACGCATACAGCAAATACAAACCTCCTCAGGGGCGCAGTGCCTAACTCCCACGGAAATTATGACAGAAGCAGTTTCTTTCTACACAACTTTATTCGCTAGAGAAGCAACCCACAATCATGCCGCTATTCTTTCTAGCATACCATGTTTGGTTTCGGAAGCCGATAATGCGATGCTCACACAGTTGCCAATGGAGGCAAAGGTAAAGGAAGCAGTGTGGCAACTCGACCCCCACAGTGTCGCAGGCCCAGATGGTTTCATGGTCAGTTCTATCGCTTCTGTTGGCCATTTATTCATTCCGATGTTGTAAAAGCAGTACATGAATTTTTCCTTGGTGTCCCACAGCCCAAAAGCATGGCTAGTGCCCTCTTAAGCTTGATCCCAAAAATGACATCACCTCAAACATTCAGTGATTTTCGTCCTATCTGTCTTACAAACTTTATAAGTAAAGTTTGCACGCGCATTATAGCCACACGTTTGCGGTTAGTACTTCCCAGATTAATATCTGAGGAGCAGACAAGTTTTTTACCTGGGCGTGATATATCAACGCAAGTTTTAATGGCTCGGGAGATGATTCATATGCATGATAAGGGGGCCCTCAGGTATGCTTGAAGTTAGACATGATGAAGGCATTTGATAGAGTTAGTTGGGATTATTTAGAATTGTTGTTATGGCAGTTTGGGTTCTCAGAGTTCTTCATTAGAATAATCCTTAATTATTTATGTGCCACCACCTTATCAGTTCTCATCAATGGCCAGGCTTCACATTCCTTTTGGCCCTATAGAGGTGTTAAACAGGGTGATCCACTGTCTCCTTTACTCTTTATTCTTTCGTCTGAGGGCTTCAGTAGAGGGTTAAAATCTTTGGTGGACTGCGGTGCTCTACAACCGTTTCGACTTGGTAGGGTCCCTTTTGAAATCACGCATTTGGCTTATGCAGATGACCTCCTTATATTCTTGCGTGGTACACAACGCAACCTAAGACGGTTTCAGGCATTCTTGACTTCGTATGAAACAGCTTCGGGACAAAAAGTCAATTATCACAAAAGCAGCTTTATTCCATCTGCCACCATCTCAAATCGGCAGCAAAGGACATTTGCGTCCATGACAGGGATGCGATGTACCACTCTCCCATTTAGATACCTTGGCTCTTATCTACATAATGGAATTAATCGCTCGCGATATTGTGCTTCCCTGCTGCAGCATATTGATGAGCGTTTAAATGGATGGCACTCACGACTACTTTCTGCAGCAGGTCGCCTAGTATTACTGCAGTCAGTGATCTCGTCTATTCCGTTACACATTCTTGCTGCAGGTGGGATACCAAAATCTGTCATCAAAATAATAGAAAGAAAAATGGCATCATTTTTTTGGGGTCCTCGGCGCCAGTGGGTGGCCTGGTCTAAGATAACTACGACAAAGGAGGAAGGAGGATTAGGGCTTCGAGATATAAGCATGTTACAAAAGGCTTATCATTGTCGCATATGGTGGTCTTACCAGAATCAGGATACATTATGGAGTCGATATATGTATATAAAATATGGTCATTGCGGCGACTATCTGCTGAGATTACCGGATTCACCAGTCTGGAAAATTATTTGCCGCATTCATAATATTTGCTTAGCACATACAGTCGGACAGGGATGGCATCTCACGTGGGCTCCATCGGCATCAGTAGAATTCACGTTACGCTTGGCTTATGACATTTGCAGGCTGCCAAAGCCAAAGATACTATCAGCTAGATTCATTTGGTTCAAGCATCATACTCCATACACGAAGTTATTATTATGGCGCCTATTTCATTCAACTATGCCATTTGAGGATTATATTGGTAAGTATTCTGCCTCTTGCCCAACACAGTGTCCTTTTTGTCGGCAAGACTCGGCCATGGTGGATCATGTCTTTATATACAGTACTGCTATTCGTCCAATTTGGGATTTCTTCGCAGCAGAGTTACACAGACTTTTCCCCATTTTATTACATTTTCGTCAATATTTGTTATCTTGGTGGTATCGTTCCTCTTCTTCCATGCTTTTTGGGGTTTTAAAAATAGTGGTGCCTGCGATAATTATGACTAACATCTTGCAATCATATGCATCACTTACGTATGGTGAGACTACAACATTTACACCGTCTGTTGCTCAGGCTACAATTCATTATGACATCAGAATGTGGCTTAACACAATTCAGGGCACGAAATTGGTCATCTGCCACACGCCACAGCTTTCATGGATTCCTGCCCTTCGGACTCCTCGTCCGCAGGTTGTTCGTTGGCGGACACCTCTTTCTAGTTAACTAAAATTGAATATTGATGCGGCGGTTGGTAGGCATTATGCATCAGGAGGGGCGATATTACGTGACCATTTGGGCAACTGTGTGGGTGCTATTTCCTTTCGCTTACCAGTATGTACATCACTTAATGCGGAGATACAGGTGGCGTTGTTTGGATTGTTATATTTTCTTCCATTATATCGGTCAATTATCTTGGAATCGGATTGTAATCAAATGCTATCTCGACTCAAGCAACCACATTCAGTTTTTGGAAACTATCACTTGCGACTATTACATATACTGCTTCACCTGCATCGGCTGGACTTTCATCATGCTTACCGTGAGGCAAACATGGATGCTCATTATCTTGCTCAGCATGCAATGATCTTTCCTCAAACATAATCATTTTCGGCGCAGACTCTGCCATCTTTAGTTCATGGATCCCTGGTTTTAGATCTCTCATCATCCAATATTTGGATTCCTTAAGCTTTCCAGGTCTTCCATATGGATTTGCACAATTCTACTTTCTCTGCATGTACTCTGAATAGTGCAGGCAGACTCGGTATGCTTTGTATTCTCATCGATGCTTATTTTGTGCTATATCTTATTTCTTTGTTTAACCATACATTTATGTTTCCACGTGCATGGCTGGGTGCGGATACCATATGAGGTGACGTGATGATCGTGCTTCAACCGGTGATGGAGCTTCCATGGCAGCAAGTTTACATTTTGTATTTTCATTTCATTTGCCGTGTAATTTTCATTTCACTGTATACTACACATTATCACCGCTCCGATTATATAAATATGTATGCTTTTTCCTTCGCCAATGTTTTATCTACAAGGGTGGTTTTACTTGGCAAGGTTTTAATGCGGCATATCATATATGATTGGAGGCTGATAATCATTACTTCCTTGCATTCGCTTTTTTCATACGATGACGCTACTATGTAATAAGGTTTTCCTCCACCACAAGTGAGGCCATATTTCAATAAATTAGAAGTTCTCAAAAAAATATGTATATATATATTGTTTAAAATGCTAATATATTAACCAGAGAAATCAAAGCATCAAAGAGATGCTAGAAAAGCTTTACTTGTAGGTCAACATGCTGACCTGCATATATTGTTCAGAAATGTAAATCAATTTTAAACAATAGAAGCAATGCCTATACATAAAATGTGTGAGTAAAGCTTATATATCACTCTATGCACGTGAGTGCAAATTCTATGTGTTACATCCCTAGATACAAATGATTCTCCTTCAAAAGTACATTTGTTCCGAGCTTGCCAGATATGATACACTGTGGGAGCCAAGGCAATTTTGCCGCCTTGGCTCTCACAGCTTTCCCTTTGAGTCTGCACGAACTCCAGGTCAGAAGCCTGCTAATGGAGCTAATTCCTCTTTGTAGAGCTAGCCATGCCAAGATGGTTAGCCAAACCTATCTGGTAGCCGAACAGGAAAAGAGTAGGTGATGCAGCATCTCTTGATCTTCCGAGCAGTGGTGGCATGCTCTGTCCTCTAAGTAAACCAGCTTTTCCTTGGTGGGATCATGAAAGAATGTTCGGGAGTCACTGTCGAGTCCCAAATAATCTTGGTCCAATTGACTTTTCTGCATCTTTTCCTGAAATATTCATATACTAGCCAAGGTTTAAGAACGTCATCCACTATCCATGAGGTGAGTACTTTTACGATTGAGTTGTAGGAGCCTACGCTGACCAGCAACTTATCTCTAATCTCCATAAGCTTTTTCAGGAAGGGAGTCTGAACTGCATCCCATCCTAGTCCACATGGTAGTGTATAATTTATATTTATGAATCATCCACTGTACCTATAACGTGTCCTTTTTATGGTGCAGACCCCACAAGTACTTGGTTAACAATGCCAAATTCCATATATTTAGCTAAAGAACACCTTGACCACCCTCCTCTTTAGGCATGCTGACCTCAGATCAAGAGAACCAAGTTTTTTAGACCCAAGTGAAGAATTCCCTCATGAGAAATGTAGACAAATTTTGTTCACCAGAGTCATAACTGTTGCAGGCAAGGGTAAAGAACTCAACCAAAAATAGTTCACTCCCTGCACACCGATTTAATCAGTTGCAATCTACCAGCATATGAAAGGCTAGACGCATTCCATAATCCCACCTTATCCATTGGCTTCTTGATGAAAGAGGCATAGTGCAAGCTCTGTAGTTTGTGCCCTGCGATGGGAATGCCCAGATATCTGAAGGGCATTGTGCCCATTGAGAAACATGTTCTGACACGTAGCCAATTAGTTGCCTCTCTAATGCCTGCATGAAAGAATTAGGATTTGGCCAGATTGGCCATGAGCTCTGAACAATCACCAAATACAGCTAGCGCACCCATTATTATTTTATACTGAGCAGGCGTCACCTCTAGAAAAAAGGATGAGGTCATCTGCAAAGTAGAGGTGGGTGATATACTGCTTAGCACAACCAGCATGGAAATGAAACCCTTTGTCATGGTACAGTCGTCTTAGGAGCCTTGAGGTATTCCATGCCAATGACAAATAGGAAGGGGGAGATAGGGTTTCCCTACCTTAGCCCACGTCTTCCCTAAAATAATCCATAAGGAATGCCATTAAGAGAAACAGAGTATGAGGGGGAGCTCAGACACTCCATAATCCAGTAGTGAGGACAACAGGAAATCTAAGTCCAAGAAGCATGTCCTTGAGGAAAGAGTAACTGACGGGATCAAAAGCTTTCTTGATGTCAACTTTAAACATTCATTTCGGAGCAGTTTGTTTTTTTCTATATTCCCTTATCAGCTCGTGCACCAGAAAGATGTTTTTCATCATAGATCTACCTTTTAGAAAACCAACCAAGGCAGGATTAATTAGGGAGATAATGATTGACGTCATTCTCGTTGTAAGGATCTTAAATAGATCTTATATATAACATTGCACCATGAGATGGGTTGGTAGTCCTCAACTCTGTTGACATGTGCAGCCTTGGGGACCAGAACAATAGTAGCATGATTGAGATGTTTAAGCAGCACGCCATTCATGAAGAATTCATGTACCGCAACAACAAGGTCTGACCCAACTATCTCCCAGGCTTTAATGAAACACTGAGAAGAATAGCCATCAGGACCAGGCACTTTGTCCTTCCTAATAGAGTGCAGAGCTGTTTTGATCTCAGCTTCCAAGACTGGGGCAATGAGTGACTCAGCATGACGCACAGATAGCCTGGGACCTCCATTCAGCACTTATGCCCTGATGGGCTGGATTGGCTAAGTTGAGGCGAGAAGGTCAAAGAAGAACTATACAAATTGCTGAGTTGCTTACTCGATAGAGGTGCGCATTTGTCATCAGCTAGCTGAACTCCAGTAATACTACTCCTTGTTGAGTGGAAGAATTTCGTGTTCCTGTCACTTGAAATTAAAAAGTTACCTTTGGCTAACTGAGCAAAACCTTTCCTTCCAACCTCTAAAATGTTGAATGCCAAGTGACTTTGCCTCTGTAGCTTGTCCTTCCAGTCAGGCATGCTCCATTGACCATATGGGTACTCCTGCATACATTCCAGCTCTTCCACAGCCTGGTTATCCCTGTTTTAGATATACGAGAAAGATTTCCTGTTATGCGTCCTAAAGGGGCCTTTCAGAGCCTTAAGCTTCTTGAAAATCTGAAACATGGTTGAGCCATGAACTCTTTCACTCAAGTGTGAACTAACCAAAAGGAATGAATTCCTCGTTGTTAGCCCATATGTTGAAGAATTTAAAGGAGCTTTAAATTACAGGCCTGGAGTTATCAAAGCAAGACACCAGGTGAGTGGCTAGAAAGGCTTTGAGTAGGGTGAAAATGTACCTTCGCCGGGGGGATATGCCTCCATGAATGCATTGTTGGCCATAGCTCTGTCAAGTTGAGATTTGACAGAGCCATTATCCCAAGTGTTGAAGCAACCTGACAAGGTGATATCCATCAATACGCTCTGAAGGAAACAATTGAGCTGGTCCTGTAGCTCATAATTAGTGTTGTCCTTCGTCCAATTCTCTCGTCTTCGCTTAAAATGCAATTGAAATCTCCTAAAACAATCCAATAATCATTATGCATTTGTCTTTGACTAAAGAGAGAGCTCCACAGCGGGCACCTATCGACCCATCTATTGAAGCCATAGATAAAAGTGGCTAGCAAGCTCAGCCAGTCACCTGAGAAGTTACCTTATAATGCTTAGCCTGGGGGTCAGCAGAGAGGACCTGGACAACAACTGAGGATAGTTTCCTGCATAGCAAAATTCGCTTGCTCTAATGAGAGTTAAAATTATTTACAAACTCCTAGCTTGTAAATTTTTGCTTTAAGAACAGATACATTTTGTTGTTCAGCTTAGTTTCTAACAATCCGATGGCATCTATTTTTTTTTACAAAATTATAGACACCGTTGTGTTTTAGCGGCTTGTTGCAGCCCCTATTATTGCAAAAACTAATTATTATATAATTAAGTGTTTGGTCGTACCTTGGCCTTGTCACGAGGAGCATTGAGCTTTTTCCTCATGGCAAGGACCTTCGACCTATAAATCACTTTAGTGAATCCATCTTGGAGCAATAAGTTGATTCTCTTCACATTGTGCTCCACGTAAGCACTAGCTTGCTAAGCTTGACCTGGCTATTCAGAATTGCTTTCCGGCAGAGGAGAGGTGTTTTCCATTATTTGGTCAAATCCATGTTAGGTTATGGCTAAAGCAATCTCAAGACATGAGTTGCAAGCTGGCCAGGCTGAGTGAGTTGATGGCTAGGCTGAGGTGGTGTGATGTGGTGTGCTGGGTAGTTGTTTGGCCGAGCTGAGGTGATGGAAGGCTGGGCTATTTCTGGCTAGACTTTGGGTGTAGTTGCAGTGTTTTGTTGCCGACCGGAGTTGGGCCGTTGGGGATTAGCAGAGCTGGACCCATGTTTTTTATTTTTTTTGTTGGGGGATGATGTGAGCAAGTGTTACGGGTTGAAACTGAGCTCAGCTTGGCTGAACTGACCTGGGTTGTGCCGAGTTGCACTGAACTTATAGCTCAGCCATGGTGGGATTTGATGGAGTTTGCTGGGCAGCTTGCTTATGAGATGATGCGCTGTGACCGAGCTGCTTACATTATCTGCAAAACATCGGTAGTCGTTCATTTTCAAGCTTCTGAACTATCCTGGTGCCATTCGATAGTACTAACTCCACCAAGGTCATCAGTTCCTTGCTGAGATCAACTTCCACTAGGGCACGTGCATAGTTACATATGTTCCTACTGGCCGTGAGTTGGTCGGCATACAGCGGTGTGTCGAGCTGACAATAGATTCTGAATAGAACCTGGTCAACCCAGAGTGTGACTGGTAGATTGGGAAATTTCACACAAACTGGGACTTACGCCATTTCAGTTGCACCAAATGTAAAGAATCTGAGCATTTTATTAAGAGTAAGAGATCTGCAATACACAAAGTATGGTCCTGCAAAGAGTACCTATTCCATCTCCTTGGCTGACTCAAATTTGAAGATAATACATTCAGAAACATGGAACTCCACTTTGTGCTTAACCTTCCAGGCCTTGAGAGGTTACGCTCTGCATGCTGACCTGAAAATCTTCCGACGAAGCAGCCTACAAGACAACGATCTACCACATCGTCGTTGCTCAGTTCATCAATGTTGAAGTGTATCTGGCATTGGATGCTCACTTCTACTTTCTTAAGCCTGAGGTTGTGCTCATGTTTCATGTTGTTTGCAAAAAGTGTATTCCAAGCTCTTCTTTGTGCTGGCTGTGCTGTAGGCTGAGCTGGTTGGGTTGTGGGGTGTGCAGGATGATGGTTGGCAGGTTGAGTTTTTTAAATTTTGGATGTTGGAAGGTAAACTCTTGCAGTAGAAGAAGCCACAAGAGCTGACAAGTTGGTGAGGGAAGGTCCAGGTGGCATTTGCGGAGTGGTGAAGGAGAGGAGAGAGTACTTGAACTCACGTGATAAAGGGTAATAGTTGGTTGACTGACGGCTGCTGTCACATCATCCAAGTTTTTAACCATTGGATAGTTTTTTGGGAGGCTTGCTTGTTTCCAACGTCTCCTTCCCTTTGATTCAAATTTTAAAAGCGTGCTTCATCTTCATCCGAAGCATGGAATGGCGAAGATGAACCCTCTCCAGCAACTACTCCCACCCCCTTCTTAGGCTTTAAGGTGGAGCCTTCGTCTTTTGGGCTGTCATGAAAGGAAAATAAATCTCCATCTTCAGAGCATGAGTCTCCATGGCAGGAACCAGAATCTGTAGTTTTTCTTGCTTCACAAGAGGTGCGTCCCAGATTTTCTTCAGCTGCAGCATCCTTAACAGATGAGTAGCGATGTTTCTTTCCAACCATTCTTGGTGACATATAGCTCACGTTGGAACTAGATGTTGTTGTTGTAGTATTCCTTTTGAAGCATGTTTCAGCTTCAACGCAGCCTTAATTGCCTTTGTCTTGGTCATGGTAATGCAAACAGAGATTCAGAAATGAGAAGAACAGAAAACACATGTGAGAAGAGAAGATTTTGAGGTGGAATCTGTTTTGAAAGAAGATCAAACGCCAGGGGAGAATGTTTCCTTCTAGAGAAAAGGTAGAGAGATTCTCTCTCTTAACCCCAGTTTATCTTGAACACTTCATCAAAAAGATTTTTCATCATATATTGGGACTGTGTATCACACGAAACCACTACCTCTTAGAATTCAGATCATGAGAACAGACGAAAGAAGAACATAGTTTATAAAAGAAAGATGGTTGCTTTTTGATTTACATCCAAAGAAAATCGTGACTAGAGGTCTTAAAAATGATGGCAGTCTTAGCATCAGAATCCTTAATCAGAATATACATATACATATACACACATATACATACACACACACACACACACACACACACACATATATATATATATATATATATATATATATATATATATATATATATAGCTCAAACATAAAAATTTCCCCAACATAAGCAAAAAACTAGAAGGGGCATACAGATCTGCACAACAACACCAATTTTGAATCATTGGATTTTAAGGAGAACAAGCTGTCATGACAGGTTATGCAAGTATTGGGAGAATAGATCTCAAATGTTTCTTCGATATACCAATGTAGCGACAAACGACAACTAAGATAGATATTGACTAACAGATTGGTTTAACAGCGAATCAAAGAGTGAATTTTGTTGAAGGAAGCCTTCACCAGCAAGTTGTTATTAAAGATGCAAGTGAAGAAAGTAGCAAACAAGCACAATCCGCGAGAAGTAGCACATGATGATTTCTATACGTTGGATTGATGTTGTAATCAAAGGATAGGATTGATTGTTGACCAGGCTACAAGAGTGGATCACAGGAGTGGAAGGTGTTGTGCTAGTGAAGTGAGGAAGAAGGAAGTTGAAGAAGAGAAGACGCGTAGGAGTTTTAAAACAGGGGCGAAAAGAAATTTTTGCTCCTAGTTCATGTCTTGTACTGTTATGCGAATAAGGGTAGTTCAGTAATTTTGCATCTGTAATTCTGTTATAACTGCTGTGCAAAAACGGGTTGCTCTCCAACCCGTTCTCAATCGGTTAATTTTGGAGATATAATCCCCCCCTATGGTGTTGCTCTTTTCTCTTGTTTTCTCCTCCTCTCAATCGATCTTCTCTTCCTCTTTCGTTTTCTTGTTTTAATTTTTGACATGGTATCAGAGCTTTGCTGATCGTGATTGATCTATCTTGAGAATATACGGTAACTGTATTTTTGAATCCTGTTCATCTTGAATTGTTTTTGTAATGGCTTCGCCAAGAAATAATCGAGGTACACCTATGGAGAGCAACTCGCAGAATATATTGTTTGGAACAAGAACAAATCAGAATCAAACTTCAAAGAATACACTGCAGAATCCTTTTTATCTGCATCCTAGTGACAGTCCTTCGACTTTGTTGGCCCAACCTCTATTGAACACTCATAATTTTCACACCTGGAGTCATACTTTAAGGACGGCGTTGCTAATGAAGAACAATACAGGCTTCATTGATGGCACAATTTCAAAACTATTGGAGGCGTATCCTATATATCCTATATGGAGGCAAGTTAGTTCTATGATACAATCCTAGATAATGAATTCTGTTTCTCAATCTATTGCACAAAGTATTATGTGGTATGATAGTGTTGTTGATATGTGGAACGATTTGACTCTAAGGTATGGTAATACGGATCCATTTAGAGTCTCTGAATTGTTTGAAAATTTTTAATGCATCAAGCAAGATACCTTATCTGTGACTGATTACTATACTAAAATGAAAGTTGTTTGGGAAGAACTTATGGATTTAAGACCTATACATACATGTAATTGTAGAGGTTGTAGGTGCAATGTGACTGTTGACATGAAGAAATTTGTTGAGAGTGACTATGTCATTAAATTTGTAAAAGGATTGAGTGACAATTTTGATCCAGTTAAATGACAGGTATTTGTGATGACACCTCTGTCTGATATCAATACTGCGTTTTCAATGGCTTTAAAGTTTGAGAGGGCAGTTATGTCTAACTCCTCTGTGGTTGTTTTCGATGGTAATGCTGCATTGATGAGTGATGTGGAAAATTCAGAAAGTCTGGTTGCCAATGCATATGTAAAAATACAACAGACTGGTGGATATAAGAGAGGTAGTGATAGGTTCTCTCAAGGGGATAACAGACGTTATCAGTTCACTCATTGTGGTATGTTGGGACATACCGTTGATAGATGCTATAAAAAAGAATATGTGCCCCCCTGAGTTTACTACTTCCAAACCTAGAATTAATATGACAGAGGTGGTTGAAGTGGAACCTGAGGTGAGTCAGTTTGAGAGAAGTGTTCAGTCCCTGATGCTAACTCCTCAATAAAATCGGAAGTTGATGAAGTGGCTGAGTAACCATGAAGATGGTTCAGAGGAAGGAATGGGGAATGTTGCTCAGGGTGCTGTCATGTCTGCGAGGCTAGTAAGTTGGCAAGTAACACTCCTACTAATTTCTTAAACACATGGATTTTGGATTCTGGTGCAACTAATCACATTGCATCAAACCTTTTCTTATGTTCTTCTTACAAACCTGTCAATCATATCTCTATTAAACTGCCTACCAAGATGACAGTAGCAGCAACACACATTGGCACAGTTGTTGTTAATTCCTATATGACTCTCAAGGATGTCTTGTATGTTCCAGTTTTTGCCTTCAATCTTTTATTCCCTTAGTAAGCATACTTCTGATCTTAGCTTACTCATTCAGTTTCATTGTGATACTTGTTTGATCCATGATTGATTGTCCAAGAGGATGATTGGTTTAGCTAACTTGTTCCGTGGCTTATACTATCCGCAAGGGACTACGACCTTGAGTGCCTATGCCAACCTGTCTTGCTACAAAAGCATCTGACACAACCAGTGTACTATGGCATTGCAGGTTGGGGCATGCCTCAATGCCCATAATAAAGGAAATCCAGAAGCATGATGCTTTAGTGTAAGGATTCTTTGCTTCAGGTCTTTCATATTAAGGACATTGGCTCTCTCAAGTATTTCTTAGGCTTAGAAGTGGTCAGGTCTCAGGGGGGTTGTGTTATGCCAAAGGAAATGCACCTTGGAACTACTGCAAGAAACTGGAACCCTGGCCTCTATGCCTGCCAAGAGTCCCATGGAGCAGAACCTGAAGTTGCACACAGTGATCCAGAGTTGATAGAAGACGTATCTGGATATAGAAGAATGATTGGGAAGCTATTTTACCTGACTATTACCAGGCCAGATATTACATATGTAGTGCAGCAACTCAGCCAGTTTCTTGATGTTCCTACTAGCTTACATCTCAAGGCAGCATAGAGAGTGTTGAGGTACCTGAAAGGCACACCAGGGCAAAGACTTTTCTATCCCAATACAGGTGACTTGATGATCCCAGCCTTCTCAGACTCAGATAGGGGAGGATGTTCAAAGAGCAGAAAGCCAGTGACATGATATTTTCTATTGCTTGGAAGTTCATTGATATTCTGGAAGGCTAAGAAGAAAACCACAGTCTCTAAATCTTCTTTAGAGGCTGAATATAGAGCTCTTGCCTCAGCAACTTGTGAGGTGCAATGGATACTCTATTTGCTGAAGGATTTTAAGGTGGATCATGGTGAGCCAGTTGATTTATTTTATGATAATAGGAGTGCTATTTACATTATGAAGAATCTAGTGTTTCATGAAAGAACCAAACATATAGAGATTGATTGCCACATTGTAAGAGATAACTACCAAAAAGGTATTATCAGGTCAGTGCCTATTAGTACTAGATTGCAACTTGCTGACATCTTCACCAAGGCCTTGGACTCACGCAGGTTAAGCATCATGACTGAGGCTTTAGGGGTTTGTAATTTGTTTGCTCGGTCAGGATTGAGGGGGGCATTGAAGGAAGCCTTCACCAGCAAGCTATTATTGAAGATGCAAGTGAAGAAGGTAGCAAACAAGCACAATCTGCGAGAAGTAGCTCAGGATGATTTCGATATGTTGGATTGATGTTGTAATCAAAGGCTAGGATTGATTGTTGACCAGGCTACAAGGGTGGATCACATGAGGGGAAGGTGATATGCTGTTGAAGTGAGGAAGAAGGAGGTTGAAGAAGAGAAGACGCGCGAGAGTTTTAAAACAGGGGTGGAAAAACTTTTTGCCCCTTGTTCATGTCTTGTACTATTATGCTAATAAGGGCAGTTTAGTAATTTCGATTATGTAATTCTGTTATAACTGCTGTACAAAAACGGGTTGCTCTCCAACCCGTGCTCAGACGAATAATTTTGGAGAAATAATTCCCCGGTGGTGTTGCTCTTTTCTCTTGTTTTCTCCTCCTCTCAATCAAACTTATCTTTTTCTTTCGTTTGCTTGTTTCAAGTTTTGGACAAAATTTTCCACATGAAAATAGTACGGACCGCAAAAAACAAGAACACTGAAAACCAACTTGATTTCAAAGACCAAATCTCATCGAACCTATATTCCAGAGAAACAAAAGCTTAGCATGGTTATCCAGCATAATGGCAGCTGTTTAAGCTAATTGAAGCTCAAGCTCACTTGTCGATTTCCACTCCCTCGGCGCATTTGAGTTGCTAACTTTACAGACTCAAAATGTACGCTTACAAACAAAATAAATGATTGCACTAGCAATAGACGTTCACGCCCATAGCCACTTCCCTTTCAATTCCATACCATCCAAAGCAACAACCAATTTACACCCAAACTACCAATGTTACAATTTAATTTTCTTTTTCCCCTCAAAACTTAAATCATCATAACCAGCATGCAACAAGTGCAAATCATCACTTGAAAAAAGCCTATGAAGCTGAAAATTCTTTTATCAAGCTCCACAACAACAAATCTCAAGTACTACAGGAAAAATGAGCAAATATTATAATTCCCAAGCTAATTCAATCGAGGCGAGCAAAATCCTGAATTCCAAGAAGAAAAATAGAAAAGATAATGATGTCGGAATTATCACCAAGCAATAAATGTGACCCGGGGGTTACGCTGTCAATCTCCCGTTAGTTGTCCAAAGTCAGTCTTGTCTGCTGAGCTGCACAAATAAAGACGTTAGAGGACCCGAGTACTAAGGCTCCGGGTAAAACCCTTTGACGCTCAAGTCAGTTAGGTCCATTTATATAGAGAGTTTAAATATTGTGTTAGTGAATTTATGGAGTTTTTTTGATAAACCTGGTTATTTCACTGTGAGGAAGATGATTCACCGTAGGTAGTTTCTGGGTTTCACTTAGCTTTCTCTTTCTTGTTTTGTGCTTTTTATATTGATGCCCGAGCCAATGCATGTGCAAGATACAGAGAACGAGACACGCAAGGTGGCAATAAAGATGACTCTTGGTTCTGCACTCTTGCCATGTGGCGTCGTGCTTGGTTGAGCAGGGTTGCTGTAAGCAACTGTAGTGGAATCTTACCTGGCAGAATTACCTAGGGTAAATTCCAGGGGTAAGAACTGAACTTGATTCCTTTGGGTTGTAAATAACCAAAGTGCCCGAGGTGGCCTAGGCCGACGGGTCTATTGCCGAAGTGCAAGTGGCTGATACGGTGTCAGTGGCCGGCTCTATAAAGTGTAGGCCTGCTTGTCATGATGACACTGTTTCAGTCATATCGATGCTTGACACCTGGAATGTAGTCTACAACTACTAGCCTAGAATGAGTTGAGGCGGAGACATGTTATGGCCGAGATAAGGTTATAGCCTTTTGGCTGAGGCTATCTAGTCAAGTAACTGAACCTGAACTACGTTGACCGTCTGACTAACCGAGAAATTTTGTCTTTTTCTGAGTAGGTCAGATTTTGGTCCATCATTTATGCCCCCAGATTAGGATGGTCGAGCTGACCAGGACGGGCAGGCTAATCGTTTCGGAGCTTTTAACGTGTAGTCCTTTCAAGCATAACGTGTCTGTCACTGATTGAGCTGTATTGTGCATTTACTGTCTGTGCAGAGCATGAGGCATCAGCTGCACAACTCTTTAAGTACCGCGGTTGCAGGGTTCGAGGTTGGCCTCTTCGAGGTACCGTTTGGGATGACCGAGATAAGGGCCTATAAATAAGGCCTTCAACCATTTTTCAAACTCTTTATTTTCTGTCCTTCTACCCTAGCAGGTTGTTTTTCTCCTGCGTTTCCCTTCAAAATCCACCGTGTTCCTTTCTCCAGCAACCTTCTTGTAGGACCTCAGGCGCTACCAACTCTCCCAAAACCAATTGGTGACAGGAGATGCGCATACCCTAGCCTTATAGTGCATTCAGCACACAAGCGCCCACGGCATTCGACTGTGACTTGGCCCACACGGCCTACGCCCACCGGCCTACGCCACGGGACAATTGCTGCACCTAACAATCTCCCCCTCAGCAATTGCTCCTGCTGGGAATCGAACCCGTGACCTCGCTCTGATACCACTTGTAGGACCTCAGGCGCTACCAACTCTCCCAAAACCAATTGGTGACAGGAGATGCGCATACCCTAGCCTTATAGTGCATTCAGCACACAAGCGCCCACGACATTCGACTGTGACTTGGCCCACACGGCCTACGCCCACCGGCCTACGCCACGGAACAATTGCTGCACCTAACAGTTTTATGTTGTCCGCCTTACCGATTTCCATATGTCAAGTTTAGGCAACCCTAACTTCTTAATATAGAAGAATCTGCCTTTCCAGTTCTTCTTGAAAGTGGGAACGTTGACAGCAAAATTAAACTCATTAGAAGGAGTTCTTTTGGTAAAGTAGTACCAGCTATCAGAAGACCTACAGAAAAATAGGCTTCTGAAGACTCTATGATCAAAAGGGATTTCAGAAGCTCTAAGGAAAAGGAAAAAACACAGAATGATTTTCAGACTATTGGGATTTATTTAAGGAAGCCTGAGATTGTAAGACTGAAGGATTCTAAACAAAGAAACAGGGACTGGAAGACTAAACCCAAATCGGAAGTATTCTTCGTAGACAGCTTCATAACCCGCGGGAGGATCATAAGCTGTCTGGTTGGCTTGAGGCAGAATTGGATCAAATCGGTCAAGGTTGATTTCATAAGTGTCACATACCCGAGATAGATCAACCTCGGATAGGGTACCAAAAGCCTCCTGGACCTCGGCCGAAGGGGGACCGCGATAAACCACCCCCGTCTACAGAGCCGAAATCCTTGGCTAAGATGCCGGAATGGTCATTCCCGGAGCAGGGATAGTTTCTCCCTGCTCCGGCGAAACATCAACCACAGTAACGGCTCTGCTAGGCTGAGCACGTTTACTAGGTCCGGTGGAGCCGCCAATGCCTTCACGCAATCTAGCTATAGGACGGTCGTCAGTGGCAACCGTCCTCTCCGGTGATGAAGAACTATAATTTTCTTCATTACCGATGTAAGAAGCTCCCTCAGACATATTTTGGGAATCAGAAGCAGAAGACATGAGGAACAAGGAAGAAGACTTACAGGGGAGAAGGAAGTGATGAAAGAGGAGAAAGAAGTGTTGGACCATGCACCTGCAATAAACACCACTAGAGGGGGGGGGGGGGTGAATAGTGGTTAGCGGAAATTACACTACAACCCTTTGTTAAAATCCCCTTTGAAAACAGAATCTGAAACCACCTCAGATTCAGAACCCGTTTTTCAAAAATTCACAAATAATTGTACATAACTCTAACAATTATGCAAATTTCCAGAATTTAACTTCAATGAGTTAACAAGACTCTATCCAAAAATCAGACAAAAATAAGATCGTTTGACCCTTCAAATAAATAAAAAGATTCAGATGATCAATCTGGACAGAATTGGACAGAATGTTGCTGATTTTGCAAAACGTGTTTCTCTTTGAATACTCAACCAAAAAGGTTGATCTTTATATCAAAACACTCCTTAGGATGTGTAGATGAAGTTTCCAAAAGGCCCTGACCTGAACCAACTCTTGAAAAATACAGAATTTAAGTTGTCTCAAAACTGGTCAGATTGCATCCAGATTGGAGCAGTTATCTTGCAAAGCCTGAAAGACTAACTTTTCCTTGATCAAATCAAGTGATTCTTGTTGCAAATGAAAGCTAACAGCCTGAAGTATAACTCCACCAAAAATCATGAATTTTGAAAGTGTTTAGATATTTTTTTCAAATTGTGAGAAGTTGTGTGAAAACTGCAGTCAAAAACGGGCCGAAAACAGAAATAAAGAAACAAGAGAAGAACACCGAGAATTTATCCTGGTTCGGTCAATGTGACCTACTCCAGTCCCAAGGAACACCTTTCCTTGGATTTCACTATGGTATGAACAAATTACAGCAAGAACCAAGCTTGATCCTTGGGTTAAACACCAACCCTATTCAAGACTTGGATGAACACCTTTACGCAACTCTTGGTTGCAACACCTCTATCACCTATTGATGTAGCTTTTTAGATTTGGCTAATCAATCTTACAAATAAGACACAAGAAGGTGTGTATAGTGTAGCTGGACAACAACTAGAAATGGAACACCTTAGCTACACAAAGTATGAACGAAAATATGAGAAGAGAATAGCAAGACAACAATCTTCAATTTTTGCTTTCAAGTGTGTGTCTTCTCTTCTTCACCTTGCCTTCTATTTATAGAGTGAATTGATGGCATATTCCCTACAAATTTTATACCATGTGATGGCTGAGAATTTTGAATTAAAACACCTCCATAATCATCTCCAACAATCTTGTCTCCATTACATTCAAATTTGAAATTTCAAGTTGGCAACTTTTGCCAACTAGCTTGCTTTTGGTTTGTCTTCTTGTCTCCAACTCATAAAATGAGAAAAACATCATCTCCACCTGTATAATCACGTTTTGGAGGATGTGTATATGTATACCAACTCAGATTTTTGAGGAGAAATCAACAAATAATAGTTGACAAGGTTATGTCAACATATAATATCAAAATTCCCATTTCTTCTTGACATATTGTGATGAATCTTGCACCAATGACACCTTGTAATCTCTGAAAGATGATGATTAAGAACCTCCAATAACATATATATAAGAGTCTTCAAGAGAAAATAGAACGTGACATCGAATACCGTCACATATCCCGCTACCGTCGATAAAATCATCAAATGAGAGAATAAAATAGAAAACCACCAAATAATCTTCAAGAATATACTAAATGAACTCCAGAATGAATATAATAAGATACTCAAGAGATTCCTTGAGTAAAAATACCGAAACTGTCTTCAGGAGTAAAATGACCAAAATGCCCCTAGTGAGATAAAACTCCAGAAATGACCCCGATGGTCAGAATTAAATATAATAACACCTTCTTGATAATAAATAAGATGATAATATCTTTTGAATCATATTCACCATGTCGAGTACCTACAAAACTCAAAATACCACTTTTGCCCTTTTTAGTAAGTTGTAGAAACTTCGAGGGCATATTAGTCACAAGATATTATCATCATAAAAGTCACATAATCACAACATGATAAACATATATAAATCATGTAAAAATAAAAACAACTATTTTGTCACATTTTAGAAAAATATTTCTAACAACCCTAGACATCGTGTCATTTTTCTTCACTTATTCAACTCTTTCATTTATAACACCATATGTGACATTTTTAAGTATTCATCACTTAAAATCATGACTTTGAAAATTATCCAAACATATTTCTCAACATTCTCCCCCTTTTGGATGATTTTCAAAATAACCTAACATGATTTTAATGTCACAACTTATAACCAAAAGTTTAACCAAATGTTTTCAACTATGTTTTTAACTTTTAAATAGTATGCCGCTCCCCCGCAACTCATACTCTCCCCCTTAACCTATGCTCCAAAATTTATACCAATAAAAACTTAGCATATGATTCATCATGACTTACCAACTAAAACATGACTTACCAACTAAAATCATGTTCTTATTCTATCTCCCCCTTTATTTTGCAAATCATGCAAAAGATAGAACTATACAATGGTATCGTAAGTCATCATTCCTAATTTGGCTCGTAAGTTTTCAAAAGTGGCTTGATTAAGGGGTTTGGTGAAAATGTCAGCGATTTGATGATCAGTTCTGATGTGGTTTATCACTATATCCTCATTTTGAACATGATCACGAAGAAAGTGATATCGCACCTCAATGTGTTTGGCCTTAGAATGAAGCACCGGATTCCGTGAAAGATTGATTGCACTTGTGCTATCGAAAAAAATTTGAATCTTATTCATTTTAATGCCAAAATCACTAAGTTGCTGTTTAAGCCAAAGTATTTGGGTAGTACATAAACTCAAATCGATATACTCGGCTTCAGTGGTAGAAAGAGCTACACTAGCTTGCTTTTTAGAAAACCAAGAAATCAAGTTGGTTCCTATGAATTGACAAGTACCGCTAGTGGGTTTTCTATCTAATTTGCAACCACCATAATCAGCATCACTATATGCGTATAATTCCAACTTAGCGTTTCTATCATACCACAGTCCTAAGTGAGGTGTATGCTTAAGATATCTAAAGATATTTTTAACTGCATTGTAATGTGATACCTTAGGACAAAAAACCTAGCACACATACACACACTAAACATGATATCAGGTCTTGATGCAGTTAAGTATAATAGTGATCCAATCATAGACCTATAGAGTGTGTCATCAAAAGTTTTACCATTTTCATCCTTGTCTAGTTTGGTGCTAACACTCATGGGGGTAGGTGTTGGTTTTAATTCTTCAAAGCCAAACTTCTTAATCATATCATTGACATACTTAAGTTGGCTAATGTGAATTCCTTGAGGGGTTTGTTTGATATGAAGTCCTAAAAAATAATTCAACTCTCCTACCATTGACATTTCAAATTCTGACTTCATACAGTCTTCGAAGTCTTTTACTAAGGTAGGGTTTGTTGAACCAAAGATTATATCATCTACATAGATTTGAAATATTAACAAATCATTATCTTTTCATCTTAGAAATAATGTGTTGTCTATTGTTCCCCTTTGATAATTATTTGCAATAAGAAAGTTCGCAAATCTATCATACCAAGCTCTTGGAGCTTGTTTCAAACCATATAGAGCTTTCTTAAGCTTGTAAACATGGTTAGGATTCTTTGGATCTTCGAAACCAGAGGGTTGTTTGACAAACACCTCTTCTTGAATGTATCCATTCAAAAATGCACTCTTGACATCCATTTGGAAGAGCTTAACATTGCTTAGACTTGCAATCGCAAGTAACAATCTAATTGCTTCTAGTCGTGCAACGGGTGCAAAGGTTTCTTCATAATCTATACCTTCTTGTTGATTATAACCTTGTGCGACTAGTCTAGCTTTATTTCTTGTGATGTTTCCTTGTTCATCCATTTTGTTTCTAAATATCCATTTTGTTCCTATTATAGATTTATTTTCAGGTTTAGGCACTAAGTCCCATACATTATTTCGGATAAATTGGTTTAACTCCTCATGCATGGCATCTATCCATGATAAATCGTCTAAGGCTTCCTTAATATTTTTAGGTTCTAAGTGTGATATTAAGATATGCCCTTCAGCTTGACTTATGTTTCTACGTGTTCTAACCCCAACACTTGGATCACCAATGATTAGCTCTTTAGGGTGTTTATGTTTATCTTCTATAAGCCACCAATTCCTAAGTTGACTAGGTTCACCTTCTTCTAGTTCAAATGTTTCATTCATGTGAACATTTTCATATACAATTGGAACATCCTGTAAGTTAGATAGATTATCTTCCAATTGTAAAATTTCTTGATTTATTTCACCTAAAGGTTCATGCACATCTTGTTCAGGGGAAGTTGGTTCTAGATGATCATGAACAGGCTCAAGTAATATATCATCATCATCAAACATATTTTCAACATTATTCTCTTGTTTCTTTTTATCACTTACATCAAAATATGCATTCTCATTGAATTTCACATGTATAGATTCAATTATTTTTCTAGATGCATGATTATAACACCTATATGCCTTTGAGTTAGTTGAATATCCAACAAATATGCATTCAATAGACTTTTGTTCAAATTTATCTAGATTATCTTTGATATTAAGTACAAAACATTTACACCCAAATACTCTAAGATAATCTACCTTAGGTTGTCTATTATTCAATAACTCATATGGTGTTTTATTTAATTTCTTTCTAATAGAAAGCCTATTTATTATATAACATGCACAACTAACAGCTTCAGCCCACAAATATCTAGGTACTTTGTTTTCACACAACATAGTTCTAGCTATTTCTTGTAGTGTTCTATTTTTACGTTCAACAACTCCATTGAGTTGTGGTGTTCTTGTTGGTGAGAATTCATGTTTTATTCCATGTAATTCACAAAACTTAATTATATCTTTGTTTTTAAATTCTCCACCTCTATCACTTCTAATTCTTTTAACATTTTCTTCATAAAGATTTTCAAGTTGCTTAATAAGATTTTCGATTACTAATGGAGCATCGTCTTTGTGTGTTAAGAACAATGTGCATGTGTATCGTGAGTAATCATCTACTATGACACACACATAGTAGTGTCCACCTAGACTTCTTGTCCTACTTGGACCAAATAAGTCTAAGTGAAGCAGTTCTAGTACATGACTAGTACTCACTTCATGTTTTGATTTCATTGTCTCTTTTATATGTTTTCCTTTAATACATGTTTCACATAATTGAAAATTATGTAAGTCTAACTTAGGCATTCCTCTAATTAGATTCTTCTTAGATAATCTTTCTATGGTTGAAACTCCTATATGGCCTAGTCGTCTATGCCATAAGTTCACATCTAAGTCATGTGATACTAAACAATTAATCCTAGCATTTAATATGTTATTTAGTGATAGTGTGTAAATGTTACCATCCCTATTTCCTTTTAGTACAGTTTCTTCTTTTTCATTTATTATATCACAACAATTAGGAAGAAAAGAGACATGATAACCAGAATCTATAAGCTGCGAAATACTTAATAAATTGTAAGAAAGATTGCTTACTAACAACACATTTCGTATTTGAAATGTGTTAGGGTTCCCAATTGTTCCTTTTCCAATAACCTTGCCTTGGTTGTTGTCACCGAATGTCACCTTTCCTCCATTATCGATTTGTTCAAGTTCGGTGAATAGTTTGGGGTTGCCCGTCATGTGCCTTGAACACCCGCTATCTAAAAACCACTTGGTTTTTAGATTCTTTGACTTTGCCTCCTTCTTGTACTCTTTACAATTTTCCTACAATGGAGACAAAGTTTTAGGTACCCTTTATTTGAGTCCTTGAATGTTAGGGGCGCTATTCTTGTTTAGATATCCCTTAGGTATCCAAACTTGAATATACCTTCTAGGCATATTTTTAGCATTGTTATAATTTGGAAAATAAGAAGAATTAGCATATACATGATTATTCCACATAAGTGAAGATTCATTGTTATACATGTTGTGCCATGATTGATAATCATTATAGGATGGCCGAGATTTATGATGGGTATAAGGCATGTGAATTTGTTTCTTATATGGCGCTATATAAGTGTGTTTGTAGGCATTTCTATAAGACTTATAAGAGTGTTGCCTATACTTAGGTTCATAATAAGCTGTATGCATTTTATTCGGTCTAGTTGCATTTGTATACATGTAGGCATAATTTATATGTTGTCTAGATGCAAAGTTTGGCCTAGATGTATGTTTATGCGTGTGTACTTTTATGGGTGTATGTTGCATTTTTGCCTTGATATAAGTAGACGAAGGTGTAGAAGCAGGCAAAGTTAATTTTGTTGTATTATATGGTAACTTTGTACTAGATGAAACAAACTTAGTCTTTTTATTTACTTTTTCATTTTCTTCTTTATAGCCTAAGCCGGTTTTATCATTACCATACTTTTGTGATGAGATAAGTGTATCTAACATATTTGCACCCGATTTAAATTGCTCTAACATTTTTTCTAAGTTAAGTTTAGACGACTTAAGTTGTGTTATTTCATGTTCACAACTTTCTATCTTAGATTTTAACATCTTATTTTCCATTTTTATCTTATGTTCATCTTTCCTATATGATTCAATTTTATTCTCTAAAGAATCAAGAGCATTAGTAGACTCTTGTTTAAGAGATTCTAGTTGATCGAAAAATTCCAAGTTGGACGTCTTCAACTTGTCATTTTCTTCAACTAGTTTCTTCTTTTCTTTAGAGAGCTTCTTACAGTGAGCATGCATTCTTAGAAATTCTTCATACATTTCATCAGGTGTCATGTCACTATCAGAATCACTATCAGAAGAAGCACATACTATTAGGAAATCAACCGAGATCACTGCAAAAACGCGCAGCGGAAAACAAAACTTGATCTCTGATTTCCTACCAAGGATCCATGTTGTTTGTTTAATTCGATAAAAGAAATCAAAAAGTACCTCCGTAGATTCGAAATCTGCAGATGGAAGAGGTGCGAAATCACGAACACCCTCTGTCGGTATCCACACGAACGCTTCCGCCCGGAGTGCTAGCTCTTCAAACGGCGCGGCTGAAGAACTCGTTTTTCACAAAAACGGCTCTAGGGTTTTCTTATGACTCTGTGTATTTTTCGTGTGTCTTGTGTATACGAGATACACAAGTATATATACACATACGTAGACATCAGAATCCGAGTCCTAATCGGATTAGTGGATGCCAATCAAAATCCATATCAGATACGGATTCTATCAGGATATTCAAAATCCATATCAGATATGGATTCTCTTGTTATTATCCGATAATACACATGTATATATAATCACCAAAAAACCGAAAATAATAATAATAATAATTAATATCCAATATTAATATTATTAATATTAAAACGATAATAATAATAATAATTAATATCCAATATTAATATTATTAATATTATTAATATCAGCCTTACGCATTCTTGTGTGTGACCCGATAGGCCCATATTAATTGACAGTTGATTAAATCTCTATTAAACCAACAAGTCGTAATTGGCCTCTAGCAAGGCATTACAACTACCCAATTAATACGAGTAAAGTCCAACTAGCCTAATAATAGTACATGCACTAATCCCTTTGTCACACGATATCTAGTTTGAACATAAGTCATGGTCAGCGTCATACTTATATAGTTCAAACATATGATTACTCGATCTCTAAGTAGACTGATAAAACAAATGATATTGATCACAATATCAATTCATTTGAGCACGGCCATGCATTTCACAGTCTCACTAATCGAGGGGCCCAAAGATATCTCTCTCAAAAGAGAGGGACAAATTCTATCTTGATTGTTCAATATCCTCTACATAATTTCTATCACATTCAATCATGACCTTTATTATTATCCAGTTACGGATAACGTTTGATCATGTCAAAATATAATAGTCCTTATGTTGGAAACTATGACAATCTCAAGTCAAAGGATTAAAACATGACTATCATGAGATTTACTTATGACGCTAATCCATGTAGTAATCTCATGATGGGTCTATCCAATACACTGTTCTCTAACAAATATCTATGAGATTGATTCGTATCACCATACACATAATCATCTCATGATTATCAAATCAATACGCATACTGATTATAAATTATTTTATCTCTATAACAATAATGAATCAGGGACATATATCAAAATTGTGTAACATACTAACCAACAATAATGATAATAAAACCTCTTTTATTAATAATAAATGCATAACATAAATATCCAAATCATGGCCTAGGGCACATACACTAACAATCTCCCACTTGCACTAGGCCTACAAATATCTGAGACCCATAGATCTAGTATGTTGATCATGGTTGACCCGTGAGAGAGGCTTAGTCAATGGATCCGCTATGTTATCATTTGTGTCAACTTTGCATATCTTGACATCTCCTCTATCGATGATGTCTCGAATGAGATGGTAGCGTCTGAGTATATGTTTAGATCTCTGATGAGACCTAGGCTCTTTTGCTTGTGCTATGGCACCATTGTTGTCACAATAAATGTCCACAGGATTTGCAATGCTAGGTACTACTCCTAGCTCAGTGATGAACTTCTTCAACCAAACTGCTTCTTTAGCTGCATCTGATGCTGCTATATACTCAGCCTCTGTTGTAGAATCAGCCACAGTGCTTTGTTTTGAACTCTTCCAACTAACAGCTCCACCATTCAATGTGAATACAAAACCAGACTGCGATCTGAAATCATCTATGTCGGTTTGGAAACTAGCATCTGTGTAACCATTTACAACTAACTCGTCATCCAAACCTCCATAAACCAAGAATACATCTTTAGTCCTTCTGAGGTACTTAAGAATATTCTTGACCGCTGTCCAGTGACCTTCACCGGGGTCAGCTTGATATCTACTTGTTGTGCTCAATGGATATGAGACATCTGGTCTAGTACATAACATGGCATACATGATCGATCCTACAGCAGAAGCATAAGGAATTTTATTCATTCTATCCCGCTCATCAGATGTCTGAGGACATTGATTCTTGCTAAGATGAATGCCATGAGACATAGGCAGGAATCCTTTTTTGGACTCTTGCATGTTGAACCTCTTCAACATTTTATCTATGTATGTACTCTGACTCAAGCCTATTATCCTTTTAGATCTATCTCTATAGATCTTGATACCAAGGATATAGGTAGCCTCGCCTAAGTCCTTCATTGAAAATGAATTCCCTAACCAAGCCTTAACCTTTTGCAAGGTAGGGATATCATTCCCAATAAGCAATATGTCATCCACATATAAGACCAGAAACACTACTGCACTCCCACTAACCATCTTGTAAACACAAGGTTCATCTTCATTCTTGATGAAACCAAAGTTCTTAACTGTTTCATCAAAACGAAGATTCCAGCTTCGAGATGCTTGCTTCAATCCATAGATGGACCTTTGAAGCTTGCAAACCTTCTTTGAATTCTCAGGATTTACAAAACCCTCAGGTTGTATCATGTACACATCCTCGAGTAAATTTCCATTAAGGAAAGCAGTTTTGACATCCATTTGCCATATCTCATAATCATAGTATGCTGCAATGGCAAGGAGAATTCGAATAGACTTAAGCATAGCTACTGGTGAAAAGGTTTCATCATAGTCTATACCATGAGTTTGCTTGAAACCTTTAGCCACAAGCCTTGCTTTGTAGGTTTGCACATTTCCATCCATGTCAGTTTTCTTCTTGAAAACCCATTTGCAACCAATAGTCTTAATACCCTCTGGAGGATCAATTAAAGACCAAACTTGGTTATCAAACATGGATTGCAGCTCAGAATTCATGGCTCCAAGCCATTTATCTGAATCTGGACCTGACACAGCTTCCTGATAGGTAGTAGGCTCATCTTGATCTATGAGTATAACTTCGCTATCATCAGTCACAAGAAATCCGTATCTCTCTGGCTGACGATGTATCCTATCAGATCTGCGTTGGACTTGTGTTACATTTTCAGGCTCCACAACTGTTTGTGGTTCTGAAATCGTCTCTAAAGACGGTTCAACGATATCTTGTGGAACTTGAGTTTCCTCAAGTTGTACTATACTCCCACTTGTTCTCTTGGAGAGAAACTCCTTTTCCAAAAAGACTCCATTTCGAGCAACAAACACTTTGTTCTCTGAGGGAATATAGAAATAGTACCCTTTAGTTTCTTTAGGATACCCCACAAAAATACATTTGATAGATTTTGGAGCTAGCTTATCTGACATTAATCTTTTCACATAAGCTTCACAACCCCAAATCTTAAGAAAAGACAAACTGGGTCTCTTACCAGTCCACATCTCATATGGTGTCTTTTCAACCGCTTTAGATGGTACACGGTTCAAAATGAATGCAGCTGTCTCCAAGGCATAACCCCAAAAGGATAAAGGAACATCTACTTGACCCATCATAGATCGAACCATATCCAATAAAGTCCGATTTCTCCTTTCAGAAACACCATTCCATTGTGGAGTTCCTGGAGGAGTCAACTGTGAAACGATTCCACAATTTCTTAGATGTTGGTCAAATTCTTGGCTCAAATATTCACCACCTCGATCTGATCGAAGGGTTTTAATTGTCTTACCAAGTTGATTTTGTACTTCATTTTGAAAAGTTCTAAACATTTCAAAAGACTCATGCTTATGTTTCATTAGGTAGACATAGCCATACCTACTGAAATCATCAGTAAAAGTAATGAAATACTGAAATCCTCCCCTGGCACTAATGCTGATTGGGCCGCATACATCTGTATGTACCAAGCCCAATAAGTCATTAGCCCTTTCACTATGTCCAGTAAAAGGAGTCTTTGTCATCTTTCCAAGCAAACAAGACTCGCAATTTTCAAATGATTCAAAATCAAATGAATCTAATAATCCATCTTGATGGAGTTTAGATACGCGCTTCTCATTTATATGGCTAAGGCGACAATGCCATAAATATGCAGGGTTTAGTTTATTTGGCTTAGTTCTCTTTGAAGATATGTTATAAATATTACCGTCATTGGAATCATCAAGGTTAAGGACATAAATGCCATTATAACTACTTGCAATACAATAAAGCAAGTCATTTTTATCAAAAATAGAACACTTCTTATTTTTAATTAAAAATGAATAACCTTCATCATCCAAAACAGACACTGAAATAAGATTCCTACTCATAGTAGGAACATAAAAGCAATTGTTTAAAACTAACAAAAGCCCATTGGGCAAGACAAGCTCGTAGGTCCCTACAGCTATAGCAGCAACTCTTGCTCTATTGCCAACACGTAGGTCCACCTCGCCCTTCTTCAGCATCCTACTCCTTTTGAGCCCCTGCATATTTGTACAAATATGGGATCCACATCCAGTATCTAATACCCAGGAAGAAGAAGTAGATAAATTAATTTCTATAACATAAATACCTGAAGATGTAGTCGTACTACCCTTCAGCTTCTTCAACTCCTCCAAATAAACATCACAATTTCTTTTCCAATGCCCAGGCTTGTTGCAATGGAAACAAGTTCCTTCCTTAGGAACCTTTGCCTTGGGACCAGGTTTCGGTTTAGCTTGACCCTTTGCCCCTTTTGTACCCTTTGCACTTTTAGCCTTACCCTTGCCTTTAGCTTTCCTTTTCATTAGCTTGGTATTGACACTCAATACATGGGTAGGCTTCTTGATATTCCCCTCAGCAGTTTTGAGCATACCATGTAGCTCAGGAATGGACTTTTCCATATTATTCATATTGTAGTTCATGACGAACTGAGAAAAACTGCTAGGCAAAGAGTGTAGGATCAAATCCGTGGCGAGTTCCAAACTCAGGGGATATCCAAGTCTTGCAAGGTGATCTATATAGCCTTTCATCTTTAAAACATGAGCGCTAACAGATTCACCTTCAGACATCTTACAGTCAAAAAGTGCAACAGCGGTGTCGAACCTGTCCTGCCTAGCCTGTTGTTGGAAAGCTTGTTTGAGATGCACACTCATCTCATAAGCTTCTAAGTGTTCCAGGTCTTTCTGAAGTCCTGAACACATAGTTGCCAACATTAGACATCCTATGTCATTGGAATCTTCAACATGCTTCTTATACTTGTTCTTAACAGCAACAGAAGCATCAGCAGGAGGGGGTTCGGGGACAGGGTCATCGAGCACGTAGGACTTCTTTTCTTGCTTAAGAACAATTCTCAAGTTTCGAAACCAGTCAACAAAATTAGTCCCACATTCTTTTAGTTTTTCCTTCTCAAGGATAGATCGCAGCGATAAGGTGGAATTGTTATTAGCAGCCATTTATGATCTACAAAACATGCAAAGTAACACTTTATTAATAATGAGGTTAAAATTTATAAAACTCCCACTAAAACATAACCCTCAAAAGAAATATTTTAGTGAGCTAAGATCCATATTTGACTTAATTCTAAACTCAGCTTTGGCATGACGCTTAAAATTAAGTTATTTAGGTAGGTAACATCTTTACCAATTACATCTCATGTAACTCTTAGAATTTATGGAATGATGACATCATATATCATTGTATGTTAGATTCCATCTAATGCCTTGGGCCCAAAACCGTTTTGATAGCCCAGTTAAGTCTAACCAATTTTAAACATATGAGTAGCACTATTACTCATCCTACGTAGCTAGGATTGTTTAAAGCACATTGCTTTGGCAATACCTACTTTAATACAATCCCAGTTTTAATAGGTGTTTAAGACATGGATGGCATCAAGACTTAAATTATTAATGAGGGTTCAACTTAGTTTATGTCTTGCATTGCATATCATTATATCGTAGCATCCTATATGCATATATAATATATCATCCACGCATCTCATACAAAATGATAAATATGTAAACGTGACATAGCATGGCCAAACTAAATATGATCTTCATGAGACCAAATGAAGATCATAAAGGAAACCCTATGTGAAAGACTTCCTATTACAACATTTGCAATGATACATATCTTCTTGTCTTGAGCTCGTGCCTCCATCTCCATGGAATCCACTCGTCCTTGGTATGTGTCGCCATCACCACTTTTGTAGCTTGATTCTTCATTTATTACAATAATAAAGAAAAACCCTAACTAATTGTATAATAAAATACAACAAAAACTACAGCGGCACGCAGGCCATAATAACCCAAAACAAAAATATGACTAAGTCAATCACATAGGTCCTGAGGCCATGCTATGCACCATGCAAAGACATCAACAATTATAATATATCTTACATAAACATATTATAATAAATAAATATATATTGACATTCTTAATGTCACGGTAACGAACTATAGGGCATACGCATACGGCGGTCCCGCTATTAATAAAGTGTTACTTTATTAATAAAGTATTAAAACATCAATCAGATTAAAAATTTTCTTTTTCGGATCCCTAACTCAGACGCGTCAATCATATTAATGATCTTACTGTTTTGACTACGTGTAAGCCCTTATAGAAGCACCGATCGAACCGAGAGTTATCATTCAAAACCCAAAACAGAATCATCAATCGAATTGATAATCTGTTGTTCGAAATCCGAAACAGAATCAATCTGCCATTCGAAATCCGAAAACCGAATCATCAATCGAATTGATAATCTGTCTGTTTTGAATATGCATAACTCTTACAGAATCATTATCGGTTTTTCATATCGATATAAACATAATCGTTTTTGATCATCACATGAAAAACGAAAACTTTATATCACATATAACAATCTCGAATCATAAGGTCTCATGAAAACGAATTGAAAACATCAATCCGCTCTCACCAGATGAGATTCGAATAGGGTTTTACACATAGCGTATGTTTATATCTAATATAAACAAAATCGGTTTTGATCATCACATGACAAACGAAAACCGCCGTATACAAATCATCTCGTGAAAACGATTTGAAAAACACCACTCTTCTCTCATCATATGAAATCCGAGTTGGGGTTTTTGTACATATCATGTCATACGAAAAACAGTAAACATATAATCACATAAGCATGATATAATCGATTTAAACGAAATCAACAAGTGTCTCTGATACCACTGTTAGGAAATCAACCGAGATCACTGCAAAAACGCGCAGCGGAAAACAAAACTTGATCTCTGATTTCCTACCAAGGATCCATGTTGTTCGTTTAATTCGATAAAAGAAATCAAAAAGTACCTCCGTAGATTCGAAATCTGCAGATGGAAGAGGTGCGAAATCACGAACACCCTCTGTCGGTATCCACACGAACGCTTCCGCCCGGAGTGCTAGCTCTTCAAACAGCGCGGCTGAAGAACTCGTTTTTCACAAAAACGGCTCTAGGGTTTTCTTATGACTCTGTGTATTTTTCGTGTGTCTTGTGTATACGAGATACACAAGTATATATGCACATACGTAGACATCAGAATCCGAGTCCTAATCGGATTAGTGGATGCCAATCAAAATCCATATCAGATACGGATTCTATCAGGATATTCAAAATCCATATCAGATATGGATTCTCTTGTTATTATCCGATAATACACATGTATATATAATCACCAAAAAACCGAAAATAATAATAATAATAATTAATATCCAATATTAATATTATTAATATTAAAACGATAATAATAATAATAATTAATATCCAATATTAATATTATTAATATTATTAATATCAGCCTTACGCATTCTTGTGTGTGACCCGGTAGGCCCATATTAATTGGCAGTTGATTAAATCTCTATTAAACCAACAAGTCGTAATTGGCCTCTAGCATGGCATTACAACTACCCAATTAATACGAGTAAAGTCCAACTAGCCTAATAATAGTACATGCACTAATCCCTTTGTCACACGATATCTAGTTTGAACATAAGTCATGGTCAGCGTCATACTTATATAGTTCAAACATATGATTACTCGATCTCTAAGTAGACTGATAAAACAAATGATATTGATCACAATATCAATTCATTTGAGCACGGCCATGCATTTCACAGTCTCACTAATCGAGGGGCCCAAAGATATCTCTCTCAAAAGAGAGGGACAAATTCTATCTTGATTGTTCAATATCCTCTACATAATTTCTATCACATTCAATCATGACCTTTATTATTATCCAGTTACGGATAACGTTTGATCATGTCAAAATATAATAGTCCTATGTTGGAAACTATGACAATCTCAAGTCAAAGGATTAAAACATGACTATCATGAGATTTACTTATGACGCTAATCCATGTAGTAATCTCATAATGGGTCTATCCAATACACTGTTCTCTAACAAGTATCTATGAGATTGATTCGTATCACCATACACATAATCATCTCATGATTATCAAATCAATACTCATACTGATTATAAATTATTTTATCTCTATAACAATAATGAATCAGGGACATATATCAAAATTGTGTAACGTACTAACCAACAATAATGATAATAAAACCTCTTTTATTAATAATAAATGCATAACATAAATATCCAAATCATGGCCTAGGGCACATACACTAACAATCTCCCACTTGCACTAGGCCTACAAATATCTGAGACCCATAAATCTAGTATGTTGATCATGCTTGACCCGTGAGAGAGGCTTAGTCAATGGATCCGCTATGTTATCATTTGTGTCAACTTTGCATATCTTGACATCTCCTCTATCGATGATGTCTCGAATGAGATGGTAGCGTCTGAGTATATGTTTAGATCTCTGATGAGACCTAGGCTCTTTTGCTTGTGCTATGGCACCATTGTTGTCACAATAAATGTCCACAGGATTTGCAATGCTAGGTACTACTCCTAGCTCAGTGATGAACTTCTTCAACCAAACTGCTTCTTTAGCTGCATCTGATGCTGCTATATACTCAGCCTCTGTTGTAGAATCAGCCACAGTGCTTTGTTTTGAACTCTTCCAACTAACAGCTCCACCATTCAATGT
Source organism: Eustoma russellianum (assembly GCA_036186865.1). Classification (NCBI taxonomy): domain Eukaryota; kingdom Viridiplantae; phylum Streptophyta; class Magnoliopsida; order Gentianales; family Gentianaceae; genus Eustoma; species Eustoma russellianum. The sequence goes on from AP025055.1 coordinate 27,254,565, forward strand.
GAATACAAAACCAGACTGCGATCTGAAATCATCTATGTCGGTTTGGAAACTAGCATCTGTGTAACCATTTACAACTAACTCGTCATCCAAACCTCCATAAACCAAGAATACATCTTTAGTCCTTCTGAGGTACTTAAGAATATTCTTGACCGCTGTCCAGTGACCTTCACCGGGGTCAGCTTGATATCTACTTGTTGTGCTCAATGGATATGAGACATCTGGTCTAGTACATAACATGGCATACATGATCGATCCTACAGCAGAAGCATAAGGAATTTTATTCATTCTATCCCGCTCATCAGATGTCTGAGGACATTGATTCTTGCTAAGATGAATGCCATGAGACATAGGCAGGAATCCTTTTTTGGACTCTTGCATGTTGAACCTCTTCAACATTTTATCTATGTATGTACTCTGACTCAAGCCTATTATCCTTTTAGATCTATCTCTATAGATCTTGATACCAAGGATATAGGTAGCCTCGCCTAAGTCCTTCATTGAAAATGAATTCCCTAACCAAGCCTTAACCTTTTGCAAGGTAGGGATATCATTCCCAATAAGCAATATGTCATCCACATATAAGACCAGAAACACTACTGCACTCCCACTAACCATCTTGTAAACACAAGGTTCATCTTCATTCTTGATGAAACCAAAGTTCTTAACTGTTTCATCAAAACAAAGATTCCAGCTTCGAGATGCTTGCTTCAATCCATAGATGGACCTTTGAAGCTTGCAAACCTTCTTTGAATTCTCAGGATTTACAAAACCCTCAGGTTGTGTCATGTACACATCCTCGAGTAAATTTCCATTAAGGAAAGTAGTTTTGACATCCATTTGCCATATCTCATAATCATAGTATGCTGCAATGGCAAGGAGAATTCGAATAGACTTAAGCATAGCTACTGGTGAAAAGGTTTCATCATAGTCTATACCATGAGTTTGCTTGAAACCTTTAGCCACAAGCCTTGCTTTGTAGGTTTGCACATTTCCATCCATGTCAGTTTTCTTCTTGAAAACCCATTTGCAACCAATAGTCTTAATACCCTCTGGAGGATCAATTAAAGACCAAACTTGGTTATCAAACATGGATTGCATCTCAGAATTCATGGCTCCAAGCCATTTATCTGAATCTGGACCTGACACAGCTTCCTGATAGGTAGTAGGCTCATCTTGTTCTATGAGTATAACTTCACTATCATCAGTCACAAGAAATCCGTATCTCTCTGGCTGACGATGTATCCTATCAGATCTGCGTTGGACTTGTGTTACATTTTCAGGCTCCACAACTGTTTGTGGTTCTGAAATCGTCTCTAAAGACGGTTCAACGATATCTTGTGGAACTTGAGTTTCCTCAAGTTGTACTATACTCCCACTTGTTCTCTTGGAGAGAAACTCCTTTTCCAAAAAGACTCCATTTCGAGCAACAAACACTTTGTTCTCTGAGGGAATATAGAAATAGTACCCTTTAGTTTCTTTAGGATACCCCACAAAAATACATTTGATAGATTTTGGAGCTAGCTTATCTGACATTAATCTTTTCACATAAGCTTCACAACCCCAAATCTTAAGAAAAGACAAACTGGGTCTCTTACCAGTCCACATCTCATATGGTGTCTTTTCAACCGCTTTAGATGGTACACGGTTCAAAATGAATGCAGCTGTCTCCAAGGCATAACCCCAAAAGGATAAAGGAACATCTACTTGACCCATCATAGATCGAACCATATCCAATAAAGTCCGATTTCTCCTTTCAGAAACACCATTCCATAGTGGAGTTCCTGGAGGAGTCAACTGTGAAACGATTCCACAATTTCTTAGATGTTGGTCAAATTCTTGGCTCAAATATTCACCACCTCGATCTGATCGAAGGGTTTTAATTGTCTTACCAAGTTGATTTTGTACTTCATTTTGAAAAGTTCTAAACATTTCAAAAGACTCATGCTTATGTTTCATTAGGTAGACATAGCCATACCTACTGAAATCATCAGTAAAAGTAATAAAATACTGAAATCCTCCCCTGGCACTAATGCTGATTGGGCCGCATACATCTGTATGTACCAAGCCCAATAAGTCATTAGCCCTTTCACTATGTCCAGTAAAAGGAGTCTTTGTCATCTTTCCAAGCAAACAAGACTCGCAATTTTCAAATGATTCAAAATCAAATGAATCTAATAATCCATCTTGATGGAGTTTAGATACGCGCTTCTCATTTATATGGCTAAGGCGACAATGCCATAAATATGCAGGGTTTAGTTTATTTGGCTTAGTTCTCTTTGAAGATATGTTATAAATATTACCGTCATTGGAATCATCAAGGTTAAGGACATAAATGCCATTATAACTACTTGCAATACAATAAAGCAAGTCATTTTTATCAAAAATAGAACACTTCTTATTTTTAATTAAAAATGAATAACCTTCATCATCCAAAACAGACACTGAAATAAGATTCCTACTCATAGTAGGAACATAAAAGCAATTGTTTAAAACTAACAAAAGCCCATTGGGCAAGACAAGCTCGTAGGTCCCTACAGCTATAGCAGCAACTCTTGCTCTATTGCCAACACGTAGGTCCACCTCGCCCTTCTTCAGCATCCTACTCCTTTTGAGCCCCTGCATATTTGTACAAATATGGGATCCACATCTAGTATCTAATACCCAGGAAGAAGAAGTAGATAAATTAATTTCTATAACATAAATACCTGAAGATGTAGTCGTACTACCCTTCAGCTTCTTCAACTCCTCCAAATAAACATCACAATTTCTTTTCCAATGCCCAGGCTTGTTGCAATGGAAACAAGTTCCTTCCTTAGGAACCTTTGCCTTGGGACCAGGTTTCGGTTTAGCTTGACCCTTTGCCCCTTTTGTACCCTTTGCACTTTTAGCCTTACCCTTGCCTTTAGCTTTCCTTTTCATTAGCTTGGTATTGACACTCAATACATGGGTAGGCTTCTTGATATTCCCCTCAGCAGTTTTGAGCATACCATGTAGCTCAGGAATGGACTTTTCCATATTATTCATATTGTAGTTCATGACGAACTGAGAAAAACTGCTAGGCAAAGAGTGTAGGATCATATCCGTGGCGAGTTCCAAACTCAGGGGATATCCAAGTCTTGCAAGGTGATCTATATAGCCTTTCATCTTTAAAACATGAGCGCTAACAGATTCACCTTCAGACATCTTACAGTCAAAAAGTGCAACAGCGGTGTCGAACCTGTCCTGCCTAGCCTGTTGTTGGAAAGCTTGTTTGAGATGCACACTCATCTCATAAGCTTCTAAGTGTTCCAGGTCTTTCTGAAGTCCTGAACACATAGTTGCCAACATTAGACATCCTATGTCATTGGAATCTTCAACATGCTTCTTATATTTGTTCTTAACAGCAACAGAAGCATCAGCAGGAGGGGGTTCGGGGACAGGGTCATCGAGCACGTAGGACTTCTTTTCTTGCTTGAGAACAATTCTCAAGTTTCGAAACCAGTCAACAAAATTAGTCCCACATTCTTTTAGTTTTTCCTTCTCAAGGATAGATCGCAGCGATAAGGTGGAATTGTTATTAGCAGCCATTTATGATCTACAAAACATGCAAAGTAACACTTTATTAATAATGAGGTTAAAATTTATAAAACTCCCACTAAAACATAACCCTCAAAAGAAATATTTTAGTGAGCTAAGATCCATATTTGACTTAATTCTAAACTCAGCTTTGGCATGACGCTTAAAATTAAGTTATTTAGGTAGGTAACATCTTTACCAATTACATCTCATGTAACTCTTAGAATTTATGGAATAATGACATCATATATCATTGTATGTTAGATTCCATCTAATGCCTTGGGCCCAAAACCGTTTTGATAGCCCAGTTAAGTCTAACCAATTTTAAACATATGAGTAGCACTATTACTCATCCTACGTAGCTAGGATTGTTTAAAGCACATTGCTTTGGCAATACCTACTTTAATACAATCCCAGTTTTAATAGGTGTTTAAGACATGGATGGCATCAAGACTTAAATTATTAATGAGGGTTCAACTTAGTTTATGTCTTGCATTGCATATCATTATATCGTAGCATCCTATATGCATATATAATATATCATCCACGCATCTCATACAAAATGATAAATATGTAAACGTGACATAGCATGGCCAAACTAAATATGATCTTCATGAGACCAAATGAAGATCATAAAGGAAACCCTATGTGAAAGACTTCCTATTACAACATTTGCAATGATACATATCTTCTTGTCTTGAGCTCGTGCCTCCATCTCCATGGAATCCACTCGTCCTTGGTATGTGTCGCCATCACCACTTTTGTAGCTTGATTCTTCATTTATTACAATAATAAAGAAAAACCCTAACTAATTGTATAATAAAATACAACAAAAACTACAGCGGCACGCAGGCCATAATAACCCAAAACAAAAATATGACTAAGTCAATCACATAGGTCCTGAGGCCATGCTATGCACCATGCAAAGACATCAACAATTATAATATATCTTACATAAACATATTATAATAAATAAATATATATTGACATTCTTAATGTCACGGTAACGAACTATAGGGCGTACGCATACGGCGGTCCCGCTATTAATAAAGTGTTACTTTATTAATAAAGTATTAAAACATCAATCAGATTAAAAATTTTCTTTTTCGGATCCCTAACTCAGACGCGTCAATCATATTAATGATCTTACTGTTTTGACTACGTGTAAGCCCTTATAGAAGCACCGATCGAACCGAGAGTTATCATTCAAAACCCAAAACAGAATCATCAATCGAATTGATAATCTGTTGTTCGAAATCCGAAACAGAATCAATCTGCCATTCGAAATCCGAAAACCGAATCATCAATCGAATTGATAATCTGTCTGTTTTGAATATGCATAACTCTTACAGAATCATTATCGGTTGTTCATATCGATAAAAACATAATCGTTTTTGATCATCACATGAAAAACGAAAACTTTATATCACATATAACAATCTCGAATCATAAGGTCTCATGAAAACGAATTGAAAACATCAATCCGCTCTCACCAGATGAGATTCGAATAGGGTTTTACACATAGCGTATGTTTATATCTAATATAAACAAAATCAGTTTTGATCATCACATGACAAACGAAAACCGCCGTATACAAATCATCTCGTGAAAACGATTTGAAAAACACCACTCTTCTCTCATCATATGAAATCCGAGTTGGGGTTTTTGTACATATCATGTCATACGAAAAACAGTAAACATATAATCACATAAGCATGATATAATCGATTTAAACGAAATCAAGAAGTGTCTCTGATACCACTGTTAGGAAATCAACCGAGATCACTGCAAAAACGCGCAGCGGAAAACAAAACTTGATCTCTGATTTCCTACCAAGGATCCATGTTCTTCGTTTAATTCGATAAAAGAAATCAAAAAGTACCTCCGTAGATTCGAAATCTGCAATTGGAAGAGGTGCGAAATCACGAACACCCTCTGTCGGTATCCACACGAACGCTTCCGCCCGGAGTGCTAGCTCTTCAAACGGCGCGGCTGAAGAACTCGTTTTTCACAAAAACGACTCTAGGGTTTTCTTATGACTCTGTGTATTTTTCGTGTGTCTTGTGTATACGAGATACACAAGTATATATGCACATACGTAGACATCAGAATCCGAGTCCTAATCGGATTAGTGGATGCCAATCAAAATCCATATCAGATACGGATTCTATCAGGATATTCAAAATCCATATCAGATATGGATTCTCTTGTTATTATCCGATAATACACATGTATATATAATCACCAAAAAACCGAAAATAATAATAATAATAATTAATATCCAATATTAATATTATTAATATTAAAACGATAATAATAATAATAATTAATATCCAATATTAATATTATTAATATTATTAATATCAGCCTTACGCATTCTTGTGTGTGACCCGATAGGCCCATATTAATTGGCAGTTGATTAAATCTCTATTAAACCAACAAGTCGTAATTGGCCTCTAGCAAGGCATTACAACTACCCAATTAATACGAGTAAAGTCCAACTAGCCTAATAATAGTACATGCACTAATCCCTTTGTCACACGATATCTAGTTTGAACATAAGTCATGGTCAGCGTCATACTTATATAGTTCAAACATATGATTACTCGATCTCTAAGTAGACTGATAAAACAAATGATATTGATCACAATATCAATTCATTTGAGCACGGCCATGCATTTCACAGTCTCACTAATCGAGGGGCCCAAAGATATCTCTCTCAAAAGAGAGGGACAAATTCTATCTTGATTGTTCAATATCCTCTACATAATTTCTATCACATTCAATCATGACCTTTATTATTATCCAGTTACGGATAACGTTTGATCATGTCAAAATATAATAGTCCTTATGTTGGAAACTATGACAATCTCAAGTCAAAGGATTAAAACATGACTATCATGAGATTTACTTATGACGCTAATCCATGTAGTAATCTCATGATGGGTCTATCCAATACACTGTTCTCTAACAAGTATCTATGAGATTGATTCGTATCACTATACACATAATCATCTCATGATTATCAAATCAATACTCATACTGATTATAAATTATTTTATCTCTATAACAATAATGAATCAGGGACATATATCAAAATTGTGTAACATACTAACCAACAATAATGATAATAAAACCTCTTTTATTAATAATAAATGCATAACATAAATATCCAAATCATGGCCTAGGGCACATACACTAACACATACCTCGTTGGATACGAAGCAGACATGAGCTTCCTCAGTTTCGGATTCTGAGTCGGATGAGTCGCTCCATGTACTCACCTTCATTGCTCGTTTCCCTTTTCTTGCCTTAGACTCCTTTGTCTTTGTCGTTTGAGCCTCCTTGTCCTTGGCTTGTTTATTATTTTTGTTGTTATTATTATTTTTCTTCGTGGGACAGTCGTATGAAATATGTCCTTTTTGACCGCATTCATAACACTTTAATTCTTTATTATTCCATTTGTTTATGTTATTCTTCCTAGGTTGAGAAGAAGAAGAAGAAGAATTACGTTGTCTATTCCTGTTTGGACGTTTGAAAAATTTTCTTAGTTTTCTAGCTATCAATATCAACTCATCGTCTAATTCAGTATCACTATTACTATCATCGTTACTAGCATGTGTTTCGGTTGTTTTGAAAGCTATTGACTTACCGGATGACTTAGACGATTCAGACTTTCGTTGGTTTAATTTAACCTCGTAAACTTTAAGAGACCCGATCAATTCATCCATCTTAGTGATTGACTTTGTCTCCTCGATTGCAGTCACCTTTGGATCCCATTCAGCAGGGAGGCTTCGTAACACCTTTTGAACCTTTTCACTGTTCGAAAATGACTTTCCTAAAGCTTCAAGGGCATTGAAAATATTAGTAATCCTCAAATCCATAGATGTTATGGATTCGTTTGGCAACATTTTGAAAGTCTCTAATTCAGTCATAAGCATGTTTATTTTTGACTCTTTAACACCACTAGTACCTTCATGCTTTAATACAAGTTATTTCCACATGTCGTGTGCGCTTGTGCAATTTGACACATATCCAGCTTCAGAAGTTGTAAGTCCATTCAAAAGTAATTGCATAGCTTTAGCATTCATGGACATTTTTTTTATCATCTGATGACCATTCACTTTTACATTTTTCAACCTCTTGAGTTACTTCACTAACTTGTGTAACTTTCGTTGGAATGTACGGCCCATCTTCAACTATAGACCATAAATCGATGTCTATAGCCATTAAGAATAGCCTCATTCTTAGTTTCCAATGAACAAAATTATTTCCATCAAAAAGAGGAGGGCGTTGTGTAGACATACCTTCCAACTCACCTTTGTGAGAAACAATAGCCATAGTATGTACCTTGGATTTGAGACAAGCAGTATATAATGAATCGTTGTTTCTTGGCCTTGTATTGTTCGTATGGTGTTGAATCTTGCTTCTTTTTAGTGGTGTTGGTCTGGCTCTGATACCAAATGTTGGACCGTGCACCTGCAATAAACACCACTAGAGGGGGGGGGGTGAATAGTGGTTAGCGGAAATTACACTACAACCCTTTGTTAAAATCCCCTTTAAAAACAGAATCTGAAACCACCTCCGATTCAGAACCCTTTTTTCAAAAATTCACAAAGAATTGTACACAGCTTCAAAAATTATGAAAATTTTCAGAATTTAACTTCAATGAGTTAACAAGACTCTCTCCAAAAATCAGACAAAAATAAGATCGTTTGGCCCTTCAAATAAATAAAAAGATTCAGATGATCAATCTGGACAGAATTGGACAGAATGTTGCTGATTTTGCAAAACGTGTTTCTCTTTGAATACTCAACCAAAAAGGTTGATCTTTATATCAAAACACTTCTTAGGATGTTTAGATGAAGTTTCCAAAAGGCCCTGACCTTAACCAACTCTTGAAAAATACAGAATTTAAGTTTTCTCAAAACTGGTCAGATTGCATCCAGATTGGAGCAGTTATCTTGCAAAGACTGAAAGACTAACTTTCCCTTGCTCAAATCAAGTGATTCTTGTTGCAAATGAAAGATAACAGTCTGAAGTATAACTCCACCAAAAATCACGAATTTTGAAAGTGTTTAGATATTTTTTCAAATTGTGAGAAGTTGTGTGAAAACTGCAGTCAAAAACGGGCAGAAAACAGAAATAAAGAAACAAGAGAAGAACACCGAGAATTTATCCTGGTTCGGTCAATGTGACCTACTCCAGTCCCAAGGAACACCTTTCCTTGGATTTCACTATGGTATAAACAAATTACAACAAGAACCAAGCTTGATCCTTGGGTTAAACACCAACCCTATTCAAGACTTGGATGAACACCTTTACGCAACTCTTGGTTGCAACACCTCTATCACCTATTGATGTAGCCTTTTAGATTTGGCTAATCAATCTTACAAATAAGACACAAGAAGGTGTGTATAGTGTAGCTGGACAACAACTACAAATGGAACACCTTAGCTACACAAAGTATGAACGAAAATATGAGAAGAGAATAGCAAGACAACAATCTTCAATTTTTGCTTTCAAGTGTGTGTCTTCTCTTCTTCACCTTGCCTTCTATTTATAGAGTGAATTGATGGCATATTCCCTCCAACTTTTAGACCATGTGATGGCTGAGAATTTTGAATTAAAAAACCTCCATAATCATCTCCAACAATCTTGTCTCTATTACATTCAAATTTGAAATTTCAAGTTGGCAACTTTTGCCAACTAGCTTGCTTTTGGTTTGTCTTCTTGTCTCCAACTCATAATATGAGAAAAACATCATCTCCACCTGTATAATCACGTTTTGGAGGATGTGTATATGTATACCAACTCAGATTTTTGAGGAGAAATCAACAAATAATAGTTGACAAGGTTATGTCAACATATAATATCAAAATTCCCATTTCTTCTTGACATATTGTGATGAATCTTGCACCAATGACACCTTGTAATATCTGAAAGATGATGATTAAGAACCTCCAATAACATATATATAAGAGTCTTCAAGAGAAAATAGAACGTGACATCGAATACCGTCACATATCCCGCTACCGTCGATAAAATCATCAAATGAGAGAATAAAATAGAAAACCACCAAATAATCTTCAAGAATATACTAAATGAACTCCAGAATGAATATAATAAGATACTCAAGAGATTCCTTGACTAAAAATACCGAAACTGTCTTCGGGGGTAAAATGACCAAAATGCCCCTAGTGAGATAAAACTCCAGAAATGACCCCGATGGTCAGAATTAAATATAATAACACCTTCTTGATAATAAATAAGATGATAATATCTTTTGAATCATATTCACTATGTCGAGTACCTACAAAACTCAAAATACCACTTTTGCCCTTTTTGGTAAGTTGTAGAAACTTCGAGGGCATATTAGTCACAAGATATTATAATCATAAAAATCACATAATCACAACATGATAAACATATATAAATCATGTAAAAATAAAAACAACTATTTTGTCACATTTTAGAAAAATATTTCTAACAACCCTAGACATCGTGTCATTTTTCTTCACTTATTCAACTCTTTCATTTATAACACCATATGTGACATTTTTAAGTATTCATCACTTAAAATCATGACTTTGAAAATTATCCAAACATATTTCTCAACAAAAACCAAGCCTGGAGTACTGTGATGAAGCAACCAAACTACATTCTCTGTTTGTAGTTATCGATTGGTACAGAGTAGATGAATCCGTTTTGAGGGCTACGGACCTGAGCTCCTTGGCTTCGGGTCCCCATTATAAGCCTCTTTCCCCAGATAACTTGGAAGTAGTCAGGGGTATGCTTTTGCATTTTGTATGCAACCTTCTTCTTCCCCCTTTTTTTTAAAGCTTTAGTTTTCCATGTAGGTTCCATGGCTCCAGGAGACAAAAATCTTGCAGCTAAGCTTGCTAAGATAGCATCCCGTAAGAATTTAAAGACGCCGAAGACTGGGGCCGAGATATCCCTTGGGTCAGCATTGCCCCCAGCTGAAGATATTGCGAGGGCTGGCGTGGCTGAACCAGCATCAACCGAGGCTGAGGGGAATCAGCCAATTGTTGTGGCCTCTGAGTCTGCGAACCCAGGTATTCTATACTTATCCTTTTCCGATTTGTAAAATAACTTGTTCGTCCAAATAGTTGTTATATATATGCCAATTGTAGTGGCAGAAGAGGAAGGTGCAGAGGTCTCTCTAAGAGGCCTGACACAAGCTAACCTTGGACAAACTCAGCATGCCGAGGGCTCTGTTCCTGGGAAAGAGACAGAGAGATAAACTAACCGTCCCCGGAGGCCGAGATCCCAACTGCCCGGGCTGAGCTACACACTTTGACCATGGGCGAATTTGATGAAATAGATACTGTGGCCAATCCAGCCACATCCAAAAGGATGAATAGTTTAATTCTTCCTTTTGATAAACAGCGGTTCTATGCCGCTCCTTGGGAGAATCTAATAGATTCTTTCAATGTTAACTCAGCTCTAGTAAGGATAATCTGTTTTGATGTGTATGTTTGATCAAATAGCTTTCACTGATGTTTTATTTTTGTGACATAGATCCAAGTCCAGCAGATGGAAATCATCAGCAGAGGTAAAGGGCTAAAAGATTGTCTGCTGGCTAAGCTTCGAGAGCTTGAAAAAGCCTCCCAAGAGTATTCAACCCTGAAGTTGGAAGTCACCAAGCTTCTGGAGTCAAAGGAAGAGGCTGAGCAGAAGTGTGCTGCCTCTAACTCTTTGGTGGCAGAGCTGGAAAAAAGAAACGCCGACCTCGAGGCCTGTTATGCCCAAACATCTGCAGAGTTGGCTTCTCTGCAGAAGGATAAAGAAGATAGGCTGAAGAGGGAGAAAGATCTGGAGCAGCAAGTGGCAAATCTAACTCATCAGCTATCGTCGGCCAAAGCTGAAGCAGTGGAAGACTTCAAGAAATCAGAGTTTTTTGAAGAAAACATGCCTGCTTCAAGGTCTAGTCATGCAGATGGGGCAGACTAAGGCCATCGATATATGTTCAGAAATCTGCCCCCAACCGAACAAAGAGGACCCTCGGCTTGTTGAACTTTACAATTCCAATGTAGAGACAGACTTTGAGACCCAGTTCCAGAGGTTTGCAGAAGGAGCCGACTTAAGGGAGGATGAAGAGTAGACTTAGTCTTCTTGTAATAGGCTGAGCTGAAATTGATGCACTCAAACCTCTTTATTAATGAAAAATTTGTCCAAGTGTTCATCAATTGTATTTTTCTTCTCTTATGATCTTTAGCTTTAAGTATTTTACTAAGTCTTGACTTTCCAGATTTGTAGTTGCCGAGATCTAATGTCGGCATGCTACACAGCTTAAAAATACACTAAGTTCTTATGCTTTAAAATATAGAATAAACTTGTTATTCTACCGAACCGAATAAAAATAGGATAAGCATGAATCCTGCACGGCTTTAGCCGAGCTTCAATCTGAATGACGCTTAGATATATTCTAAGTCTTTAATACAAAGTTTTGCACTTCGGTGCAGTTTTGCCTAGTTCCGCTAGGACTAAAGAGATGTATGTACACTATCACACTTTAGCTCTACCCCTATGTCGGAGGATTTATGAAACCTGTTCATATAAGTTTACCCTTTGGTGGGTTTTTGCCTCGGACGTGCCGAGGTCTTATAAGTTTACCCTTTAGAGGGCTTTTGCCTCGGACTGCCAAGGTCTTATAGGGAAATATGTCCCGTGAAATTCTCGAGCTCTGCTCGGACACCCTGTTCTTGTCGTGGCGCTTTGATTTATATAAACTCTTGCTCAAAAGAGAATTGACAATGTTTTTATATAATACATAATTACGGGTACATCACTGATGCAAAAGCCGTAAATGAGAAGAGTTCCAAGTTCGTGGTAGGGTCCGGCCTTCTAAAGTCTGCAACTTGTAAGCTCCAGCAGAGTATACTTCAGCTATACGATAAGGGCCTTCCCACTTGGGGTTGAAAGCTCCTGTTGGCAACGCATGACTCACCTCATTATTACGCATTACTAGACCTCCTGCTCGATAGGAACTTGGCCGCACCCAGGAATTGTAGTACTAGGAAACTAAGTTTTTATATTAGGCCATACGAATGTGGGCTTGATCCCTTTTTTCCTCTAGTTCATCCAGGTTCATGCGCAGTTCTTGGCCATTGGCTTCGGCAGAATAGTGATCTACCCGAGCTGAAGTGGAACTAATTTCTGCAGGAATAAGGGCTTCCTACCATAGACTAGAGAAAAAGGAGTTTCTTTCTTTGAACTAGACGGTGTAGTGCGATAAGCCCACAAAACACTGGGCATCTCATCCACCCAATTTGTCCCAGCTTTATCCAGAAGCTTTCTTAGGCCGTCTTTAAGGATTTTGTTAGCAAGCTCCACCTGGCCGTTAGCTTGAGGATGGGCCACTGAGGTGAAACGTTGCTTGACATGCAAATCAACACAACAGCTTTTCACAGGATCTTTAGCAAACTGTCTTCCATTATCCGAGATTAAAACTTGGGGTAGGCCAAAACGGCAAATAATGTTCTTCTATAAGAACTTTTTCACCCATGCCCAAGTGATAGTGGCCAAGGGTTCAGCTTCCACCTACTTGGTGAAGTAATCAATGGCTACCAGCAAAAAATCTGACCGAGCCAGGTGCTCGGGGCAAAGGTCCTACCAAGTCTATTCCCCATTGCACAAATGGCCAAGGGCTGGTAATGACAGCCAATTCTTGACTCGGCAGGTGGGAGGTCGGAGCGTGTGCCTGGCAAGACTGACATTTTTTGACTAGCTCTTCCGCATCTTTGCATATGGTAGGCCAGTAATAACCAGCCAAGTAGCATTTACGAGCCAAAGAACGTGCACCAGAATGACTCTCACATATTCCCATGTGCGATTCCCAAAGAATATAGTCTCCTTCCTCTTTGGGTACACAACGCAACCAGGGCTGTGAAAAAGACTTTCTATACAAATGATCATTAAAGAGAGCATACCTTAAGGTTTTTAGGCAAAGACGCCAAGTTACAGATTTGTCCTTATGTTGGGTTTGATGTTGTAAGTAATTAACTATCTCGTCCATCTATGTATTACGGTAATCATGTTGCAGTACTTCATTAGCGTCAAACGCACGGTGTTTTACCAATTCTACAACAATCTTTTTTCCTATCATGGCCGAGGCGGACGAGGCTAGCCGGGATAACGCGTCTGCTTGCTTATTAGCCGACCTGGGGATATGTTCCTCACTGAAGTGCTCAAACGTTCCCCTAAGATGTTGTACCTTGGACAGGTATCGTCTCATATTGTCCTCTTTGGCCTTATAATCTCCATTGATTTTAGAAACAACTAACTGCGAGTCACTTCGGGCAATTATTTGTTGTGCCCCTAATTTTCGAGCAAGGCTTAGTCCAGCTATCAGGGCTTCATACTCTGCCTCATTGTTGGTCGCCTCAAAGTCAAAGCGCAGAGCATATTCCAACTCCTCTTTGTTTGGGTTAATTATTAGAAGACCTACTCCACTTCCTTCTTTGGAAGAGGAGCCATCTACGTACAAGGTCCAACTATGTGTTAGAGGATGGTTTTCCTCGATGGATATTCCTTCAGCTAAGAAATCTGCCAAGGCTTGAGCCTTGATGGAGGTGCGCGACTTGTACTCAATATCATACTCAGCAAGTTCCATAACCCACTTAGTAGCTCGGCCAGAAGTATCTGGTCGGGTCAGGATTTGCTTCAAAGATTGATCCGTCACCACTATTATAGGATGAGCTTGGAGGTAGGGTCTGAATTTTCTCGCGGCCACTATTAGTGCCAAGATTATCTTTTCTGCATTAGGGTAACACACTTCAGGCCCATGCAAAATCTTGCTGGTGAAATAGATTGGTCTTTGCGCATTGTCCCGCTCTCTAAGCAGAACTGCACTCACTGCTTCGTGGCAAGCTGCTAAATATATATATAGGACTCCCCGGGCAGTGGGGAGGTCAGCATCAGCACCGCGGCCAAATGTGCTTTCAAGTCATCAAATTTCTTTTGACATTGGTCATCCCACGTGAAAGTAGTTTGTTTTTTTCAAAACCTGGAAAAAAGGAAGCAATCTCTCCGCAGATTTAGAAAGGAACCTACTCAAGGCGGCTATCCTGTCCGTCAACCTCTGGACTTCTTTGATGTTCCGAGGTGGATGCATATTCTTTAGAGCCTCAATCTTTTCCGGATTAGCATGCACTCCATCCTTAGAAACCATGTATCCAAGAAATTTTCCAGTACGCACTCCAAAAGTACACTTTTTTGGATTCAATCTCATGCACGCATCTCTTAATATAATAAAAACTTCTCGTAGATTTTGAATATATTCATCAAGAGTCCTGCTCTTGATGAGCATATCATCTATATACACCTCCATGTTTTAGCCAATTTGTTCCTTGAACAACGAGTTGACCAAACGTTGGTAGGTAGCCCCAGCGTTTTTCAAACCGAAGGGCATGCTAACGTAGCAATAAGTGCCTGACTCTGTAATAAACGATGTCTTCTCCTGGTCTTCTTTTGCCATTACGATTTGATGGTAACCTTTAAATGCATCAAGAAAATCAAAAACGTCGTACCCTAAAGTGGAGTCCACTAACCTGTCGATTTTAGGTAAAGGATAACAATCCTTCGGACATGCCTTAGTAAGGTCAGTGTAGTCAACACACATTCGCCAAGTCTGGTCTGGTTTGGGAACTACGATAGGGTTGGCTAACCAGATCGGATACAAGACCCCTGCAATGAATTTTGCCGCCAGGAGCTATTTAACCTCCTTTGAATCACCTTATTTCTTTCAGGAGCAAAATTTCTCTTCTTTTGCTTGACAAGCTTTATGTGGCGATCAAGTTAAGCCGATGTTCGGCTAATGCATACGGAATCCCTGGCATGTCCTCAGTCGTCCATGCGAAGATAACAGCAAATTCCCTCAATAAGTTCTGAAGCTGGGCCAAAAATTCGTCTGGCATCCACGTCCCGATTTTAATGGTGTTGTCGGGGCGAAGAGAATCCAGGATGAACTCATGCACTACGTCATCTGAATGCAATCGCTCCTCAGCTGGGGGAATTAGGTCATCTAGGTTAACCTGTTGAACGGCACCGCTACCCTGGGCGGCCACGGCTTAAAAACTCTGTGCCATTGGAATATCTCCCTGAAGTATGACCACTCCGGCTGGTGTGGGGAACTTCATGCTAACATGCAAGGGGGACACTACTGCTTCTAGGGCCACTAAGGCTGGTCAGCCTAATAAAATATTATATGCTGACATTTCCTTGATCACCACAATATCCATCCATAAACAGCGATATGCTGGGGGCTTTCCAAAGCAGACGCTAAAAGTGACCAGCCCAGCTGGCTGAACCACCGTGCCAGTGAAACAATACAGGGATGAAGTTACCGGCATCATTAAGGAATCTACTAGACCCAATTGTTTATATACACTATAGTACATCCACATTTACTGCGCTTCCGGTATCAACATATACCCTGCGTACCTCCACTATGTTACCCGGGCCAGGTGTATGAATAAATCTATCACTAGGCCCGTGTTGTTAGAGTTTAACGGGATGGAATCTTCGGGTCCATAGACCAATTCTCGAGTTAACCTCATTTTCTTGGTAAGGGGTCCAGATGAAGTCCCCACCGAGCTGAGCTCCCCATAGCCTTTCTGAAGTGGCCCTCCCGCAATGGTGTATATAATGGAGTTGACTTGAGGCTGGCCTGCAGCCCCACGTCGGCCACGCTCCTCATCATCGTCTGACTTGGGACGCCGAGGTGGAGTCTCAGGCCAGCATTTATCTTTCTGGGGACTTTTGCAAAAATTGAAACGATTATGAAGGTGTGAGCGAGGGTCATAGAATTGCTTCGAATGACCCTGCTCTATCAGCTTCCGGATCGCCTGAGCCAGATGTCGGCAATCTTCCGTATCGTGGCCGATGTCACGATGATAGTGGCAGTACAACTTAGGATCTCTCTTATCCCTAGGACCGGCCAAGGGCCTTGGGGTCAGTCCTCAGGACGTCCTTTTCCATGATGGATAAAATTCTATCCTTGGAGGCCAAAAGGGGCAGACCTTCCCTGCCGCCTTTACCTCGGCCGCCCATGCGATCACATGCATTGCGTCGATCGTGGTCTTTCCCCTCACACCGATCTCCCTTTGGACTAGGTCGGCCTTCCTGCCGAGAACCCTGCTCGGCTTCTTTCTTTAACCTGTTAGCCTCTTCACCTTCGGCAAACTGGTGCACTTTCTCCAGACATTCCCTTAATGACGTGGGCCCCTCGTTAGCTAATTGGGAGAAGAGGCGACCAGCTCTGAGACCATTAATAAAAGCTGCTGATTTAACCCCTTCGTTTCTGTCACTGACCTGCAGCGACTCATCCGAAAAGCGCTACATATATTTTAGTACGAACTCCTCGGGACCCTGTCTCAAGGTCATCAAGTGTGGAGAATTTTTAACAAAAGGAGAACTGGAGACGAATTGAGATTTAAACTTTTGCGCCAACTGTCTAAAAGATTCCACCGATTGTGGTGGGAGCTCCTGGAACTATCTTCTGGCCTTTCTTCGCAAGTACATAGGAAAAGTTTTACAACGCAGCGGATCAGGAACATTTTTCAAGCTCATAGCAGTCTGAAACTGAAAAAGATGATCAGTGGGATCTGAGGTTCCATCATAGGTGTCCATCTTAGGCACCTTAAAATTATCCGGTGCCAAGTATTCAGTGATGTCCCAAGAGAATGGACTCTCCTGAATTACTCTCATGTACTCTGGCCTAGGCTCTCCATGGTGACTCCTCGGCCTGTGACGATCTTCAATCTCTTGTGGAACACTCTTGAAGGATTGGAGCCTTACCCCTAGGCGCTACCTAGGCAGGGGCACCGACTCCACGGTTGGGGTTCTCACACTGCCCCGTCTGGCATAAGCCATGAACCCCTGGGGACCTTGAGAGGACGGTTGATGGGCCTTTTCCCGGGGATAAAGAGGGAAAAGGTCTTCCTCTATGTCCTCAACCTCAGGACGTTTCCCTTTGAGCTGCTCCACTACGGCCTCGAATACTTCCAAATTCTCCGCCACATATTTCATGACTTTGTCACGCTCCTCCATTGTCACACCAGGAGCATTTTTTTGCGCACAGTTCTGGTCCCCCAGAGTCCTGACCAGGAGGACCGGAATGAGCCTCTTTACGACGACGAGGATTAGGGGACTCCCCCAATCCTTCACGTGGTCCTCGCCCCATATCAAGGGGTGTTACCTAGCTTTCCAACTTTAACAGAATACTAAAAAAGAACTTTTATTTCGGAGGTTCAGGCCCTCCTTCTAGCGCCAATTTATCACCAAGCAATAAATGTGACCCGGGGGTTACGCTGTCAATCTCCCGTTAGTTGTCCAAAGTCAGCCTTTTCTGCTGAGCTACACAAAGAAAGACGTTAGAGGACCCGGATACTAAGGCCCCGAGTAAAACCCTCCGACGCTCAAGTCATTTAGTGCCATTTATATAGAGAGTTTAAATATTAGGTAGTGAATTTATGGAGTTTTTCTGATAAACCTGGCTATTTCACTGTGAGGAAGATGATTCACCGTAGGTAGTTTCTGGGTTTCACTTAGCTTTCTCTTTCTTGTTTTGTGCTTTTTATATTGATGCCTGAGCCAATGCATGTGCAGGATACAGAGAACGAGACACACAAGGAGGCAATAAAGATGACTCTTGGTTCTGCATGCTTGCCATGTGGCGTCGCGCTTGATTGAGCAGGATTGCTGTAAGCAACTACAGTGGAATCTTACCTGGCAGAATTACCTAGGGTAAATTCCAGGGGTAAGAATTGAACTTGATTCCTTTGGGTTGTAAATAACCAAAGTGCCCGAGATGGCCTAGGCCGACGGGTCTGTTGCCGAAGTGCAAGTGGCCGATATAGTGTTAGTGGCCGATTCTATAAAGTGCAGGCCGGCTTGTCATGATGACACTGTTTCAGTCCAATCGATGCTTGACACCTGGAATGTAGTCTGCAAATACCGGCCTAGAATGAGTTGAGGCCGAGATGTGTTATGGCCGAGACATGTTATGGCCGAGATAGGTTATAGCCTTTTGGCCGAGGCTATCTAGTCAAGTAACTGAACCTGAGCTACGTTGACCGTCTGACTAACCGAGAAATTTTGTCTTTTTCTGAGCAGGTTAGATTTTGGCCCATCAAAAGAGAAAGGCGGAAAAGCGTTACAAACTTGAATCAAGTAGCACCGACGATGATGTTGTTAATGGGAATAAAGATAAGCTTAACGAAGAATCCCACAAATACTATCACCACAAATTCAATTGCTGTGTATAATTGATTGCATAGATGGATGTATATATACATGTATGTATAGCCGAGTATGTGTGTGTGTATATATGTGCAAGTTCTGTATTTTATGGAGTATAGGCCGAAAATTTATAAGGATATTTTTATGGACAGCGGCACAATTATATACGTATGTATAAGAATTACGTATAAATTTCATACATATGTGATTTATAATCTATGCTATATGTATGAATTGTGTGTGATTATATGTATGAATTTATTTTGGATTTTGGATGGATTTGATAGTGAATAAGTTGAGATTTTGTATGATTTAAGAGTGGAATAGGGTTGGAAATTATCTAGGCTGAATTCTGGTGGAAGGCGGTGGCGCCAGTGGCAGTGCATGAGGCACATACGCTTACATAGTGCGACACGTGTGTGGGTACAGTGTGTTAGGTGTGAATTGTACTTACTCTCTATGGTATTTGGTTTGTGAAAATACAAGTTGGTATGTATTTTAGAGGGAGGCCGAAGAGTAGGGAGTGGGGTGAGTGGAATTATGTTTTGGGAGATAGGGAGGAGTCTGGCCGAGGGAGTGAGGGAGGAATGGGTTCTAGCCGGCGGCAGTGAGAGGGACGAAGGGAGAGGGGGCAGGAGGAGGAGTGAGTTAGGTAGTGGGTTGGGGGAAATGTGTTGAAGGAGAAAAGAGGTATATGACCGACGGAAGACTGCAGGCCTAGGTGTATGCTTGGATGGTTGGATCGGGGACAGGGTTGCGACTGAGCGCATGCAGGGGCGAGGGCTAGTGGAAGAAAAGAGATGGAAAAATAGGAAAGAAGGAAATTTAGGCTGTAGACTTCGAGTTAAGAATTGAAATTGTAATCTAAGGAATGGTTTTTGGACAGAGAGATGTACGAGTATGTATATACATGTATATGTATATGTATGGATGTAGGCATATATATAAATGTACGAGAGCTAGGAATCAATTGATATTTGGAAATATTTGATGATTGAAGATTTGGAATTTTTTGTAAAAATTTGATATATTGGAAATCGTTTGGGAATTGTTTTGGAAATAGTGTATTGCATTTTGCGAAATTCACCCTCACAAGGGAAATATATCATTAAGGATTGATCGAAAAAAATAGGCGTCCAGACATATTGACAAGATATTGGTTTTTTTTTTGCATTACATAACTTAGCTTGAGATGTTGAATTTGGTATAGCATGACATGAAGTTTCTTGATATACTTTACATATTAAAATGATGAAAATGTGAAACTTGATGCATAGGTTGAGGGGGAGCATATTGGTATTGATAAACACATTTTGGGTAGATTGAAATTTTGTGATGTGTTCATATGATGAGGGAGCATGAACAAAGGGGGAGTTGTAAAATATCAAGTTTAGTTGAAAAAGTATCATGTAAAAACATCTTTTGAATCATGGTTTTGAAATCATCAAAAAGGGGGAGATTGTTAAGTTGTAAAATGTTTTGATGATGAAAAGATGTTTTGAATGAGTTAAATTTGTGTTTGATATTTGATGCAAAATGAGAAAATCACTCTATGGCTAAAAATGGTTGAGATTGGAACTCACTGGTTGACATCAATCTCTCAAGCTGGGGACATCGATCGATCGATGTCACTTCAGCCTCTGACATCAATCGATCGATGTCAATCAGAGAGCATCGAACCCTTAGCCAAAGGACTTCGATCGATCGATGTTGTTCAGAGAACAGCGATCTCTAAACCAAGTGACATCGATCGATCGATGTCACTTCAGCCCCTGACATCGATCGATCGATGTCAGACAGAGGACATCGATCTCTCCCTTCCAGGCACTTCGATCGATCGATGTCAGACAGAGGACATCGATCTCTCCCTTTCAGGCACTTCGATCGATCGATGTCCCCTAGAATTCAAATTTTCTGAACGCTGGAACAAAATCCAAGGGAGATTTATGATGTTTTCTCTTTCCAATCTTGCTCAAATTTCTTGTGGACTTTAACCCAACCTATTACATGCTTCCTTGACTATTGTATACATGTCTAAGATTCTCTAGGGTGGCTATTCAAGATCAAATCATTCCATAGGGTGGCTAAAGACTATTTGGGCACTATCTTGACATTTTTGAAGATGAAGACTTGGTGGTGAGCCTCAAAAACGTGGTCAACTTTATCTATAAATAGAAGAGACTTGGATGAAGCAATTACACACTTTCAACATCATCTAGCTTCATTTTCCATTGTTGTATATTTCTCTCATACTTGTAAATTTGTTTAAAGCTTGTCTAGCTTTTCTTTGATCTTCATTATTGTATATTAAGAGAAAGAGAGTCAAGCACAAGAGGAACCATAAATATTTGATCTCTTGCTTGTGCTTAGACTTGTGAGAAAGTGTGAACCTTACTATATCTCTTCAACCCACTGTGAGAAGTTCTTGAGGGAACTTTTGTTGAAGTTGTGAGGAAACAAGAAGTTGCTCTTGCTAAGAGTTGTAGTTGTTGTAGTTTCACAAGTGTGTTTTTGTGCAAGAAGTTGCTGTTATTGTTGCTTACACTAAAGTGTTAGTGTAAGTGTTGCTGTGGTTGTTCTTATTGTTCATAATAAGAAGAGTAGTTGTTGAAAATCCACTTTGGAAACAAAGTGGTAGTGGAGTAGAATCATTTACGATTCGAACCACTCTATATCCGGTGTGCTCATTCACTATCTCTCATCTCCTATTCTTACTCTGATTTTGAATATCTTTTTGAGTTGAGCCAAACGAGAAAATTCCGCAAAAGAGCCAAACACTCTATTCACCCCCCTCTAGAGTGTATTTCGGACCTAACAATTGGTATCAGAGCCTAACCTTGATTGCTTGGCCTATCTTTGCAAGTAGCAAGGTTAAAGATCATGGCAATGACAACCTCAACCTCAACCTCTTCATCTCCTAAGCCTACTGCACTATTTTCCGGATCAAACACTAAAGCACCTTTGATGCCCAAAATTATTCTTTGTAGAAATTTCGAATGATCAATCATTTGAAAGGCTGTGGATTTGATATATGGAGAGCCGTTGTCAAAGGAATTGAAGTTCCTATGATTACCAACTCAAAAGGAGAATCAATATTCAAAGATGAGGATGACTACACCGATGAAGAAAAGATAAGATTTGCCATTAATGGTAAAGCATTTGATATTCTCTCAAGTGCTCTCACCACCACTGAGCTCATAAGACTTCAAGGTCTTGAAACAGCCCATGAGGCATGGAAAAGGCTTGAAAAGATACATGAAGGAACTGAGCAAGTAAGAATGGCCAAACGACTTATGCTCATGAAGGAGTATGAGATGTTCGGAATGAAAAGCGGTGAGAAGATTGAGGAGACAATCGATCGATTCACACGAATAGTGAATCAACTCTCCATGGTGGACAAGAAAATCTCAAATGAAGACCTTGTCTCAAAACTACTCAAGTCTTTGTCAAGAGAATGGACACCTAAAGTCACCGCCATCACCGAATCAAAGAATCTCAAGACTCTTACCCTTGATGAGCTATCCAGTAATCTTCTTACTCATGAAATTCTTATTGATGAACAAAATAGGATGAACCCTATCAAGCCCACACAAACATCACACAAAGGATTGGTGGTAGAGTCCGATGAATCGGATGAGGAAGTTGCCCTTCTAGTAAGAAAATTTAGAAGAATGGCAACTAGAAATAAAGCTCAAACAAGAAAGTTCTTCAAAAGACCATCTAAAGAAAAGGAAGCAAGTGAAAATTTCTATAGATGTGGTCGACCCGGTCATTTCATTGCCGACTGCCACATAAAAGAGCCGCAAAAGCAAGAGAAGAAGGTCTTTCCTCAAAAGAAGAAAGCCCTCAATGCGGAAGTAACCACGTGGGATGATCTCCTTTCAGAATCAGAAGAAGAAGAGAGTGAAGATCAAGGTGTTGGACTTATTGCAACAGTTTACAATCCAAAGACTCAACATACTTGTCTCATGGCAATTGAAGATGATCTTGAGGTAAATTCTAATCCTTCAAATTTGCATGATGAAATAGGAGATTTACAAGATGACTTTGAAAAATTGAACTTAAAGTATAAGCATTTGAAGAAAGAGTTCAAGAAATGCATCTTAGAAAATAAGAGCTTGCATGACAAGAATATTTTGATGTTTCAAGAGCATGACATCATACTCACCATGCATAAAACCGTAGCCTTGAAAATGTAGAAATTAGAAAAGAATGTGAGAAACTAAAGATAGACTTACAAAGACTAACAAATAGCAAAAACAATTTAGACATACTACTTGGAAATCAAAGAATTGGAAATGATAAATCCGGTTTAGGATTTAATTCATCATCTTCTTTTATTAAGCCTAAGAAGAAGGCAAATAATAGAAAAACACAACGAAATTCATCACCCTCTAAATCAAAGCATGTACCCACTTGTTTTCATTGCAATAAACTAGGACATGTGAAGAAAGCATGTAAAGCTAGATTTGGAAGCACATATGTTTGGAAGCCTAAGGGTCGATAAACTAACCTTAAAGGACCCAACCATCAAAGGATACCAATGCATACATCTTTTGGTTTTGTAGGCTCTCAAGATAAATGGAGTAGCCAAAGAAGAAGGAACCAAATGGCTTATGGACAGCGGATGTTCAACGCACGTGACCGGAGACAAAACGTTGTTCACCAAGCTCAAGCTCCAGGATGGTGGAACGGTGCATTTTGGCAATGGGAAAGCCAAAATCCTTGGACATGGAGAAATTGGTAACTCTTCTTTTACTATTAATAATGTACTATATGTAGAAGGGCTTAAATATAATTTGATAAGTGTTAGCCAACTATGTGATGCTAATTTACAAATTGAATTTGTGAAAAGAAAATGTGTTGTGAAAAAGAACGATAAGATTGTTTTTGAGGCTATACGTAAAAATGATGTTTACAAATTTAGCACACATGATTTGATATCACAAAATGTTTCTTGCCTAGTGGCCAAAAATGATTTGACTCAACTATGGCATAGATGACTTGGACATATTAGTTTTAAAAACTTCAAAGAGATTTGCAAAAATGAAAAAGTCCAAGGTCTTCCAAAATTAAATTTCGAAAACCATGGCTTATGTGACACTTGTCAAAAGGCAAAGCTTGTTAAAACAAGCTTCAAACCCAAAAGTGAAATCTCCACCACCAAACCTCTACAATTGCTACATATGGATTTGTATGGGGACATTGGTACAGCAAGTCTAAGTGGAAAACATTACACCTTTGTGGTGGTAGATGACTTCTCTAGGTACACTTGGTTAATGTTCTTAGCTAAAAAGAATGATGCATGTCAAGAATTTATAAAGCTTTGTAATAGATTAGAAAATCAAAAATAAGACACAATTAAGGAAATTAGAAGTGATAGAGGTGGTGAGTTTAATGGAGAATTTCAAGAATTTTGTGTATCCCAAGGGTATGGACACAATTTTTCAGCTCCAAGGACTCCTCAACAAAATGGTGTTGCGGAAAGGAAAAATAGAACACTTCAAGAAATGAGTAGAGCCATGCTAAACGAATTTGAGCTACCCAAATATTTTTGGGCCGAAGCGGTAAATACCGCGTGTCATGTGATCAATAGAGTTTATTTGAGACCATTTCTCAAAGAGACTCCTTATGAACTTTGGAAAGGTAAAGTACCAAATATTGGTTATTTCAAGGTATTTGGTTGTAAGTGCTTTATACTTAACACCAAAGATAACTTGGATAAACTCGACTTCAAAGCTGATGAAGGAATCTTTATGGGTTATGCTCAAAATAGCAACGCATTTAGAGTATATAATAAAAGAAGCATGAAAGTTGAAGAATCAATTCATGTTAAATTTAGTGAACTCAATGAGGATAAATCAAACATTAATGATGATGATGATGATGAAATAATTGAAGTAAGTCATATAGAAAAATTTTGAAAATTTAAAAGGAAATATTGTTATTGACCTTATGATTGATCCCCTTGAACCTAAGGTGGAAGATGAAGAAATAGGAGGAGATACCTCAAATTTACCGGATTCATATAAGTATAGGAAAGATCACCCTAAAGAGTTGATATTAGGTGAAACTAGCCAAGGCATAGTGACTAGGAGAAAATTCAATGAAAATGCTTTCATCTCACAAGTTGAGCCTAAAAATATAAAGGAGGCAATAAATGATGAAGATTGGGTATTAGCTATGCAAGAAGAATTAAATCAATTTGAAAGAAGTGATGTTTGGGAATTAGTTACTAAACCTAGTAATCATCCCGTAATTGGCACTAAATGGTATTTAGAAACAAAATGGATGATAAATGAAACATCACTAGAAACAAATCTACGTTAGTAGCCCAAGGCTATAGGCAAGAGGAAGGCATAGACTATGATGAGACCTTTGCTCCCGTAGCTAGGTTAGAATCTATTAGGATGCTATTAGCATATGCATGCTATAAGGATTTCAAACTATATCAAATGGATGTGAAATCCGCATTCTTGAATGGAATAATTCAAGAAGAGGTCTGCGTAGCTCAACCTCCAGGGTTTGAAAATCATGATTATCCAAATCATGTTTTCAAACTCAAAAAGGCCCTTTATGGATTTAAACAAGCTCCTAGGGCTTGGTATGATAGATTAAGTAACTTCCTACTTGAGAATGAGTTTTCAAGAGAAAAAGTCGACACTACTCTTTTTATTAAAGAACAAGGAAACTATCAATTGCTTGTTCAAATTTATGTGGATGATATCATATTTGGTGCTACTAATGATTCTCTTTGTGAGCATTTTGCAAAATTGATGGAAGGAGAATTTGAAATGAGCATGATGGGCGAACTCAACTACTTTCTTGGTCTTCAAATCAAGAAAACTCAAGATGGAGTATATATATCTCAAACAAAGTATACTAAGGATTTGCTCAAGAAGTACAAATTTGATGATGGAAAAGTGTGAGCACTCCGATGAGCATAAGTACAAAGCTTGACAAAGACGAAAAAGGAAACCGGTTGAGGTAACAAAATATAGGGGTATGATTGGTAGTTTACTTTATTTAACTGCTAGTAGGCCGGATATTTTGCATGCTGTGTGCTTATGTTCTAGATTTCAAAGTATGCCTAAGGAATCACATTTAGTTGCTGTTAAACATATTTTTAGGTATTTGAAAGGAACCTTGAACTTTGGATTGTTTTATCCCAAAAATGGTTGTTTTGATCTAAGAGGGTATAGTGACTCCGACTATGCCGGAATCTTGTTTGTAGGAAAAGCACCTCCGAGACATGTCAATTCCTTAGAGATTGCTTAGTTTCTTGGTTTTCCAAGAAACAAAATAGTGTGTCACTTTCAACGGCGGAATCCGAATATATATCGGCCGCTTCATGTTGTGCACAACTACTTTGGATGACAAACACATTGAATGATTACAATGTTAAGTTTGATAAAGTTCCCATCATATGTGACAATACCTCAGCCATAAGTATAGCACAAAACCCGGTTCATCATAGTAGAACAAAACACATTGAAGTGAGGCATCACTTCATAAGAGATTGCATTCAAAAAGGATTCATATGCATTGAGTTTGTTCCAACAAATGACCAACTGGCGGACATCTTTACCAAATCCCTTCCCACTGAGACATTCGAATCGATTAGATCAAGATTAGGGATGATAAACCAAGGATAGAAGGTTAAAAAGGTCAAAAATACAGATTCCTGCATACATTGATCGATCTATGTGGCAGTCTCAGAAACTGCTGTAAAACAGACATCGATCGATCGAAGTCCCAGACATCGATCGATCGATGTCAACGCGGACATGCCATTAAAACCTGCACTTTTCTCTTTCCTCTTCACTTTCCTTCTTCTCCCAAGTGAAATCCCTAATTTTCACTCTGCAAAACCGAGAAAAATTGTCCCAAATACACCAAATCTCTCTGCTAAACTCAGAATTCTTGCGAAAAACTCCATCTTTGATACAAATACAACCTTATTCTTCAAATCCATCTCCAAAATTCGAACCCTAACCTCAAATGGCTTCAAAAACACAACCCTCTTCCAAGAGAGCAAGAACTTCACAAGAAGGTGAATGTGAGGCACAACAATCACATCCAACGGGGTCTAGAACACAAAGACTGAGGAAGAAATCAACTGTATCTCAAAACACTGAGTTAAAGGAAACAAGGGAAAAGCTAACCCTCAACAATTTTCCATGGCTTAAGTCTTCAGACTACAAGGATGCTTTGAAAGAGCCCACGGAGACAGGTAAATTTGGCTACATCACTCATAAAGCTCAAAAGATATTTCATGAATGGGAGTGCAAGAAAAGATCCACCATTCCACTTAAACTGTTCAAAATTGAAGATATTTTGAGAAATGAAGAGTTAAAACCAATGATTGATTAGTTTAATCATCAAAAATGGATACATATTTGGGATGCCAATCAAATGACAAATATGTCTACCCGATACACTAGGATGTTTTATGCTAATATGTGGGTAGAATATCGACAGGGTGTGCCTTATGCTTTACATTCACTGATAGATGGTCAGTTGTTGATGTTTAGTTCTAAGACTATCAATGATTTGCTTGATTTTCCTGCTGAGGGATGGGAAGACTTTGATCCTTGAAAGTGGGATACATACAAGTATCAAATTTCTGAAAATGAAGTTAAAACCTTCCTTGGATTTCACCCCACCAAAAATACCAATGACATGCCTTTGGTATATCGAGTCTTACTTGCCATTGTCACTTTTTGTATCAATGGAAAATCAGCTAAACTTCCGAGCAACTTGTATTTTTATATAGCTTATCGGCTTGCAAATAGAGAAGCTATGAATCTTGGGGAGATTATATTTGCAAATATGCTGGAAGCCGTAACAAAGCTCTCCCCAGCTCTCCCCTATAGCAATCTCATCTATAGATTGCTCAAGAAGCTTAATGTATTGTTGGATGAAGATTATACTGAACAGATTACCAACAAGGATTATTACACCAAGGCAAACATCCAACAAATACATAAGTCTCGGAAGGAGGCTCAAAAACGGGGAGGACAACAAGAACAAGAAGAGGAAGAGCCGGAAGATCCTATCCCTCCACCGTCTCCTACCGAACCTCCCATGGTACCCTCTTCTCATCCATCACCACAACCACCCCCATAACAGACCTCCACATCCCAAAAGGGCAAAGGAAAAGCCCCAGTGACGGAAGGGAGTGGTTCTGATGACGAGTTCAATGTTAGAGCAGAAATTGACCAAATCCAATTCACACTTGGTCAATGGGGAGAAGATCTAACCAAAGAAGCTGTACGCATTGACGAGCTTGAGAAAGAGAATACAAGTCTCAAGAAGCATGTTTCAACCATTGAGACGAAATATAATAAACTCAAGAACAAACTTAAGGCATGCCTTCCTGGATTTTCATTTTCTTCTGATGAAGAATAGTTTATGTTTGACTTAAAGTTTGAGTTTACATATGTATCTCAAAACTTGATATTTCTTAATGGTATTTATCTCTTCATTTTTGGTATCTCTTATTTTTTGATGCTTTCAAAAAGGGGGAGAAGTAATTAATTGGCATGATTGTTTGGGCGTTTGGTTTTAGTTGGCATGATCGGGCTTTAGCATGTTTGGGCATTGGTTTTTGACTTGATTGTTTGGGCGTTTCGTTTTAGTTGGCATGATTGGGCTTTAGCATGTTTGGGCATTGGTTTTCGGCATGATTGTTTGGGCGTTGGATTTGCCATGTTTGGCATTGTTGGACATTGCATGATTTAGTTTTTGGCATGTTATAGCTTGGTATCTTAATGTCTCATCTTGACAAGATATTGGTTTTTTTTTTGCATTACATAACTTAGCTTGAGAAGTTGAATTTGGTATAGCATGACATGAAGTTTCTTGATATACTTTACATATTAAAATGATGAAAATGTGAAACTTGATGCATAGGTTGAGGGGGAGCATATTGGTATTGATAAACACATTTTGGGTAGATTGAAATTTTTTGATGTGTTCATATGATGAGGGAGCATGAACAAAGGAGGAGTTGTAAAATATCAAGTTTAGTTGAAAAAGTATAATGTAAAAACATCTTTTGAATCATGGTTTTGAAATCATCAAAAAGGGGGAGATTGTTAAGTTGTAAAATGTTTTGATGATGAAAAGATGTTTTGAATGAGTTAAATTTGTGTTTGATATTTGATGCAAAATGAGAAAATCACTCTATGGCTAAAAATGGTTGAGATTGGAACTCACTGGTTGACATCGATCTCTCAAGCTGGGGACATCGATCGATCGATGTCACTTCAGCCTCTGACATAGATCGATCGATGTCAATCAGAGAGCATCGAACCCTCAGCCAAAGGACTTCGATCGATCGATGTTGTTCAGAGAACATCGATCTCTAAACCAAGTGACATCGATCGATCGATGTCACTTCAGCCCCTGACATCGATCGATCGATGTCAGACAGAGGACATCGATCTCTCCCTTCCAGGCACTTCGATCGATCGATGTCAGACAGAGGACATCGATCTCTCCCTTCCAGTCACTTCGATCGATCGATGTCCCCCATAATTCAAATTTTCTGAACGTAGGAACAAAATCCAAGGGAGATTTATGATGTTTTCTCTTTCCAATCTTGCTCAAATTTCTTGTGGACTTTAACCCAACCTATTACATGCTTCCTTGACTATTGTATACATGTCTAAGATTCTCTAAGGTGGCTATTCAAGATCAAATCATTCCATAGGGTGGCTAAAGACTATTTGGGCACTATCTTGACATTTTTGAAGATGAAGACTTGGTGGTGAGCCTCAAAAACGTGGTCAACTTTATCTATAAATAGAAGAGACTTGGATGAAGCAATTACACACTTTCAACATCATCTAGCTTCATTTTCCATTGTTGTATATTTCTCTCATACTTGTAAATTTGTTTAAAGCTTGTCTAGCTTTTCTTTGATCTTCATTATTGTATATTGAGAGAAAGAGAGTCAAGCACAAGAGGAACCATAAATATTTGATCTCTTGCTTGTGCTTAGACTTGTGAGAAAGTGTGAACCTTACTATATCTCTTCAACCCACTGTGAGAAGTTCTTGAGGGAACTTTTGTTGAAGTTGTGAGGAAACAAGAAGTTGCTCTTGCTAAGAGTTGTAGTTGTTGTAGTTGCCTTCCTGGATTTTCATTCTCTTACTTCATTAATACGCATTGAATCTAACGAAAAAATAAATTGATGAAAAAGATACATTTTTCCTAATGTAATAACAGATAAGTATTTTTAATTTTATGGGTGATATGAGATCAAGAAAAGAAAGGTGACGTGACGAATCATGTATTAACTTTTCTTCTTGTAACGTGGTCATTTGAAAGTCAGAAAACAGAAAATCGCTTAACCCAACACAATTAAACCCTAGTCAAAGAAGTCAAAGAGCTGAAATTTTCTCAGCGTCGCATTTTCTTAGGACATCACCCTCACGTGTGGAAAGGGGATAGGAGTGCGCCAGCACTGTTTGAAACACGTGTGGGCCGGGCGACAGAGGTATCAGCCATGAGCTGAACTCAAGAATGGGGTCCTCAGGTGCCTTTCTGGAGGATCCTATGGAAGTTGGCCTCACCATGTCACCCTAAAAGATCTTCTGTGGAATCCCTTTTTCTGCTTTGAAGGCTGGGTGGTGGACAACAAATCTGATCGGGAAAATCACAGGTCCACAACACAAAGGAAAGGAGGCATAGCTTCTGCCTAGAGGAAGTTGGAATTACTTTTTCTCTAGCTATAAATATGAGCAATAACTTGGTTTCAATCCTAACTAACTCACATTTTTTAAACCCTTTGTCTGGGTCACTTCTTGTTCTCTTCAATATCTTTTTTTCCTGCTAAAATGGTGGTTTTGAGAAGCGAGGATCTTTTATGCCAAAGATGGACTCTCCAAGAAGGTTCCTACAATTTTCCCACATGGCAAATTGATTCAGAGGTTGCTGAGGGAGATGACGACGACGATGACGATGATGGATGTGTAGCACCAGCCGCATAATATTGTTCTGGCGTTGCGTTGGCGATAAGGAAATCGATCTATATATATATGGAGAGTAGGCTAATGTTACTAGTCTACATATAGACTATTATTAGAATATATGTATGCATTATGTATCCTGTTTTTGCGTTGACTTGTGGAAGAGTTGTGTGTATGTGATGGTTGTCAAAGTTGAACAAATTCGGAACAATTGACGAACAGAAATCAAAAGGAAAAAATATATGCAGGGAATCGTAGCTGGAGCATTCAATAACCGCTCAATCAATTGAAGAATGAGTTACAAACCAAAAATACGGTTATATACAGCGGTTAAGAGAAGAAAAGAGGGAAAATACGCGAAATTACAGATTTGTCCTTCCAGCCATTACTACTCGCTTTATTTACTTAAGGGCAAAACGGTAATTCCCTAGTATTTAAAAGACTCCCGCCTTCTGCTCCGTCTTCTTCCCCTTGCCAACCAACTCCTTCTCCTTCCAGCTTGTTCTCCAACGAACTCAGCTCAAGACCAAGCCTTCAACCTTCAATCTCAACTGCAAGCCAATGAACTCAACCACTCCATCTTCTTCAGACTGAATTACATTTCTCCACACTGTTGTTCATCAGACTGTTGTTGCACTCCTCTGGCACCCACTATCACTTCACTGCCAACAGCCGTATCCTTGACACCTTTGACACCCCCCTCAATCCTGACTGACAGAACACATTACGAACCCCTAATGCTTCAGTCAGGATGCTTAGCCTCTTAGAGTCCAATGACTTCGTGAACACATCCGCCAGCTGCAATTCTGTTCTGATTGGCATAGGCTTCACCACTCCATCTTGAAATTTGTCCCTCACAATATGACAGTCAATCTCCATATGTTTGGTCCTCTCATGGAACACTGGATTTTCTACAATGTAAATAGCACTTCTATTGTCACAAAATATTTCTACTGGATCCGGATGAGCCACTTGTAAATCCCTCAAAAGATAGAGTATCCATTGAACCTCGCATGTAGCAGAGGCAAGAGCTCTATATTCTGCTTCTGAGGAGGATTTCGAAACCGTGGTCTGTTTCTTAGCCTTCCAAGATACCAAAGCATTGCCCAAGAACATACAGTATCCT
The DNA here is from genome assembly GCA_036186865.1 of Eustoma russellianum. Taxonomy (NCBI): domain Eukaryota; kingdom Viridiplantae; phylum Streptophyta; class Magnoliopsida; order Gentianales; family Gentianaceae; genus Eustoma; species Eustoma russellianum. Next base: position 27,286,488 of record AP025055.1, read on the forward strand.
GTGATTGATCGTCTACTCTCTACGCAACCACCCCAGTCAGAATCTGAAAAAGCAGTCAGTTTCAACAATCCCTTGCTAGGGAAAAACAGTCCCTGTCCTGGGGTTCCTTTGAGATATCTCAGCAATCTCTGCACTGCCCTCCAGTGCATTTGCGTTGGTGTGTCCAAAAACTGACTTAATTGTTGGACAGCATAAGTAATATCGGGTCTAGTGATCGTTAAGTACAATAGTTTGCCAATTAATCTTCTATAGCTGGATGTATCTTCAAATGCCAAGGAGTCATTATGTGAAAGCTTCAGATTTTGTTCCATAGGTGTACTTGCAGGCTTGGAGGCCAGGTGTCCCATGTCTTCTAATAGCTCAAGCGTGTACTTTCTTTGACAAAGCACTAACCCCCCTTGAGACCTGGCCACCTCAAGACCTAGAAAATACCTCAGCTCATCTAAGTCCTTAATCTGGAACATAGAATGCAGACTAGCTTTAAGACTCTGGATTGCTGCCAAAGAATCACTTGCTACTACAATGTCATCAACGTATATGAGAAGGACAAGAAATGCACCCCTTGCTGCTTGGTAAACATGGTGTAATCGTGCTTGGACTGAACATAACCCAGTGACAAGAGAAAGGCTGTCAGTTTGGCATTCCACTGCCTGCTGGCTTGCTTCAAGCCATATAAGGATTTGGTAAGCCTGCAGACAGTGCCCGGGGGTGCAGGAAAACCTTTTGGGGGCGTCATATATATCTCCTGATCCAAATCTCCATGGAGAAATGCGTTATTGACGTCCAGCTGATGAATGAACCACCCCTTGATAGCTGCTAGTGCCAAGACTAACCTGACAGTCGTCATTTTGGCAACAGGAGAAACAGTATCTCCATAATCAACCCCTGCTTGCTGAGTATAACCCTTAGCCACCAGCCTACCTTTATATCTTTCAATGGAGCCATCCGCCTTTCTCTTAAGTTTATAGACCCATCTACAGCCAATGGCTTTCTTGCCTGGTGGCAGGGTGGTAAGGACCCAAGTATGATTTGCCTCCAAGGCAGCCAGCTCCAGAGACATAGCCTTCTCCCAATGCACTGAACCAGCTGCCTGCTGATATGATTGAGGCTCTTGCTGCATACTAAGATTAAGGACATATCGTTTGAATTGAGGAGTCAGCTGATCAAGGGAATGATAATGTTCAATAGGATAAGCAGGTGAGCTGATGTCTGAGGAAGATGTAATAGAAGAAGCATTAGCCTGGTTACAATAATAGTCACGCAAGTAAGACGGTTGTTTTCTGAGCCTTGGAGTACGATGTTCATTAACATGAGGAGACGGTAAAGGCACAGCAGGATCAGTGGAGGAAGAGGAATCAGGTGTTTGTGGCAAGTCTGCATTGCTGATGACTAAAGGAACATCAAGAGTAATAGGTGGAAAACGTTCTGGAATTGAATCTGATATTGGTGAAGTGGAAGAGGAAGAATCAGACGATTGGGATGGTGAAGAAGAAGGATTATGCAATGCAGGAGAACCAGACACATGAGGGAAAGAAATATTTATGGGTGGATTGTATTGTGGAGCAGGTGGAAATGTAGGTACACAATGACTTGGTGCAGGAGACCCAGGATAATCACAAGCATCAGAAAATGGAAAATGCGTTTCCAAGAACTTAACGTTTCTTGAAACAAGGATCTCTTTGGTGCTCAATTTCTGTAAAATATAGCCTTTGGTTGTAGATGAAATTCCCAAAAATACACATGGTATGCCTCGTGGAGTAAACTTATGCTTGTTTGTGGCAGTATTATATGCATAGGCCAAGCAACCAAAGACCTTGAGTTGCTGATAGGTAGGAACTTTGTGGAAAAGAATTTGATATGGGCTTTTCTGGGATAAAACTGGTGTGGGAATAAGATTTATCAGGTATACAGCATGCGCTACGGCAAAGCCCCAGTAAGAAGAAGGCAACTGGGCTTGAAATTTGAGGGATCTTGCTACAACCAAGATGTGTTGGTGTTTTCTCTCCACGATGCCATTCTGTTGGGGAGTATAGACACAACTCGTTTGATGCACAATGCCATGATGTTTATAGAAATCATGCATTTTAAACTCAGAGGCATTATCACTCCTTATGACTTTAATCTTTCTATCAAACTGAGTCTGCACATAGGCATGGAAATTTTGTAGAATCTGCCTAACTTCAGATTTAGATTTCATCAAATACAACCATGTAAATCTGCTACAATCATCTACAACAGTAAGAAAGTATCTTTGAGAGTACAAAGTAGGATGTCTGTTTGGCCCCCAGACATCAACATGAATCAAATCAAAAGGCTGAAAAGAAACAGAAGCAGAAACAGGAAACGGCAATTTCTTAAGCTTGGCCAAAGGGCAGATTGTGCAAGACTCATCATAGTGTCCAGTTGTGACTGAATCATCATACCTCTGGATCTCCTTTATTCTAGAAACTGAAGCATGCCCCAGTCTATAGTGCCACAGCACAGATGGTGAAGTAAGAGCAGTGTTTGAAAGGCAGACAGAATGTTGCTGATGTGGATCACTACTGAGGCAATAAAGACCATGTGACAACCTAGCTGAACCAATCATCCTCTTGGATAATTGATCCTGAATCAAACAATAATCACCAAATATTTGAATAAGTATATCAGGATTTGAGGCCAACTTGCTCACTGAGATTAAATTGTAAGCAAATGTAGGGACAAACAGAACTTCATGTAAGACAAGAGTTGAGCTAATATTCACAGAGCCAATATGTGTGGCAGAAACAGAGAGCTTGTTGGGCAGGTTTATAATGATGTTTGCAACTGGTTTCACAGAAGTAAAGAGTGCAAGGCTAGAGGAAATATGATCAGTGGCTCCAGAATCCAAAATCCATGTACTTAAAACATTAGTATGAGATTTACCTTTATCCTTACCAGTCTGGGCAGATAGCACAGTACCTTGAGTTACAGCTACATTCCCTTCCGGCTCACCTTCTTGTTTATTCAACCAGCTCAACAATTTCTGGTTCTGCTGGGGTGTAAGCACCAAGGACTGCACATTCCTGACAGCTTGCATCTCCTGTGACTCATCCAATTCAGGTTCCAGTGTCCTGCTCAAATTCACCTGACTTCTAGACTTAAAGCCCGGAGGAAAACCGTGTTTCCTGTAACACCTATCAACAGTATGCCCTTGCATTCCACAATGCGTACACACAAAACGTCTGGCATTCTCATTTCCAAACCTGCCACCTCCTCTTTTATAACCTTGGCCCCTTCCTGTATACGCCACAAATCCCTCAGTTGACTGACCTTCTACTGATAAGGCAGTAGGACTACTATCAAACGATCCAACACCATTGTCAGCTAGCACCTTTCTCTCATACTTCAAAGCCATAGAGAAAGTGGTATTTATATCAGGCAAGGGCGTAAGCACAAAAACTTGAGACTTAACCGGATCAAAGCTGTCACTCAAGCCTTTAACGAACTTAATCACATAATCAGTTTCAATGAACCTCCTCATTTTGATTGCCACATCACACACACATCCTCTACAAACGCACACGGGAACTGGCCTTACCGCCATCAATTCTTCCCAAACAATTTTGAGCTTAGTAAAGTATTCACTAACACTCAAGGTATCTTGCTTAATGCTGTAAAATGATTCAAGCAAATCTGATAACCTAAATGGATCAGTACTCCCATACCTTAGTCTGAGATCATTCCACGCATCATGTGCACTGTCACACCACATGATGCTTTGCGCGATGGAATGAGACACCGAATTCATCATCCAGGACTGCACCATCACATTGACCTGCCTCCAAAGCGAATACTGCGGATCTGTTGCAGGAGGCCTCTGAATCGTTCCATCTATGAAACCTACTTTGTTCTTAACTACCAATGCCATCTCAAACGTCCTGCTCCAGGTATTTGCGAATTCAAGGGAGGTTGTGCCAGTACTATAGCTGGACTGTCATTAGGGTGAAGGTAATACGGATTCTGCAACGAATTGTTTGGAGAAGCCTCAGGCATCTGGCTCTGATCTCTATTCCCCCTGGATCCAAACACCACATTCTGCACCGGACTATCATTCAGTGGTGTCTGACCAACTCTAGAACTTGCAGGATTGTTGTTTTGCGAAGTCATCTGAAGATCACCGGAAGATGTGTACGCAAATTATCAGACGAGTCACCAGAAAAACAATCAACACACAGCACCACAATCACTCAATTACCACAATGCTCTGATACCATGTCAAAGTTGAACAAATTCGGAACAATTGACGAACAGAAATCAAAAGGAAAAAATATATGCAGGGAATCGTAGCTGGAGCATTCAATAACCGCTCAATCAATTGAAGAATGAGTTACAAACCAAAAATACGGTTATATACAGCGGTTAAGAGAAGAAAAGAGGGAAAATACGCGAAATTACAGATTTGTCCTTCCAGCCATTACTACTCGCTTTATTTACTTAAGGGCAAAACGGTAATTCCCTAGTATTTAAAAGACTCCCGCCTTCTGCTCCGTCTTCTTCCCCTTGCCAACCAACTCCTTCTCCTTCCAGCTTGTTCTCCAACGAACTCAGCTCAAGACCAAGCCTTCAACTTTCAATCTCAACTGCAAGCCAATGAACTCAACCACTCCATCTTCTTCAGACTGAATTACATTTCTCCACACCGTTGTTCATCAGACTGTTGTTGCACTCCTCTGGCACCCACTATCACTTCACTGCCAACAACCGTATCCTTGACACCTTTGACAATGGTCTCTTCTCACATCCATTCAGCAGGGGTGATGAGAGGATTTGGAGGCTGATTTATGCATGCTTTTCATCTTTCTTCCTCTTATAAGCAAAGCGAGGAGATTCATAAATGCGTATATTTTGACCCTTAATAGATTTCCGTCCTTTTGATTAGGCAGCTGAATGATTATGCTGGCCTCATGATATCATATGAAAGAATGTATTTTATGCATATGATATAACCGTTAGGTGACCTAGTAGAATGGTTCTACATTGTAGAACCTAGGAACGGTCCTTCTTAGATGCATGGTTAAATTAATACATAAACAACAGCTTCAGCATACTCTTCAAATTGCCGGGGGTTTTTTTTTTTTGGGGTGGGGGGTGGGGGGGGGGCTTGATAGTTAAGTTTATACCTATCACTTAATATTTTAGGATTTCATCAGCCTACAATTTCAATGTGGTCAGTTCCAGTAAAGTGTAAAGTAGCCTGGTTTTTGGTTTCATAATCTCTCTGGTTTTTTCCGAGAAGGTATGATTTGCTTAAACTTATATTTATGTGAAAGTATTTTAGAAGTATTCTATTGTGTTCAGAAAGTATTTAGCAAAAGAACTTAAAAAATTGTGGTTTTTAGGATCATTTTAGGAGCCTTCTCTCAACTTCTTGATTTCAAAGAAGACACATCAACTACCATATTTTACTCATCCTTCTTCAAGCCTCTCAAATTTTGGAGCTTTATGATTCGATTCTAAGTTTCAGAGTTCGATTTTGGGGTTTTCAAGCCTCTTATCAAGTACCATATCTTTCTCATCTTTCTTCAAACCTATCAAACATCAAGTACCATATTGTCACATCAGCCATTATAATTCAATTCTAAGGTGATCATACACTGTCTGTTTTATCTAATCATTCTTCCAGTGGATCCAATTTAAATGGATTTCTACAAATAATCAAATTAACAAATATCTTATGCGATAATAGGAATTTGAACAAGATTTAGAGAAAGAAGCCTCAAAAAGAGAAGTCCATTGATTAATAATTGTTAGGACCCAAAATATGGCACTTTAAAGGGGTAAATAGACTGCCTCCAACTGTTTGACAATTTCTGTCCTTGAACTTACTAGAATTTGTCCTTAAAGTAAATTTGTAGCATAAGAAGAAATGAAGGAAGAGGGAGCAACGAAGACGAAAGGATGCGTAGTTATTTGTATCAACTAGATTTCATTTCCCTTATTTTGTTTCCAAAATAACGCAGTCTACCTAGGTTATTATTTATCTTAGTAATTATTCATCTTAGTAATTATTATTTATCTTAGTAATTATTTATCTTAGTAATTAGGTTATTTATTAGTTATGCGTAGTTATTATTTATCTTAGTAATTGGTTTCAGCTACAATGACTACGCAGTCTACCTAGGTTACCAGGATATTCTAGTTTAAAAACTTAAAGTATATACGCATCTCAATTTTTGTAAATTCTCGCTAGTTTTGTGTTACTTCAATCAATTATAGTTACCTTGTTATACAATACCAGTGGAAGAAGGAAAAAAAACAAGAATAAAATTCTGTTTGTTTTCCACAAAGACTTCAAAAAGGTTTTCACAAAGACTTCAATATAGTTTGGTTTTCACAAAGGCTTCAAAAAGATTTTGAAGTATCATGTCAAAACATGTCAAAACCATATCAAAAGTTCATCTTCAAGACCTTTTGATTCTTGTATTTATAGACTTCAGTTCACAAGAAATTTTGACACCTCTCTGCAGAATTTAACTTTTAAAGCTAGTTTATGACCGTTCAAGGTTAAAAGATAATGTCACAAGTTGCAAAACTTATATCATTTCATCAAAAGATAGCATAAAATTTTTGCTGTCTGCACTGACCGAATGTTGCATTAGAAATTTTTAATCATTGCAACTTAGAACTCATCACCGAACTCTGGATCAAACTTTCAGTAAACCCTTTACCAAACGTTTGGTGAAGTGTTCGGTGGGTAGATAGAAACTTCATAATCAGATTGAACTGAGATACCGTACTTTGAGCTCATCGCCAAATGTCTGGTCTCACTCAACTAACGTTTCGTCACCTCAGAATTCAGAAAATTCAAAGTATCCTCTCACCCATCCAATCTAAGTTTTTACTTCATCATCCGATCAATCTTCTTACATATTTTTAAATAAATTTGTAGCACCTTCTAAAATACTTTGATGTAATTTTTTTTCCAAGAAGGCTTAGCTTCAATTTATTTTTCCTCCAAAAGTACAAAAACATACACCCTTTCTTCAACTTCATGTGAAACACTTCAACATACGTGTAGCTTCTTGGCTTGGGACCCTTATACTTTGGCCTCGGAAAGGTGCACCCACCGTACTCTGCTACGAGAAGTACAAGGCATCGATACCATTTATATGCATGCCGCATAAAGCAGGGATCGATATAGCGGAAGCAACATAAAATAGATGAAGTACAATCAACATGCATACATAACATAACATCATAAATCTATACAATCATTATGTCGAGGTACCAAAATGTAATAAGTACACAGCCGACATAATCAAAGTACAAAAGATATCAACAGGGCCCACTATCATCCGCAAGGGTAGCCTACTCTCGGCTCATCCTCTATGAAGCCCAAGTCGCTCACGGTCCTCTGCATGATGGTAAAAATAAAGTATGAGTGATAATGAATCGTCCAGTAAGTAAATCTATCCGGGTTCGTCATATGGATCATACATGAGAGACGGGATGATAAAATAAATACATCCATAATTAAGGAACATAACACGTCTCTGTTCACAAATAAAGTAGCATGACATACATGTAATCGTAAACATAACACATTCATATAAAATGCGTAAAGTAAAGTCAACAACTTTCTTCTATCTAGATCCACATGAATCCAACCTTAAATTTATCCATTCTTGATACAAGCACGAGTAGGCGGATTATTGACGGATCTTCCCTTTAACTCTACCTTCTCCTCCAACATTGGTTTAGGCACAAAAGTGTCAAACACTCCCTTGCTTCCAATGATGATGGGGACGGTTTTGAGGCAGCCACACCAACGATGTCAGCATTTGTCACGCAAGCATTACACCCTCGTGGACGGTTCAATCTTTGGACGTATGCAATCACATTCAAGGTTGCTCAAGACTTGAAAGATCTAATCTAAGGTTTTTATGCAAAACCTAGAAAACAAAAGGAACACATTTTGTGCTCAAAAGAACAACTTGTTCTTGAATAGAATTCTTCAAAGTCTCATTTTTACAAAGGATGCAAAATGGCCTATAAATAGGAAAAGAATTGCAACTAAACATCTATCCTAGACAACAAGACAATGCAAGACATCATTCTTGGTCAAGAATCTTCATTATACACGTTTTGTATTCAGCTTAAAGGAGCCAAAAACGTTTGGTCTTCATTTGTTGAACAAAAGGCTAGATTTAAGGCAGCTTGTACTCCTTTTATTTGACCAAGTGAATCGTCCATCTAGAAGCCGAATCTGATGACGTATCCTTCTTGAGACTTCTAGTTCACAAGCTGAACTTGAAGTTTGGATTTTGAATGACTCAATTTAGAGCTTTTATGACCGAGATATGCCTTGACAAAGTTTATGCAATTTCCAGCAACACAAAGCGGGTCAAATGGTTGGATTTAAGGAAGAAATGACGCCTTCGGTTGGCTGGACTTTTTCTGTGGATACAAGGTGAATTTGAAGATGAGTCCTTCTTGAGAAATTTAGTTCACGTCCTAAAATTGACTTTTGCCTTTTGAATGACCCAATTTGGAGTTTGGATGAGTAAGTTACACGTCCACAAAGTTCAAGCAATTCTCAGCACTTTTCACCATTCTTGGTCTAACACTTCCAAACGAGTTTGACAACTCTAAGAGCCTCTATAAAGCAAGCAAAGACATAACAAGCATCAAAGAAGTAAAAGAAAGGATAATAAACAAAAATCAAGAAATTGAAACACACAAAATGAAATGCATGATGTACAATCTAACTAAGACACAGCTGTAACGTCTTGCACATATGTGTGCATCAATCCCTCCTTCCTAGAAAAGATTCGCCCTCGAATCTTGGCATGTATGTATTGAGGGGAAAAGAACCACAACAATCCAGCAACTATGCACGACACACCTAAACAATTTTAACACAACATTCATGGAAATTTTCATCCTAATATGTTTAGGGTGGATATACAACTCGAGAATGAAGCATGCACCCAACAACATATATAATAACATCTTAACAACAATACTTAACAACCAGCATCTTTTTCTAACGTGTCTTGGATGCATAAACAAGGACAGCTCAAATTCCTTATTCATGTAGCTAAGACTATCACAAGCATGCAATGTACTTATGCAACAACTTGGAACATGATTTTTATGTGTGCACAGCATACTTTCAACGCAAAATGTATTAGGTGCAAGAGTTAAAGTATGTAAAACATTAAGAACAAGCATCGTACCTTGCACATTCCTTAGTATTTCCAAATTAGATTCTTCGAAATTGATTTCAAACTCAGTTTCATGGGGTTTTGGTGAAATTTCATCATGTTTATCATAATCTTTAGGTAACTTAAGCTCAATAAGCTGATGGGTAATTTCAGCATCATGTTCATGAAGGAACAAAGGATTATCAAACACAACTTTATTTGAATGCAAGTTAGAACCTTCAATTAATGTAAGATCGCTTTCATGCATTTCAAGCAAAGGATTACTATAATCTTTCCATTCATGCTCTTTCAAGTTGTCGTGCTCAATTGTATCATCACTTTCACTAGATATATCACTTAAAACATAATGTAAATCATCATCTAAGTCATGCAAATCAGTAGCTAAATCATCTTTTAAAGCCAACAAGTCATCATGTTAATCCAGAATTTCATTATGCAATACATCTTCCTTAGATTCTTCATTGTTAACAACATCTAAATCATGTTCAACCAAAGGAATTTCAGCAACATTTCCATGCATATCATGCTCGACTTTACTATCGCGAATGCTAGCGCAAATGGCATCAAATTGATCCCATAAGTCGAGATTCGTTTCTATGCTTTTTGCACGATAATACATATATTTAAGAGTTTCAAATCTATCATGCACCATTTTATCATCAATGTTTTTATTCAATCCAGCAATAAACCTAATCATTCTCAATTCCTCACATTCTTTAGTGTTAGCATAATAATAATCATCAAACATGTAACTGTAGTATACTCGAACACTTTGTTTATCTTGAGGAAAAGTTTGATATAATGGTACCTCTTTGCGATAATTGCTTACCCAAATCTTATTTGCCTTACCAAAGTGATACATGCGCCATTCGACATCATTACAGTCATGTTCATGAAGCATGACCCCCCAAATGGTTTCAATCCTCATTGGAACCCTGAAAGAAGACATGAAACAAACAAACCTTTGCAAAGATAGTTAGAAAATCAGTTTACGCTTGTATGTATTTGTTGCCTCACTTGCTCTCTTTTCTTTTCTCTCAACAACACTTTGTTTCCTTGGCCAACCTAGGGTTAGAGCCAACAAGACGAGCAACCAATGAAGTGGCCTTAGTCCAATATGTCTTCAACCATGCTTCAAACTCCAAATCAGATGCGAATCAAAACAATCCAATAGAGCAAATGTATAAAGACAGCATTAAAAATTGGACAAAACACTAGGAATCAAAGAGTAAACGAGACCAAAAGTTATGTAAGAGGCCGAGCCAAAGAAGAACTAAGGGTTGCCTTGGGCAATCTTTAGTTAACCTTAGGCTTTATGCAATTTGAATCACAAGCATGTTTGATCAAATTGTAACCAATTGTGTTCAAGTGTGTTTTTTTTCTTGTTATATGTAGGTGTTGTATAAGGTTGAAATTTCAGTATTTTTATGGGGGTGATTCATGATAACGTGGAGGGAAACAATGGCCACTTTTTTGGAACAATTTGCACCTTAAACAACTTGCAACTTTCAAGCCCTTCTTCCCCTCCTTTTTTTTTGATCTTTTTAGCTCTTTTCTTTCTTTGTCTACCTTTTTTTAAAGGTATGTAGAATAATTTTTGTTTAAATGCAAGGGCAGTTCTGTAATTTCACATTTTAGGCACTTGGGCTCAACTTTTCAGCACAAAACTTTTATTTGTCTACTAGGAGTTTTTTTTTATGCCGTGGGGTCTAATATGTGGGGAAAGTAGGATTTGCTTCAAGGTGTACAGGCTGAATTTATGATAGTGGAAGTTATGGGTTTTCAGCAACCTTGAACACAGTGAATCATATCCCAAATCAATCCACAAATGCAATCCAAACACATAAGGATTCAAGTTAACTACTAGCTTCGTTAGCAACAAGAATTGTATGGAAGACTAGGTAGCTTTTTAGGTAAAAGTAGAAAAATTCTTTTTTTATGTGGCTGAATTACAATCTATAGCACAAAATGTATTGTCCAAGTTTATACAAAAGCAGTCCGTATAACACGCGTTTAGAAGCTAAGAAGACAACATTCTATTTTTTTTGAATTTATGGTGTTTAAGGTGGATGATGAAGGAAAATAGATGAGGGAATCAAGATGGGGCAAAAATGGAGATGAAAGAAAACAACAAAAATAAAAATGGATATGGGTTAAAGGGGGAACCTTAGCTCTGATACCAAATTGATACAAGCACGAGTAGGCGAATTATTGATGGATCTTCCCTTTAACTCTACCTTCTCCTCCAACATTGGTTTAGGCACAAAAGTGTCAAACACTCCCTTGCTTCCAACGATGACGGGGACGGTTTTGAGGCAGCCACACCAACGATGTAAGCGTTTGTCACGCAATCATTACACCCTCGTGGATGGTTCAATCTTTGGACGTAGGCAATCACCTTCAAGGTTGCTCAAGCCTTGAAAGATCTGATCTAAGGTTTTTATGCAAGACCTAGAAAACAAAAGGAACATATTTTGTGCTCAAAAGAACAACTTGTTCTTGAATAGAATTCTTCAAAGTCTCATTTTTACAAAGGATGCAAAATGGCCTATAAATAGGAAAAGAATTGCAACTAAACATATATCCTAGACAACAAGACAATGCAAGACATCATTCTTGGTCAAGAATCTTCATTACACATGTTTTGTATTCAGCTTAAAGGAGACAAAAACGTTTGTTCTTCATTTGTTGAACAAAAGGCTAGATTTAAGGCAGCTTGTCCTCCTTTTGTTTGACCAAGTGAATCGTCCATCTAGAAGCCGAATCTGATGTTGTATCCTTCTTGAGACTTCTAGTTCACAAGCTGAACATGAAGTTTGGATTTTGAATGACTCAATTCAGAGCTTTTATGACTGAGATATGCCTTGACAAAATTTATGCAATTTCCAGTAACACAAAGCGGGTCAAATGGCTGGATTTAAGGAAGAAATGACGCCTTCGGTTGACTGGACTTTTTCCGTGGATAAGGCGATTTTGAAGATGAGTACTTCTTGAGAAATTTAGTTCACGTCCTAAAATTGACTTTTGGCTTTTGAATGACCCAATTTGGAGTTTGCATGAGTGAGTTACACGTCCACAAAGTTCAAGCAATTCTCAGCACTTTTCACCATTCTTGGTCTAACACTTCCAAACGGGTTTGACCACTCCAAGAGCCCCTATAAAGCAAGCAAAGACATAACAAGCATCAAAGAAGTAAAAGAAAGGATAATAAACAAAAATCAAGAATTTGAAACACACAAAATGAAATGCATAATGTATAATCTAACTAAGACACGGCTGTAACGACTTGCACATATGTGTGCATCAATTCTTACTTTCTAATCTATACCTAATGCTAAAGCACAAATTCTTAGTGTCCATATTAAGTGTAATTCCATGCATAAATTTCTCTTTGATCAATTTAATCATACCTAAGGCTCATAGGTGTGTCATAATTATAGCTTGTGGGTTTATGTCATATGGCCTTAAAAAATACATCACGTGGTTTTTATTTCATAAAACATTACAAAACATGACATTTTCATAACGTTCATAACATGGCAAATCTATGACATTTTCATAACTTTCATAAGATGGCATTTTCATATGATGGCTACAGCACTTTTCCTGACATAAAAACGATAACACACGACATATGGAATGATTTTCCATACAATAACATGTATAAATATGAATCACAGTGTTCCAAACACGGTGTTACATTATATGTACATGGATCTAACAGTGACGCGTTATGGCATATATCTCGCATCCCGGACAAGATGTTACACCGGCAATAATGATAACATATCACCTACCACTCCAGTTCCGATGTCAGGACAACGCACCAATAACATAACATATCATTATATAACGTAACATAACATAAGCCGATGGAATCAATCGTGTCGTGGTACTGTTTCAAACTATTGAAATACATATATTGAGGATATTCGAATTAAATTTTCAGACCATTTGGAGCCACCAATTAATTGGAATAAAATTTTCAAATCGGAGTACTGTTTCTGGCAGATTTGCGCAATCTGACCAAAAACATATTTTCAAAGGGTTAGGAGTTGAATTTTATTTGAAATTTTTATGAGATACTTAGAACATCTGAGAGTAGAATTCCAAAAAATTTCATAATTTTTGGAGGTCTGTAACTAGGTCTTTAAATTGTTTCAAATCAGAATCGGAAAACAGAAACTGTTTTCAGAAGTGAGGTTTTTGGTTCAAAAGTTTTTTTAAAAACCAAATTTTCCGCACACATTATTGAACCCCCTCCCTCTTCTAAGGGTGCTATACAGGTCCAACACATACATCATACTTATGAATTATGCATCCTCAACCATATGCATGCTAGTTTCTATCATAGATATGATTTCAAGAGTCATGATCATGATGATGTTCATGATGAAAATTACATGCAAACATAAAGGATAATAGAAACCATGAAAACATATTTTCTTGAACAATGATCATCAAGATTAAACTTCATTATGAAGATGTATAATCAAGGTCAAGAGGGTGGCTAAAAACAGCCCCCAACCGAATTTATGTAGGCTCATTTTGGGCATGATGATCATCAAGGAACAAACTTTTGCGGTCAAGCATTATAGACATTGATATGAAGCTCATAAACATGCTAAATCAAGACCGTCAATATGCATAAAATCTAAAAATCATCAAGAAACACATAAGTGATGGTCATCATGAAAATACATAAAACATGACTCAACGAAAGATTCTAAGCACACTTTTCATGAGATGACACATGCATCCATATTCTTCCTACTACATGATACATGCAACAACATATGAGACTATCACTCATCTTCATATTCATAAGCAAGACTCTTTTTCATTTCATCTTGGCCATATACATACACATATTCATGATTCACATAAAAATCACACATCTTGCATGCAAACACACTTTTTGCATATTAATGCTAGAAAAGTCTCTAAACATAATTCATGAAAGATCCAGTTTTATATATGCACATAGATACTTGAATTTTCAACGTACATGAAGAAACTAGGTGTAATACTTGCCTTTTCTTTGGGTTTAAATCGTAAAATATAAAAGATTTCTTCTTCCACTTTCTTAGATGTACACAGCCTAAAGGGTAAAAAAGGAGATGATTTAAACATCTTGAAACAAGAATATTTAGAAGTCTCTAACATCAATTCATAAGGAAGATCTTACCTTTGAAGATTCTGAAGATTATCCCCTCTTCTTCAACTTAGAAAGTTTCCTCCTTCCTCTTGGTGAAACTTTCATCCTAGGCGCCCAAAATGGGGAATAAGTCGGGCAATTTGGAAGGATAGAGGAAGAAGAAATTACTAGAATGGAAGGTTGTATAATTCTACCTTAGATGTTGGTTCAAGATTTCCTACACTTGAATGTCTCCTCTTTCTACTTAACTTGGAGAATTTTCCTTCCTTTTTCTCCTTAGGACTCACGATTGAAGGGGTCTTAGAAACCTTTAAGGACTTTGATTTTCTTGGTGAGGGGAGAGAAAAATGTATTTGGTTGGAATGAATGAAATGAAGGGGAATGGAGTGAAAATGAAGTCTCCTCCTCTTACCCCTTGCTTGGACGAAATTTAAGAGAGAATAGGTGGGAATCTTCATCATGAAATTTCATGGAAAGGAGGAGAGTGGATTGTTGGGATATGAAATGTTTTAATGATGTAAAAAGATGTTTTGAATAAGTTAAAAAGAAAATTCACACTTGGAATTTGAAACAAAATAAGAAAAACACATTATGAGACATAGATCGATCTATGTATACATCAGTCTCTCGGAGGGAGACATCGATCGATCTATGTTGGAGAGGTCCAAGGTTGGAACTATTCTGTCCAACATCGATCTCTCAAAACTGGAAACATCGATCAATCGATGTGTGGAGGTTCAAAACTGGAACCTCTCTGGAAAACATCGATCTCCCAGGCTTAGGGACATCGATCGATCTCCCAGGCTTAGGGACATCGATCGATCGATCTCACATCAGTCTCTGAAAGAGAGACTTCGATCGATCGATGTATGGCAAGTTCAAAACTTGAACCTCTCTAGAGGACATCGATCTCTCAATCCAGACATATCGATCGATCGATGTCATCCAGAATTCAAATTTGTATGATCGTTAGAACAAAATCCAAGGGAGATTCATGGTGTTTCCTCTTTTGAATCTTACTCAAATTTCTTGTGCACTTTTCTCTAGCATTGTACATGCTTCCTTGACTATTGTATCCATGTCTAATATTCTCTCGCATGGCTTTGGAGGATCAAATCAATCCATAGAGTGGCTAAAGACTATTTTCAAATTGTCAAGACATGAGATTGACTTGAAAACATGGGGAAGGCTCCAAAAACATGGATAACACGTCCTATAAATAGAAGAAGCTCAGATGAGGCATTTATGTACTTTTATTATCATCAAGCTTCATTCTTCATTGTTGTAAATTTCTCTCATTTATGTAAAAATTCTTAAAGCTTGTTAAGCCCTTATTTGTTCTTCATTGTTGTATATTGAGAGATTGTAAATCTAACACAAGATGAACCATAAATATTTGATCTCTTGCTTATGTTTAGACTAGTGATAAAATGTAAACCCTACTACTTCCTTAAACCAACTGTGAGAAAGTTCTTTGAGAGAACCTTGTTTAAGTTGTGAGGTAGCAAGAAGTTGTTCTTGCTTAGAGCTGAAGTTGTTGTATTTGCACAAAGTTATTTTGTGCAAGAAGTTGCTATTGTGGTTGCTTATACTAAGTTTATAGTGTAAGTATTTCTGTGGTTTTTCTTATTAAGTATAATAAGAAGAGTAGTTGTTGAAAATCCACTTTGGAGACAAAGTGATAGTGGAGCAGAATCATTTACCATTCAAACCACTCTATATCCGGTGTGCTAATTTATTGTCTCTCACCTCCTATTCTTGATTTGATGTTGAATTCCATTTGAGTTTGAGAAAGGCAAAAATAAAAAAATTCTACAAAATTGCCCAACACTCTGTTCACCCCCTCTAGAGTGTTTGTTACACACCTAACAAATTGTATCAGAGCCTAACCTTGATTAGTTGGCAAATCTTTGCAAGTAGAAAGGTTAAAGATCATGGCAATGACAACTTTTTCATCCCATAGCTCAACTTCCAAGCCAACTGCACTATTCTCAGGATCAAACACTAAAGCACATATGTTTGATGCCCAAAATTATTGTTTGTGGAAGTTTTGAATGATAAATCATTTGAAATGTTGCGGATTTGATATATGGAGAGGTGTTATCAAAAGGAATTGAAGTTTCTATGATCACCAACTCAAAAAGAGAGTCAATGTTCAAAGACGAGGATGACTACATCGACGAAGAAAAGATAAACTTCACCATAAATGGAAAAGCATTTGATATTCTTTCAAGTGCTCTAACCACCACTGAGCTTATAAGACTTCAAGGTCTTGAAACATCCCATGAAGCATGAAAAAGGCTAGAAATGATACTTGAAGGGACTGAAGAAGTAAGAATTGCCAAAAGACTTATGCTCATGAAGGAGTATAAATTGTTCGGGATGAAGAGTGGTGAAAAGATTGAAGAGACAATCAATCGATTCACTCGAATAGTGAATCAACTCTCTATGGTTGACAAGAAAATCTCAAATGAAGATCTTGTCTCAAAGTTCCTCAACTCTTTGCCAAGAGAATGGACACCCAAAGTCATCACTATCACCGAATCTAAGAATCCCAAGACTCTTAACCTTGATGAGCTATCTGGTAATCTTCTTACTCATGAAATTCTTATTGACGAGCAAACTAGAATGAACCCTATCAAGTCCACACAAGCATCACACAAAGGATTGATGGCTCAAGCAAGGAATTTTTTCAATAGACCACCCAAGGATAACGAAGCAAGTGAAAATTGATGTAGGTGTGGTCGACCCGGTCACTTCATCTCCAACTGCCATGTCAATGAGCCGCAAAAACAAGAAAAGAAGGTTTTTCCTCAAAAGAAGAAAGCCTTAAATGCGTAGGTAACTACGTGGGATGATCTTCTTTCTGAATCGAAAGGAGAAGGAAGTGAAGACAAGGATGTTGGACTTGTTTCAATAGTTGAGAATCCAAAAGCACAACATACTTGTCTCATGGCAATTGAGAATGACCTTGAGGTAAATCCCAATACTTCTAATTTACAAGAGGAAATAGAAAATTTGCAAGATGACTTTGAAAAATTGAATTTAAAATATAAACACTTAAAGAAAGTATTTAAAAAGTGTATATAGAGAATAAGAGCTTGCATGATAAGAACATTTTGATCTACCAAGAGCATGATTTCATACTTACTATGCACAAAACCGTAGCGCTAGAAAATATGGAGATTAGGAAGGAATGGGTAAAATTAAGAATAGACTTACAAAAACTAACCGATGGTAAAAGTAATTTAGACAACTTGCTTGGAAACCAAAATATAAGAAATGATAAATCTGGCTTAGGATTTAATTCATCATATTCTTGTATTAAGCCCAAGTTATTAAAGAAAAAGCCAAATAAGAGAAAAACTCAACATGGATCATCATCTTATAAACCAAGGCATGTATTCACTTGTTTTCTTTGTAACAAAATAAGACATGTAAAAAGTGTTGTAGAGCTAGATTTAGCAACATGTATGTTTGGAAGCCTAAAGGTCGACAAGCTCACCCGAAAGGACCCAACCATCAAAGGATACCAATGTATAAATCTTTTGGTTTTGCAGGCTCTCAAGATAAATGGAGTAGCCAAAGAAGAAGGAATCAAATGGCTTAGGGACAACAGATGTTTGACGCACATGACTGGAGAAAAGACTTTGTTCACCAAACTCAAGCTCTAAGATGGTGGAACGATGCATTTTGGCAATGGGAGTGCCAAAATCTTTGGACATGGAGAAATTGGTAACTTTTCTTTCATTATTAATATTGTATTATATGTCGAAGGGCTTAAGTATAACTTGATGAGTGTCAGTCAAGTATGTGATGCTAATTTTCAAGTTGAATTTGTGAAAAGAAAATGCATTGTGAAAAAGAATGATCAAATCGCATTTTAGGCTATAGGAAAAAATGATGTTTATAAATTTAGCCCACATGATTTCATATCATAAAAAGTTTCATGTTTAGTATCCAAAAATGATTTGACACAAGTATGACATATATGGCTTAGACATATTAATTTCAAGAATTTCAAAGAGATTTGCAAAAATGAAAAGGTCCAAGGTCTTCGAAAATTGAATTTTGAAAACCATGGTTTATGTGACACTTGTCAAAAGACAAAGCTTGTTAAAGCAAGCTTCAAGCCCATAAATGAAATATCCACCACCAAGCTCTATAGTTGCTTCATATGGATTTGTATGGAGATATTGATACCGCAAGCTTAATGGAAAACATTTCACTTTTGTAGTGGTAGATGATTTCTCTAGGTACACTTGGGTCATATTCTTAGCTAAAAAGAATGATGCATGCCAATAGTTTATAAAACTTTGTAGGGGATTAGAAAACCAAAAAGAAGACATTATTAAGGAAATTAGAAGTGATAGAGATGGTGAGCTTGATGGCAAGTTTCAAGAATTTTGTGTATCCAAGGGGTATAGACACAATTCCTCGGTTCCTATAACTCCTCAACAGAACGGTATTGCAGAAAAGAAGAATAGAACACTTCAAGAAATTAGTAGAGGCATGCTAAATGAATTTGAGCTACCTAAATATTCTTGGGCTGAGGCGGTAAATAACTCATGTCATGTAATAAATAGAGTTTTTTTGAAACCATCTCTCAAAAAAAATACTTATAAGCTTTGGAAAGGAAGAGCACCTAATATTAGTTATTTCAAAGTATTTGTTGTAAGTGTTTTATACTTAACACCAAAGGTAACTTACATAAACTCTATTTCAAAGCGGATGAAGGAATCTTTGTGGGTTATGCTCAAATAGCAAGGCTTTTAGGGTATATAATAAAAGGAGTATGAAAGTTGAAGAATCAATTCATGTTAAGTTTAGTGAACTCCTTGATGATGAACCATGCATAAATGATGATGATGAAGAAGAAAGAATTGAAGTAAGTCATAAAGAAAAATCTGAGAATCCAAAAGGAAATATTGTTATTGATATTAGGATTGACCCACTTGAAAATGGATCTAAGGAAGAAGAAGAA
The DNA here is from genome assembly GCA_036186865.1 of Eustoma russellianum. Taxonomy (NCBI): domain Eukaryota; kingdom Viridiplantae; phylum Streptophyta; class Magnoliopsida; order Gentianales; family Gentianaceae; genus Eustoma; species Eustoma russellianum. Next base: position 27,305,818 of record AP025055.1, read on the forward strand.
GAAGAACAAGAAGAAGAAGAAGAAGAAGAAGAAGAAGAAGAAGAAGAAGAAGAAGAAGAAGAAGTAAGAGGAGACACCTCAAATTTATCGGATTTATATAAATATAAGAAAGATCACCCAAAAGAGTCAATATTAGGAGAAACAAGTCAAGGAATACTAACTAGGAGACAATTTAATGAAAATACCTTTATTTCACAAGTTAAGCCTAAGAATATTAAAGAAGCTATAAATGATGAGGATTGGGTGTTAGCTATGCAAGAAGAGCTAAATCAATTTGAAATAAGTGATGTTTGGTAATTAGTGGCTAAACCTAGTGATTGTCCTATAATTGGCACTAAATAGGTATTTAGAAATAAAATGGATGATAAGGGAAATATAACTAGAAACAAAGCTAGGTTAGTAGCTCAAAGATATAGACAAGAAGAAGAAGGTATAGACTATGATGAGACTTTTGCTCCCTTAGCAACGGTGAGATGTACATTTTAAGGGTGGAACATTAGCAGCGATAAAATATGTCATCAAAATTAAATCATACCTAAGTTGCCTATGCCATAGAAAGACATAGGCAACAAAATTCATAGCACGCCAACCCATTGGGAGACATAATGATCAAAATCTAAAAGTGGGCACCGAAATGTCAAACTTGATAGCATCTCTGACCTCACATGGCAAAGATGCCATAGAGGAGTATAATGTCAACCCTTGAGATCGAAACCCATGTGTAGCTAAAGTATGAGCTGCATTATTCGCTTCACGAAAGCAATGTTGAACCGTAGCCTCATTTAATGTCAGGAATTTAATTGTGCGATTTAAGTCAATAGCGTATGTTCCTATATATCTTGCCGGAGGAGAGAGATGCTGAATAATCATTTTACAATCCATTTCTACCACCAATCGATCATAAGCTGTCGCATAATATATGATGGCAAATCGTAATGCCATGAGTTCTGCATGTAATGGTGATACTGCAGGCAAGCAAAAGCAGATTGCCGAAACTACATTGCCTTGATGATCATGCAATATCGCCCCTCCTGCTGCCGCAATATTGGATACTGCGGCATCTACATTTAGCGTTAATTTTCCTGTAGGTGGATTCTCCCAACGGATCAGTCTAGGCACGCGCCTTGGTATTTTTGGTGAAAAATGTCTCAATACTAGATGAGGAATGTGCATGGAGAATTTTCGATTTTTAGTTGCATTACACCACGTGTAAATATGGTCGCGAACTCTTTCAAACAGACGGTGGTAGGAAAATGTGTCATCACCAAACTTAATTTGCGCATATTCCTTCCAAATCACCTAAACCACAAAAGATGGCACAACAACTCTCAACTGTCCTAACATAGTATGTGTAGAAGACGCTCGCCACATCGCATCAAGTACATCCTTAGCGTATTCGAAGATGGCATAGGTCCAGAAAATATAATTGAGATTTCCTGCCACAATGGAACAACAACTCGACAGTGTAAAAATATATGATGTATCTCTTCAGAATCTTGCCTGCAAAATACACATTGAGAAGGAAAGATGGTCTGCCAACTTCGCATATTATACGCAAGTGGTAAGGATCTTCTCCACAATCTCCATAAAAATAAATGTCCCCCAAGTGGCATCGTTTTCCACCAGATTTGTTTGGGACAAGTTATTGTATTATAATGCATAGCCGATAACACCCGATAGGCTGATTTTATGGAAAATTGTCTTGTATTGTCTGCAGTCCATAAGTATCCAGCTTGAGAAAGTTGTATGTGCTGCGTCATTAATGAATCAATTCTGCATATGCGTTTCCAAGTAGGGGAGTCATAAATATGAGCATATAATGATAATCGGCGACTATATTTTGCGCGGCTAAATTCCGCCCATAAGGTTGAGGAGTGATGATAATTTCACCATAATCGACAGTCATACGCTTGCTGCATGATATACAAATTTCTGATGTCAAGCCCTCCATATTCTTTTGGCCGGCATAGATCCCATGATTGCCAATGATGGCCACCATGCCATAAGAAATTGGCCATTTTTCTGGAAAGAGAATTGAGCACACTCTTTGGGAGGTTAGAACTTGCCATAATATGCAAAGGCATAGAACATACGACATGTTTCACCAATATCAGTCGTCCTGCCATGGATAGAAGTTTCGATGACCATGAATTAAGGATAACATCAAAGTGTCTAATAAAATTTTTACAATAGGCCGTGTGATTTATCCCTTTATATAAGTATCATCCCAAATATTTTATTGGGAATGTTGCAAGCCGCATGCCTAAAGCTTGTGATACTCTAGCACCCGAAAATCCATTACCCACCACCACTTGTCTCTTATGCAATTTAACTAGTTGTCCATACGCATCTTTATAAGATTCCAAGAAGCGTCGAAAATGCTGTAGATTTCGAATGGTCCCATTCAAGAAAATCACCAAATCATCTGCAAAACCCAAATGAGACACTCTTGGTACTCGTCCTGCTTGGAAACCCCGTATTGAGCCATTGCTCATTAGCGCATTTAGCCCTCGTGAGAAGCCTTCTGAGGCTAAGACGAATAAAAGAGGAGAAAGTGGGTCTCCCTGCTTTACGCCTCGTGTGATTGGAAAAAATCCAGCTGGTTTTCCATTGATTAAGATTGAACATCATGTGGCGGATAGATTGTTGATGATTATTCGAATCAGCCGAGGATGTAATCCCATTCGCTCCAAAACAGATGCAAATATGGCCAACTAACTCGGTCAAATGCTTTTGCCATATCTAACTTAATCAGTATATGTCTTCCTTGAGATGGCCTATCCATAACATGTACCATTCTTGCGTCAAGAGAATTTGGTCTGTAATATCCCGCCCTTTCATGAATCCTGCTTGCTCGGGTGATATCAATTTAGGTAACAGAGTTGATAAGCGTGTGGCCAATAAGCGAGTGATAAACTTAGCCATAAAATTTGTCAAACATATGGGTCGATAGTCAGAAAAAGAATTAGGATTGACAACCTTTGGTATCAAAGTAATAAGTGCTGCAGCCAATTTAGAAGGTGGACGAACCCCAAGGAATAATTCTTGCACCGCTTTATGCACATCAAGAGAAATTAATTTCCAAAAATTTCTGTAGAATGAGCCAGGAAAACTATCTGGTCAGCAGCACTAGTAGGACTCAAATCCCACACTGCTTGTTTAACCTCCTCCAATGATGGCATACGTAGAAGATCCGTGTTTTCTTCATGCGAGACCAGGTGCGGGACATACTGTAATATATCTTCATAATTATGTGTTGGCTCTTCACTGAATAGGCGCTGAAAGTACCTTACTGCTTCGGTCTCAATATCCTACTGGGTTCCAACTCCACTCCATCATCTCTTTTAATACTTCGGTTGCATTGTCATCTTCGTCGTTCCTTGACCTATTGGTGAACAAATCTCATGTTTGCATCCCCTTCATTCATCCATTTTACATTGGCTTTTTTCTTCCAATATAATAAAGCTCTCTGCTGTGCTTACCGTAACCTTGCCAAAGATAAATGATATGCCGTTCTCGTATTGTCCGAAGGTGACGTATCATATAATCTTTCACAATGCGTAACATCCTCCTCTACTGAACAACTGCATCAAATATATTGCCGAATATATCTTTGTTCCATCGTGCAAGACATCGCTTTAGTTGTTGAAGCTTAGAATAAAAGGCCCACATACCTCCAACTGTGGTAAACGATTGCCAATGGTGGATAACATAATTATCAAAATCTGGATGCGTAACCCAGGCATCCAAGTAACGGAATGCGGCTGCTGAACATTGTGAATCAGATGAGCATTGTAAAAATATAGGAGCATGATCCGATGACGCGCGATTAAGATGCTGATATTGAACTGTGTCAAATAAATCCAAAAAGCTTGCTGAACATAAGTAGCAGTCCAGTCTTCGACTAACTCTGCCCAGGCCCCTACCGTCACTCCAAGTAAATGGAGAGCCACGAAAAGGTATAGATTGTAACGCACTTGTAGCCACAAAGTCATTGAAATCCTTTAACGTACGTAACGCAGGAATAGATCGACCTCGATGCTCATCTAACGACAAATACGTGTTAAAGTCCCCGCCTATAATCCATGGTTTGTCAATCATAGTATTGAAAGAAATAAGATCAGTCCATAGAGGACGGCGAGCTGCAATAGAATGCAATGCATAAACAAATGTGCACCAAAATGATTCTCCTGTAGGTAACCATTGAAATCCCATAGAATGATTTTGTATTCCAACACATTGATCTTCTAACTGAACAATAGACTGCCTCCAAAAAATCCAAATAGTATCACCATTAACAGACAGAGAGTTAGACAAACCCAGTTGAAGGCGGTAGGACGTTAATTCCGTTGGCCTGAGCTTGGGTTCAATGACGACTAGTATATGAAAACGATAACAATGATTCATAGAAATTAATCTTGGCAATGAAGTATGAATACCTCGAACATTCCAAATTAAAAGATTTATTGAGTAGACTATATATCTAAAGAGTTTGAGAGCGCCGTACGAGATCTTGTAACATGCGGCGACAATGAATTTACAGCACGAGGATGACGACGAAGAAGGCGGGGTGGTACTTGGAATTGACCTTCTTGAACAGGTAATGTCGGGGATGATTGGTAGGAGATAGACGGTTCATGCAGTTCTTTGTGCTTCTCATCAACAACCACAGAGTCAACCATGTTTGTGACATAGGTGATAAAACCTTCATCTGTTGAAACATCCTGGAATGAAGACTGGTCAAGGTTATGATCATCCACTGAGGATGTCAAATATTGATGCTTAGAAGGCAAGTCACCCAAGATGATATCATCAATGCTTTTTAAACGTGAAAGATCCTGTGTCGCAGTAGTCGTGTCATGTGCCATTAGCTCAGGGGATATGATATTAATATATGTTGTTGATGGAGTGACGAAAGCATACTCTCCAGTAGATGGATGCGCATGATTTGCTGCTGTTGGAGAAAGGTGGATGTTATCTTCCACAAATTTTTTTGGTGTCCACCTAGTGCTTTTTCACTTCTGTTGGATGGGAGCCTTTGGTAGTCGAATTTCTGTGCTATCCTCATGCTTTCCCTCCTGACCACATTCTTCTGTTTTGTGCGTAAACGCATGCAAGCAGCATAGTATTGAGGTAGGTCCTCATATGTGATAGTTTGTGCAATACAGCGATTCGAGAGTTGAATATATACACGTGAAGGGAACTCCTTTGAAATATCAAGTTCAACACATAGCCTTGCCACGGATGGACGCAGATGCTCAATGGTGGCATTATCTAATTTCCTCGGTGTCCCAATCATCATACCGATCTGAAATAACGCATCCTGACGATGAAAGTGGACGGGAAGTCCAGGAAGAGAAATCCATACTGGGACAATCGAAACATCAATCTTGGGATCATAGTCTGGAGTCCATTTAGTGACTCTCATATATTTTCCTACGATCATCCAACTTTGTCGAGTAAAGCACCGCAGATAATCCTGTTCCTGCGTAAAATGCATCAAAATATGATTTGAATCCAATAAACTGATACGTATCGTGCCGCTGAATCCAATGCGATCGATAGTGGCTCGAATTGTAGCCAATGGAGGTCGGCCATACAAAAATGATCCAACCAAAGCAAATCTATATGGCTCAGCTAATGCCGCTACTTCATAATCCAAGAAAGAAATCATTGGACTTCCCTTATATTGTTGAACTGTTTTATTTTCAATTGCAGAATTGGATGATGGTTTGAAAAGGGACGCAAAAGTTGTTGGCTTTACAGCCATTGACGATGGCGACTCCGTCATTTAAGCGCGCGGCCAGAATAACCCAAAAGGAGAAGTGTGTAATATATCGAAAAGGAGGTTGTGATGGAGAAGAATGGTAGAAAGAAGATTGTCATAAGCAATCGGAGAAGACGATCGGCGACGGCTAAAAGCCGCCGCCTTTTGTCGTCAGAGCAGCACGATGCATTCGTCTAGATACAACAGTTTATTTTGAATATATATATATACATATATATATATATATCCCATATAAGCAAAAAATAGAGGTCAAATCATGATAACAGATGAGGAACTTTCAGCATATATACATACATATATATATATATATATATATATATATATATATATATATATATATATATATATATATATATTAATGCTAATATATTAACCAGAGAAATCAAAGTATCAAAGAGATGCTAGAAAAGCTTTACTTGTAGGTCAACATGCTGACCTGCATATATTGTTCAATAATGTAAATCAATTTTAAACAATAGAAGCAGTGTCTATACATAAAATGTGTGAGTAAAGCTTATATATCACTCTATGCACGTGAGTGCAAATTCTATGTGTTACATCCCTAGATACAAATGATTCTCGTTCAAAAATACATTTGTTCTGAGCTTGCCAGATATGATACACTTTGGGAGCCAGGGCAATTTTTTCCGTCTTGGCTCTCAGAGCTTTCCCTTTGAGTCTGCACGAACTCCAGGTCAGAAGCCTGCTGATGGAGCTAATTCCTCTTGGTAGAGCTAGCCATGCCGAGATGGTTAGCCAAACCTGTCTGGTAGCCGAACAGGAAAAGAGTAGGTGATGCAGCATCTCTTGATCTTCCGAGCAGTGGCGGCATGCTCCTCTAAGTAAACCAGCTTTTCCTTGGTGGGATCATGAAAGAATGTTTGGGAGTCACTGTCGAGTCCTAAATAATCTTGGTCCAATTGACTTTTCTGCATCTTTTCCTGAAATATTCATATACCAGCAGAGGTTTAAGAACGTCATCCACTATCCATGAGGTGAGTACTTTTACGACTGAGTTATAGGAGCCTACGCAGACCAGCAACTTGTCTCTGATCTCCATAAGCTTTTTCAGGAAGGGAGTCTGAACTGCATCCCATCCTAGTCCACAGGGTAGTGTATAATTTATATTTATGAATTATCCACTGTAACTATAATGTGTTCTTTTTATGGTGCAGACCCCATAAGTACTTGGTTAACAATGCCAAATTCCATATATTTAGCTAAAGAACACCCTGACCACCCTCCTCTTTAGGCATGCTGACCTCATATCAAGAGACCCAAGTTTTTTAGACCCAAGTGAAGAATTCCCTCATGAGAAATGTAGACAAAATCTGTTCACCAAAGTCATAATTGTTGCAGGCAAGGGTAAAGCACTCAACCAAAAATAGTTCACTCCCTGTGCACCGATTTGATCAGTTGCAATCTGCCAGCATATGAAAGGCTAGATGCATTCCATAATCCCACCTTATCCATCGGCTTCTTGATGAAAGAGGCATAGTGTGAGCTCTGTAGTTTGTGCCCTGTGATGGGAATGCCCAGATATCTGAAGGGCATTGTGCCCATTGAGAAACATGTTCTGACATGCAGCCAATTAGTTGCCTCTCTAATGCTTGCATGAAAGAATTAGGATTTGGCCAGATTGGCCATGAGCTCTGAACAATCACCAAATACAGCTAGCGCACCCATTATTGTTTTGTACTGAGCAGGCGTCACCTCTAGAAAAAAGGATGAGGTCATCTACAAAGTAGAGGTGGGTGATATACTGCTTAGCACAACCAGCATGGAAATGAAACCCTTTGTCATGGTACAATCGTCTGAGGAGCCATGAGGTATTCCATGCCAATGACAAATAGGAAGGGGGAAATAGGGTCTCCCTACCTCAGCCCACGTTTTCCCTAAAAGAATCCATAAGGAATGCCATTAAGAGAAACAGAGTATGAGGTGGAGCTCACACACTCCATAATCCAGTAGTGAGGACAGCAGGAAATCTAAGTCCAAGAAGCATGTCCTTGAGGAAAGACTAACTGATGGGATCAAAAGCTTTCCTGATGTCAACTTTAAATATGCATTTAGGAGCAGTTAGTTTTTTTCTATATTCCCTGATCAGCTTCTGCACCAGAAAGATGTTTTTCATCATAGATCTACCTTTTAGAAAACCAACCTAGGCAGGAACCATTAGGGAGATAATGATTGACGTCATTCTCATTGTAATGATCTTAAATAGATCTTATAGATAACATTGCAGCATGAGATGGGTTGGTAGTCCTCAACTCTGTTGACATGTGCAGCCTTGGGGACCAGAACAATAGTAGCATGATTGAGATGTTTAAGCAGCATGCCATTCATGAAGAATTCATGTACCGCAGCAATAAGGTCTGACCCAACTATCTCCCAGGCTTTAATGAAGCACTAAGAAGAATAGCCATCAGGACCAGGCACTTTGTCTTTCCTAATAGAGTGCACTGTTTTGATCTCAGCTTCCAAGACTGGGGCAATGAGTGACTCAGCATGACGCACAGATAGCATAGGACCTCCATTCAGCACTTATGCCCTGATGGGCTGGATTGGCTAAGTTGAGGCGAGAAGGTCAAAGAAGAACTATACAAATTGCTGAGTTGCTTACTCGATAGAGGTGGGCATATTGTCATCAGCTAGCTGAACTCCAGCAATACTACTCCTTGTCGAGTGGAAGAATTTTGTGTTCCTGTCACTTGAAATTGAAAAGTTACCTTTGGCTAACTGAGCAAAACATTTCCTTTCAGCCTCTAAAATGTTGAATGCCAAGTGTCTTTGCCTCTGTAGCTTGTCCTTCCAGTCAGGCATGCCCCATTGACCATCTGGGTACTCCTGCATACATTCCAGCTCTTCCACGGCCTGGTCAGCCCTGTTTGAGATATACGAGAAAGATTTCCTGTTAAGCATCCTGAAGGGGCCTTTTAGAGCCTTAAGCTTCTTGCAAATCTGAAACATGGTTGAGCCATGAACTCTTTCACTCAAGTGTGAACTAACCAAAAGGAAGGAATTCCTCGTTGTTAGCCCATATGTCAAAGAATTTAAAGGAGCTTTAAGTTAAAGGCCTGGAGTTATCAAAGTAACACACCAGGTGAGTGGCTAGAAAGGCATCCAGTAGGGCGAAAATGTACCTTCGCCAGGGGGATATTCCTCCATGAATGCATTGTTGGCCATAGCTCTGTCAAGTTGAGATTTGATAGAGCCATTATCCCAAGTGTGGAAGCAACCTGACAAGGTGATATCCATCAATACGCTCTGAAGGAAACAATTGAGCTGGTCCTACAGCTCATAGTTAGTTGTTGTCCTGCGTCCAATTCTCTCTTCTTCGCTTAGGATGCAATTGAAATCTCCTAAAACAATCCAATGATCATTCTGCATTTGGCTTTGACTAAAGAGAGAGCTCCACAGCAGGTGCCTATCGACCCGTCTATTGAAGCCACAGATAAAAGTGGCTAGCAAGCTCAGCCCAGTCACCTGAGAAGTTATCTTATAGTGCTTAGCCTTGGGGTCAGCAGAGAGGACCTGGGCAACAACTGAGCACAGTTTCCTACATAGAAAAGTTCGCTTGCTCGAATGAGAGTTAAAATTATTTACAAACTCCTAGCTTGCAAACTTTTGTTTTAAGAACAGATACATTTAGTTATTCAGCTTAGTTTCTAACAATCCGATGATATCTATTTTTTTTACAAAATTATAGACACCGTTGTGTTTTAGAGGCTTGTTGCAGCCCCTAATATTGTAAAAACTAATTATTATAGAATTAAGTGTTACCGTGGCCTTGCCACGAGGAGCATTGAGCTTTTTCCTCATGGCAAGGACCTTCGACCTAGAAATCACTTTAGTGAATCCATCTTGGAGCAATAAGTTGATTCTCTCCACATTGTGCTCTATGTAAACACTAGCTTGCTAAGCTTGACCTGGCTATTCAGAATTGCTTTCAGGCACAGCAGAGGTGTTTTCCATTATTTGGTCAAATCCATGTTAGGTTATGGCTAAAGCAATCTCAAGACATGAGTTGCAAGCTGGCCAGGCTGAGTGAGTTGATGGCTGGGCTGAGGTGGTGTGATGTGGCGTGCTGGGTAGTTGTTTGGCTGAGCTGAGGTGATGGAAGGCTGGGCTATTTCTGGCTAGACTTTGGGTGTTGTTGTAGTGTTTTGTTACCGAGCGGAGTTGGGTCCTTGGGGATTAGCAGAGCTGGACCCATGTTTTTTATTTTTTTGTTGGGGGGATGATGGAAGCAAGTGTTACGGGTTGAAACTGAGCTCAGCTTGGCTGAACTGACATAGGTTGTGCCGAGTTGGACTGAACTTATAGCTCAGCCATGGTGGGATTTGATGGAGTTTGCTGGGCAGCTTGCTTGTGAGATGATGCGCTATGACCGAGCTGCTTACATTATCTGCAAAACATTGGTAGTCGTTCATTTTCAAGCTTCTGAACTATCCTCGTGCCATTCAATAGTACTAACTCCACCAAGGTCATCAGCTCCTTGCTGAGATCAACTTCCACTAGGGCACGTGCATAGTTACATATGTTCCTACTGGTCGTGAGTTGGTCGGCATAAAGCGGTGTGCCGAGCTGAGAATAGATTCTGAATAGAACCTGGTGAACCCAGAGTGTGACTGGTAGATTGGAAAATTTCACACAAACTGGGACTTACGCCATTTCAGTTGCACCAAATGTAAAGAATCTGAGCATTTTCTTAAGTGTAAGAGATCTACAATACACAAAGTATGGTCCTGCAGAGAGTACCTCTTCCATCTCCTTGGCTGACTCAAATTTGAAGATAATACATTCAAAAACATGGAACTCCACTTTGTGCTTAACCTTCTAGGCCTTGAGAGGTTACGCAGAGGCATGCTCACTTGAAAATCTTCCTACAAAGCAGCCTACAAGACAACGATCTACCACCTTGTCGTTGCTCAGGTCATCAATGTTGAAGTGCATCTGGCATTGGATGCTCACTTCTACTTTCTTAAGCCTGAGGTTGTGCTCATGTTTCATGTTGTTTGCAAAAACTGTATTCCAAGCTCTTCCTTGTGCTGGTTGTGCTGTAGGCTGAGCTGGTTGGGTTGTGGGGTGTGCAAGATGATGGTTGGCAGGTTGAGTTTTTTAGATTTTGGATGTTGGAAGGTCAACTCTTGCAGCAAAAGAAGCTGCAAGAGCTGATAGGTTGGTGGGGGAAGGTCCAGGTGGCATTTGCGGAGTGGTGAAGGAAAGGAGAGAGTACTTGAACTCACGGGATGAAGGGTATTACTTGGTTGACTGACGGCTGCTGTCACATCATCCAAGTTTTTAACCACTGGATATTTTTTTGGGAGGCTTGCTCGTTGCCAGCGTCTCCTTCCCTTGGATTCAAATTTTAAAAGCCTGCTTCATCTTCATCCGAAGCATAGGATGACGAAGATGAACCCTCTCCAGCAACTACTCCCACCCCCTTCTTAGGCTTTAAGGTGGAGCCTTCATCTTTTGGGCTGTCATGAAAGGAAAATAAATCTCCATCTTCAGAGCTTGAGTCTCCATGGCAGGAACCAGAATCTGTAGTTTTTCTTGCTTCAAAAGAGGTGCGTCCCAGATTTTCTTCAGCTGCAGCGTCCTTAGCGGATGAGCAGCGATGTTTCTTGCCAACCATTCTTGGTGATATATAGCTCACGTTGGAACTAGATGTTGTTGTTGTAGTATTCCTTTTGAAGCATGTTTCAGCTTCAACGAAGCCTTAGCTGCCTTTGTCTTGGGCATGGTACTGCAAACAGAGATTCAGAAATGAGAAGAACAGAAAACACATGTGAGAAGAGAAGATTTTGAGGTGGAATCTGTTTGGAAAGAAGATCAAACGCCAGGGGAGAATGTTTCCTTCTAGAGAAAAAAAAGAGAGATTCTCTCTCTTAACCCCAGTTTATCTTTTACATTTCATCAAAATGATTTTTCATCATATATTGGGGATGTGTATCACGCGAAACCACTACCTTTTAGAATTCAGATCATGAGAACAGACGAAAGAAGAACATAGTTTATAAAAGAAAGATGGTTGCTTTTTGATTTACATCCAAAGAAAATCGTGAATGGAGGTCTTAAAAATGATGGCAGTCTTTGCATCTTAATCCTTAATTAGAATATACATATACATATGCACGCATATACATACACACACACACGCACATATATATATATATATATATATATATATATATATATAGCACAAACATAAAAGTTTCCCCACATAAGCAAAAAACTAGAAGGGGACATATAGATCTGCACAACAACACCAATTTTGAATCATTGGATTTTAAGGAGAACAAGCTATCATGACAAGTTATGCAAGTGTTGGGTCAATAGATCTCAAACGTTTCTTCGATATACCAATGTAGCAACAAACGACTGCTAAGATAGATAATGACTAACAGATTGGTTTAACAGCGAATCAATGAGTAATTTTGTTGAAGGAAGCCTTCACCAGCAAGCTGTTATTAAAGATGCAAGTGAACAAGGTAGCAAACAAACACAATCCGCGAGAAGTAGCTCAGGATGATTTCTATACGTTGGATTGATATTGTAATCCAAGGCTAGGATTGATTGTTGACCAGGCTAAAAGAGTGGATCACAGGAGTGGAAGGTGCTGCGCTGGTGAAGTGAGGAAGAAGGAGGTTGAAGAAGAGAAGACACGCAGGAGTTTTAAAATAGGGGTAAAAAGACATTTTTGCTCCTAGTTCATGTCTTGTACTGTTATGCGAATAAGGGTAGTTCAGTAATTTTGCGTCTGTAATTCTGTTATAATTGCTGTGCAAAAACGGGTTGCTCCCCAATCCGTTCTCAGTTGGTTAATTTTGGATATATAATTCCCCCCATGTTGTTTCTCTTTTCTCTTGTTTTCTCCTCCTCTCAATCGATCTTCTCTTCCTCTTTCGTTTTCTTGTTTCAATTTTTGACATGGTATCAGAGCTTTGCTGATCGTGATTGATCTATCTTGAGAATATACGGTAACTGTATTTTTTGAATCCTGTTCATCTTGAATTGCTTTTTTAATGGCTTCGCCAAGAAATAATCGAGGTACACCTATGGAGAGCAACTCGCAGAATATATTGTGTGGAACAAGAACAAATCAGAATCAAACTTCAAAGAATACACTGCAGAATCCTTTTTATCTGCATCCTAGTGACAACCCTTTGACTTTGTTGGCCCAACCTCTATTGAACACTCATAATTTTCACACCTGGAGTCGTACTTTAAGGACGGCGTTGCTAGTGAAGAACAATACATGCTTCATTAATGGCACAATTCCAAAACTATTGGAGGCGGATCCTATATATCCTATATGGGGACAAGTTAGTTCTATGATACAATCCTAGATAATGAATTCTGTTTCTCAATCTATTGCACAAAGTATTATGTGGTATGATAGTGTTGTTAATATGTGGAACGATTTGACTCTAAGGTATGGTAGTACGGATCCATTTAGAGTCTCTGAATTGATTGAAAATTTTTAGTGCATCAAGCAAGATACCTTATATGTGACTGAAATAAACGTTGTTTGGGAAGAACATATGGCTTTAAGACCTATACATACATGTAATTGTAGAGGTTGTAGGTGCAATGTGACTGTTGAGATGAAAAAATTTGTTGAGAGTGACTATGTCATTAAATTTGTAAAAGGATTGAGTGACAATTTTGATGCAGTAAAATCACAGGTATTTGTAATGACACCTCTGCCTGATATTAATACTGCGTTTTCAATGGCTTTAAAGTTTGAGAGGGAAGTTATGTCTAACTCCTCTGTGGTTGTTTTCGATGGTAATGCTGCATTGATGAGTGATGTGGAAAATTCAGAAGGTCTGGTTGCCAATGCATATGTAAAAAGACCACAGACTGGTGGATATTAGAGAGACAGTGGTAGGTTCTCTCAAGGGGATAACAGACGTTATCAGTGCACTCACTGTGGTATGTTGGGACATACCGTTGATAGATGCTATAAGAAAGAATAGGTGTCCCCCCTGAGTTTACTACTTCCAAACCTAGAATTAATATGACAGAGGTGGTTGAAGTGGAACCTGAGGTGAGTCAGTTTGAGAGAAGTGTTCAGTCCCTGATGCTAACTCCTCAATAAAATCGGAAGTTGCTGAAGTGGCTGAGTAACCATGAAGATAGTTCAGAGGAAGGAATGGGGAATGTTGCTCAGGGTGCTGTCATGTCTGCCCAGGCTGGTAAGTTGGCAAGTAACACTCCTACTAATTTCTTAAACACACGGATTTTGGATTCTGGTGCAACTAATCACATTGCATCAAACCTTTTCTTATGTTCTTCTTACAAACCTGTCAATCATATCTCCATTAAACTGCCTACCAAGATGACAGTAGCAGCAACACACATTGGCACAGTTGTTGTTAATTCCTATCTGACTCTCAAGGATGTCTTGTATGTTCCAGTTTTTACCCTCAATCTTCTATCCCCTTAGTAAGCATACTTTTGATCCTAGCTTACTCATTCAGTTTAATTGTGATACTTGTTTGATCCAGGATTGATTGTCCAAGAGGATGATTGGTTTAGCTAACTTGTTCCGTGGCTTATACTATCTGCAAGGGACTGCGACCTTGAGTGCCTATGCCAACCTGTCTTGCTACAAAAGCATCTGACACAGTCAGTGTACTATGGCATTGCAGGTTGGGGCATGCCTCAATGCCCAGAATAAAGGAAATCCAGAAGCATGATGCTTTAGTGTAAGGATTCTTTGCATCAGGTCTTTCATATTAAGGACATTGGCTCTCTCAAGTATTTCTTAGGCTTAGAAGTGGTCAGGTCTCAGGGGAGGTTGTGTTATGCCAAAGGAAATGCACCTTGGAACTACTGCAAGAAACTGGAACCCTGGCCTCTATGCCTGCCAAAAGTCCTATGGAGCAAAACCTGAAGTTGCACACAGTGATCCAGAGTTGATAGAAGACGTATCTGGATATAGAAGAATGATTGGGAAGCTGTTTTACCTGACTATTACCAGGCTAGATATTACATATGCAGTGCAGCAACTCAGCCAGTTTCTTGATGTTCCTACTAGCTTACATCTCAAGGCAGCATAGAGAGTGTTGAGGTACCTGAAAGGCACACCAGGGCAAAGACTTTTCTATCCCAATACAGGTGACTTGAAGATCACAGCCTTCTCAGACTCAGATAGGGGAGGATGTTCAAAGAGCAGAAAGCCAGTGACAGGATATTGTGTATTGCTTGGAAGTTCATTGATATCCTTGAAGGCTAAGAAGAAAACCACAGTCTCTAAATCTTCTTCAGAGGCTGAATATAGAGCTCTTGCCTCAGCAACTTGTGAGGTGCAATGGATACTCTATTTGCTGAAGGATTTTAAGGTGGATCATGGAGAGCCAGTTGATTTATTTTGTGATAATAAGAGTGCTATTTACATTTTGAAGAATCCAGTGTTTCATGAAAGAACCAAACATATAAAGATTGATTGCCATATTGTAAGAGATAAGTATCAAAAAGGTATTATCAGGTCAGTGCCTATTAGTACTAGACTGCAACTCGCTGACATCTTCACCAACGCCTTGGACTCACGCAGGTTAAGCATCATGACTGAGGCTTTAGGGGTTTGTAATTTGTTTGCTCGGTCAGGATTGAGGGGGCATTGAAGGAAGCCTTCACCAGCAAGCTATTACTAAAGATGCAAGTGAAGAAGGTAGCAAACAAGCACAATCTGCGAGAAGTAGCTCAGGATGATTTCTATACATTGGATTGATGTTGTAATCAAAGGCTAGGATTGATTGTTGACCAGGCTACAAGGGTGGATCACATGAGGAAGAAGGAGGTTGAAGAAGAGAAGACGCGCGAGAGTTTTAAAACAGGGGTGAAAAAACATTTTTGCCCCCTGGTTCATGTCTTGTACTGTTATGCTAATAAGGGTAGTTTGGTAATTTCGCTTCTGTAATTCTGTTATAACTGCTGTACAAAAACAGGTTGCTCTCCAACCCGTTCTCAGACGAATAATTTTGGAGAAATAATTCCCCCGTGGTGTTGCTCTTTTCTCTTGTTTTCTCCTCCTCTCAATCAATCTTATCTTCCTCTTTCGTTTGCTTGTTTCAAGTTTTGGACAAATTTTTCCACATGAAAATAGTACGGACCGCAAAAAACAAGAACACTGAAAACCAACTTGATTTCAAAGACCAAATCTCATCGAACATATATTCCAGAGAAACAAAAGCTTAGCATAGTTATCCAGCATAATGGCAGCTGTTTAAGCTAATTGAAGCTCAAGCTCACTTGTCGATTTCCACTCCCTCGGCGCATTTGAGTTGCTAACTTTACAGACTCAAAATGTACGCTTACAAACAAAATAAATGATTGCACTAGCAATAGACGTTCACGCCCATAGACACTCCCCTTCCAATTCCATACCACCCAAAGAAACAACCAATTTACACCCAAACTACCAATGTTACATTTTAATTTTCTTTTTCCCCTCAAAACTTAAATCATCATAACCAGCATGCAACAAGTGCAAATCATCACTTGAAAAAAGCCTATGAAGCTGAAAATTCTTTTATCAAGCTCCACAACAACAAATCTCAAGTACTACAGGAAAAATGAGCAAATATTATAATTCCCAAGCTAATTCAATCGAGGCGAGCAAAATCCTGAATTCCAAGAAGAAAAATAGAAAAGATAATGATGTCGGATTTATCACCAAGCAATAAATGTGACCCAGGGTTACGCTGTCAATCTCCCGTTAGTTGTCCAAAGTCAGTCTTGTCTGCTGAGATGCACAAATAAAGACGTTAGAGGACCCGGGTACTAAGGCCCCGGGTAAAACCCTCTGACGTTCAAGTCAGTTAGAGCCATTTATATAGAGAGTTTAAATATTGGGTCAGTGAATTTATGGAGTTCTTCTGATAAACCTGGTTATTTCACTGTGAGAAAGATGATTCACCGTAGGTAGTTTCTGGGTTTCACTTAGCTTTCTCTTTCTTGTTTTGTGCTTTTTATATTGATGTCTGAGCCAATGCATGTGCAGGATACAGAGAACGAGACACGCAAGGAGGCAATAAAGATGACTCTTGGTTCTGCACTCTTGCCATGTGGCGTCGTGCTTGGTTGAGTATGGTTGCTGTAAGCAACTGTAGTGGAATCTTACCTGGCAGAATTACCTAGGGTAAATTCCAAGGGTCAGAACTGAACTTGATTTCTTTGGGTTGTAAATAACAAAAGTGCCCGAGGTGGCCTAGGCCGACGGGTATGTTGCCGAAGTGCAAGTGGCTAATACGGTGTCAGTGGCCGACTCTATAAAGTGCAGGCCGGCTTCTCATGATGACACTGTTTCAGTCCAATCGATGCTTGACACCTGGAATGTAGTCTGCAACTACTGGCCTAGAATGAGTTGAGGTCGAGATAGGTTATAGCCTTTTGGCCGAGGCTATCTAGTCAAGTAACTAAACCTGAGCTACGTTGACCACTGACTAACCGAGAAATTTTGTCTTTTTCTGAGCAGGTCAGATTTTGGCCCATCATTTATGCCCCAAGATTAGGCTGGCCGAGCTGACCAGGACGGGCAGCCAAATCGTTTCGGAGCTTTTAACGTGCTGTCCTTTCAAGCATAACGTGTCTTTCACTGATTGAGCTGTACTGTGCATTTACTGTCTGTGCAGAGCACGAGGCATCAGCTGCACAACTCTTTAAGTACGGCGGTTGCAGGGTTCGAGGTTGGCCTCTTCGAGGTACCATTTGGGATGACCAAGATAAGGGCATATAAATAAGGCCTTCAACCATTTTTCAAACTCTTTATTTTCTGTCCTTCTGCCCAGGCAGCTTGTTTTTCTACTGCATTTCCCTTCAAAATCCACCATGTTCCCTTCTCCGGCAACCTTCTTTCTCCTCTTTCATCGCTTCCTTCTCCCATGTAAGTATTCTTCCTTGTTCCTCATGTCTTCTGCTTCTGATTCCCAAAATATGTCCGAGGGAGCTTCTTACATCGGTAATGAAGAAAATTATAGTTCTTCATCACCAGAGAGGACGGTTGCCACTGACGACCGTCCTATAGCCAGATTACGTAAAGGCACTAGCGGCTCCGCCGGACCCAGTAAATGCGCTCAGCCTAGCAGAGCCGTTACTGTGGTTGAGGTTTTGCCGGAGCAGGCAGAAACTATCCTTGCTCCGGGAACGGCCATTCCGGCATCTTAGCCAAGGTTTCAGCTCTGTAGACGGGGGTAGTTTATCGCGGTCCCCCTTCGGCCGAGGTCCAGAAGGCTTTTTGTACCCTATCTGAGGTTGATCTATCTCGGATATGTGACACTTATGAAATCAACCTTGACCAATTTGATCCAATTCTGCCTCAAGCCGACCAGACAGCTTATGATCCTCCCGCGGGTTATGAAGCTGTCTATGAAGAATACTTTCGATCTGGGTTTAGTCTTCCAGTCCCTGTTTCTTTGTTTAGAATTCTTCAGTCTTACAATCTCAGGCTTCCTCAAATAAAGCCCAATAGTATGAAAATCATTCAGTGTTTTTTCCTTTTCCTTAGAGCTTCTGAAATCCCTTTTGATCATAGAATCTTCAGAAGCCTATTTTCCTGTAGTTCTTCTGATAGCTGGTACTACTTTACCAAAAGAAGTCCTTCTAATGAGTTTATATTTACTGTCAACGTTCCCACTTTCAAGAAGAACTGGAAAGGAAGATTCTTCTATATTAAGAAGTTATGGTTGCCTAAACTAGACATATGGAAATCGAGTAAGGCAGACAACATAAAGCCAAGCCCGGAGTACTGTGATGAAGCAACCAAACTACATTCTCTGTCTGTAGTCATCGATTGGTACAGAGCAGATGAATCCGTTTTGAGGGCTGCGGACCTGAGCTCGTTGGCTTCGGGTCCCCATTATAAGCCTCTTTCTGCAGATAACTTGGAAGTGGTCAGGGGTATGCTTTTGCATTTTTTATGCAACCTTCTTCTTCCCCCTCTTTTTAAAGCTTTTGTTTTCCATGTAGGTTACATGGCTCCAGGAGACAAAAATCTTGCGGCTAAGCTTGCTAAGATAGCATCCCGCAAGAAGTCAAAGACGCCGAAGTCTGGGGCCGAGATATCCCCCGGGTCAGCATTGCCCCCAGCTGAAGACATTGCGAGGGCTGGCGTGGCTGAACCAGCATCAGCCGAGGCTGAGGGAATCAGCCAATTGTTGTGGCCTCTGAGTCTGCGAACCCAGGTATTCTATACTTATCCTTTTCCAATTTGTAAAATTACTTGTTCCTCCAAACAGTTGTCATATATAAGTTTACCCTTTGGTGGGTTTTTTCCTCGGACCTGCCGAGGTCTTATAAGTTTACCCTTTAGCGGGCTTTGGCCTCGGACCTGCCGAGGTCTTATAAGTTTACCTTTTAGCGGGCTTTTGCCTCGGACCTACCGAGGTCTTATAAGTTTACCCTTTAATGGGCTTTTGCCTCGGACTGCCGAGGTCTTATAGGGAAATATGTCCCGTGAAGTGCTCGAGCTCTGCTCGGACACCCTGTTCTTGTCATGGCGCTTTGATTTATATAAACACTTGCTCAAAAGAGAATTGACAATGTTTTTATATAAAACATAATTATAGGTACATCATTGATGCAAAAGCCGTAAATGAGAAGAGTGCCAAGTTAGTGGTAGGGTCCGGCCTTCTAAAGTCTGCAACTTGTAACATCCGGCAGAGTATACTTCAGCTATACGATAAGGGCCTTCCTACTTGGGGTTGAAAGCTCCTGTTGGCATCGCATGACTCACCTCATTATTACGCATTACTAGATCTCCTACTCGATAGGATCTTGGCCGCACCCGGGAATTGTAGTACTGGGAAACTAAGTTTTTATATTGGGCCATATGAATGTGGGCTTGATCCCTTTTTTCCTCTAGTTTATCAAGGTTCAGGCGCAGTTCTCGGTCATTGGCTTGGGCAGAATAGTGATCTACCCGAGCTGAAGTGGAACTAATTTATGCATGAATAAGGGCTTCCGTACCATAGACTAGAGAAAAAGGAGTTTCTTTCGTTGAACTAGACGATGTAATGCGATAAGCCCACAAAACACTAGGCAGCTCATCCACCCAATTTGTCCCAGCTTTATCCAGGTGCTTTCTTAGGCCGTCTTTAAGGATTTTGTTAGCAAGCTCCACCTGGCCGTTAGCTTGAGGATGGGCCACTGAGTTGAAACGTTGTTGATAGGCAAATCAACACACCAGCTTTCCACAGGATCTTTAGCAAACTGTCTTCCATTATCCGAGATTAAAACCTGGGGTAGGCCGAAATTGCAAATAATGTTCTTCCATAAGAACTTTTTCACCTGTGCCCTAGTGATAGTGGCCAAGGGTTCAGCTTCCACCCACTTGATGAAGTAATCAATGGCTACCAGCAAAAATCTGACCGAGCCGGTGCTCGGGGCAAAGGTCCTACCAAGTCTATTCCCCATTGCACAAATAGCCAAGGGCTGGTAATGACAGCCAATTCTTGACTCGGCAAGTGGGAGCTCGGAGCGTGTGCCTGGCAAGACTGACATTTTTTGACTAGCTCTTCCACATCTTTGCATATGGTAGGCCAGTAATAACCAGCCAAGTAGCATTTACGAGCCAAAGAACGTGCACCAGAATGACTCCTACATATTCCCATGTGTAATTCCCGAAGAATATAGTCTTCTTCCTCTTCGGGTACACAACGCAACCAGGGCTGTGAAAAAGACTTTCTATACAAATGATCATTAAAGAGACCGTACCTTAAGGTTTTTAGACGTAGACGCCGAGCTACAGATTTGTCCTTAGGTTGGGTTTGATGTTGTAAGTAATTAACTATCTCGTATATCCATGTATTACGGTAATCATGTTGCAGTACTTCATTAGCGTGAAACGCATGGTGTTTTACCAGTTCTACAACAATCTTTTTTCCTATCGTGGCGCCGGGATAACGCGTCTGCTCGCTTATTAGCCGACCTGAGATATGTTCCACACTGAAGTGCTCAAACGTTCCACTAAGATGTTGTACCTTGGACAGGTATCGTCTCATATTGTCCTCTTTGACCTCATAATCTCCATTGATTTGAGAAACACATAACTACGAGTCACTTCGGGCAATTATTTGCTGTGCCCCTAATTTTCGAGCAAGGCTTAGTCCAGCTATCAGAGCTTCATACTTTGCCTCATTGTTGGTCGCCTCAAAGTCAAAGCGCAGAGCATATTCCAACTCCCCTTCGTTTGGGTTAATTATTAGAAGACCTGCTCCACTTCCTTCTTTGGAAGAGGAGCCATCTATGTACAAGGTCCAACCATGTGTTAGAGGATGGTTTTCCTCGATGGATATTCCTTTAGCTAAGAAATCTGCCAAGGCTTGAGCCTTGATGGAGGTGTGCGAATTGTACTCAATATCGTACTCAGCAAGTTCCATAGCCCACTTAGCAGCTCAGCCAGAAGTATCTGGTCGGGTCAGGATTCGCTTGAGAGGTTGATCCGTCACCACTATTATAGGATGAGCTTGGAGGTAGGGTCTGAATTTTCTCGTGGCCATTTTTAGTGCTAAAATTATCTTTTCTGCATTAGGGTAACGCACTTCAGGCCCATGCAAAATCTTACTGGCGAAATAGATTGGTCTTTGCACGTTGTCCTTCTCTTTGAGCAGAACTGCACTCACTGCTTCGTGGCAAGTTGCTAAATATATATATAGGACCTCCCCGGGCAGTGGGGAGGTCAGCATCGGTACCTCAGCCAAATGTGCTTTCAAGTCATCAAATGTCTTTTGACATTGGTCATCCCACGTGAAAGTAGTTTGTTTTTTCAAAACCTGGAAAAAAGGAAGCGATCTCTCCGCAGATTCTCAATGAGGCTATCCTGCCCGTCAACCTCTGGACTTCTTTGATGTTCCGAGGTGGATGCATATTCTTTAGAGCCTCAATCTTGGCCGGATTAGCCTGCACTCCATCTTTAGAAACCATGTATCCTAGAAATTTTCCAGTACGCACTCTAAAAGTACACTTTTTGGATTCAATCTCATGCACGCATCTCTTAATATAATAAAATCTTCTCGCAGATTTTGAATATATTCATCAAGAGTCCTGCTTTTGATGAGCATATCATCTATATACACCTCTATGCTTCGGCCAATTTGTTCTTGAACAACGAGTTGACCAAACGTTGGTAGGTAGCCCCAGCGTTTTTCAAACCGAAGGGCATGCTAACATAGCAATAAATGCCCGACTCTGTAATAAACGATGTCTTCTCCTGGTCTTCTTTTGCCATTACGATTTGATTGTAACCTATAAACGCATCAAGAAAATCAAAAACCTCGTACCCTAGAGTGGAGTCCACTAACCTGTCGATTTTAGGTAAAGGATTACAATCCTACAGACATGCCTTATTAAGGTCAGTGTAGTCCACACACATTTGCCAGGTCTGGTCTGGTTTGGGAACCACGACAGGGTTGGCTAACCAGATCAGATATAAGACCTCTGCAATGAACTTTGCCGCCGGAGCTTTTTAACCTCCTTCGCAATCACGTTATTTCTTTCAGGAGCAAAATTTCTCTTCTTTTGCTTTACAGGATTTATGTGGCGATCAACATTAAGCCGATGTTTGGCTAATGCAGACAGAATACCTAGCATGTCCTTAGCCATCCATGCGAAGATCACAGCAAATTCCCTCAATAAGTTATGAAGCTGGGCCGAAAATTCGTCCGGCATCCACGTCCCGATCTTAATGGTGTTGTTGGGGCGAAGAGAATCCAGGATGAACTCCTGCACTATGTCATATGAATACAATCGCTCCTCAGCTGGGGAAATCAGGTCATCTAGGTTAACCTGTTGAACGGCACCGCTACCCTGGGCGGCCACGGCATAACAACTCTGTGCCATTGGAATATCTCCCTGAAGTGTGACCACTCCCGCTGGTGTGGGGAACTTCATACTAATATGCAAAGGGGACACTACTGCTTCTAGGGCCACTAAGGCTGGTCGGCCTAATAAAATATTATATGCTGACCTTTCCTTGATCACCACAAAATCCATCCATAAACAGCGATATGCTGGGGGCTTTCCAAAGCTGAGGCTTAAAGTGACCAGCCCAGCTGGCCGAACTGCCATGCCATTGAAACCATACAGGGATGAAGTTACCGGTATCATCAAGGAATCTACTAGACCCAATTGTTTATATACACTATAGTACATCACATTTACTGCGCTTCCGGTATCTACATATACCCTGCGTACCTCCACTATGTTATCCGGGGCCAGGTGTATGAATAAATCTATCACTAGGACTGTGTTGTTAGAGTCTAACGAGATGGAATCTTTGGGTCCATATACCAATTCTCGAGTTAACCTCATTTTCTTGGTAGGGGGTCTAGATGAAGTCCCCGTCGAGCTGAGCTCCCCATGGCCTTTCTGAAGTGGCCCTTCCGCGATGGTGTATATAATGGAGTTTACTTGAGGCTGGCCTGCAGCGCCACGTCGGCCTCGCACCTCATCATCATCCGACCTGGGACGCCGAGGTGGAGTCTCAGGCCGGCATTTATCTTTTTGGGGAATTTTGCGAAAATTCAAACGATTATGAAGGCGTGAGCGAGGGCCATAGAACTGCTCAAATGACCCTGCTCTATCAGCTTTCGGATCGCCTGAGCAGATGTCGGCAATCTTCCTTATCGTGGCCGACGTCACGATGATAGCGGCAATACAACTTAGGATCCCTCTTATCCCTAGGACTGGCCAGGGGCTTGAGGTCAGTCCTCAGGCCGTCCTTTTCTATGATGGATAAAATTCTATCCTTGGAGGCCAAAAGGGGCAAACCTTCCCTGCCGCCTTTACCTCGGCCGCCCATGCGATCAAATGCACTACGTCGATCATGGTCTTTCCCCTCACGCCGATCTCCCTTTGGACTAGGTCGGCCTTCCCGCCGAGAACCCGGCTCGTCTTCTTTCTTTAACCTGTTAGTCTCTTCACCTCGGGCAAACTGGTGCGCTTTGTCTAGACATTCCCTTAATGACGTGGGCCCCTCCTTAGCTAATTGGGAGAAGAGGCGACCAGCTCTGAGACCATTAATAAAAGCTGCTGATTTAACCCCTTCGTTTCTGTCACTGACCTGCAGCGACTCATCCGAAAAGTGCAACATATATTTTAGCACTGACTCCTCGGGACCCTGTCTCAAGGTCATCAAGTGCGAAGAATTTTTAACAAAAGGAGCACTGGAGATGAATTGAGATTTAAACTTTTGCGCCAACTGTCTAAAAGATTCCACCGATTGGGGTGGGAGCTCCTGGAACTATCTTCTGGCCTTTCCCCGTAAGTACATAGGAAAAGTCTTACAATGTAGCGGATCGGGCACATTTTTCAAGCTCATAGCGGTCTGAAACTGGAAAAGATGATCAGTGGGATCTGAGGTTCCATCATAGGTGTCCATCTTAGGCACCTTAAAATTATTCGGTGCCAAGTATTCAGCGATGTCCCAAGAGAATGGACTCTCCTGAATTACTCTCATGTACTCTGGCCTAAGCTCTCTATGGTGACTTCTTGGCCTATGACGATCTTCAATCTCTTGTGGAACACTCTTGAAGGATTGGTGCCTTACACATAGGCGCTGCCTAGGCAGGGGCACCGACTCCATGGTTGGGGCTCTCACACTGCCCCGTCTGGCATCAGCCATGAACCCTTGGGGACCTTGAGAGGACTGTTGATGGGCCTTTTCCCGGGGATAAAGAGGGAAAAGGTCTTCCTCCATGTCCTCAACCTCAGGACGTTTTCCTTTGAGCTGCTCAACTATGGCCTCGAATACTTCCGAATTCTCCGCCACATATTTCATGACTTTGTCATGTTCCTCCACTGTCACACCAGGAGCATTTTTTGCACACAGTTCTGATCCCCTAGAGTCCTGCCCAGGAGGACCAGAATGAGCCCCTTTACGACAACGAGGATTCGGGGACTCCCCCAATCCTTCACGTGGTCCTCGCCCCATATCAAGGGGTGTTACCTAGCTTTCCAACTTTAATTGAATACTAAAAAAGAAATTTTATTTCGGATGTTCAGGCCCTCCTTCTAGCGCCAATATAATGATGTCGGATTTATCACCAAGCAATAAATATAACCCGGGGGTTACGCTGTCAATCTCCCGTTAGTTGTCCGAAGTCAGCCTTGTCTGCTTAGCTGCACAAATAAAGACGTTAAAGGACCCGGGTACTAAGGCCCCAGGTAAAACCCTCCGACGCTCAAGTCAGTTAGTGCCATTTATATAGAGAGTTTAAATATTGGGTAGTGAATTTATGGAGTTCTTCTGATAAAGGTGGTTATTTCACAGTGAGGAAGATGATTCACCGTAGGTAGTTTCTGGGTTTCACTTAGCTTTCTCTTTCTTGTTTTATGCTTTATATATTGATGCCTGAGCCAATGCATGTGCAGGATACAGAGAACGAGACACGCAAGGAGGCAATAAAGATGACTTCTGGTTTTGCATGCTTGCCATGTGGCGTCGCGCTTGGTTGAGCAGGGTTGCTGTAAGCAACTGTAGTGGAATCTTACCTTGCAGAATCACCTAGGGTAAATTCTAGGGTTCAGAACTGAACTTGATTCCTTTTGGTTGTAAATAACCAGAGTGCCAGAGATGGCCTAGGCTGATGGGTCTATTGCCGAAGTGCAAGTGGCCGATACAGTGTCAGTGGCCGACTCTATAAAGTGCAGGTCGGCTTGTCATAATGACACTGTTTCAGTCCAATCGATGCTTGATACCTGGAATGTAGTCTGCAAATACCGGCCTAGAATGAGTTGAGGCCGAAATGTGTTATGGCCAGACATGTTATGTCCGAGATAGGTTATAGCCTTTCGGCCGAGGCTATCTAGTCAAGTAACTGAACGTGAGCTACGTTGACCGTCAGACTAACCGAGAAATTTTGTCTTTTTCTGAGCAGATCAGATTTTGGCCCATCAAAAGAGAAAGGTGGAAAAGCGTTACAAACCTGAATCAAGTAGCACCGACGATGATGTTGTTGATGGGAATAAAGATAAGCTTAACGAAGAATCCCACAAATACTATCACCACAAATTCAATCGCTGTGTATAATTGATTGCATAGATGGATATATATATACATGTATGTATAGCCGAGTATGCGTGTGTGTATATATGTGCAAGTTTTGTATTATATGGAGTATAGGCCGAAAGATTATAAGGATATTTTTATGGACAGTGGCACAATTATATACGTATGTATAAGAATTATGTATAACTGTCATACATATGTGATTTATAATCTATGCTATATGTATGAATTGTGTGTGATTATTTGTATGAATTGTTTTGGATTTTGGATGGATTTGATAGTAAATAAGTTGAGATTTTGTATGATTTGAGGATGGAATAAGGTTGGAAATTGTCTAGGCTTGATTCTGGTGGAAGGCGGCGGCGCCAGTGGCAGCGCGTGAGGCACATACGCTTACATAGGGCGGCACGTGTGCGGGTACAGTGTGTTTGGTGTGAATTGTACTTACTCTCTATGGTATTTGGTTTGTGAAAATACAAGTTGTATGTATTTTAGAGGGAGGCCGATGAGTAGGGAGTGGGGTGAGTGGAATTATGTTTTTGGGAGATGGGGAGGAGTATGGCCGAGGGAGTGAGGGAGGAATGGGTTCTAGCCGGGGGCAGTGAGAGGGACGAAGGGAGAGGGGGCAGGAGGAGGAGCAAGTTAGGTAGTGGGTTGGAGGGAAAATGTGTTGAAGGAGAAAAGAGGTATAGGACTGACGGAAGACTGCAGGCCTAGATGCATGCTTGGATGGTGGGGCCGGGGGCAGGGCTACGACTGAGCGCATGCAGGGGCGAGGGCTAGTGGAAGAAAAGAGATGGAACTATAGGAAAGAAGGAAATTTAGGCTGTAGACTTCGAGTTAAGTGAAGAATTGAAATTGTAATCTAAGGAATGGTTTTTGGACGGAGAGATGTACGAGTATGTATATACGTGTATATGTATATGTATGGATGTAGGCATATATATACATATATATATGTATGAGAGCTAGGAATCAATTGATATTTGGAAATATTTGATGATTGGAGATTTGGAATTTTTTGGAAAAATTTGATGTATTGGAAATCGTTTTGGAATTGTTTTGGAAATAGTGTATTGCATTTTGCGAAATTCACCCTCACAAGGGAAACATATCATTAAGGATTGATCCAAAAAATAGGCATCTAGATATATTGGCTATTTCGATAGAGCGCTCGGACATATTGATCGACAATTAGGGCACCCAAGCATATTAGCTATTTCGATAGAGCGCCTGGGCATATTGACTATTGGGGTAATCAATTCGTAGGTCTTACGGTATATGTCACTTGTAAGAAAAGTGTCATAGTCATGGCATTGAAAATATTTTTGGTAAATTTGGAAATTTAGATTTGGTACCGATTTGGAATCGAATTTGGAAATTGGAATTCTGGAAGTTTGGAATGGACTTTGATTTTGAACATTGCGTCGCATCGATTCTGTAATCTTACATAATTGGATTTTGACTTTGACTGTGTTTGAATGGATATTGACTGGATGATTGATTTTGTTGACTCTGATGGTTGTTTGACTATAAGGGTATTATGGTAATTTTACTTGCGAATGGGAAATTCGATATTTTTCTAAATTGTTTAATTATGTATTTACACTTGTTTTCCTGTGTATGATCCCCTAGTGGGTATAGATAGGTTACTTAGTGGATGATGTTTTACCGCTCATACTATACTTTATTGGTATTTAAGAGAGAAACATGATTATGATCTAGTATTTGTTGAGGACGAGTCGGAGTGAATATACCAATGATTTGATGATTTACCGAGAAGAATTATTTATGGGATTTGTTGAGACAGTTACTTTATGATTTGAGATTTGTTGTTTGATACTTACATGGCTTAAGTTTACGATTCGTGTATTGAATTTCGGATATTGCCTAGATTTATATATTGACAATTGATGATTAGTTTGATAGTTTTAATTTTATAACTTCCGTTGAGTCATTCTACGTCACTTTGATGACGTGTATTTGATTTAGTATCGATGTCTTGTATTTCTCCTAGCAAAATACGACGGATGAATTGTTTCGAGTAGTAGAACTCACGATGAGACGCTACATAAATTATATCCACATGTGATAGCTACACTTTGTTGCCTTAAGTGTATAGGGTGTTTTGTACGGGTTTCATTCTCTTACTTCATTAATACGCATTGAATCTAACGAAAAAATAAATTGATGAAAAAGATACATTTTTCCTAATGTAATAACAGATAAGTATTTTTAATTGTATGGGTGATATGAGATCAAGAAAAGAAAGGTGACGTGACGAATCATGTATTGACTTTTCTTCTCGTAACGTGGTCATTTGAAAGTCAGAAAACAGAAAATCGCTTAACCCAACACAATTAAACCCTAGTCAAAGAAGTCAAAGAGCTGAAATTTTCTCAGCGTCGCATTTTCTTAGGACATCACCCTCACGTGTAGAAAGGGGATAGGAGTGCGCCAGCACTGTTTGAAACACGTGTGGGCCGGGCGACAGAGGCATGAGCCATGAGCTGAACTCAAGAATGGGGTCCTCAGGTGCCCTTCTGGAGGATCCTATGGAAGTTGGCCTCACCATGTCACCCTAAAAGATCTTCTGTGGAATCCCTTTTTCTGTTTTGAAGGCTGGGTGGTGGACAACAAATCTGATCGGGAAAATCACAGGTCCACAACACAAAGGAAAGGAGGCATAGCTTCTGCATAGAGGAAGTTGGAATTACTTTTTCTGTAGCTATAAATATGAGCAATAACTTGGTTTCACTTCTAACTAACTCACATTTTTTAAACGCTTTGTCTGGGTCACTTCTTGTTCTCTTTTTTTTCTGCTAAAATGGTGGTTTTGAGAAGCGAGGATCTTTTATGCCAAAGATGGACTCTCCAAGAAGGTTCCTACAATTTTCCCACATGGCAAATCGATTCAGAGGTTGCTGAGGGAGATGATCACGACGATGACGATGATGGATGATGAAGCCGGATCTTCACCAAGGGTCTAGACGAACTCAAATTAGCTCCGTCAGTTAAGTTGAAGAGTTGTTAACTGGGCTGAAAGTTGTAGCTGGAATGACCTCTAAAATATCCTTTACAAGGAAGCACAGATCAGAGGTCCCGGGGGGTTGGCCCCGGGAAAAACCCTCCGACGCTCAATTCAGTTTGGGCCATATCTCATTGAGATTATAATTTAGATTGTGAGTTAGGAGTTTCTTAAAGTATATGCCGATGAGTAAAGTGTATGAATTTGCTTTAGGGTATGAATGTTTGAATTCCGGATCCTCTTCCTTGTCCTGATTGGTTTGCTTTTATAGACCTTTTTCCGCCTTTAGCTTCTGATAGTAGATTATGGATAGGACGTTTGTTTGGGGCAGAAAGCCTAGGACGCCGTAGGTCTGCTGATGAGACTGATAGATCAGCTGATATGACTAATAGGCCTGCTGGAATGACCTTAGCGTGTTCAGAAAGTATAACCAGCTGTAGTCACTATGTTCAAACTGCACTTCTGTTAGATGGTCCAACAAGGTAATGTCGTGCTGGGTTCCTTTGCCGAAGTACCCAACTGAACTCTGCCGAAGTGCAAGATCAAGCTTTGTCGAAGTGCATGACTAGGCCTTGCCCAGCTGAAGTGGTCTGAAGCACGGCATTCGTGTAGAAACTGAAGTTGATGACGAGGTGCAAGCCTTGGCATATTATTTGGTTATATAATAAGTGTCATGCTGCCTTGCTGAAGTGCACCCAAGGCTGAACATCCATGCTTAGGCGCCGAACTACTGAACTACAGTACTTGAGTGCTGAGCTACTAGAGTTGAACCGTTGACTGTTTTTGACTAACAGACAATTTAATTATAGTGTATCATTTGCCCCCAGATTTTGTGTGGCTGAGCTAAACTGCGAAGGCAGACAAATCTTGTTCTAGTGAACCTGTGACGTGGCGGATCTACATTAACTGCGCAGTTATCCTTTTATTTTCACAGTAACTCCCGCTTTTAATGTAAGCGTAAATTTCAACACCTCATCATTACTCTTTCCGGCGGTTTCAGTCCCCGAGGGTGGGAAATACCTGAACCTCTGTCTTTTCGTATTTCAAATGAAAAGGTGCAACCTTTCGTTTTCCTTCACTTATAAATAGGGACAATTTCCCCAATTCATTCTTTTCTTCTTCCTTTATTCTGCTCATCTGATTATTTCGCTGCACTGTCGCATTGTTCTTCTTCTTCGTCTTCGAAGCTTTCCTCCGACCTTACTCCAGCTCTTTCAACTTAAGTCTTCAATCTCTTGTAAACTTTTCTCTATTTTACTCATGGCTTCTTCTCCTTTTACCTCAAAATCTATGGTGCCCTCTTCTTCGGTGCAAAACTCAATGTGCACCTTGAAAGCCACCGGCCTCTCTGAACTATGTCAGTAGTTTATGAGGAATATTTTAGATCTGGTTTCAATCTACCCATTCCGGCCCCCTTATTCCAAATACTGTTCTGTTACAAACTTAGGCTTCCCCAAATAACGCCTAACGGACTGAGAGTTATTCTTAGTTACTTGCTCTATCTAAGGGCAGCTGAGAAAAACTTTTCACTTGCATTTTTTATAGAGATTTTTGTGTGTAAGCAGGAGGGTAGTTGGTACTATTTTGATAGGAGACCTCAAAATAGTGGAGGGTTTTCTTGTCATAAACCTTCCTCTTTCTTCCAAAGATTGGATGGGGAATTTCTTTTTCGTTAAGAGTATAGATTACCTGAAGGAATCTTTTGGAATACTGGTGGTGCGAATAACAGGAGGCCAAGTGAGCAATTTCGCAATGAAGCCTCCCAACTGCTACATTTGCGCTTGGCCGTAGATTGGAAGAAAGTTGATAGGCACATTGTAGGAGTTGCTGATCTGGAACATTTATGGCCAGAACATAATTTTCGTCCTCCCATCCCCATTGCCTTGAGGATAGTTCGGGGTATATAACAACATTTTGAAAATCTCTGACTGATTTTGATATAGCATTTGTGTTTTGACTGTTTTGTTCCTTGAATTTTGCAGAAATCATGATATCTGGGACCCTCGAAAGCTTGAAGAACTAGGTCCCCAAGAAGAGAAAATGGACAGAATGCCAACCTTCCACTTCAGAATAGGCTTCTGCTAGCTCTTCGTCTAAAGTACAGATACGTTCAGGTAAAACTTTTGCCCTGCACTAGTCTTGGATATGTTTGATTTTTATGTAATCATTTGAATCTTTTCCTTCTCAGCTGGAACTTCTGACAATCCCCTCCAAGCTGAAGCCCAGGTTCCTGTTTCAACCTCAGCTCAACCTGGTGACGGGATTAGGGGAATTGATGCCCCCATTTCAATTCCTTCATCTCTTGCTGTTGAAGAGGTGAATGTGCCCCCCCAAGGTGGGTTTTCGATGACGTCGTACCCTCCTTTGATCTTTTAGGTGAGACCCCTGAGGTAAACGCTTCTGGGGAAGAACCTTCCGAGGTGAAATCATTGGAGGGAAAACCTCCCGAAGGGAATGCACTTGAAGGTGAACCTTCCGGGGTGAACGCATCTGAAGGAGAGTCTTCAGAATAGAATACAACGGAGGGGGAGCCTTCTTCCCAAACACAACGGGGTAAAATGACGATGGAGTTCTCCTTTAACAATACTGCCACAGATCCTGAAATAGCTAGGAAATTGACAGAAATGTCCATACTTCCTAGGGATTGGCAGACATATGGCTATCTGGACTGGAACACTGTCATAAACTCATTTGCAAGGAATATGGCCTTGGTATGATTCCCCACTTATTTTCCATATTTTAACTTGGTCCTTTGTGATTTTCCTAACCAGTCTGACTTTTGCAGTATCGGGTCCAAGAGTATAACATCCTCAAACGAGCTGAAGAGATCCATGCTGGATTCTCCAAGCTCTCTGAGACCAACGCCCACCTCAAAAATGCCTATGACAAGTTAGCTGAGGTGGCAAAACCTAACAGCACGAAATTGACCAGGCTGGAGGCTGAGGTGAACAATCTGAAGTCTCAAGTTGCCACACTTACTGAAGACAATTCCAAGCTTCAGATGGTAAAGCAGGACTCAGATTCCAAGCTGGCCTTACTTATGGAAGAGAACTCCAGACTTCAAGCTGAGAAATAAGATTCTGACGCTAAGCTGGCCGATGCCAAATCCCAAGTGATTATGCTGAAAGAAACATTAGCCAGCACTGAGTTACTTTCTTCCAAAGCTCAGGCTGGACTGGAGTTCTACCAAAAGGAACACAGTACTTTTGATCAAGAATTGTCCAACAGCAAGGCTGAGCTGAACCAGCAACTGGAGGCAGAGAAGAAAAGTAAGGCTGATCTCCTCCAACAGTTTGAACTTCAAGCTGAGGAGATAAAGAAAAACGCCGTTGCTGAGTTCAGACAATCTCAGCTTTCTACCGGAAATTTCTTGAAGAGTCAAGGCTCAGCAATTGCTGTTGGGAAAACTTGGGCAATTGATGCTTGTTCTGAGGTTTGCCCCAGTCTGGACAAGAACCATCCTCGAATTGTTGAATTGTATAACCCTGAGCTGAGAGCTTGCTTGAAAATCAAATTGATCAATTCCAAAGTGGGGTTGATCTCAGAGAGGATGAAGATGTTGTAAAGTAGATTAGGACTTTTCCTGTAAATTATTGTAGTTGTAATAGATACTTTTTAAATGAGAATCCCATTTTCTTCAACTTGTGCTCTTCAGCTTACTGCAATTTTCCTTTTGTATGTAAAGCTTTACTCGTTACGCATTTGTCTTCAGACTTGAAAAAAATATTTCTTGCTTTATCTTCAAAGTTTGCAAGTATTTTTCTTCAACTTAAGAAACTTCACTTGCTCTATTTTGATAGTTTGCAAGTATTTGTCTTCAGCTTTCATTCTTGCATTACCAAAAATGTTAAGCCATTCGACTGAACTGCAGCCCTGCTGTGCTTTGAAATATAGGGACTATACCCCAATGTTATGTTCCGTTGACCTTCTCAACCCTCTCAGTCCTGCTGAGTTAGAGTATAAGGGAACTTAACTCATTGTTGAGACCTGCTCAATCTCTCAGTCCTGCTGAGGTAAAAGATATAGGGAACTTATCCCGTTGTTGAGACCTGCTCAATCTCTCAGTCTTGCTGAGGTAAAGATATAGGGAACTTATCCCGTTGTAGAGACCTGCTCAACCTCTTAGTCCTGCTGAGGTAGAATATCGGGAAACCTGTCCCATTTTGTTGAGACCTACTCAACCTCTCAGACCTGCTGAGGTAGAATATCGGGAAACCTGTTCCATTTTGTTGAGACCTGCTCAACTTCTCAGACCTGCGGAGGTAGAATATTGGGAAATCTGTCCCATTTCGTTGAGACCTGCTCAACCTCTCAGACCTGCTGAGGTAGAATATCAGGAAACCTGCCCATTTTGTTGAGACCTGCTCAACCTCTCAGACCTGCTGAGGTAGAATATCGGGAAACCTGTCACATTTTTTTGAGACCTGCTCAACCTCTCAGACCTGCTGAGGTAGAATATCGGGAAACCTATCCCATTTTGTTGAGACCTGCTCAACCTCTCAGACCTGTTGAAGTAGAATATCGGGAAACTTGTCCCATTTTGTTGAGACCTGCTCAACATATTAGACCTGCTGAGGTAGAATATCAAGAAACTTGTCCTATTTTGTTGAGACCTGCTCAACCTCTCAGACCTGATGAGCTAGAATATCGGGAAACCTGTCTCATTTTGTTGAGACCTGCTTAACCTCTCAGATCTGCTGAGGTAGAATATCGGGAAACCGGTCCCATTTTGTTGAGACCTGCTCAACCTCTCAGACCTGCTGAGGTATGCCCCCACTTTCGTTTTGGGTCATAGATAGGCATAAATTACTGCTCCATGCACCATATGGTGACTTAACTTTCCTGGTTGAACGCCATATAATAATACTCAGCTGAATATAAGAAATTGATCCTTCAATAACATAAGGCTGAGCCAAAAGATACCGGATGAGCACAAGAAGAAATAAACCCTGATTCGATTGAATCAGGGACTTTTGCTGTTACGTCAGCCTTATATGCTCAAGAAACCGTAACCCTCTTTTATCAGGATCTGAATCCTCATCACTTGGCTACCCCTGATGAGTCCCAGGTTTACAACTTTCATCAGGAGGGGGTTTACCAAAGTCTAGCCTGTTGTGAAGCCTAGACCTCGGATTATAGAAACGTTGCAGGTGACCCAACTCGATAAGACGCCCAATCTCTTGCCCGAGCTACCTACAGTCTTCTGTATCATGCCCAATATCATGATGATAAAGGCAGTACAGTCGGTGGTTTCTTTTGTGGATTGGTCCAGCCAAGGGCTGGGGTTCTTTTGCCAGAGATTTTTTCCTCATGTAGGAAAGGATATGGGCTTTTGAAGCTAGCAGAGAGTTTCTTTCCTTTCCTCGGCCTCCTAACCGAATCTTGATAGAGCACCCTTCCTGCAACGGAGCTTTGCCTTTATTGTCAACTTTTCTGTCATGTTTGAATGGCAAGGAGGCTTTATGAGTGCATTTTAAGCTCTGGTGGCTAGACTTTTGTTCTGGCCGCCTTGCCTCAGCCATAAACTCGGCCTGACGCCTGGGGTAATAGCCAGGCCGAGTGGGAGAATACTCCAGGTGTTCCAGTGGGTGAGAGTTACTGGAATGAGACCCACTGGACCTTGCTGCAGAGGCCTTCCCCTTCATCTCCCTCACCACAGCTTGGAAAACACCTGGATTTTGAGCCACATAGCGTATGGCTCGAATATGCTCTTTATAGGTGAAGGCAATGGTGGCAGTTGAGGATTCTCCCGGCTCCGTTGAGCACTGTTCAGTATGCTGTTGAGAAGACCTTTGGCTTCTCTTAGACGTCGTAGGTTGCTTGGACCCTTGTCCATCTCTTTTGTCCATCTTTCTCTCGATAGCTTGCTAAGGTAATTAGAAAAGATCAGAGTAACTGTTTTCTGGGTTAAAGGATTAATAGTCCCTCCTTCTAGCGCCAAATGATGAAGCCGGAACTTCACCAAGGGTCTAGACGACCTCAAATTAGCTCCGTCAGTTAACTTGAAGAGTTGTTAACTGGGTTGAAAGTTGTAGCTGGAATAACCTCTAAAATATCCTGCACAAGGAAGCACATATCAGAGGCCCGGGGGGTTGGCCCCAGAAAAAACCCTCCGACGCTCAAGTCAGTTTGGGCCATATCTCATTGAGATTATAATTTAGAAGGTGAGTTAGGAGTTTCTCACAGTATATGCCGAGGAGCAAAGTGTATGAATTTGTTTTATGGTATGAATGTTTGAATTCCGGATCCTGTTCCTTGTCCTGGTTGGTTTGCTTTTTATAGACCTTTTCCCGCCTTTAGCTTCTGATAGTAGATTATGGATAGGACGTTTGCTTTGGGCAGAAAGCCTAGGACTCCGTAGGTCTGCTGATGTGACTGATAGATCGGCTGATATGACTAATAGGCCTGCTGGAATGACCTTAGCGTGTTCAGAAAGTATAACCAGCTGTAGTCACTATGTTCAAACTGCACTTCTGTTAGATGGTCCAACAAGGTAATGTCGTGCTGGGTTCCTTTGCCGAAGTACCCAACTGAACTCTGCCGAAGTGCAAGATCAAGCTTTGTCGAAGTGCATGACTAGGCCTTGCCCAGCTGAAGTGGTCTGAAGCACGGCATTCGTGTAGAAACTGAAGTTGATGACGAGGTGCAAGCCTTGGCATATTATTTGGTTATATAATAAGTATCATGCTGCCTTGCTGAAGTGCACCCAAGGCTGAACATCCATGCTTAGGCGCCGAACTACTGAACTACAGTACTTGAGTGCTGAGCTACTAGAGTTGAACCGTTGACTGTTGTTGACTAACAGACAATTTAATTATAGTTTATCAATGGATGTGTAGCACCAGCTGCATAATATTGTTCTGGCGTTGCGATGGCGATAAGGAAATCGATCTATATATATGGAGTAGGCTAATGTTACTAGTCTACATATAGACTATTATTAGAATATATGTATGCATTATGTATCCTGTTTTTGCGTTGACTTGTGGAAGAGTTGTGTTGTATGTGATGGTCTCTTCTCACATCCATTCAGCAGGGGTGATGAGAGGATTTGGAGGCTGATTTATGTATGTTTTTCATCTTTCTTCCTCTTATAAGCAAAGCGAGGAG
Organism: Eustoma russellianum; assembly: GCA_036186865.1. Classification (NCBI taxonomy): domain Eukaryota; kingdom Viridiplantae; phylum Streptophyta; class Magnoliopsida; order Gentianales; family Gentianaceae; genus Eustoma; species Eustoma russellianum. The sequence goes on from AP025055.1 coordinate 27,341,764, forward strand.
ATTCATAAATGCGTATATTTTGACCCTTAATAGATTTCCGTCCTTTTGATTAGGCAGCTGAATGATTATGCTGGCCTCATGATATCATACGAAAGAATGTATTTTATGCATATGATATAACCGTTAGGTGACCTAGGAGAATGGTTCTACATTGTGGAACCTAGGAACGATTCTTCTTAGATGCATGGTTAAATTAATACATAAACAACAGCTTCAGCATACTCTTCAAATTCCCCGGGCTTGATGGTTAAATTAATACCTATAACTTCATATTTTAGGATTTCATCAGCCAACAATTGCAATGTGGTCAGTTCCAGTGAAGTGTAAAGTAGCCTGGTTTTTGGTTTCATAGTCTCTCTTGTTTTTCTTAAATGGTATGATTTGCTTAAACTTATATTTATGTGAAAGTATTTTAGAAATATTGTATTGTAATAAAGTATTTAGCAAAAGAACTTAAGCAATTGTGGGTTTTAGGATCGTTTGAGGAGCCTTCTCTCATGTCTATAAGTCACCAAAAAGAAAAAAAAGAAAAAAAGACGTCTTCATTTCAAAGAAGACACATCAAGACTCATCCTTCTTCAAGCCTCTCGAACTTTGGAGCCTTATGATTCGATTCTAAGTTTTATAATTGGATTATAGGGTTTTCAAGCCTCTTATCAAGTACCATATCTTACGCATCTTTAATTTCTTCAAGCCTCTCAAACATCAAGTACCATATTGTCACATCAGGCTTTATAATTCAATTATGAGGTGATCACTTACTCTTTCTGTTTCATCTAATCATTCTTCAAATGGATCCAATTCAAAAGGATTTCTACAAATAATCAAATTAACAAATATCTTATGCAATTATGGGAATTTAAACCAGATTTAGAGAAAGAATGTAGACAATAAAAACTGCAGGCCAAAAGAACAACAGTAAACGAGCAAACTAACGCGAAAAATAGAGTGCAGCAAATATTTTGCTATTCACGTAAAACGTCAGTGCATGACTGCCGAATACATATGCATGAAAATGATAAACTAACAGGAGATTAAGTCACAAAGCTTTTTCCATCATCCTACAAACTAGGAACCATGACTCCACTTTCCTATCTCCTCAAAGATAGGAGTTTATTTTTTAATGGATAACTACTACCTAACTAAAGATAAATATTAACCAAACTATACTTATCTAGCTAGGTGTTGACTGTGTCTTCACTTCTCCCCCTCAACACTGACTTGATGCAAATCTTTCATTCCCAGTTGTCGCCGAAACTGCACTACTTTGTTTCCATTGAAACCTTTTGTGAACACATCTGCAACTTGATCCTGAGTACCAATATGCTGCAACTCAATTTCTCCCTGCAAAACTTTTTCTCTAATGAAATGAAAATGAACTTCGACATGTTTAGTCCTTGCATGGAAAACTGGATTACCAGCTAATTGAATTGAAGACAAGTTATCACAATACAAGCGCACACCATTCATATTCTATTGACATAATTCATTCAGAACTTGCAGAAGCCATACACACTCTTGAGCTGCCATAGCTGCTGCTCTATATTCAGCTTCTGTTGTTGATAAAGACACAGTGGGTTGAAGCTTGCTGCAGCAAGATACCGCCCCTGATCCCAACATAAAAACAAACCCAGAAGTTGATCTTCGCGTATCATAATCAGCTGAATAATCAGCGTCACAGAATCCTTCAACTTAAGTTCAACGTTACGTTCATACCACATGCCATAGCCGCACGTTCCTTTGACATATCTCAGAATATGCTTACCTGCTTCCCAGTGAAATTTCTTTCGTGCCTGCATTAATCAACTGACTATAGCAACTACGCATGAGATATCTGGCCTAGTTAGCGCCAAGTAAATTAAACTTCCAACCAATTTCTGATACATAACAGTATCTTCTAGGTCTTCTCCTTCATAAGCACTTAATCTAACATTAGGCTCCAAACAAGTGTTCACAGATTTGCAAGCCAACATCCCAAATTTCTTTAACAAATCGGTGGCATATTTTTGCTGATGTAACGAGATTCCATTTTCCATTTGTTCGACTTATAGTCCAAGAAAGTGTCTAAGATGGCCAAGTTCTTTCATATAAAACCGTACGGATAAATTCTGCTTGACTTGCAATGCTTCATCATTAGCATCTCTAGTGATAATTAAGTCATCAACATACACCAATATTATGGTTATTTTTGATTCAATCCACTTAACAAATAAACTTGAATCCGGATTTGTCATTTTACCACAATAAGCAAGAAATTCAGCAATCTTACCATACCAAGGTCTTGGAGCTTGCTTCAATCCACAAAGCGTCTTCCTTAGCTTGTATACATGCTCAGGATTATGTTGATCTTCGAAACCCAATAGCTGCGTCATGTAAATGTCATGATCCAACTCACCGTACAAGAAAGCATTTTTAGCATCTATCTGAAACAATCTCCAACTTTTGTTAGCTGCTACGCTAGCAACACTCGTACAGTTGTTATCTTTGCTACAGGGCTAAACGTTTCTTCATAATCCAAGCCATACTACTGAAAAAATCCACTATCAACTAAACATGCCTTGTACCTTTCAATTGCACATCAGTTCTCCTTTTTAGTTTGTAAACTTACTTACATGAAATAGGACTTACATCTTTTGGCTTAGGCATGAGCTCACATGTTTGATTGCGGTCTAGTGATGAAATTTCTTCCTCCATAGCCTTAATCCATTCTACATTCTTCACAACCTCTTCATAGCATTCTGGTTCTATCACTTCTTCAACAATTGCTGCATTTGCATACTTGGGATTCGGTTTCCTGGCCCTCTCGGATCTTCTAGGCGCAGAGCTTGCCTCGCCTCCTTCGGTTTGCTGTTGTGCATCAATGTGTGCACCAACGTGCCATGGAATGGAAGGTATACTTTATCTGGCAAGAACGCAACAGATACATTTTTGAAGGAGACGTATTTGTATCTAGGAATGTTACGTATAGAATATGTACTCATGTATATAAAGTGATGTATAAGCTCTACCCAGATATCTTAGACATAGGCGCTGCTCACATGTTTTAAGATTTCTATACATTACTAGACAGAACATATAGGCCAGCATATGCGCCTACAAGTAGAGCTATTTTATGAGTCGTATCTCCTTGATGCCTTGATTTTTCAGGTTAATATTAACATTTTAACCAAAAAAAGATTTCTTTTCCGTTATTTTATTTCCAAAATCTGTTTACAGCTATTGTTTATCTTATTAATTAATTTCAGCTACAATGACAACGCAGTCTACGTAGGTTACCAGGATATTCTAGTTTTAAAACTTTAAGTACATAAACATCTCAGTTTTTGCAAATTCTCGCTAGTTTTTGCTATTTCAATCAATATAGCTTCCCTACTTGTTATACAATGCTTTCGAAGGACAAGTGTAGGGTAAAAATGTATACATCAGACCGTAAAGTGATCCAGTTCTTCTCCAAACCTTGTGTAACCCGGGAGTCTAGTATACCGAGAACGTCTTTTTATACTATGCTTTCAAAATAGTAAATATGGAATCTGGAAACCGGATTTTTTGATTAGGCATTTGACTATTAACTACTACGTCTTGCAGCTCAATCAAGCCTTAAACGAGTCATATAAGCCAACATAAAACATGACCCAGAAAAGAAGAGTTTACTCCACTCATAAGTGGATGTTTTCTTGTTAACGGATAAGGAATAAGAATATGATTAGCATATAATTCGCCTAGTTGATTACTAGACACTACCTAACCGATAGACATTAGTCTAGTAATTAGATATGATTTAGCATCACATGTCAAATTGTATCCTTATAAATTAGTATGATTGAATAGAGAAAAGCAAAGACTTGAATTGTCAAATATTGTTTGAGATTCTCTAATATTGATCAACTATAGGCTTGATTTCGAGACTTGAGTACAGTTCGAATGTCTTCTTGCTCTTTCAACTTTTTCCTTCGAAATTTGAGATATAGTTCCAGTAGCCTTGTGCTTGTTCGAACTCCCTCTTCTTGAATCTTTTTCCTTTAAGCGGTTCGCATAGCATATTGCCACCTGAAGCAGCCCCTTCAATACAGAGCACCGTGGCAACCATGGCTACTCCTTCAAGTGTGGGAGAATTCTCCAAGATTTGCAACAGTGGGCATGGAGGACACTCGGTTTCCCAGTGGAAACTTATACAGGAATTCTTGTATATGAAATTGATGATTTCTTGACCGGCGGATCCCTAGCGGCTGACGCTCCCTCTCGGCCCAAGCACGATGGGGCCGCGGTTCACATGGCATCCGTCAAGTCACCTTCCTCAGCCAGCACTGCTGGGCCACCGAGGCCTTGGCTGGTTTGGCTGAAGATGACTTGAGCGTGGTGCTTCAAGCAGTTAATGTTCAAAAGAGCACTTCGGATAAACATTTGAGCGGTAAGTATCCTGACTCATTCTGGATCATCGACTCTGAGGCATCTCATCATATGAAGTGTAATTTAAGTTTCTGACATAATTGTGTACCTACACTTCCATGTAATGTCCAGCTACCTAATGGGACCGAGACATGGGCAAGTCGGAAAAGGCGGTGTGCCTCAATGACCATCTTATGCTTGACAAAGTGTTGTTTGTACCTTACTTGACTTGTAACTTATTATCCGTGTATCAATTATTGAATACTAGTGATTCTATTATTGTGTTTACTAATGAACATTGTGTAAACATGACCGCGTACCAGATGAGGATTGAAGCGAGTGAGCTGACCGATGGGCTATACTTGTTGAAGACCCCTTCCTACGTCCGGACCTATGTACTAGGGGTAGAGGCGGATGAGGGCTTGTGGCACAATTGTCTGGGACATACCTCTAGTAGAATATTGCGTATAATATGTAATACTATGAAGGCTTGTGGCACAATCATCTGGGACAACCCTCTAGTAGTATGTTTCTTATAATATGTAATATATTTCTCTGTTAAATAAAGATTGTGATATCCCGTGTGAAGTTTGTTATCGGGCGAAACAAATAAAGCTTCATTTTGAGTTGAGCAAAACATCAGCTGCGTAATACTTTGATTTGATTCATTGTGACTTGTGGGGAACTTTTGGTGAGAAAAATTCGCCTTTGCCTCTTATTTTTTGACTTTTGTGGATGATCGATCCCAGGCGGTTTGGGGTATCTATTAACAACAAAGGACCATGCACCCTCGGTGGTGCGTCAATTCTTTGCTATGGTACATACTTAGTTCGGCCAGACAATCAAAACTTTTCGCAGTGACACTGAGACGGAATTTTCCCCTCTCCTGACGTTCTTCGCAGATCATAGTGTAGCGCATCATACCTCTATTCGCTACACTCCTCAACGAAACGGACGCGTAGAATGCAAACATCGCCATTTCTTAACATCGCCCAGGCATTGCATTTTCAAGCCAAATTACCGTTGTCCTTTTGGGGAGAATGTGTCCTAATCGGGGCCTATTTAATCAATCGCACTCTGACTGTCCTTCTTGGTAGGAAAACACCTTATGAGATACTGTTTGGAAATCCTCTCGACTATTCACATCTGCGAGTTTTCGGCAGTCTTTGCTACGTTCATAATGATCAATAGCGTGGTGACAAATTCCAATGCCGAAGTCATAAGTGCATCTTTGTGGGATATCTGTTCGAACAAAAAGGCTAGACTGTGTATGACTTTGCCTCTCGTGAGTTTTTCAATTCCCAAAATGTCACCTTTATCGATACTGTCTTTCCTTTTGCATCGCCTACACTGGCACCGACCTCACCAACCTTGGACCTTAACCCCCAATTGTCTCAGAACCAAACGATGAACCCATTTCTGACCTACCGACCATCCCTCCAGAATCTAGAGATCTGGCAGTCATTCACCCGCCAAGTCCTGCTCCTGAGCAAACTAACGCACAGCTTACATCCACGACACCGCTCCTCGGCCGCGGACACCGAATCAAGAAAGCTCTATCAAAATTCAAAGATTATGAGATAAACCATGTCCAGTATAACCCCTCGGTCGACTCACCCATGACATCATTTTCCTCATGTATTCCTTACTCTATCACCAACTTTCTTAGTACTCACAAATTTTTGCCCATCTATCGAGCATTTCTTGTTGTTATCACTTTGAATGCAGAACCTCATTCCTATGTCAAAGACCCCCAATGCTGGGCAGCCATGCAGGAAGAAATTTGGGCCTTGGAAGATAACAATACTTGGACGCTTATGCCATTACCACTAGGCAAGCCTGCCATTGGATGTAAGTGGATCTATAAAATTAAATACAACTCAGATGGCAGCGTTGAACGATATAAAGCTCGGCTATTTATTCGCAGTAACCGTCAGGTCAAAAGCCGAGATTATACTGAGACGTTCTCTCCCGCAGCCAAAATGGTCTGTGTACGTGTTCTCTTAGCCATGGCTACAACTCCCAATTTCTCTATGTGCCAAATGGTTGTTTGAAATGCATTCCTTCATGGCGACCTCGATGAAGAAGTCTATATGAAGCTTCCTCCTGGTTTTGATTCCACTATCTCGAATATATTCTGTCGGCTTACTAAATCCTTGTATGGACTCAAACAAGCCCCTGGATGCAAAGTTTTCTGATTCTTTACGTGCCTATGGTTTTGTTTAGTCTTACTCTGATTATTCGTTGTTTCGTTGACTTAGTCTATGCTAATGATCTTATTATCGAGGGGAATGATTCGAGTGCTATGGACGTGCTAAAGGAGTATCTCAGTTGTTGATTTCACATTAAAGATCTTAGTCTGTTAAAATATGTTCTAGGCCTTGAAGTTGCCCATAGTCGGGCTGGCCTCTTTGTGTCTCAGCGCAAATATACTCTGGATGTTATTTCTGACTGCAGATTGTAGGCTTCCAAACCTGCGTCTACTCCTCTTGAACAACAGCACTAGCTGCCTCATTCTGGCAACAAGTTCTTAGATGACCCTTTGCCATATCGTCGCCTCGTCAGGCGCTTATTTTATCTCTATGTCACTCGTCTAGAGTTTTCCTATGTTGTGCATACACTGGCTCAAATTATGAAGTATAAATGCCTTGATTATTGGCATGTGGCTCTGAAAGTTATACGTTATCTTAAGGGTAATCCCGGCCAAGGGAACCTCTTTCTTTCCACTAGTGATTTTCGCTTGACTGCATATTGTGAGTCTCATTGCGCTAGCTGTCCTATTACATGTCGGTCGCTTACTGTAATTTTATTAAACTCGGGGCTGCTCCTATCTCTTTGAAAACAAAGTAGCAAACCACAGTTTCTCGCTCCACCACCAAAGCTGAGTATCACGCCATGGCCTATACTAGTGAAATTAAATGTCTTCTTGGTCTTCTGCGTTATTTAAGCTCGCCCCATGTTGGTCCATCTCTCTCTTCACCGACAGTCAGTCTGCGTTACACTTGGCCCATAATCTTATCTCTCATGAACGTACAAAGTGTTATGACCTGCACCCTCGAGCCCTTAGAAAAAGAAAACAAAGGAAATTATGGTGATTAAAGATAGGGCGTACTGAATAAAAATTGATTAAATAGTTGTACCGCGATAAATGATATGGTAAGAAATGTGATATACTTTAAATAAACCCTAGGTAACAAGTAATTTAAGTGAAAAAAATAAATAAAAATTGTATTGAAGACACAACTTTATTATACATTCAAATTAAGGAAAAAAGAAAGTTAGGACATGGGCGTGAGGTGGACAACTTTTATCCTATCCTACCCCCACCCAAGCACCCATACCCGCCACTACCTACCCTTAAGTGGGGAGTATTTTATTTTATTTCTATTCATCCCACCATCATTACTTATCATACACCATTTAGGAAAATTGCAAGTGGACAATTTCGATCCACTTCCTTCCCACTAATCCTCATATTCTTCCAAAATACCCCCACTTCTTCCCTCTCCACATGCAAGACCAGATGTTGTCTTCCATGCCACTCAACTTTCATTCTTTCTTCTTACACACAACCTCCTTCCCAGCACTTACATTCCATGCATGTCTTACAACCTCCTTTCTCTCTCTTCCCAACTCAAAGGCAAATGATGAAATTCCTTTTCCTTCCACACTAAAACTCGGCCATAAGCCAAGGAAAGGGAGAAGAACACATCATTTCTACTTCATCTCTTCCATTACATAAACTCCCAATCAATAAGCCTTACGTGCAAACTTTCTTCCATTATTTCCCCTTCCTCTTTTCCATGAAATGTAATGATAAATAATACCCCTCTCCCACTTGGAATTTATGGCTAACAAAGATGAAGACAAGGAAAGAATACTCCAACTTCTTCCATTCTTTTATTTAACTCAGTTTTTATTCTTCATCTCTCACACACCCTCTCTCCCACCCAATTGCATTTCATGCAAGCCTTACACATTTCTATCTTTATTTTCTTTCTTATATTCCTATAAGACATCATGATTAGATTCCTCCCCCACTCATCTCTCACAGTTTTGGCTATATCAAGTTTAAGGGAAAAATACATTTCATTTCTTCCACAATCTTCATTCCCTCCTTCCACTTTTCTCTCCACTCACCAACATTGCATCCTCTCTCCTTCTAGCCACCCTCAAGCCTCCATTTTCCCCCAAACTCTTCCTCAAAACCGTGGCCCTTCTAGGGAAGGATGAAGGGAAAATTTTCAAGCTTAAGTGAAGGAAGCTATCACCAAGTGTTGGATACATCAAGGTAAGGATTTATAATCCTCATTCTAGTTCTCTTTCCCTTCATCCATCTTCCCAAAAGACTCAAGGTTCTCCTCATTTGGGCACCTTGGTCGTGTGTTCCAAGCAAGAAGGAAGAAGGAGTTTTTAGGTTAGAATAGTAAGAAAACTTCAAAGATTTCCAATGGTAGGCCTTTTTAAGAATTGATTTGGAACTTTCTTAGTATTATAATTGACATTTCTTCTCCATCTCTTGGCCATGTAGGCCGAGAATTTCACAAGGGAAAAAAGAATAAATATTTTTCCATTTTAAGTCCAAATCCAAGGAAAAAGGAAAGTATTCTTATTGGTTCTTCATGCATGTTGAAAAATACCTCACCTATGTTCATTTATAAACTTGGATCATACATGCATTGGTTCAAATTATTTTTCTACTATAATCATGTAAAAAGTGTTCTTGCATGCCCAATATATGAACACTTATGTGAGATTCTTGAATAGATGCTTAATTGTCACCTTGATGATATGTGAAAGTTTCATGCATGTGATATTTATGATATGTTAGGCCTCGTATATGTATGCATGCCACTTGTAATAGAAGATTAGGCATGCATGTTCTATTTTATGAAAAGTGTTGGTTACATGTCACACTTTCTTGGAAAATTGTACTAAGAACTGCACTTTGTTTCATTTTCTTGTATATTTTCATGATGATTATCACATATGTATTTTTACATGATTTTTAGTGTTTATGCATGTTAATAGTCTTGATTTAGTATGATTATGATCCATCATTATTTGTGCTATTTTGCATGGCCATAAAAGATTGTTTCCTTGATGATCATCATGTCATTCTCGTGTGTTTTCATCCAAAAATAGGGATGTTTTGGTCTTCATTATTAGGCATGATTCATCACCATCGTTTCGATGTGTATCCTTGATGATCATGGCCTAACGATGTGTATTTTCATGGGTTCCATTATGATATGCATTTGCATGTGAATTCCATCATGATCATCATTATGATCATGACTCCTATGTTCACATCTTTGATGAAAAGTAGCATGCATAAGCTCATATATGTTACAAACAAAAGTTTAATGCATCAAATTGAAGGAAAATGCATGAATTACACAAGCATGTATATGTTATGACAAGTTAAGTTGCTAAGAAGGTAGGATCAGCTTACATGCATAAATGGATAAACAAGATGAAAAATCATGTGTGCGTGTGTATATGATTTTGGCCAAGTGGCCATAATTGTGTGCCATGATGTTGTTTGGATATTTACTTGAGTACATATATGTAAAAATATGTATATTTTATATTATATGTATGGCTAATTAAAGGATGTGTAAACAAGTGAATTAACGAAGTGGTAACATGTAACAAACATAAATACAAGGGTTGTTTTGGTAAATAAGGCAAGAAATCTTAGACGGGCAAAATGGTATTTTCTAAATTTCAAAATGTGTAGAAAAGTGGACTGTTTTGAAGGGATATAAAATAAAAATAAGAATTGAACAAATTAGGATAAATATTTTAGTAGTTAAAGCCTAAAAAGTGGGCTATTTTGAAGGCCAAAACCGAGATTCTCAAGAAAGGGGCAAAATTGGTATTTCACCTATGTTTATGATATGAAACATGAGCCAAATACTAGACTTAGGTGCTGAAAGTATTAGATGATTAAACCCATCCTCAAAACCGAGCATTCATGCATGCATAAATGAAACAAAATTTTGAAACAAAACGAAAAGTTTTATCGTACGATACATTCTTTCGAAATGTTTTAAAAGAATTTTACGCAACATATTTGACGGAAATGCTTCTATCATGTGATACATTTTAAAAGGATTTTAAACAAATCGTACCACAAGCTGATTGATTCTGATGACACAGTTGTACGATGATATGATTGTTCGTGTATGTGTCCTAGGCCATGATTTGGATGTTTATGTTTTATATTTATTATTATTAAAGAGGTTTTATTATCATTATTGTTGGTTAGTATGTTACACAATTATGATATATGTCTCTGGTTCATTATTGTTATAGAGATAAAATAATTTATAACCAGTATGAGTATTGATTTGATAATCATAAGATGATTATGTGTATAGTGATACAAATCAATCTTATAGATACTTGTTAGAGAACAATGTATTAGATAGACCCATCATGAGATTACTACAATGGATTAGCGTCATAAGTAAATCTCATGATAGTCATGTTTTAATCCTTGGACTTGAGATTGTCATAGTTTCCAACATAAGGACTATTATATTTTGATATGATCAAACGTTATCCATAACTGGATAATAATAAAGGTCATGATTGAATATGATAGAGATTATGTAGAGGATATTGAACAATCAAGACAAAATTTGTCCCTCTCTTTTGAGAGAGATATCTTTGGGCCCCTCGATTAGTGAGATTGTGAAATGCATGGCCATGCTCAAATGAATTGATAGTGTGATCAATGTCATTTGTTTTATCAGTCTACTTAGAGATTGAGTAATCATATATGTTTGAACAATATAACTATGATGCTGATCATGACTTATGTTCAAACTAGATATCGTGTGACAAAGGGATTAATGCATGTACTATTATTAGGCTAGTTGGAATTTACTCATATTAATCTTGTAGTCGTAATGCCTTGCTAGAGACTAATTACGACTTATTGGTTTGGTAGAGATTAAACCAACTGCCAATTAATATGGGCCTATCGGGTCACACACAAGAATGCGTATGGACTGATATTAATAATATTAATAATATTAATATTAGATATTAATTATTATTATTATCGCTTTTTATATATATATTTATATATATCATCGGATAATAACAATAGAATCCATATTTGATTTGTATTTTGATTGGTCTTATATAATTCTAACAGAATCTGTATTCAATACGGATTATGATTGGCATTAACCAGTCCAATCTGGAATCAGGTTTTGATGTTTATATATATATATGTATATATCCTGGTGTATCTCGTACAACAGAGAACAGAGGAAAAAACAAAACCCAAAATTGTTTTGGAGAAACCGAAGTTCTCAGCCGCACCGTTCAAGAGCTAGCACTCCAGATGGAAGCATTCGTGTGGATACTGACAGAGGGTGTTTGTGTTTTCAAAACTCCTACGTCTGTGGATTTCAAATATGCTGACTGGACAGCGGGAGCCCGCCCGCTAACCAGCTAGCGGGACCGCCATATGCGTTCGGTCTATAGTTTGTTATCGTGATATTAAGAATGTCAATATATTTATTTGTTTTAATATGTTGGTGTAAGATATATTATAATTATTTGATATTTTTGCATGGTGCATAGCATGGCCTTAGGACCTATGTGATTGACTTCGTCATATTTCTATTTGGGTTATCACGACCAGCGTGCCATTGTTGTTTTTGTTGTATTTTATTTTACAAGTAGTTAGGTTTTCTTTATTATTGTAATAAATGAAGAATCAAGCTGCCAAAGTGGTGATGGTGACACATACCAAGGACGAGTGAATTCCATGGAGATGGAGGCACGAGCTCAAGATAAGAAGATATGTACCATTGCAAATGTTATAACAGGAAATCTTTCACATAGGGTTTCCTTTATGATCTTCATTTTGTCTCATGAAGATCATATTTAGCATGGCCATGCTATGTCACATTTACATATTTATCATTTTGTATGAGATGCGTGGATGATAGATTATATATGCATATAGGATGCTATGATATAATGATATTCAATGCAAGACATAAACTAAGTTGAACCCTCATTAATAGTTTAAGTCTCGATGCCATCCATGTCTTAAACACCTATTAAAACCGGGATTGTATTAAAGAAGGTATTGCCAAAGCAATGTGCTTTAAACATTCCTAGCTACGTAGGATGAGTAATAGTGCTACTCATATGTTTAAAATTGGTTAGACTTAATTAGGCTATCAAAATGGTTTTGAGCCCGAGGCATTAGATGGAATCTAACATACAATGACATATGATGTCATTATTCCATAATTTCTAAGAGTTGCATGAGATGTAATTGGTAAATAAGTTACCTACCTAAATAACTTAATTTTAAGCGTCATGCCAAAGCTGAGTTTAGAATTAAGTCAAATATGGATCTTAGCTCACTAAAAATATTTCTTTTGAGGGTTATGTTTTAGTGGGAGTTTTAAAAGTTTTAACCTCGTTATTAATTAAAATGTTACTTTGCTTGTTGTGTAGATCAAAAATGGCTGCTAACAACAATTCCACCTTATCACTGCGATCTATCCTTGAGAATAAAAAACTGAAAGAATGTGGGACTAATTTTTTTGACTGGTTTCAGAACCTGAGAATTGTTCTCAAGCAAGAAAAGGGGCCATACGTGCTTGATGAAGCTGTCCCTGAATCTCCTCCTGCTGATGCTTCTGCTGCTGCTAGGAGTAAGCATAAGAAGCATGTTGAAGATTCAAATGACATAGGATGTCTTATGTTGGCAACTATGTGTCCAGGACTTCAGAAGGACCTGGAACGCTTAGAAGCTTATGAGATGAGTGTCCATCTGAAACAAGCATTCCAACAATAGGCTAGGCAGGATAGGTTTGACACCGCTGTTGCACTATTTGACTGTAAGATGTCTTAAGGTGCATCTGTTCGCGCTCATGTTTTGAAGATGAAAGGCTATATAGATCACCTTGCAAGACTTGGATGTCCCCCGAGTTTGGAACTCGCCACGGATTTGATCCTGCACTCAGTACCTAGCAGTTTCTCTCAGTTCGTCATAACTACAATATAAATAATATGGAAAAGTCCATTTGTGAGCTACATGGTATGCTCAAAACTGCTGAGGGAATATCAAGAAGCCTACCCAAGTATTGAGTGTCAATATCAAGCCAATGAAAAAGAAAGGTAAAGGCAAGGGTAAGGCCAAAGGTGCAAAGGGTGCAAAAGGGTTAAAGGATCAAGCTAAGCCAAAACTTGGACCAAAGGCAAAGGTTCCTAAGGAAGGAACTTGTTTCCATTGCAACAAGCATGGGCATTGAAAAAGAAACTGTGACGTTTATTTGGATGAGTTTAAGAAGCTAAAGGGTAGTGCAACTACATCTTCAGGTATTTACGTTATAGAAATTAATTTATCTAGTTCTTCTTCCTAGGTATTAGATGCTGGATGTGGATCCCATATTTGTACAAATATGCAGGGGCTCAAAAGGAGTAGAATGCTGAAGAAGAACGAGATGGACCTACATGTTGGCAATAGAGCAAGAGTTGCTGCCATAGCTGTAGGGACCTATGAGCTTGTCTTGCCCAATGGGCTTTTGTTAGTTTTAAACAATTGCTTTTATGTTCCTACTATGAGTAAGAATCTTATTTAAGTATTTGTTTTGGATGATGAAGGTTATTCATTTTTAATTAAAAATAAGAAGTGCTCTATTTTTTATAAAAATGACTTGCTTTATGGTATTGTAAGTAGTTATAATGGCATTTATATCCTTAATCTTGATGATTCCAATGAAAGTAATATTCATAACATATCTTCAAAGAGAACTAAGCCAAATGAATTAAACCCTACATATTTGTGGCATTGTCACCTTAGCCATATAAATGAGAAGCGCGTATCTAAACTCCATCAAGATGGATTGTTAGATTCATTTGATTTTGAATCATTTGAAAATTGTGAGTCTGGTTTTCTTGGAAAGATGACAAAGGCCTCTTTTACTGGACATAGTGAAAAGGCTAATGCATTATTGGGCTTGATACATACGGATGTATGCGGCCCAATCAACATTAGTGCTAGAGGAGTATTTCAGTATTTCATAACTTTTACTGATGATTTCAGTAGGTATGGCTATGTCTACCTAATGAAACATAAGCATGAGTCATTTGAAATGTTTAGAACTTTTCAAAATGAAGTACAAAATCAACTTGGTAAGACAATTAAAACGCTTCGATCAGATCGAGGTGGTGAATATTTGAGCCAAGAATTTAATGAACATCTAAGAAATTGTGGAATCGTTTCACAGTTGACTCCTCCAGGAACTCCACAATGGAATGGTGTTTCAGAAAGGAGAAATCGAAATTTATTAGATATGGTTCGATCTATGATGGGTCAAGTAGATCTTCCTTTATCTTTTTGGGGTCGTGTCTTGGAGACAGCTGCAATCATTTTAAAACCGCGTACCATCTAAAGCGGTTGAAAAGGCACCATATGAGATAGGGACTGGTAAGACACCTAGTTTGTCTTTTCTTAGGATTTGGGGTTGTGAAGCTTATGTGAAAATATTAGTATCAGATAAGCTAGTTCCAAAGTCTATCAAATGTATTTTTGTGGGGTACCCTAAGGAAACTAAAGGATACTATTTCTATATTCCCTCAGAGAACAAAGTGTTTGTTGCTCGAAATGGAATCTTTTTAGAAAAGGAGTTTATCTCTAAGAGAACTAGTGGGAGTATAGTACAACTTGAGGAAACTCAAGTTCCATAAGATATCATTGAACCGTCTTTAGAGACAATTTCAGAACCACAAACAGTTATGGAGCCTGAAAATGTAACACAAGTCCAACGTAGATATGATAGGATACATCGTCAGCCAGAGAGATATGGATTTCTTGTGAGTGATGATAGTGAAGTTATGCTCATAGATCAAGATGAGCCTACTACTTATCAAGAAGCTGTGTTCGGTCCAGATTCAGATAAATGGATCGGAGACATGAATTCTGATATGCAATCCATGTTTAATAACCAAGTTTGGTCTTTAATTGATCCTCTAGAGAGTATCAAGACTATTGGTTGCAAACGGGTTTTCAAGAAGAAAACTGATATGGATGGGATGTGCAAACGTACAAAGCAAGGATTGTTGCTATAGGTTTCAAGCAAACTCATGGTATAGACTATAATGAAACCTTTTCACCAGTTGCTATGCTTAAGTCTATTAGAACTCTTATTGCCATTGCAACATACTATGCTTATGAGATATGGCAAATGGATGTCAAAACTGCTTTTCTTAATAGAAATTTACTTGAGGATGTGTACATGACACAATCTGAGGGTTTTGTAGATCCCGAGAATTCAAAGAAGTTTTGCAAGCTTCAAAAGTCCATTTATGGATTGAAGCAAGCATCTCGAAGTTGGAATCTTTATTTTGATGAAACAGTTAAGAACTTTGGTTTCATCAAGAATGAAGATGAACCTTGTGTTTACAAGATGGTTAGTAGGAGTGCAGCAGTGTTTTTGGTTTTATATGTGGATGACATATTGCTTATTGGGAATGGCATCCCTACCTTGCAAAAGGTTAAGGCTTGGTTAGGGTATTCTTTCTCAATGAAAGACTGAGGTGAGGCTACCTATATCCTTGGTATTAAGATCTATAGAGATACATCTAAAAGGATAATAGACTTGAGTCAAAGTACATACATAGATAAAATGTTGAAGAGGTTCAACATGCAATAGTCCAAGAAAGGATTCTTGCCTATGTCTCATGGCATTCATCTTAGCAAGAATCAATGTCCTCGGACATCTGATGAGCGAGATCAAATGAATAAAATTCCTTTTGCTTCTGCTATAGGATCGATCATGTATGCCATGTTATGTACTAGACCAGATGTCTCATATCCATTGAGCACAACAAGTAGATTTCAAGCTGACCCCGATGAAAGTCACTGGAAAGCTGTCAAGAATATCCTTAAGTACCTCAGAAGGACTAAAGGTGTATTCTTGGTTTATGAAGGTTTGGGTGAAGAGTTAGTTGTAAATGGTTACACAGAAGCTAGTTTCCAAACCGACATAATTGATTTCAGATCGTAGTCAGGTTTTGTATTTACATTGAATGGTAGGGCTGTTAGTTGGAAGAGTTCAAAACAAAGCACTGTAGCTGATTCTACAATACAGGCTGAGTATATAGCAGCATCAGATGCAGCTAAAGAAGCAGTTTGGTTGAAGAAGTTCATCATTAAGCTAGGAGTGGTACCTAGCATTGCAAATCCTGTGGATATTTATTGTGACAACAATGGTGCCATAGCACAAGCAAAAGAGCCTAGGTCTCATCAGAGATCTAAACATATACTCAGACACTACCCCCTCATTCGAGACATCATCGGTAGAGGAGATGTCAAGATATGCAAAATTGACACAAATGATAACATAGCAGATCCATTGACTAAGCCTCTCTCACGGGTCAAGCATGATCAGCACACTAGATCTATAGGTCTCAGATATTTGTAGGCCTAGTACAAGTGGGAGATTGTTAGTGTATGTGCCCTAGGCCATGATTTTGATGTTTATGTTATACATTTATTATTAATCAAGAAGTTTTATTATCATTATTGTTGGTTAATATGTTACATAATTATGATATATGTCCCAGGTTTATTATTATTATAGAGATAAAATAATTTATAACCAGTATGAGTATTGATTTGATAATCATGTGATAATTATGTGTATGGTGATACAAATCAATCTTATAGATACTTGTTAGAGAATAATGTATTGGATAGACCCATCATGAGATTACTACATGGATTAGCGTCATAAGTAAATCTCATGATAGTCATGTTTTAATCCTTAGACTTGAGATTGTCATAGTTTCCAACATAAGGACTATTATATTTTGACATGATCAAATATTATCCGTAACTGGATAATAATAAAGGTCATGATTGAATATGATAGAAATTATGTAGAGGATATTGAACAATCAAGACAGGATTTGTCTCTCTCTTTTGAGAGAGATATCTTTGGGCCACTCGATTAGTGAGACTGTGAAATGCATAGCCGTGCTCAAATGAATTGATATTGTAATCAATTTCATTTGTTTTATCCGTCTACTTAGAGATCCAGTAATCATATGTTTGAACAATATAAGTATGACGCTAACCATGACTTATGTTCAAACTAGATATCGTATGACAAAGGGATTAATGCATGTACTATTATTAGGCTAGTTGGACTTTAGTCATATTAATTGGATAGTCATAATGTCTTGCTAGAGACCAATTACGACTTGTTGGTTTAATAGAGATTTTACCAACTGTCAATTAATATGGGCCTATCGAGTCACACACAAGAATGCGTATGGGCTGATATTAATAATATTAATAATAGTAATATTAGATATTAATTATAATTATTATTATTTTTGTTTTTTATATATATACTTATATATATCATCGGATAATGACAATAGAATCCATATCTGATATGGATTTTGATTGGTCTTATCTAATCCTAAAAGAATCTGTATTTGATACAGATTATGATTGGCATTAACCAATCCAATCTGGAATCGGATTTCGACTTCTATATATATGTATATATCCTGGTGTATCTCATACAACAGAGAACAGAGAAAAAAAACGAAACCCAAAATCGTTTTGGAGAAACCGAAGTTCTCAGTCGTGCCGTTCAAGAGCTAGCACTCCGGACGGAAGCATTCGTGTGAATACCGACAGAGGGTGTTCGTGTTTTCACACCTTCTACGTCTGCGGATTCCGAATCTACAGGGGTAAGGTTTTTGAATTTCTTTCATCGAATTAAACGAACAACATGGATCCTTGGTAGGAAATGGAAGATCAATTTTGTTTTTTCACTGTGCGTTTTGCAGTGGTCTCGTCTGTTTCTTAACAATGATTTGCTTTTTCACAGCATATGTTATAGGATGATACAATTCGCTGTTTTCACAACATAAGTTATATAATGATATGTTCGGAGGCCGGCCTGGTTCCAGGTATAGTAGAGAGGATCACAGGGCAACCCATGTATGTTTCCCTTGCACATGACACTAGAACCTAGGTGATAGGTTGGTGTCATGGGGCATATGTATGTTCCCTAGCCTTTGGCTTAGTGTAACACCTTGTCCGGGACAAAGGATCTCTGCCTTACAGATGATGCCATGTTTTTTGTTTTGGCCAAGTGTAACACCACTACAGGGACCCAGGATCTCCACTATAACGAGTCACCATTAGATCCATGTGCATACTATGTAACATCGTGGTTGGACCACTGAGGTTCATATATTGTAGATAAGACTATATGAAAAATCATTCGGTCTATCGTGTGCCATCGTTCGTATATGAAAAGTGCTATAGCCAAGTTTTAAAACAGTTTTGACATGATGATTACGACAAGTTATGTTTTCAATAGTTTCTAAAAAATGAGTGAAGTTACTACTTCATCAAGCATATGCATACCCTCGAGTCACCCTATGGATTACGTACTTAGACTATCAGTGGAATTAAGATGAATTTATAGAGAGTGACCCGTGACATGGATATAACCAAATGGGATTTAGCATAAGATGCAGAGTAGAAGCGTATTGAACAAGTAATTAATGAGACAACATGAAAATAATGTAAGTTTCTATGTGATTTTACTTTTAGCACTTTATACAGTTAAATTATGTTTACGACACTTAACTGATTTGTCACTTTGTTTAGACATGTTATGTTTGTTACTTTTACTGTATTTATCTTATCATCCTGTCTCCCATGCACGATCCACATGATGAACCCAGACAGAGATACTTGCTGGGCGATTCATCATCGCTCACTCTATATGTTTACCATCTTGCAGAGCCCCGAGATCTTGACTTGGACATTGTAGATGACAAGCCATGGGTAGGATAACCGTAAGGAGCTCAGTGGGCCCAGCTGCTTGTTTATGTACTTTTGTGATTTCGGATATGTACTCTTTATCATTTATGTACTGATGACATTATACTCGGAGTTAGTTATGATATATGTTGCATGTCGGTTATGTTTTATTCTAGCTATGTTATGATGCTTCTGCGATCCGATACATGTTTATGTCGACATGCATATAAATGTGATCGACGTCTTATACTTCTCATAGCATAGTACGGTGGTTGCACCATGCCAAGACCTTAGTCTCTGACGGGACGCTACATGAAGCATATCGTAGTTGATTGTCACTTTCTGAGTGAAACAATCATAGATGGACAAATTCGGGTCTTACATGTTTCCATTTCTCATCAGCTTGCGGATATTTTCACCAAATCCCTTGGCACAAGCAACTTCCGGTCCATGAGCGTCAAATAAATAATATTCACTTGACCTCATAATATGACTCAGAAATTCGACTTTTAACGGACTTGAAATTGAATTGTGCGACAAAATCATCGTTTTACATATAGTACTTTGGTTTATCAGAAAAAAAAAAAGAAAAAACCTTTTGTACTATCTCGCCTGGTAGGCTGAGCAATGTGTTTACCCTTTATTAAGTACTTGGTTTGATGGTCCAAAGATCGAACATTCAACAACTCCTAAACTATCCGATCCTTTACCTTTGATCTCGATTTTCTCCAAAAGTAAAAAAAAAAAAAAAAACACCCTTTCTTCAATTTCATTTGGAACTTTAACATACATATTACCACAATTAAAGCATGTGACTTATCATTTGATCCTCTTTCTAATTTTTGGTTACATGGGCGTGAACATGTTGCTAAAATACACTCGGTGACTCCGAGCTTTATTCGCCCATCTTGGTATTAGACCACTATCTGTTCATGCTTTTAAGCCTGGACATTCTAGAAACAATTCCATCCAGTCTAGCCAAAATTCTAAAATTATATTTTATATTTTCTTAGTGCACCTCCATAAGCAATGCTCTTTCGAAGGGAGCAAACAAATACAAGTTTCTCCTATAACAGCCCTAGCCAAATATGAGAAAAGGGCTTGGTGTTTTTAGGACATAGCTCATTTTCATACTTGGATAAAAAGTTGCATCTAAGGTGTCGAATCTTAACCGGCAATATGTGGGCGTTTGATTCCTGCCGTCAGTTTTTTATATCATAATGGGTTTAGGCTCAGACACCTTATAATCACTAAATTGTGGGTCTTTACCTTAAAAAGCCACTGAGTGACCTAATTTACATTCTCTATAATATTTTTATAGCTGAGTCGATGGAAGCTTTTGAGATCAAGGTATGAGTTTTTTTTTTTAGAAAAGGACTTTTATTCTTCTTCACTTTTTGTCGAGACTTTTGACAAAATTCAACTAACGAACCAAACCAATCAGCAAACTAGAAAGTTCGAAGAACTAAGCAATGGAACGAAGAGAAGATCGAAGAGAGGAGGAAACAGAATTTTGCATAACTGTTTTTCATACCGGGTTACAACTGTAACCCGGCTTTTATACACAGCGGGAAGAAGAAGAAAGGGCTGAAATTACCAAACTATCCTTACTTAACTAACTAGACGAATTACAACTCAAAGGGCAAAATGGTAACTTCACAGATTTTAAATCTTTCCCGCTACACCAAGTCTTCTTCTACCTCTGCCCACTTCAATCCGAATACAACCCCCAAGCTGATCCCTTCACATTGACCTCTACAGCACTCCAGCCTCAAGCCTGAAATCACCATCTCAAAGCTAAACCTTCATAACATCATTCTGCTCCAACAATTTGCTCATACTCAACCAATTACCCGCACAATTGCTTTCACTGCCATGAGACTCTCCTGCTTGATCATCACGAATACATTCAGCTTGCTCACTCAAGTCTTCAACACCCCCCCTCAATCCTGACTGAGCAAATATGTTACAAACACCCAATGCCTCAGTCAGGATGCACAATCTTCGTGAATCCACTGCTTTTGTGAATATATCAGCAACCTGCAACTGGGTATTAATAGGAACTGGCTTAACAACCCCATCTTGATACTTATCTCTCACAATATGGCAATCAATCTCAATGTGTTTAGTTCTTTCATGAAACACCGGATTTTCAACAATGTAAATGGCACTCCTATTATCACAAAATATATCAACCGGCCCAGAATGCTCAACCTTCAAGTCTTTCATCATATAGAGAATCCATTGAACCTCACATGTGGTAGAGGCAAGAGCTCTATACTCAGCTTCTGAAGAAGACCTAGAAACTGTGGTTTGCTTCTTTGCCTTCCAAGATATTAAAGAATTTCCAAGAAAACACAGTATCCAGTCACAGACCTTCTACTCTCAGAACAGCCTGCCCAATCTGAGTCTGAAAAAGCTGTGAGCTTCAACTCTCCAGTGCTAGGATACAACAACCCTTGCCCAGGTGTGCCTTTTAGATACCTTAAGACTCTCTGAGCTGCCTTAAAGTGCACAGCAGTAGGAACATCTAAAAACTGACTAAGCTGCTGGACTGCATAAGTAATGTCTGGTCTAGTGATAGTCAGATATAGCAACTTCCCAATCATCCGTCTATATCCTGCTATATCATGAATGAGAACTGAATCATTATGAGCTAGCTTCAAATTCTGCTCCATAGGACTCTTGGCAGGCTTAGATGCCAGGGCTCCAGTGTCTTGAAGCAATTCCAAAGTGTATTTCCTTTGACAAAGCATAATCCCCCCCTGAGACCTGGCAATCTCTAGGCCAAGGAAATACCTGAGTGGACCCAAATCTTTAATTTTGAAAGCATGATGTAGTGCAGATTTAAGCTCCTCAATGGCAGAGAGGGAATTACTAGCCACCAGAATATCATCAACATAGACCAAAAGAACTAAAAACAACCCAGAAGCCTCTTTGATGAACATAGTATAATCATTTTTAGACTGAATATAACCATGAGATAGCAGAAAGCAAGTGAGCTTCTCATTCCACTGTCTGCTCGCTTGTTTCAGACCATAAAGAGACTTATTTAGCCTGCAAACCATGCCAGGAGATGGAGAAGTCAAGCCCTCAGGAAGAGTCATATAGATTTCTTGATGCAAATCTCCATGTAAGAAGGCATTGTTTACATCAAATTGATGAACATGCCAGTGTTTCAGAGAGGCTATAGCCAATACTAGACGAACAGTCGTCATTTTAGCAACTGGAGAGAAAGTTTCACCATAATCCACACCAGGTTGCTGTGTATATCCCTTTGCAACAAGCCGTGCTTTATACCTCTCAATGCTACCATCAGCATTCCTCTTTATCTTATAAACCCACTTACAACCAATGGGTTTCTTCCCTCTAGGCAACTGAACCAAACTCCAGGTATTATTTGCCTCAAGTGCCGCTAACTCCATATGCATAGCCTGTTGCCAATGAGCTGAATGTGCTGCTTGATTATAACAAGTAGGTTCTTGCTGCACACTGCTGTTAAGCACATAGGTTCTATATCCAGGTGACAACTGATGCAAAGAATAGTGATTTTGCAAGGGATATTTGGGAAGGTGATCAGCAGAGGAAGACATTTGATTACAGTGATAATCATGAAGATATGCAGGGGGATGCCTATGTCTGGCAGGCCTAGATAGAGGGTCACGCAGAGGAAACTGAGAGGTATTTGATTCAATGGACAAGTGCTGGTTTTCTGGTGCAATGGATATAGGAATATCAATAGCACAAATAGGAACAGAGTTATCAGGAAAAACTATGGATGGTGAACTGTCTGATTGAGGGGTAGAGTTAGCAGGAGACTGAGTTGATGTAGAAGGTGAAGATGACTCTGATGGTTGTGAAGTTTGAGCAGGATGCGCATGAGACTCAGATTCTGAATGCAAGGGAACAAGGACAGGTACACTAGACAAAGGCATGTGATTAGACTGAGAAGTATCAATACTTGGACTGGAATCAATATGGCCAAATGGGAAACAATGTTCATCAAACTGAACATCTCTTGATACAAGTAAATCCTTAGTTTCAAGATTTTGCAAAAGATAGCCCTTGGTAGATGATGGAAATCCTAAGAAAACACATTTAATGGCCCTGGGAGTAAACTTTGTCTTGTTGAGTGCATGATTGTAGGCATATGCCAAGCAACCAAAGACCTTAAGGTGCTGATAGACGGGCTGCTGCTGGTACAGCAACTCAAATGGAGTTTTATGATGCAGAACAGGTGATGGGATTCGATTGATAATATAAACAGCATGTGTAACTGCAAAGCCCCAGTAAGACATGGGGAAATTTGCTTGGAATTTTAGTGAACGTGCCACAGTGAGTATATGTTGATGTTTTCTTTCAACCAAGCCATTTTGTTGTGGTGTATACACACAACTCGTCTGATGAATCATGCCATACTTCAAGTAAAATTCTGGCATGTTAAACTCCTGGCCATTATCTGTCCTAAGAATTTTAATGCTTTTCTCAAACTGAGTAACAACAAGCTGACAAAAGTTTTTCAGCAAAGGTCTAACCTCAGATTTGGACTTTAACAAATAGATCCAGGTATATCTACTGTAGTCATCAACAATGGTGAGGAAAAATTTCTGAGCAAACAACGTGGGGTATTTATTTGGCCCCCAAATATCAACATGAACCAGATCAAATGTATTTTGAGTTACAGAAGAAGAAACAGGAAAAGGTAATCTTCTAAGCTTAGCCATAGGACAAATGGAACAAGGAACATCAGAATCTAAAACTTTTATTGAAGCATCATACTTCTGCAGCACTTTTACTCTAGGAACAGAGGCATGTCCTAACCTGCAGTGCCATATATAACTGCTAGGATCAGAAGACTTTGCTGTTAGACAAACTGGAATAGAGTTAATCGCAGAAGTACCTTGAAGGTAATAGAGACCACTGGACAATTTAGCTAAACCAATCATCCTCTTGGACAATTGATCCTGAATAACACAGTTATCACAATGGAATTGAACAAGCAGATTAGAGTCAGAAGTGAGTTTACTGAGGGAGATAAGATTAAAAGCAAAGGCTGGGACATATAAGACATCTCTGAGAATCAATGTAGGACTAACTGCAACTGTACCAACATGTGTTGCAGACACTGTGGACTTTGTAGGAAGCCTAATTGCAATACGATTAACAGGTTTATAGGAAGAAAACAAAGACAAGTGAGAGGCAATATGATCAGTTGCACCAGAATCTAAAATCCATGTATTTAGAGCAGCAGCATGAGTGTTACCTGCTATGTTATTAACCTGAGCAGACAATACAACTCCTTGTGCTTCAGACTTTGCATCTGCTGTTGTTTCATCATCATTCTTACTCAACAGCTTGATCAGCCTCTGGTTCTGCTGTGGTGTTAACATAAGTGACTGAATACTCTTCTCAACCTCTGGATCATTTGTCTCAGCCATATTGACTCTCGGTCTAGGTCCAGTAAAACCAGGAGGATAACCGTGCTTCTTAAAGCACCTATCAATAGTGTGTCCTATGAGACCACAGTAAGTGCACTGAAACTTCCTACTCTCACCAGAACTGAACCTGCCACCTCCTCTCTTAAAACCACCAGATTGCTGCCTCTTCACATACACATTAGAAGCCACTGCCTCTGCACCTTCAATTTCATTCATCAATGTAACACTACCATCTACAGAAGACATTGGCATATCAGACATAACCTTCCTTTCGAACTTCAATGCCATGGAAAAGGCCGTATTAATGTCAGGTAAAGGCGTCATCACGAAGACTTGAGACTTAACCGGATCAAAGTTATCGTTAAGTCCTTTCACAAACTTAATTACATAATCACTCTCCACGTACTTTCTCATCTCAACTGTGACATTGCACCTACAACCTCTGCAATTGCACACAGGAATAGGCCTTAGAGCCATAAGCTCCTCCCATACTACCTTCATTTTAGTAAAATAGTCAGTTACGCTCATCACATCTTGTTTGATGCAATAAAAATTCTCAAGCAATTCCGACAATCTGAAAGGATCAGTACTACCGTACCGTAACAACAAATCATTCCACATATCAACTGCACTATCATACCACATGATGCTTTGTGCTATGGAAGGAGAAACTGAATTCATTATCCAGGACTGAACCATAGAATTTACCTGTCTCCACACCGGAAATTGAGGATCAACATCCAAAGGCTTCGGAATCGTACCATCCACGAAGCCAATTTTATTCTTCACCAACAGCGCCATTCTGAACGTACGGCTCCACGTGTGAAAATTATGTGCATTGAGTGGAGGTTGTGCTAACACCGTAGCAGGATTATCGCTAGGATGCAGGTAATAAGGATTTTGCATCAAACCTTCAGCATTTGGATTTTGGTTCAATCTCGATCCAAATACTATATTCTGTGACTGATTATCCGGAGGCACATTCCTACTAGTACTAGGAGAAGCCATTCGATCGTATTACAAAAAATTCAGCAACATAACCAAAAATCCTAACTATAAGGAGTACTGATCCACTACGAGGATCAACATAGCTCTGATACCATGACAAAATTCAACTAACGAACCAAACCAATCAGCAAACTAGAAAGTTCGAAGAACTAAGCAATGGAACGAAGAGAAGATCGAAGAGAGGAGGAAACAGAATTTTGCATAACTGTTTTTCATACCGGGTTACAACTGTAACCCGGCTTTTATACACAGCGGGAAGAAGAAGAAAGGGCTGAAATTACCAAACTATCCTTACTTAACTAACTAGACGAATTACAACTCAAAGGGCAAAATGGTAACTTCACAGATTTTAAATCTTTCCCGCTACACCAAGTCTTCTTCTACCTCTGCCCACTTCAATCCGAATACAACCCCCAAGCTGATCCCTTCACATTGACCTCTACAGCACTCCAGCCTCAAGCCTGAAATCACCATCTCAAAGCTAAACCTTCATAACATCATTCTGCTCCAACAATTTGCTCATACTCAACCAATTACCCGCACAATTGCTTTCACTGCCATGAGACTCTCCTGCTTGATCATCACGAATACATTCAGCTTGCTCACTCAAGTCTTCAACAACTTTAACTAAACGTAAAAGCATTGGGTGAGCACGTGTATGAGCTATTGAAACCACGTGAGGATCAAGCTGCCCCTGCCAAGGGCCATGAGCTGACCTCAAGCACCACAGAGTGGAAGAGGGACGGGTGGGGGGGGTGGGTGGGGTTTCCCGTCCTTTTTTCCTTTTCCCAGATTAAAGAGTCTGCAGCTGGTAGTTTGGAAGATCAAGCTGGTGATCCAACTTGTCATTCTGTGGGAAATGAAACAGCAGCTACTGGATGAATTGAACAATCAACGATCGGGATGATCACTTGACAATGTGAGAGGAAGAAAGAACACAAGAGTGGGAGTAATGCGGTGAACCCGCAAATATCGCAGAAGGTTCACGCAGCTGAAAGAGGAAGAAGCAGCACAGGGCGCGAACGTTTGAAATAAAGGAGAAATGACTATTTTGCCCTTCGTATTTGTACTAGAGGAAGGAATTAGTTGAGGGCATTTTAATAATTCTACATGTTTCTTCTTTAAATAAGAGCGGTTAAGGCAGATGAGGTAGTCTTCAGTTTTTCCTCCTTCTTCAATAATACTTCCTCGTTTTCTTCTCTAGAATTTCTGGTTTTCTTGCTATCTTGTTGTTATTTCTTGATTGAATCTTGTTATTGTTGAAATAGTTGGTTGAATCAAGTTGAAATATAGCGAAATTTCACACGATATCAGAGCATTGTAAATAAATTTTGGTACGTTCATCGCTTCTAACAATTATGCTACGAATGATTCTCCTTCTATATCCAATCCACCTCCTATGACAAATGATCCAACTAAAGATCCATATTACATCCATCCGAGTGACAGTCCATTGATGGTGTTAGTCCAGCCATTGCTAGATGGTAACAACTACCATGGTTGGAGTAGGTCTGTGAGACGAGCATTGGAGTCTAAGAACAAAATAGGATTTATCAATGGCATACAGAGACAGCACGAAGGTCCAATGCCTACACCAAGAATAATAATATAATAGCATCCTGGTTAGTGAATTCTTTGACACCTAGTACAATACAAAGTGTTATGTGGCTTGATACTGCTATGGAAATCTGGTTTGATACTGCTGTTGAAATCTGGAATGACCTAAAGTACAAATATGGAAATGTTGATTCCCTTAGTCTTTTAGATTTACAAGAAGAATTTTATGCAATTAGATAAGAAAGTAGTTTTGTAACAGAATACTACACCAGACTAAAAGGTATTTGGGAAGTGTTGTCAGTATTGAGAACAATCCCTACCTGTACGTGCAACAAATGTACATGCAACCTAGCAACACATATCAATAGATTTTTAGAGAATGATTGTGTCATTAAATTTCTTAAAGGTCTTAATGATGAATTTGAAATAGTGAAATCTCAAATACAATGGTCTTCACCACTACCTGATCTTAAAACTGCTTTTGCAAAGGCAGTCAAGTTGGAGAGAAAGTTGACATATTCTAGTAGTCATAATCACTTTGCTAACAATCCTTCCTTTGTGTTGAATGTAAGTTCAAACAATCAGTCTAGATTTGGTTCATTTCCTCCTAAACCATATCAGAACGCACTTGGTTTGCAACATAGGGCAGCAGGCAAGGGTCTTGGTAGAGGCAATTTCAGGTTTAACCATAATAGGCCTAAGCCACCTTATTGTACTCATTGTAATAATTCAGGACATACCATAGACAGATCCTACAAAAAAACATGGATATCCACCTGGCTCCAAGCCAAATTGACAGGTGAACCTGATTTATGGGGACCCATGTTCTCAGCAATGAGGAGATGTAGTGAGTTAGGGAGAATATGACATGTTTGACAGATATGAGAAAACTGTGCAGGGCAATGTAACAGCAACACCAGCATTAACTGGAGACCAATATAGTCAATTGATCAGTTTGCTTTAAGATCATCAAGCAAAAAGAGGCAAAACCAATGCTGAGTCTTCAGGTACAGTAGTCACACATTATGCAATCATGTCAGCACATCAGGCTACTGATTCAGACAAGAGTTCAGGCAATGTATTAAGGCAAAACTTAAATACATGGATTTTGGATTCTAAAGCTAGTGATCATGTCTGTTCTTGTCTTGACCTCTTTGAGTCTTATCATCCTGTTGCCTCATTATCTGTCAAACTACCAGATAAGTCACTAGCCAGAGTTACTCATATTGGAACTGTTAAATTTTCCTCTAAATTGCTGCTCACAGACGTATTATGTGTTCTAGTATTTGCCTTTAATCTGTTATCCTTGAGCAGGCTGACCTAGTCTCCATATATAGCTGTCTCATTTCACAATAATCTTTGTTACATTTAGGACCTAAGGACCAAGAAGATGATTGGTTCAGCTGAGGTGAACCATGGGTTTTATCACCTTCATGGAGAACCTGAAGTAATGCAACCCGCACTATTTCTTCCTAAAGCTTGTGCTGTTACTTCTTCAGCCTCATTGCTATGGCATGCTATGTCTTCTACCAGAATGAAAGAAATGTAGAAGACGGATCTAGCAATAGAAGTATCATATGAATGTTTGAATGAATGAACAGTTTGTCCCCTAGCAAAACAAAAAGAAACTCATTTCCCGTTTCATCTTTTGTTGCTTCTATCCCCTTTGATCTTGTACACATTGATATTTGGGAACCCTATAAATACCCCACAATGTATAAGCAGCATTACTTTCTTACTATTGTGGATGATCATAGTAGATTTTGTTGGGTGTTTCAGATGAAATCAAAAACAGAAGCAAGGTCTGTTGTTCAAAGTTTTTGTGAGTATGCTCTTGTTCAATTTTGTGATCATGTTAAAACAATCAGAACTAACAATGGACAAGAGTTTAACATGGAGTCCTTTTATGCATCTAAAGGAATAATTCATTAGACCAGTTGTGTCAGTACTCCACAGCTATTTAGAGTAGTTGAAAGGAAGCATCAACACATTTTTTCTGTTACAATAGCCCTCAAGTTTCATTGACAAGTCCCTTTTGCTTACTGGGGTTTCTTCATTCAACACTCAGTCTATCTGATTAATATTACTCCTTCCCCTATCTTGCACAATCAGACTCCTTACCAACTACTCTATCAGAAACAGTCTTCCCATCATCACCTTAGAGTTTTTGGATGCTTGGAATTTGGTGCCTACACTCAGTCACATAAAACAAATTTGCCTCCAGGTCTATGAAAAGTGTTTTTTTGGGGCTATCCTATACTACAAAGAAGTATATACTTTAAGACCGCTGCACCAGAAATGTTTACATTTCCAGAGATGTAATTTTTCATTAGCATATATTTCCCTTTGAAAACATGTCTCCTTTCCCTTATGATAAACAAACACCACAGCCACATATGTCCTTTCCCACTGGATTGCCTTCTTCAGATTTACCTACTCAACATTCCACCTTACCTATACCTTCAACTCACACTGAAGCCCCAATTCCTTTATCGCGATCTCTATCATCCTCTTCTCCTACCTTTTCTCCAGCATCTTATCTTCCTCAATCTATTCCTTCTATTCTTGCTCCGACATCTTCTGCTTCTACTCCAGGTACTCCCTCATCTTCCTCACCAACTTCCCTTCCATCTGGTACTATAGTTATTAACTTACCAATTTCGGCTCAAGATCTTGCTACTGATGCTCACACTACTAGATCAAATATAAAGGGTAGGACCCAACATTCAAGACAGCCTCCCAATTATTTACAATATATTACTGTAACCAAATGTATGTTTCTTCTTCTGCTTTACCTTCTCACTATACATCTCCTCGTTCTTTGCACAAGTACATTACATTTGCGTCTCTAGCTACAAAATACAAAGCATATGTGTTGAGTTTAAGCACCAATACAGAACCTAACTCTTATTTGGAGGCAGCTAGTTCTATTGTTTGGCATGAAGCAATGGCAACTGAGATTGCAAATTTAGAAGCAAATCAAACTTGGACCATTGTTTCATTGCCCCTGGAAAGCAACCTATTGGATGCAAATGGGTATATACAGTCATGCTCAAATCAGATGGGACAGTTAAGAGATTTAAGGTTAGACTTGTTGCTAAAGGATACAATCAGCAATTTGGAATTGATTATCATGACACTTTCTCTCCAGTAGCTAAGATGACCATAGTAAGGTTGGTTCTTGCTCTTGCAGCTAGACACAACTAGCATATTCATCAGTTAGATGTCAATAATGCCTTCCTCTATGGAGATTTTCATGAAGAAATCTATATGACTCCTCCACTAGGTCTGGAAGTACCTAGTCCTCAGTTTGTTTGCAAGCTCCAGAAATCTCTCTATAGTCTTAAACAGGATAGTAGGGAGTGGAATGCCACCTTGACTACTCATCTCATTGATCAAGGGTTCACTCAATCCAAGTTATACTACACCTTGTTCACTAATCCAGTGGAGTCTTCTCTTATCATTCTCTTAATGTATGTTGATGACATAATTGTGACTTATGCTCATGAGAAAGCTATCCAGGAGGTCAAACAGTCTCTTCACCATAGGTTTAAGACTAAAGACATTGGAGATTTAAGATTTTCCTTGGCATTGAGGTAGCCAAAGCTAAGGGGGAATTCATATTAAATAGAGGAAGTACGCCACTGAGCTACTGGAACAGGCAGGTTTCTTAGAAGCTAAACCAGTAAAAATCCCTATGGAGACTCATCTTAGCTTGACTCATGATGATTCATCAAGGTCATCAGATAGCACACAATACAGGAAGCTTATTGGAAAGCAGTAAACCACTGAGCTACTTGAATAGGCAGGTTTCTTAGAAGCTAAACCAGTAAAGAGGCCCATGGAGACTCATCTTAGCTTGACTCATGATGATTCATCAAGGCTGTCAGGTAGCATACAATACAGGAAGCTCATTGGAAAGCTTATATATCTCACCATCATCTGGCCTGACATAGCTTTTTATGTACATTAGCTAAGTTAGTTCCTAAATTGTCCCACTGAAAACCATTTGAAGGCTACTCACTAAGTCCTGAGGTACATCAAAGGCATGATGGGGCAAGGATTATCGTTTCCAAGATAGGGAGATCTCCAACTGAAAGCCTTTGTGGATGCAAATTGGTGAGGATACAATAAAACTAGGAGGTCTACTACAGGCTATTGTCTTTTTGGAGGATGCCTTGATCTCATGGAGACCCAAGAAACAGACCACATTGTCAAGGTCTTCTGCTGAAGCAGAATACCGAGCTATAGTCATGTTTACATGTGAAATTCAGTGGATCGAATATTTAATGAAGGATCTAGGCCTTGAGTTTCAGAGGCCAGTAGAGATATTCTGTGATTGCAAGAGAGCTATTTACATTGATTAAAATGAAGTTTTTCTTGAATGTACGAAGCATATTGAGATTGACTGCCATATAGTACGAAATAAGCTGCAAGAAGGGGGGGATCAAATTGATGACAATAAGAAATGCATTGCAGCTGTCAAATTTGTTTGCAAAAGCCCTTAACACAAAGAGGTTGAATTTCTTAATTGAAACTTTAGAAGTCCATAACATCTACTCTAAGCTGAGCTTGAGGGGGAGTGTTAAAGAGTCTACAGCTGCAGTTGGTAGTTTAGAAGATCAAGATGGTGATCCAGCCTGTCATTCTGTAGAAAATGGAACATCAGCTACTGGATGAATTGAGCAATCAACGATTGGAATGATTAGTTGACAATGTCAGAGGAAGAAAGCACACAAGAGTGGGAGTAATGCGGTGAACCTGCAAATATCGTAAAAGGTTCACGCAGTTGAAGGAGGAAGAAGCAGCACAGGGCGCGAACGTTTGAAATAAAGGAGAAATGACTATTTTGCGCTTTGTATTTGTATTAGAGGAAGGAATTAGTTCAGAGCATTTAGTAATTTTACGTGTTTCTTCTTTAATTAAGAGCGGTTAAGGCAGCTGAGGTAGTTTTCAGTTTTTCCTCCTTCAATAATATTTCCTTTTCTTCTCCCGAATTTTCGGTTTTCTTGATCTCTTGTTGTTATTTCTTGATTGAATCTTGTTATTGTTGAAATAGCTGGTTGAATCAAGTTGAAATATAGCGAAATTTCACATCCCAAAACCTTCTTCTTCTTTTCATTTTTTTTCTCGTCCGGATCAGAAATCTGTTAGCCCAAAAACGAAAACGCATGAAAAAGCAGACATAGTAGCCATATATATAGTGGTATAGGAATCTGATTAGGTACCCCTCCACCGATTGTTTATCATCTATGAATACAAGCGGTCACTTGCTTTTACTTTAATTACAATCGAAAAAAGAAAAGCACTTAAGATTTACAACAAGCCACTTGATCTTGTTAATTTTCTTGAGCAATGGTGATTTTGAGCAAGGAAGTTCCGTGCAGAAAAATGAATGACAAGGGAGTTACCTATTAATTATATTCCACCTTTCAATGTCATCAAGACTGCGATGGAGATGGGACAATGACAACGACGACGATGGATGAAGTATAACACCTGACGCATGATATCTTGGATCACTACTTTATTTTCTAACGTTATATTGAAACACCCTATGGTGTTGCAGCCATGATGTTGATTGATCTATATGAATACATACATATGTATTTACCTACATGTATGTACGTACCTTAGGAGCTTATATCACGGCTTCCATAGGGTTAAAAGTAAGAAAAAAAATTGCCCGTATGTGTCAGGAATTTTCAGAGAAGTAATGTTGTTATGTCCCGCACCTTCCAGAACTTAATTAAGGAAGGGAGGAATTTTAAGAAATTAATAACCAATTAATTATTAAGTAATTAAGGATTAAATATTAAAATTTTAGAATTTAAAGAAAAATGATTTAAGTAAAATATAATTTAGAAATTCCATTTTTTCCCTTCCCAATAATAAAAGTGGAAAAGAGCGTCAGTTTCCCCCATTTTTCTGTCAGAAAACATCGACATCTCTTCTCCCAAGAGCTATCCGATTTCCACAAGCCCTAGGTGAGGAAGACAGCCTTCAGGAATCAATCCAAATCCTTTATGCTGCTCAGTCCGATTATCAGTATTCAAAGGCAAGTAATCTTCTTATAAGTTCCTACGATTTGTGAAGAAAAAAGGCCTTACTTTTGTATCAAAAATTTGATCACCGTGCAGTATTATACCCTTGTGTATCTATATGTGAACTCTGTGCGATTTCTGTGTTTTGGATTTGATGTTTTGGCCATTATACATTGAAAATCTAATTTGATGTTCATGAATGTATGAATTCCTGCAAATCCCTATCCCTTGGATCCCTTTTTGCTGTAATTAAATTGTTGTGTTAGGGTTCGAGGGTGAAAGGTGGGATTTTTGGATTCGTAGCTTGTAATCTTTGAGTTCTAGGCATGAATCTTTGTTATGTATGTATGTAGTGTTCAAATTTTAGTTTAAGCATGAGATGATAGCAGGGATTAGGCCTGGAATGATTGGGATAGAGTTTGGGAACGATTGGAGTTTTGGTTCTGCAGGTTCTGCGGAAATCACAAAGTTTACTTTTCTGGAATCGCAGACATCATTCGATCGAATTCATCGAATGATGTACATCGATCGATTTATGTAAGGATAAGGAGAGACTGATGTGAGACAGAAAGTTTCTAACGGACTTCGATCGATCGAAGTTAGGGTATGAAGTGACTTCGATCGATCGATGTAGACAGAGGGATCGACTGATGTAGGATAGAAAGCTCTCTGACGTACTTCGATTGATCGATGTGAGGGGATGAATCCACATCGATCGATCGATGTAGGGTATGATGTCAACCAGTTTCTTGGGAAGAATAGAAGAGAGAGAGGGAAGCCATAGGGTTAGTTGGGTGACATTAGAGACTTCTTAGGACTTGATTGAGACTAGTGTAAGCCTTGGGAATGTATCGTAAGATAGTGAATCAATGATGAGGACTGCATGAGGTATTTGAATTGGACTTCAGTGTGAATGATCTAAGTGATTAAGGATGAATGCTTGAGGCTTCGATAATGTTCAAATTGAACGTGTGAGGGTGTCTATTTCATCCCTTTGTATTCCTAGTATGAATGTTTATGTGAGGTAGGCCTGAGCATGTAGTGATACGCTTGAATGTGTGAATGAGATGAGTCTCAAGTGATTGAATGACATGTGAATGTGCATCCTTGCATCATGGCACTTGCATTTGCATTATGTTTTGACAAGAGCTGTGTCTTGGCACAGGGTATAAAGTCTTTGCGAAATGAGCTGTGGTATGCTATAGGGTATAAAGGCAAGTTGTAGCCATCACAAGGTATAAAGTGAGCTGTAATATGACACAGGGTATAAAGACAAGCTGTGGATAATTACAGGGTATAAATTTAAGCTGTGATGTGCCATAGGGTATAAAGATAAGCTGTGGCCCATCAAAGGGTATAAAGTTATATGACCGGACGTTGTGACATGCATTACACTATTTTGAAAAGTACCGCATAAGCATTTGTGACTGTGTATTGTAAAGCATGATTTGAAATGGCATGCATCATATGTTTCGTTCCGGTATGATTGATATGTAAGTGAAGTTGTGTACTTGTGTGTTAATTGGCCTTTTCTTTTATTATGTAAGTAAATCAGAACTTTTGAATAACTCAGGACATGTGTCCCTATTCCCCTCAATATTGATATTCACTCATGTCTTGCCATGTGATGATCTCGTATGTCTTATAAGCGGGTTACTTGCTAGCATTTTTTGCTAAGCGTTCTACCCTTTGTTTTGCAGATGAACCCGAATATGACATGATATTCATTGAGGACGACGGCGAGTGGGCTGAGTGGGGTGCTTAGAGCCTATGTTGGGGATTGGGATAGACCACTTCTTGTTATTTATGTTATTCCATTCAGTTGAGAACTAGATGGCTGCGTCTATAAACGGTTTTATTTACTTATGCTTTTGGGAATATAGATTTGATGGATTTTGATTTTGATTTTGCATGTGTCTCTCGCTTATTTCGTTTACATCAGTGACGATGTGTATGAGAGACTAGCAACATCTGGTAGTCCTCTTAATAGGCTATGACGGGTGCACCGGTTGGGGTCCGCTGTCCAGGACGGAGCGCTACAGGTGGCATCATAGCCTAGGCTTCAGATCTACCTCGGAGACCTAGGTTTATGTCACATCGAGTCTTAAGCTATGATCTTGGCCTTAAGTTGATCCATAGGTCTAAGTATTTGATCTTAGATATAAGATGGATTGGGTAGGGTGTGTGCGAGTGCGATATAATTTCATTAATGACCATATGATCCTTTCTCTTAATGTATGTAAGTTCCGTTCCGTACAACACGTATGAGCTTTCAGTACTGTCTTTTGAATTACCGGATGTTGATAAGTACTGATCTCGCAGAAAGATGCCTCCCAGAAGAGAAAACCCTGGAAACGGTGGGAACGGGAATGAAAACCCACATGCACCGCAGATGGTAATGCCCTAGACGTTGATGGATGCGCTGACGGTGATTGCACAGGGAGTTGCTCAACAGCAGCAGCAGCCTCCTCCTCTACCATCACCGCAGCATGGTATTCGATACTATACCAGGGAGATGCGAAAGATGCATGCTCCTACCTTTGAAAAGACCACTAACCTAGAGGTGGCCGAGTTCTGGATAGAAGAAGTAGAAAAGTGCTTTAGGCTGGTGCATGTGCCTGAAGAACACAAGGTGGATGTGTCCACGCCTTTGCTGAGCGGCCGAGCAAATTCTTGGTGGAATGGTACCCTGCCGAAGATGACTCCCCCTATCTCGTGGAGACAATTTTCTGAAGCTTATAAGGATTATTACGTACTTGAGACTACGATACTAGAGAAGATGAGGCAGTTTGATAAACTGGAGCAAGATAGGATGTCTATTTTTGATTACGCTGACAGATTCCACGCCTTTGGAAAATTGACGCCAATGGTGTTGGAAAATAATAGGATGAAGATGCTCAAGTTCGAGCAACGTTTGAACCCCCGCATTCGGTCAGCTATAGCAAGATCCAGCTTAAAGACCTTTGCTGAGATGTTGGACGCCTGTTATCGGGTGTAGAGCGATATGCACAGGTCACAACCTAGAGAGGCTCGTGATGACACGGGAAAAAGGCCAAGAGACGATCGGAGTGGAGGTAGACCCGGACGTTGGGTCAAAATTCCCCGTAGAGGACAGACAGGATAGTTCCAAAGGGCATCGCAGCAGAGTCAGCCTGATCGTCAGGCGGCAGGTGTGTGTCCCCATTGTCAGAAGAATCATGTTGGGGAATGCTGGAAGAAGACTAGGGCATGCTTCAAGTGTGGTAAGACGGACCACAGAATCAAGGACTGTCCCGAGTGGAAGCACAGACCACAGGGAGATTCAGGGCCACAGCAACAGTAGAGAGCTAGGCCTAGAACCAATGCCAGAGTTCATGTCATGACGGATGCTGAGGTGCAGGAGAATACCGATGTCATGACAGGTATGATTTAAGTTAAATTTTAGTTGTTTAAGTTGGAACTAAATTTGCTTTACGTGAGATTTTCCCGATCTCTGCTCTTCGTGGATAGGTGCTATTCTAGTAAATAAAGTGCCTGCGAATGTGTTGTTCGATAGTGGTGCAAGTCACTCATTTATATCTAAGAAATTTGCCAAAGGACTTGACCGTCTGCCCGAGTGGCTTGAGACCCCCTTCCGAGTGCAGGCAGCTGGTGATCAAGTACTAGTCTCACATCATCAGTACAAGGACTGTGAACTGGAGTTGGATGAGAAAGTGTTTCTCGCCACATTGGTTCCGATTGAGATGCGGGATTTCGATGTGATTTTGGGCATGGATTGGTTGATTAAGTATCATGCCAACATTGACTGCAGGCTTAAGCAAGTGACCGTTAAGGATCCCGAAATGAATGAAGTGACGGTTCAAGGAAATATCAAGCTGACAAAGACTTCCAAGAAAATTTATTTGACTGCGGTTAAGGCTTTCAAGGCTTTGCATAAGGGAGCACAGGGACTTATGGTTTATGCTATGGATGCTAAGCAAGAGATTCCCTCCATTGATCAGATTTCGGTGATCAACGAATTCAAAAATGTATCTCCAGATGATTTGCCTGGAGTATCCCCATCAAGAGAAATGGAGTTCAAAATGAATTTGATTCCAGGAGTTGAGCCTATATCTAAGGCACCTTACAGAATGGCCCCACCTAAACTTAAGGAATTAAAGGGACAATTACAGGAGTTGTTGGACAAGAAGCTAATCTGACCGAGTGTATCACCCTGGGGAGCCCTAGTTTTATTTGTCAAGAAGAAGGATGACAGTTTGAGATTGTGTATCAACTACAGAGAGCTGAACAAGATAACCATCAAGAATAAGTATCCACTGCCAAGGATTGAGGGTTTATTTGACCAGTTGAAGGGTGCTCGTTGGTCCTCGAAAATCGACATTCGTCAGGGGTATCATCAGTTGCTCGTGAAAGCAGGTGATGTCCCTAAAACAGCCTTCCATACTCGATATGGGCATTATGAGTTTTTGGTGATGCCTTTTGGATTGACTAATGCCCCAACAGCTTTTATGGATCTAATGAACACCGTGTTTTGAGAGCAGCTAGATCGGTTTGTGGTGGTATTCATTGACGACATTTTGATATAGTCCCCTAATGAGCAGTCCCACGCGGAGCATTTGAGAGTGGTGTTGGAGATTCTGAGATAGCGGAAGCTGTATGCCAGATTTAGCAAGTGTGAATTCTTGCTAAGGAGTTTGACCTTTCTCGGTCATGTGTTTTCTGAGGATGGAATTTCAGTGGATCCTAAGAAGGTTGAAGCCATCACTGAATGGCCAAGACCTACAAACGTAACAGAAGTCAGAAGCTTCCTAAGCCTAGCAGGCTACTATATGAAGTTTGTTGAAGGATTTTTAACAATTGCAGTTCCTTTGAGCGACTTATCTAGAAGAAAACTAAGTTTGAGTGGACTGCAGAATGCGAGCAAAGCTTCTCTGAACTCAAGAAGAGATTGACCATGGCCCCGGTGTTGGCACAACCCTTCGGCACCGATGGCTTCGTGATCTATAGTGATGCGTCCAAAAAAGGACTAGGTATGTATATAATTGAAACTATTGTATTGTATATTTATACCGGACGTGAATTAACTTTCTGTTTGTAGGTTGTGTTTTGATGCAAAATGGACGAGTTATTTCTTACGCTTCGAGACAGCTGAAACCTTATGAACAGAATTACCTGACGCATGACTTGGAGCTCGCAGCAGTAGTGTTTGCTCTTAAGATTTGGAGACACTACTTATATGGAGAAAAGTGTGCAGTGTTCACCGATCACAAGAGCCTGAAATACTTATTTTTGCAGAAAGAGTTGAATATGAGACAGAGGAGATGGTTGGAGTTACTTAAGGATTATGATGTAACCATCAACTATCACCTTGGTAAAGCCAATAGAGTGGTAGACGCTTTGAGCAGAAAGTCTAGCCATGTAAGACAGTCTCCTTTGGAGCTAGAGATTGAAGAGTTTGGTCTTGATCTTGCAGACTCAGTGGCGAATGTCCTTACAGCCTTATTTATAAGCCCAGATTTGGTAGAAAGAATCAAAGAAGCTCATTATGACGATGCGGCACTGAAGGAAATCTGTGACAAATTTAACACATGACCGGTAAGAGATTTCCAGATGAGAGAAGATGAAAGTCTATGGTTTCGGAACCGGCTACGCGTACCAGACAATGAAGAGCTTCGAAAACTGAAGCTCATAACTCAAGGTTGTCTATCCACCCCAGAAGCACAAAAATGTATAAGGACCTCAAAAGAAATTATTGGTGGATAGGAATGAAAAGAGGTATTGCGGAGTATGTCGAGAGATGTTTGGTGTGTCAGCTGGTCAAAGTGGAGCATCAGCGATCTGGCGGTTTGATGATGCCACTGGAGATCCCAGAATAAAAGTGGGAACATATGTCTATGGACTTCGTGATGGGGTTGCCCAGAACCCAATGTGGGAATGACATGATTTGGATGATTGTGGATCGCTTGATGAAGACAGCACATTTCTTAGCTATACCGCATGGTACTTCCTATGAGAAATTGGCAAACATATATATGGATAACATTGTGAGCTTGCATGGAGTCTCCATCAGTATTGTGTCGGACCGTGATCCCAGATTCACTTCTATGTTTTGGATGGCTTTTCAGAAAGCTATGGGCACCGAGCTAAGGATGAGCACAGTTTATCATCCACAGACGGATGGACAGTCAGAGAGGACCATCAAAACCTTGGAGGACATGTTGAGAGCATGCGCCTTGGACTTTAAAGGGAACTGGGATAGCATGTTGAAGATGATGGAATTCTCGTACAATAATAGTCACTACAGTGCGATTGGTATGGCACCGTTTAAGGATCTATATGGACGAAAGTGTTGATCCTCGGTTTGTTGGGACGAATTTGGGAAAAAGATGATCACTGCACCAGAGTTGATTGAGTAGACTATTGGGAAAGTGAAGATTATAAGAGAGAGATTAAGGGTGGCACAAGATCGCAGTAAGAGTTGGGCGGACTCTAAAACAAAGCCCTTGAGTTTTGAGGTAGGTGAAAAGGTTTACCTACGAATTTCACCCACTAAGGGAGTTGCGAGATTCGGAATGAAAAGCAAGTTAAACCCGCGGTATATTGGTCCACATGAGGTGCTTGGCAAAATTGGTGAAAGAGCATACAGTTTAGCATTGCCTCCGATTTTATCGCAAGTCCACAATGTGTTTCACGTATCCCAACTAAGGAAATACGTATCGGATCCGAGCCATGTTCTTGAGGCTCAACCATTGGAGATTAAGGATGATGTCACATATGAAGAGTATCCGGTGAAGATTGTGGACATGAAGGATCAAGTTCTACGCAAGCGTGTAATTCCGTATGTCAAGATTCAGTGGAGTAACCATACGGAGCGCGAAGCCACATGGGAACTGGAGGAGTAGATGAAGGAGTTATATCCACACCTCTTCCAATCAGGTACGTCAGTTTCGAGGACGAAATTTTTTGTAAGGGGGATAGAATGTTATGTCCCGCACCCTCTGGAAAGTAATTAAGGAAGGGAGGATGTTTAAGAAATTAATAACCAATTAATTATTAAGTAATTAAGGATTAAATATTAGAATTTAAGAATTTAAAGAAAAAGGATTTAAGTAAATATAATTTAGAAATTCCAGTTTTGCCTTTACCTATAATAAAAGTGGAAAAGAGCGTCAGTTTCCGCCATTTTTCTCTCAGAAAACGTCGACATCTCTTCTACCAGGAGCCAGCCGATTTCCACAAGCCCTAGGTGAGGAAGACAGCCTTCAGGAATCAATCCCAATCCTTTATGTTGCTCAATCCGATTATCAGTAATCAAAGGTAAGTAATCTTCTTATAAGTTCCTACGATTTGTGAAGAAAAAGGACATACTTTTGTATCAAAAATTGCATCACCATGCAGCATTATACCCTTGTGTATCTATATGTGAACTCTGTGCGATTTATGTGTTTTGGATTTGATGTTTTTGCCATCATACGTTGAAAATCTAATTTGATGTTGATGAATGTATGAATTCCTGCAAATCCCTATCCCTTGGATCCCTTTTTGCTGTAATTAAATTGTTGTGTTAGGGTTCTAGGGTGAAAGGTGGGATCTTTGGATTCGTAGCTTGAAATATTTGAGTTCTAGGCTTGAATCTTTGTTATGTATGTGTGTAGTGTTCAAATTGTAGTTTAAGCATGAGATGATAGCAGAGATTAGGCCTGGAATGATTGGGATGGAGTTTGGGAACGATTGGAGTTTTGGTTCTGCAGTTTCTGCAGAAATCACAAAGTTTACTTTTTTGTAATCGCAGACACCGATCGATCGATTTCATCGAATGATGTACATCGATCGATTTATGTAAGGATAAGGAGAGACTGATCTGAGACAGAAATTTTCTAATGGACTTCGATCGATCGAAGTTAGGGTATGAAGTGACTTCGATCGATCGATGTAGACAGAGGGATCGACTGATGTAGGACAGAAAGCTCTCTGACGTACTTCGATTGATCGATGTGAGGGGGATGAAGCCACATCGATCGATCGATGTAGGGTATGATGTCAACCAGTTTCTTGGGAAGAATAGAAGAGAGAGAGAGGGAAGCCATAGGGTCAGCTGGGTGACATTAGAGACTTCTTAGGACTTGATTGAGACTAGTGTAAGCCTTAGGATGTATCGTAAGATTGTCAATCAACGATGAGGACTGCATGAGGTATTTGAATTGGACTTCAGTGTGAATGATCGAAGTGATTAAGGATGAATGCTTGAGGCTTCGATAAGGTTCAAATTGAACGTGTGAGGGTGTCTATTTCATCCCTTTGTATTCATAGTATGAATGTTTATGTGAGGTAGGCCTGAGAATGTAGTGATACGCTTGAATGTGTGAATGAGATGCGTCTCAAATGATTGAATGACATATGAATGTGCATCCTTGCATCATGGCACTTGCATTTGCATTATGTTTTGACAAGAGCTGTGCCTTGGCACAGGGTATAAAGTCTTTGCGAAATGAGCTGTGGTGTGCTACAGGGTATAAAGGCAAGTTGTAGCCATCACATGGTATAAAGTGAGATGTAATGTGACACAGGGTGTAAAGACAAGCTGTGGATCATTACAGGGTATAAAGTTAAGCTGTGATGTGCCATAGGGTATAAAGACAAGATGTGGCCCATCACAGGGCATAAAGTTATATGATCGGCCGTTGTGACATGCATTGCACTATTTTGAAAAGTACCGTATAAGCATTTGTGACTGTGTAGTGTAAAGCATGATTTGAAATGGCATGCATCATATGCTTCGTTCCGGTATGATT
This sequence comes from Eustoma russellianum, assembly GCA_036186865.1. Taxonomy (NCBI): domain Eukaryota; kingdom Viridiplantae; phylum Streptophyta; class Magnoliopsida; order Gentianales; family Gentianaceae; genus Eustoma; species Eustoma russellianum. The sequence goes on from AP025055.1 coordinate 27,383,807, forward strand.
GATATGTAAGTGAATCGTTGTGTGCTTGTGTATTATTTGGTCTTTTCTTTTATTATGTAAGTAAATCAGAACTTTTGAATAACTCAGGACATGTGCCCTTATTCCCCTCAATATTGATATTCACTCATGTCTTGCCTTATGATGATCCCGTATGTCTTATAAGCGGGTTACTTGATAGAGTTTCACATCTTAAGGGTCATACCATAAAATTTTTAGGTCATTTAGAGTTGTCAATTAATAGGAATAAATTTTTCATTTTGAAGAACAATTTCCGGTACTTGTATCTACATTTCGCTTTTTTTTAATGTTTGATTCATTAGTAACTGATAGAATTACATATTGAACAAAAATAATCTATATCTATTATTACGATCACTGCGCTTGTAAGTTTTACCTAGTCCAAAACATCTTCCACAATCGCATATACTAAAATATCTCTATAATCTTTGAGGTGATAACTAATCAAGAAATGTTGAGAATATTATCCCATATCTTACACTTTGAGATAAAATACATGTGTCATATGAAGATGAGGTACCATCACCCATTGGTTTAAGGTTTTGAGTGAATAAGAATCTTAGCTCATGTAAGCCCAAGTTTCAACATGGTATGAGAGCAGATTAAAATGTGGACTCACACCTTACTTGACCCATGATTGGCCATTTATTGTATCCTCTCACCCAAGTACATATGTTCATGCCTGTTTTGTGATTAAGGATGGGCTCTAAGAGCGTGTGTATGCCAAGCCACGTTGCCACGCGAGTGCGAATGTTGAGAATATTATCCCACATCGGACACTATGAGATAAAATACATGAGTTATATAAGGATGAGTACCACCACCCACTACCTTAAGATTTTGAGTGGATATAGTCCTTAGCTCATGTAAGCCCAAATTTCAACAATAAAGAATCTATGTTAAAGGAAGAGTTCTGAAACAATGTCACCTAAAACAATTTTATTTTGACAAAAGTAGGGTATTTCATAGTAGTTATATTATTGCTGGGAAAAAAGGACTAAAGGCCCACAATTTTTTGCATGATTTTTTTGTTCTAACAGAGAAAAAGTACACAGTACTTCTCTGAAAATTCCAGACACATATGGGCAATTTTTCCTACTTTGAACCCTGTCGAACCCGTGATATAAGCTCCTAAGATACATACATATCATCATCATCCATACCCAGTATATCCCAACGACAGTAAATACACATGTATGTATTCATATAGATCAATGAACATCATATCATGGCTGCAACACCATAAGGTATTTCAATCTAATGTTAGAAAGTAGTGATCCAAGATATCATGCTTGTAGGTAAATACACATGTATGTATTCATATAGATCAATGAACATCATGGCTGCAACACCATAAGGTATTTCAATCTAATGTTAGAAAGTAGTGATCCAAGATATCATGCGTGAGGCGTTAAAGAAAATGGAAACAAAATGGAGTAGAAGTAGTAATTAGTTGATGGCTTGAGGCGTGTATTCACACTACCCGTAAAGAATACTTGCCTCCACTAGTTGCTCCAAGGTTGTAGACAAATTTCTTCATAGGATACAACAGTCAAACAATTTCTTAACCTCAGCAATAAGGATAGAAATCCAATGAACTTTCAATTGAGAATGCTTTTGAAGAGGAAGAAAAATATAAAGTGTTTGATCTTGAACAAGAGAAAAAGTGTTTTGAAATGTGTTAAATATGCCTTTTATAGGCATTTTAACTTCATCTGACACGTTCAAACCGTCTATGGGTGGTGGGAACATGTCCTTTGGTGCATAAGTTGCAACTTTAGATGAAAAGTCACACCTGTTCAGCACATCGATCAATCGATGCCACAGTAAGCTCCAACTTTTTCATCCAAGCCATATCGATCAATCTAAGTATCAATCGATGTCTCACAGTGTGCTTCAGTTTTTCAACCAAGCTACTTTGATCGATCTATGCATCGATCGAAGTCACATCAATCCATGTGATCGATCTATGTTGGACAGTGTACTTCAACTTTGCACCCGGGCCACAACAATCGAACGATGTCACATCGATCGATCGATGTCATCAATCGGTATCCAACAGAATACTCAGCTTCATTTTTCTATCCACTTGGACCGATCCAAGTCACTTCGATCGATCGAAGTCATGTGCCAAGCTATTCTTGCTTTTACTTAAGTTTCAATCCACCTTCATTCTTCTTTCCATTTCCTTTACAAACTATTATAACAATCCCCCACTTAGTTTGTAAAGCAATTTATGACATTCCACGCATCTAAGAAGTATCTTTCGATTTGAACCTCTTATTAGTATAACATTTTAAAGTTCTAACGAAATCTTGATAGCACGAATGCCTTGAATCAGATTTATATGTGCTAGAATCGGAAATGTTATACACATGAAACCACACTCTCCCTAGAAGTTCATCTTAAACCGAACTTTATGGCGTTGTGCTTCCCCTAGTATTCATGAACATTTCAAGATCATTGCTTGTCGAAGCGGCACCACATCCCATGTTCATATAGGTGAAGATTAAGATATTTCCTCTTAATCCTTCATTAAGAGTGCTTTAACACTCACCCTCCTTTAACACTAATATTCCAATTCTTTGGTTGATTCTTTAAAGATCAATCTTAGTATTTTAGTCCCTCAATTTATGGCTTGTTGTTACCCGTTGGACCTTTGACTAGTGGTATGGTAGGAAAAGTTGGGTTTCCATCGCAAGTGAACTTATACCATACGTCTCAATCCCATCCCTAAAGATGTATTTTGTACCAAGTCTTTTGAAAGACTATTTGTCAATGGATCTGCTAGATTCTTGCATGATTTGATGTATGCGATGGCTATTACGCCATCCGTTATTAATTGCCTTACATAATCACGCCTAAGGCTAACATGTCTAGATTTTCTGTTATAAATTTTACTACAAACTCTAGACATCGTTGCTTGGCTATCATAGTGTAAGGAAATGGCTGCTAGCGGTTGTGGTCATAACTCTATATCCAATAGTAAATTTCTCAGCCATTCTGCTTCCTTACTTGCAGATCTCAACGCCATGAATTCGGATTCCATTGTGGAATGTGTTATGCATGTCTGTTTCTTTTTAAACCCAAGAAACCGCACCAACTCCTAATGTAAGCACCCAAACCTCCTAAAGTGCTTTATCACCAACACTATTTATCCAACTAGCATCAGTATAACCTTCCAACACGGAGGAAAAATTATTATAATACAATCTGTAATTCATAGTCCTTTTCAAGTACCCAAGTACTTGCCCAATTGTCTTCCAATGGTCCATAGTAGGATTACTAGTATGCCTTGATAATTTGCACACCACAAAGGCCAAATCTGGTCTAGTTGTTGAGAAAAAGTGTTTGAATGATTTACAAATGTATGATTTAAATGGTACGAGTTTACGAAATGCACAAATAAATTTTTGCTTGACACGTTTATGTGATATACATGCTTCGTATGCTTATATATATTATTGCTATACTAACAAGCCATGAAGAGTTAAAGCTTACATCATATGGCAAACATTTGTTATCTTTGTAATATTTTCAGGTGCCACAATTAATGAACTAAACTAGTTCATTCAATGGATTGCTTAAGTTAATGAACTAACTAGTTCATTAAATGAAGACATATTTGGTGGAAGCTACATGGCAACAAATTTGGAAATGGAAAGTCTCCTCCCTACCTATCTTATACGCCTATATATATATATTATATATATATATATTCATATTTTTGCTAAATAGGCACAATACACATATATTCCGACGAACTACCGGCACATTACATATGTTACAAACGTACGTCGACGTCACACCACTATATATACCTCATATTTATGAGTATATTCAGGTCTTATATCATATGATATAAGTCATGGTGATGACAAAATTATAACGACACGTCACAAGGTCATAAACCGAAAAGTTTCGTATCGGGTGACTACCGAAATCTCACCGACGTGTCACGTACTTGCCATATAAAGATGGACATCCCATATACGTAAAAAATAGCCAAAAATTTCGTGGCAATAGACAAAAATTTCGTGGCTCACATGTTAAAATCAGCCACTAAATCATTTCATGTTGGCACACACAAATCACCCACAATTTAGGCTAAAATTGTGGAGATTTCAAATTCAAAGTTTTTAAAGCACATGGACGTTTTCTCCACTAGTCACATGAGCTAAATATCTACTTTATTTTATGTATATTATGTATGATATAACATATATAACATGTGCAAAAAGTTTGAATTTAATCGGAGAAAAATCGCATAATCGACGAGACTCGAAAATTCGGTTTTCTACGAACATACCACATGGAACTTTTTCTGGCATGAGATACAACATGTATCTAGACACTTTTTACACATTCAAGACATGTTAAAGTGTTCTAGAAAATTCAAAATAGGACTGATTATTATTTACCATATATGTGTAAATATTGTGCATTATTTAACAAAGCTTACTAAAATGAAATTTCAGCACATGTCTAGCTCATATCACACGTCTATTTCACTGGCATTGGAGCCTAGGTGGAGCTTATTTGACATTTCAATTGGTGAAGAATATTCCACACAAGATTGGTGACATTAAAGAGGGCACCACACAAGGAAAGATTTCAAAATGCAACACATGCTGAAAATTTTCAGCACATGTGAATAGTTGCCAATTTTTGGGCTGATTTTGTCTTGAATTTGCTGTCCAAAATTCAAAGGATTGAATGATGATTGTTTGGTAAGGTTTTGAATACATTTGAGTACCCGTTTTGTAAGTTAGTTTTAGATTTTACAGCTCATTAAAGGATGCCAAGTTGGACCAATTATCAAGTGACAAGTAAGCAAGGTCAAGTCATCCTTCCAATCATGTGGTGCCAAGTAAGCAAGATGGTGTCATATCTACACAAGGCAATATTCCAAGGACATTAAAGAGATTTCTAAAGAAGGAAGAAGCCCTGTAAGGGGGCGGCCACATGTGATAAAAAGAAGAGAATTGTGCAAACAAGGCCAAGGCAATAACTCATATTCTTTCAAGTGCAAGAAGTTATACTACCTCCTTCTTCTTCTTTTCTTTCTTCTTCTTCTTCTCTCAAGCCTATTGTTCATATATTCTACACATTGTATAGGCTTTGAATATACAACCCACACTCGTTTATTATAGTAAAAGGTTGATCAAGGTGTCATCAAACCTTCATTCGATCGGTGGTGGTGTTAGTGATTGATTTGCTTCATTGTTGTGATTGTAAAAGGGTGGAGTTAGTGTGTAACTCCAGTCACCCATGTGCTAAGGTGTTTTTCGTGTTTAGTGATAACCGAAGAAGGTGTCCTCGAAGACTAGAGTAGGTTGATTTAACCGAACCAGTATGAATTCCTTGGTGTTCTTACTTTTCTGCACTTTACTTTCAGTTTCTAGTTTTCTGCATTGATTTCGTTGCAATGGTAAAAATAGTAAAAGATTTTCAAAAATCAAAAAATATTGCGGACACATAGTCACATATCCTAGTTTTTATTTGACGTAAGTTTCACCTCATTTGGATAAATATAAGTCAATCAAACATTAATAGTTCTGAGACTAGTGCAATCTGATTTTCAGATTTGCAAAGGTTGAGAACATCAACGTGGTTGGCATACTTCCCAAAGAAATTTTCAAAAACTGTTTCAACCCATTAAAATAAATATCTTGAGGGTCTTGGCATTAAAATATCAGACCATTTGGAGTCACCAATTAATAGGAATAAATTTTGCAAGTCGGAGCACGGTTTTTGGCAGATTTGCGCAATCTGACCAAAAAGGTATTTTTAAGGGTTTAGGAGTGGAGTTTTAATTTGAAAGTTTTGTGAGACACTCAAAACATGGAAAAGTATATTCTCAGCAAATTTCATAATTTTTGGAGGTCTACAAATAGGTCGTTTAATTATTTCAAATCAGGATCTAAAAACAGAAACTGTTTTCGGAAGTGAGGTTTTTGGTTCAAAAGTTTTTAAAAACCAAGTTTTCCGCACCCACTCAGATGGAAGGCTTCGCAAGACCTTTTGTACCTTTTCCTGCATAGTAAAGGCTTTGCCAAGTGACTCAAGAGAACTGTAGATGTTAGTCAAGCGAAGATCCATATCAACGATAGATTCATTAGGCAATAATTTAAATGACTCGAGTGTGGACATAAGCATGTTGATCTTGGACTCTTTTACTTGACTAGTGCCTTTGTGTTTCATTTCAAGTATTCTCCACATTTCTTGTGCACTAGAACAATTTGAAACATAGCTTGATTCACTTTTACTTAGTCCATTTAAAAGTAACTGCATAGCCCTAGCGTTCATACTTAGTCTCTTTTTATCATCACTAGTGTACTCTTGCCTAGGCTTAACGACCTCTAATGTGACTCCATCTACAGTGGATAACTTTGATGGAACAAATGGACCATCTTCTATAATTGACCAAAGATCAATATCAATTGCCATAAAGAAAAGTTTCATTCTTACCTTCCATTGAACGAAAGACTCACCGTCAAAGAGAGGAGGCCTTATGGTTGACATTCCTTCTTGCACAGTGTTATAGCTAGTGGATGCCGTCTCACGTAGATCGTTGGATCCTTTTATTGTGAGTGTTCCTGCGTTCTGATACCAATTGTAGGATCTGCAAGGCACCACTAGAAGGGGGAGGGGTTGAATAGTGGGTGCAGAAAATGTGGTTTTTAAAATTGTTTTAAACCAAAAACCCAACTTCTGAAAACAGTTTCTGTTTTCATGACCAGTTTTAAAACGTTTTTAAAACTAGGTTGCAGGTCTTCAAAAATTCTGAAATTTAAAGAGAACTTAGCTTCAGATGTTATGAGTGTCTCCTAAAAATTTCATATTTAAATTCAACCTCTAACCTCTTCAAAAATCGTTGGTGGTCAGATTGCACAAATCTGCCAGAAATGGTAGACTGATTTGAAAAATTAATTCCTATTTGTACGCAACTCCAAATGCTCTGAAAATTTAAAAACTAACTCCTGATAAGTTTTATTTAAATGAGTTGAAACAGTTTTGAAAAATTCTTTTGGAAAGTTAGTCAAATGCAATCAAAGTTTCAACCTTTGCAAGCATGAAAATCAGACTGCACTAGTCTAAGAACTTTGGACGTTTGAATGACTTATACTTGTCCAAAAGGGTTGAAACTTGCTCAAAAAGAACCTTAAAACGTGTGGCTATATTTCCTGAAAGTTTCGTGATTTTTGAAATTTGTTTACTATTTTTACAAACGTGATTAAAAACAGTAAACAGTGCTGAAACAGAAAATCAGTGTTGAATGTAAATGACACCAAGAATTTTATACTGGTTCAGTTATAAACAACCTACTCCAGTCTTCGAGGACACCATCATTGGTATACACTAATCACACACACAAAGTACACCTTACCACAGGGTTGATGGAGTTACACAACAACTCCAACCCTTTACAAACCTTGTATGATGAATACAATTCACACGAACACCGCCACCTCGCAAGTCCAAGATTGATCACACCTTGATCAATCTTTTACAACAATGAAAAGAATAGGTGGTGGTCTATAAGAAGCCTATTCAAGTATATGAATGTAAGTACAATAGGCTTTTAGAGAGAAGAAAGAAAGATGTAGAAGAAGAAGGGAATGGAAGACTCTTTTTGCACTTTTGAACTTGTGAGACTTGTCTTGCTTTTGTTTGGCTTTCTTCTCCTCTTTTTAACAATGTTTTGGCCGCCCCCTATGATGCTTTTCTTCTCTTGAAAATTATCTTCTAAGTCCTTGGAAGAGTGTATTGCATCATTGTGACATGTCTTTGCTTACTTGGCATGTTCTCATTGGATGATCATTAAGCTCTTGCTTACTTGACACTCATTGATTGGTTGAATGTTGTCACCACTTGATGACTAGGAAAATCTGAGAATAACACTTAAAACATGTGTCAAAATCATCATAAAATAGTTGCCATAATTCACAAGATTATCACATAAATTAAGCAAGACAATTTTCTCCAAAAATTCATGAAAAAATCGTCCATTATGATCATGCACATGCTGAAATTTCAGCATGTGTAACATTCATCTTTTATTCAAATTATTGCCTATTTTGCATTGATTTAATCCACTAAATTCAATCACCATTTAGTATGCAATATTCTCTTCTTTTATGGAATAGAAATTAAGCACCAACAAGGCCAATATTTCGGCCAAGATACATTACACACATGCTGAAATTTTCACCATGTGTGATATTCAAGAATATCACTTTCTTTATTCATAAAATATTTAAAGAACTTCCAAATTGTCTACTAATTAATCCACCTTAATCAAGACACAAAATATATCTCATAATGGATGATAAAAATCGCCCAACACTATAGTACACATGCTGAATTTTCAGCATATGTCACAATTGTGACAAAATTTGAAATCTTACCTTTTGTAGCTTCTTTCTTTAAGTCACCAACTTTGTATGCTTCATTCTTGACCAATCAATATGCCAACAAGGCTCCACATATGCTCCATCTCAGCTTGAGTAGGCGTGCAAATAGACTTTGACATGTGATGAATTTTATTTTTGCAAACTTTATAAAATAGTGCACATTTAATAATATAAACATGGTATATTCCAATCAGCCCTTAATTTAATTTTCTAGAACACTTTAAGATGTATGACATATGTAAAAAGTGTCTAGATACATGTCGTATGATGTGCCAAAAACGTTCCATGTGTTGTGTACGTAGAAAACCGAATTTTCGATGTTTATCGATTACCCGATTTTTCTCTAATTAAATTCCAACTTTATGCACATGTTATATATATTATGTTACACATAATATACATAATATAAACTTTAATATTCAGCACTTGGATGGTCTTAAAGTGGCGCTATATACATGTGACAAAATTGAAATTGGAATCTCCACAATTTGGCCTTAATGTGGGGTGATGTGTGTGTGCCAACATGGAATTATTTTATGCTTTTGCAAAAATTTTCAAACGTATTAACTTCTTTCCATTCTTAAGTTTGCCTCGATCCTTCCTCCCTGAACGCTCTCTATCACATTCATTGCCTCTTGTACGGTTCCTCTGAAGAACCCACCTTTTAATCTGAAGAACCCATCTCTTTCTTGTACGGTTCATCTGAAGAACCCTTTTTTTCTCCTAAAACTTAATTGCCTCTTGTACGATTTCTACATCTTGTCCCCCACGGTTGGGAATTAATGATTGGCTCCAGTCATTAATAACTTATTAATAAAGTAAAAGAAAATCATTACCATTTTACCGAGATTCCTAGTGAAAATCATAAAAATAGAGGTTGAAAATAAGTTCTTTCAAAATGGAGTTTTTGGTATTTTCGAAGTACAGGGGCTGGCCATCTATTTATGGCAACTACGTGACACGTTGGCGAAGTTTCGGTATTCGTCCGATACGACAATTTTCGGTTTAGAACCTTTTAACGTGTCGTATTTAATTTGTCATCACCATGACTTATATCATATGATATAAGACCTGAATATACTCATAAATATGAGTTAAGTATGGTGGTGTGACGTTAACGTACGTACGTAAAATATATAACGTGTCGGTAGTACGTTGGAATAAATGTGTACGTGTCTTTTTCAAAAAATCTGAAAATATATATATTTATATATATGTAGGCGTGTATATATGTGGTGAAAGGAGGAGGAGGAGACTTTCCTTTCTTAGTCTTGTTGCCTTTGTGCCTTGTCCAAATGTTGCTTCCTTTAATGAACTACTTAGTTTAATTAACTAAGTACTTCACTTAATGAACTAGTTTAGTTCATTAATGGTGGCACCTGAAAATAGTACAAACACAACAAATGTTTGCCATTTGATGTAAGCTTTAACGTTTCATGGATCGTTAGTACGGCAACATTATATATGAATTATATAAGACAAGTTATAAGCAATATGTCATGCACGTTTATGTCATGCACATTTTTATGCAATATGTCATGCACGTTTAAATCATGTATTTTGAAATCACTCAAACCCCTTTATCTCTAGACGTGATTGATTTGCTTCATTGTTGTGATTGTAAAAGGATGAAGTTAGTGTGTAACTCCAGTCACTCTTGTGATAAGGTTTTTTTCGTGTTTAGTGATAACCGAGGAAGGTGTCCTCGAAGACTGGAGTAGGTTGATTTAACCGAACCAGTATAAAATCTTTGGTGTTCTTACTTTTCTGTACTTTACTCTTAGTTTCTAGTTTTCTGCATTTCATTTGTTTGAATGGTAAAAATAGTAAACGATTTTCAAAAATCATAAAATTTTGCAGACATATAGTCACATATCCTAGTTTTCATTTGGCGCAAGTTTCATCTCATTTGGATAAATATAATTCAATCAAATGTTAATAGTTCTGAGACTAGTTCAATCTGATTTTCAGATTTGCAAAGGTTGAGAACATCAACGTGGTTGACATACTTCCCAAAGTAATTTTCCAAAACTGTTTCAACCCATTAAAATAAATATCTTGATGGTCTTGGCATTAAAATTTCAGACCACTTGTAGTCACCAATTAATAGGAATAAATTTTGCAAGTCGGAGCATGGTTTTTGGCATATTTTCGCAATCTGACCAAAAATGTATTTTCAAGGGGTTAGAAGTGGAGTTTTAATTTGAAATTTTTGTGAGACATTAGAAACATCGGAGAGTAAATTCTCACCAAATTGCATAATTTTTGGTGGTCTACAATTAGGTCTTTTAATTATTTGAAATCAGGATCTGAAAACAGAAACTATTTTCAGAAGTGAGGTTTTTGGTTCAAAAGCTTTTAAAAACCAAATTTTCCGCACCCTCTATTCAACCCCCTTCTAGTGGTGCCATACAGGTCCTACACTTGTGCAATATATAGAATACATCAAACTACCAATTGCACTAGCATATTCAAGTTGAGCTGCCGCTCTACCGGTATGTCCAGTCAATTTATATGAGGCATCATATGGTGTGTTTGCTTCTTTGGTCTGCAAGTGTTTGAACTAATTCAACACTTTGCTTATATAATAAGATTGACAAAGAACAAAACCCCCCACTATGTTTGGGCACTTTTATCCCTAAGATAGTATCTACCTCACCCAAATCTTTCATTTGGAATTGTGAAGTTTAATACTTCTTAGTTTCATTTACTCCTTCCATATTAGAGCTAAAAATTAGCATATCATCCACGTACAAACAAATAATGACGCCATATTTGTCCGTAAACTAGGAATATACATACTTATCAACACTATTATACTTGAAACCATTCTTCAAAAGGGTAGGTGCTTGTATAATTCCATACAATGACCTCACCAATTTACACACTTTGTGCTCATTGCCCGAAAGAACAAAAGCTTCCGGCTATTCCATATAGACTTTTTCATCTATATCACCATTAAGAAATGTAGTCTTAACATCCATTTGATGAATAAAAAGATTATTTATGGATGCTAAAGCTAACAACACACTAATGGACGTTATTCTCGCAACCAGTCTATCCCTTCTCTTTGTCTAAAACCTTTGGCCACTAATCTAGCCTTGAAATTTTGCATTGAACCACCCATATTATATTTTCTTCTAAATACCTATTTACATCCAATTTCTTTGGAACTCGGAGGCAAATCAATGAGAATCCACATATTGCTAGACAATAACGAATTCATCTCATCATCAATTGCTTCCTTCTAAAATGATGTATCTCTTGATTTCATCGTCTCCTTACAGGATTTAGGATCATCTTCAACACTTAGTATAATTGGTATTTGATTGAATATTGTTGTCCTATTAACTTCAACTAAGAAAGTAATGGATTGTGAAAAAATAAAATGAGGATGTAAATACTTTTCTTTTCTAGCTCGTTAGCTTGTCCTAACCTCAGTTGGAGAACTTTGATTTTGTTTAACACTAGAAGGATCATTAGAGAAATTTTCAATTATAGGTTCATTTAAATTTTCACTTGTTGAATCTTGATTTGAATTTGTTTTTAAGAATTTATTCTAAAGAAATTCAACAACACATTGGATTCTATATCTAGAATCCTATATACTTTAGAGTTTTGAGCATATCCAATAAAAACACCTTTGAGAGCTGTTGGCCCCAATTTAGTTCTTTTTGGTTACGGAACTCTATAATAGGCTAGAGAGATCCAAACTCTAAGATAACTTAGATTTGGTCTTCTTAGAGGAAATTCTATTATGAATATGACAAGCCATTATTAAGACTTCCCCCCCCCCCACAAATCTTTGGCAAGCCAGAGTTTATTAACATTGTACTTAGCATATCAACTAAACGTCTTTTCTTTCTTTCAGCCAAACCATTTTGTTGGGGTGTACAGGGAGCACTTTTCTGGTGTATGATACCATTCTCCTCACAGAATTGATTAAATTAGTTGATGGCTTGAGGCATGTATTCTCACAATCCGTAAGAATATTTTCCTTCACTAGTTGCTGCAGGGTTGTAGACAAATGTTCTCGCAAGATACAATAGCCAAACGATTTCTTAACCTCAGCAATAAGGATAGAAATCCAATGAATTTTCAATTGAGAATCCTTTTGGAGTGAAAGAAGAATATAAAGTTCTTGATCTTGAAGAAGAGAAAAAGTGTCTTGAAATCTGTTAAATATGCCTTTTTATAGGCATTTTAACTTCATCTCAGACGTTCAAACCGTCCATGGGTCTTGGTGCATAAGTTGCAACTTTAGATGAAAAGTCACATCTGTTGAGCACATCGATCAAACGATGTCACAAGAAAATCCAACTACCTTGAAGTTTAGCCTCCAAATAACTTCCTTGCTCCTCAAAGAATTCTTGTTGGGAGTATGGTGAACCACTACACCATCAAATAACCCTTAAAGGTTTGGATTTCTTCAAACAAAAAGCACCCTTGCTTTTTGACCAACGATCTACACCTTGCTCTTCACAATATTCACTCAATAAGAAGACTCTTCTTTTACAAATCACACTCTCACAAATAATGTAAATACAGCAATAATACAAGTATTTTGAGAGCAAAAGCTTGAGAGAAACTTGAGAGCTCATAGGTTAGAAAGTTTAAGGTGAAAAATGATGAAGCTCCTTGTTTTATTCACCTTCTAGCCGTTTTCCATGCTACAGGAGGGAAAGATGAGTTTTGTCTCGTTTGATGACATGTCCTCTCCATGGAGATCTTCTCTTGGATGAAGACAAGCTTCTTGAGGAAGCTTCTTCTTATAAGCTCAAAGAGAAAAGAGAGCATTCGCTAAAGTGGAATGTTGCCTGTGATTTTTCACTAAAAGGGAAGATACAAATGTCAAGTTATTATAAGAAAGTGCCACATAAGACATTTGTAACGTTGAGTCACTTGAAACGCCTAATGTGATTTTTTGGGCAGGCGTTCAAAGAGACTTTAAGCGCCTAATGTGAATTGGGAACTGGCGTTCAATGTGACATGAAACGCCTTAAGTGAATAAGGAACATTTGTTCAATGTCACATGAAGTGCCTATTGTGGGTAATACACTCGTTTGAAGTGAGATGAGACGTCTGTTTTAAGCCTTCATACTCGTTCGAAGTGATTTTGAGATTTGTCAAAACTAGTTTGATATTCGTGCCCATTTTGGAAGAAAACAGCCACATATGACTTTTGCCATACACATGAAGCGCCTGTTAAGGCATTCAAAGTATGCTGTTTCACAGAAGCACTATATGACACATGAGGTGCCTTATCTATGCGTTCGAAGTGTCCTGTTCCACAGCCACTTCACATGAATCACCTTATGTAGGCGTTCAAAGTGTGTTTTTTCCAGACACTTCACATGAAGCACCTTATGTAGGTGTTCAAAGTGTTCTGAAGCACAACCACTTCACATAAGGCGCCTTATCTAGGCGTTCTAAGTGTCAATTATGTAAATCATCAAAACTTAACGTAGTCTAACATTTTCCCTCTTTTTGATTATTTCATAATGTGCATAACTTTTTAATGTTAGCTTCCCCTTAACTTATGCTCCCCCTCATATTATGCCTAAAATTTGCTTAAATAGATATGATTAATCAAATGTCATAATGCATGTAGCAATAATCAAGATTATCATCATGTTTCATCATAAACAAAATAGATCAATATCGTTGACATTTACATCGTCATCAGGCACACAGAGAATTTGTTCTAATCATCATAAAAAATTCAAATTACTCTAAAGTTAGATTAAAGTCATGATCATCCCTTCAAGCATCCCCCGCTCCACCAGCATCACCACTCCCAGATGTGAAGCCCCCAAAGCCGAAACCTATGCTTGTTGCAAATTCAGCAAAACCACTTATCGAGCAACCCACTTGATCACCACCACTCCAGCTCCTCCAGTTCCAGTTTCTCCCCCTAAATCATCCAAACCAGGAGGAAATTGCATCCATGGCTGTCAACAAGGCGGTCTTGAAAAATGCATTGCGGTATTCATTTCATGCATGCCGAGCCTCGTGCTCTGCATCACGGAGCTGTAAGCATTGAACAGTTTGTTCCAAGGACTGAATTTTGGTTAGCAATTCAGCATCATTACTACCACCTTCACCATTTTGAGGGCCTTCATCAACCTCATCTGCAACGTTAGGAGCCATAGTGGCCTTTCTCCTCTGTGAGTCGACTACTTGGGCAATGTTGAAATTTTCATAATAGTCTGTCTTATCCACCTTTGTTATTGATCCTTCAGGTATCTCAATACCCTTGGATTTGATCAAAATTGTGACCACATTGGCAAAGGGCATGGCCTTTGATCCCTTCCAGACGGCAACCATCATAACCTCCACCATAATCCAATTCAAATTTAACTATGTCTCATGCTTTATACGGTAGGTGATATAAAAATCCATGTTGCTCGGATTTCTAGTCGCTTTACTGTTTACACAGTATGTCACCACAACCAACAGAATTCTATTCACCAACGACATATTTTGAGTCTTTTTGGATGGGAAGTATTCTATATTGAACTTAACATCCTGCTCACTGACTCTGTATTTGTCGCTCCAGTCAAATACGGAGGAGAAATCACTCAATCCCTTGTTTCTCACTCTTAATGCATTGCAAATATCCAGTATTGAGAAACTAATGGGTGTACCATTTATAACAGTGCGTAGAGAAAATTCTTTAGACTTGGTTTTTAGGGTGATCCACATGTTGGCATAAAACATCTGGGTATAGGTTTTGGAAAAAGAATTCATATTAAGTCTGAACCAAATTTAGGTCCAGCCTTGACGATCAAGGAGTGCAATGACTTGATTCGCATTGTGAGCTTCAGTGAAGTCACTAACTTGAATCAGTTTCAAAGGCACCACTGGCCTATTATTGCTTTTCCATTTTTCTTATAACATGTGAGAATGGAAGGAAAGATGGACACCTTTGGCAGCATGGGTTGGGGTTTTTTTGACATCGGTGTCGAATTTCTTCTTCATCCATGTGAAGTTGTTTTTGATTAGCCCTTTCTAAATGAATATCAAGTTTTCTGGCTCAATAACCCTTGCATTCTGCTTTCTTTTGTGTCCCTTTTGGGCAGGCCTTGAAGGTCCAGCAGGTGTTCTTCCTTTAGAGTGATGCATGCAAGACGTGGGCTCCAACAATTCCACCTTCCAAATGTCCTTCGCAAAAGGTTAGGCACAAGGAAGAGAACTTCCCCTTGCTTCCTTAGGGAAACAAACGATTGGTTCAACGAGCAAGAACCAACATCTCAAGATGGTCGTCGATTAGGCAAACCACAATGGCCCTCCTTGACGGAACTTTTAAGAAATGGAAACACCCTCAAAATGCTCAACTTTGAAGGATATTAGCTTAGGTTTTTAATGCAAAACCAAGAAGCAAAGTATCACAAGAAGTGAAGTAAAAATATCAAGATTGTATTTCATCAAAAGCTGTTTCTAAACTTGGCCAAAGGGCCTATTTATAGACGTCTAAGAACCCTAAAGGTAACCTGATGTTATCTAAAAAATAGCTAGAAAAACATTTGAATTGAACTTGAAATTTGCTAATTGTTTGAATTCAAAAATAAAACCTAGAAAATTCCTTGCTAGAAATCGATTGAATAACTCCTTGATCCAGCCGTGTTCTTTTCAGCAAATAAGGCCTTGGAGAGCTGATTTGGTGAGTAGGATGGGGGTGAAGTTGAATTCAAAAGTTGGGTGAAGTTTGAATTCAAGTTGAGTTTGAATTTGAGTGCACCTTGAATTTGGTTGTTGATTATCCTTTCCATCATCCTTCCAGCCAATTTTAATGAGTAATGAAGGTGTTGGAAATCTGGTTTGATGATGATAAAGTGGTTGGAGTTGAATTCAAAGGGTGGTTGAAGATTGAATTCAAATTGAGTTTGAATTTGAATTTAAACTTGGATTCAATTTGAATTGTGATCTATCCTTCTCTTAATCTCCAAGAGGGCGTGTAGATGGCTGGAGATAGTGGCTAAAATCTTCTTGAAATTTAAGTCTCAAATTGGTTGAAACTTGAATTCAAATCATGGTTGAATTTGAATTCAAGTTTATCTTCAAGTTGATTTTCATTTTGTCTTCAATTTTGGCTACACCTTGGCCGCCCCCTTTGGTGGATGTTGAAGATATTTTTGAGCTTAGTTTGAAAAAGGAATTCCATCTTGGACACGTTTGAACTTGTCTATGTGAAGACAAACATTCTTCTCAATACAGCATTCCTTTTGTCTCCCTTTTTTGAAACACACGCCTATAATGCCACTTTGAACATCCATTTGGCTTGGAACTTCTATGTACCTAATTTACCTACAAAGCAAACACATAAAACAAGGATCACAAGGAAACTAGACAAAATTCAAAACAAGGAATGCTCATACACACGCATGTTCATAGTGTAGGTTGAATGAGGTGAACCCAATGAACCTTAGGTTCATCTTGAACATGTTTGTACAAGAAGGTTCCAACTTGATGACCAAGTTCTCTTGCCCTCTTTCTTGTCATAGCACCTGTGACCTCTTGATGGGATCCTCGATCCCCATCAATCCCCCCCTCCTTAAGAGGATTCGTCCTCGAATCGAAAGGGTCATGAGTGAAATGGGTGAGGTTAGCAACATTAAAAGTAGACGAAATAGAACCATACCTTTCGGGAAGATCAACGATGTAGGCATTGTCACCTATGCGTTTCAAACTTGGAATGGTCCATCTCCTCTAGGTATCAATTTTGACTTTCGCTCATTGAAAAACCTTTCTTTGTGTAAATGTAACCACACCAAATCACCAGGTTCAAACACAACTCGTTTTCGATGTTTGTTAGCCCGTTTTTCATAATCTTGGTTTTGTTTTCAAGTTGTGTTTTAACCTGTTTGTGCAGTTTCATTATCTTTTCCACTTTTTGTTTACCATCAAGACTTGAACGTTCATGCACAGGAATAGGAATCAAATCAAGGAGAGAGAAGGGGTTTAAACCATACATGATTTCAAATGGATTATGCTATGTACCGTGACGGACACTCCTATTGTATGCAAATTTGATATATGGTTAACAATCTTCCCAATGTTTAAGATGTTTTTGCAAATGGCACGCAAGAGTTGAGAGAGAGTATGATTAACTACTTTAGTTTGTCCATCAGTTTGTGGGTGAGCCGTGGTAGAAACAACAATTAAGTACCAAGTTTAGCCCACAAAACACGCCAAAAATGACTTAGAAATTCCATATCTCTATCACTTACAATGGTACGTGGCATGCCATGCAATCTCATAATTTCTTTAAAGAACAAATCAGCAACATGTGTGGCATCATCAACTTTCCTACATGCAATGAAATGTGCCATCTTTGAAAATCTATCTACCACAACATAAACGGTATCGTGCCCTCTTCGAGACCCAGGAAGTCCTAAGAGAAAGTCCATGGAACTGTCAATCCAAGGTGAATCAGGGATGGGTAAGGGTGTGTAAAGGCCATGTGGTTGGGACTTTGATTTGGCTTGTTTGCAAGTGATGCAACTACCACATAAGCTCTCGACGTCTACGTGCATGTGGGGCAAATAGAAATGTTCCTTAAGGGTTTCAAGGGTTTTGAACTCTCCGAAATGACCCATTAACCCTCCCCCATAGGCTTCTCTAGTCAATGCTTCTCGTAGGGACGATTGGGAAACACACAACTTATGCTCTTTGAAAAGGTATCCCTCATGCATGTAGACTTTTCCGAATTGTGCCTCTTTACATGCTTAAAAAATGGTGCCAAAATCATGGTCATTTGGGTACAAGTCCTTAAGTGATTTGAATCCTAAGAATCGTGTGGATAATGTGGTCACTAACGTGTATCTCCTAGAGAGGGCATCAGCAACTATATTTTCCTTTCCTTGTTTGTACTTAATCATGTAAGGAAATTGCTCTATGAACTCTACCCATTTAACATGTCTTTTGTTCAACTTTCCTTGCCCTTTAAGGTACTTGAGGCTCTCATGGTCAGTGTGGATCACAAACTGTCTAGGCTGAAGGTAGTGTTGCCAAGTTTGTAGGGATCTCACGAGGGCATAAAGCTCCTTATCATAGGTAGAGTAATTCAATGCAGTACCTTTCAACTTCTCATTAAAGTAGGCTATGGGTTTCTTACCTTGGGTCAATACCGCTCCAATACCTACTCCACTTGCATCACACTCAATCTCAAAAGTTTCATCAAAATTTGGTAGCCTAAGTATGGGTGCAGTGGTTAGCCTCCGTTTAAGCTCATCAAATGCCTGTTGTGGCTCTTCCCACCTAAAAGGCACATCTTTTGTTACAATTTAATTTAGGGGTGCAGCTATGGAAGAAAAATCTTTGACAAATCGCCTATAAAAACTTGCAAGTCCATGGAAACTGCGAACTTCCCCTACATTCTTAGGTGTAGGCCACTCCACAATTGACCTAACCTTCTCCTCATCCATCTCTACTCCCTCAGCCGAAATGACAATGTAGCGCCCCACATCCGGACCGCATCCGAATACGGTGCACCCGCCGTACCTCACTAAGGAGAGTACAAAGCGTCATGCATAACATGCGAAAATCCATAACTTATGCCATGGACTCTCATGTTAACATTTAACATGGTAGTAAAATTTAGGCAGAATTAAAAATGTTCAAATTAAACGTGCATCACAAAAGTACAGAGTTCCCAAAAGTAATAGTCCATAAAACACACCACATATACCCCCAAAGAGTTTAACATAGTTCATAATACACACGTCATGGCCGTACAAAAGTCCTTAAGCTTTGCCTTCTTCAGATCGCCTTGCCTACGGATATGGTACTCTCGGCTCATCCTCGATCCACTCAGTCTTAGCATTTTCTGGCTCTGGGGAAAAATAAAAGGGTGAGTGATAAAAATCACCCAGCAAGAATAGAATAAACTACCATGAAATACATCAAGAATTATAACATGAATGTAATACCCCGAAAACCTCAAATAATAATAATTCATACCTGGTCTTTAATCCTGAGTTTGCTTGACGTTATAGCTTAAGCATAATTTTAGGTAATGCTATACCAATAATAACTTATTAACCATTAATTGTAACATGCAACATGTCTACATGCTCGTGAGATATGCAAAATGCAATGCATGATGTCATGTCATGTCAAAACATCATTTTGGTCTCATAAAATAACGTGTCATAAAATAGAGTGTCAGATCAATTAACCCCGGATCTGAGCGGGTCCAGAACATATCAACAGACCAATTAACCCCGGGTCTGGGACGGGTCCAGAACATGTATCAGATCAATTAACCCCGGATCTGAACGGGTCCAGAACATGTATCAGATCAATTAACCCCAGATCTGAACGGGTCCAGAACATATCATGTCAACAGACCAATTAACCCTGGGTCTGGAGTCGGGTTAGTCGCATGCTTGGCCGGCAAAGGAATCATGAAGCTTTCTTTAAAACATGGGACCATAAAACTTTTATGCATACCAAAAACATAGTTACTTGTAAAACTTGCTTGCATAAGTAAAATCCATAAAATCAGATTCATGTGGCATATGATCATGTATGAGACATGTAGTGATATTTAATGCAAGTCATGACGTGAATAGTCGTAAACATTTCTTATAACATGTCAATAAGCATGATTTTGGAAACTAAATATTTCCAGATTTTTACTTCATGTTCATGGGGCGGTCAAGCTAACCAAACGGGTCCATTTCCATACTCTTTTGTCATACATGCGTTTGGTGGGGTCTTATGTACATGTCATAAAATTTTCATAACTTCCTAAGACGAATAAAGTGCTTAAGTCATCCAATACTTATCGAGTGTACATGCTGAATTCTGCGGTATCATCACCACGTTACCTTATCTTTTGAGGCCTTAAAACCTTAATCATTTGGACCATAACCCGGAAAATATAATAAACCCCCTAAGGACTAATATTCATGAGCCCAAACCGTGTATATAGATCCAAATCCATCAAATTGGGCCTTTTATAATTAATCCCCTGTTCAGCCCAATTTCCAGTTTTAATACATCCACTTCATGTCCATATTTACCCACCAAAACATTAAGACCAACTTGATTAATTTGCATGATCTTACTCCTTTATGTCTTAGGTGATTGTCATGAAATTTCCAGATCAATCCAATACCTTAAAGAGCTCATTTAATTAATTTTCTGAAACAAGTCATGTGTTGTAACTGGACTGACCCATTTTACTAAAA
This sequence comes from Eustoma russellianum, assembly GCA_036186865.1. NCBI lineage: Eukaryota > Viridiplantae > Streptophyta > Magnoliopsida > Gentianales > Gentianaceae > Eustoma > Eustoma russellianum. The sequence goes on from AP025055.1 coordinate 27,404,439, forward strand.
ATTCAATTGTGGCAAAACCATGATTTCTTTTTCCGAAATTCCAACTCACACATGTCATAAACGTGTGAAACTAGCATTCTACCGAAAATTAGCCCATTTTCATGTTTCTAAGGTCCATTTCTGAGTCCAGTAACCCGTTACTTAATTTCTGCTCTGGTCCAGTAATTTCAATTGAGCAGTTTTACTAATTAAATCATTAAAAATACTCCACAGCTCTTTTTAACCAAAATTAAAGCTTGCGTATTCACTAAACATATAGGATTACTACCATGCCAAAAATCAACTTTATTGAACATCTACAAGGTCCCTTTTTAAGCCAATCAAAAAGATGTACTGTTCTGCTCAGTTCCAGACTTTTCAGTCTGAGCCGCTTTACCAAATATTTTATTAAAAATATTCCACAACTTACTTTACCAAAATTCCAACTTTCCTATTTCCTACACCCACAAGGCTATCATCACACCGAAAATAAGCTTTATTGAACATCTACAAGGTCCCTTTTTAAGCCAATCAAAACGATGTACAGTTCTGCTCAGCTCCAGACTTTTCAGTCTGAGCAGCTTTACCAAATATTTTATTAAAAACATTCCACAACTCATTTTACCACAATTCCAACTTTCATACTTCCTATACACACAAGGCTGTCTCCAAACCGAAAATCAGCCTTATTGAACATCTACAAGATTCATTTTAAGACCATTCAACACGTTATACCATTCTGCCAAGTTCTAGAATTTCCAGCCTGAGCAGTTCCACCAAATATTTTATTAAAAATAATCCATAGCTTATTTTATCAAAATTCTAACTCTCATATCTGGTACACACATAAGTCTAACTTTGTACCAAAAATCAGCTTTATTGAAGATCTACAAGATCCATTTCTAAGCTATTCAAAACGTGGTCAATTCTGCTCAGTTCCAGTGGTTTGATGTTTTGGCCATTCTTTCAGGTCAAATGTCCACAATTTGTCTTATTCTTATGAAATAGCTTATTGGTCACCACATACACCTTCTTCCCATGAAAATTCAGATTTTATTCTTTTTATTGGGTGACCTTTGCATCATACCAAAACAGTTGGTAGTTTGAACATAACAAGTATCATAATTGTTCCAATACAAGTGTTCTTTCTTGAAGCCAAGACTTATCATCATCTTCACCTCTAGGGCCGAAAGTTATGAGGTGTCACACACAAAATTTACAACATTTTTTTGGACATGCAACACATTCTCATGCTAGTTTATCTTAAATCCTACAAAGTAAGCTTGTAAAATTACAACTAGCACTTGTATGTCACTTTGATGATTCTTAAGTTCCATCCAAGAGCCATTCTTGTCCAAGGTCACCTAGTTGAACCTTAACTCATCCCAAAACAGCCTTATAACATTTTGCATGTAAGGAAAGATTCTGTCTTTGAAAGAATTAATCACATGCAAGGCATAGTTCTTAAGGAATCACTAAGACACAATCTTGAACTTAAGATATTCAACTAAAGATCACATCTTAGGAACTTCTAGCCATTCAAGCCACTAATTCTTTAAGTAAATCTTGAGAGATCAGTGTATACTTGCCTCCTCAAGCTTAATCCTCCTTAGTTTGGGACTTGGATGAAATGAAATCTTCCTTCTCTTCAATGTGCAACCCCACGGTTTTGGGGAAAGAAAAAGAACAAAGGTTAGTCCTTTTCTTAAGTGAAAGATGTAACGAAATAGAGGCTATATTGACTTACCAAGATGAAGTTTGAATGGTGCTCAATCCTCTTAAGAATCTAGCACCTCTTAAAGGCTTGAAAGCTTGGGCCTAGTGACATGGTGGTCACGGTTTTCCTTGGGCAAGAAGAGGAGTACCAATGTGAGTTTCATCCTTTGAAATATAGAATTCATTTAGGAGATTCAACATGCACTTACCTAGATGGGTTCTTGGAGCTTGAAGATGAAGATGGCCTTGACACTCCAAAGCTTCACTATGGCCGAAAGTTGAGCATGTGAAGGGAGGGGAAGATTGTCTAAGTGTTCTCTTGGTTTGCTTTATTGAGAGAGGGAGTTCAAGATACAATATAGTGGAGCTTCTAGGTTGTTCTTAAGATGAATCTTGATGGGGGATGGGAGAGGGAAACCGACGGGTTGGGGGATTTAAGGGAGACAAGGAATCTCATGTGGGTGTTTTAAAAGGAAGGAATGGTTCTTGGGTTTTACATTTGTCCCTTCTTTGTCCCCCATGCCTCATTTTACCCCTTTATCTTATTGTATCTTAATAAAATATGGTGATAAGAAAGGTTCTGGGTCCTTCCAAGGCCCTTGTGGCCGAAATCTAAATAGTGTAGGGGAGGGTATTTTGCCATTTTTTCCACCTTGTAGTTCATGTTTGTTGTTCTTTTCTTTATTTTATTGTTTTCCAAAACAATTTATCTTGTCTTTGTTATTTTATTTCTATTCCAAGGATAGTGTGTATATATATATATATATATATATATTAAGATGTATTATCATGCATATACATCCTTTCATGTACCCACATATACACACACCAATGTATACATCTATTATAGATATATATATATATCCCTTTTTGTATGTACACACATATATGTACATATACCTTATATATATATCATATACTCGTACATACATATATATAGTATCCGTTTATGGTATACATCATGTACATAACTATATATTATATATGTACACTACCCGTATGTGAGTGTGATTAACATGTACACTAGAAAGGTATAGAAGTGTTTATATACTTCCTAGAATCCCTTTTTGAGTTACTTAGTCTACTAGGCTTTCTTAATGCCAACTTGAGTTATTTTAGCAAGGTGGTTAACCTAAGGTAACCATGGTAAGGTTTGAAATGCCTCTTGGTTGCTTCATGGGTGAATCCGGCTGTTTAAGGAGGGAGGGGAATATCATGCAAGAATGTGAAGAATCTTGGAGGTCTTGACTAGCTTTTTGCCTCCATTCCTTGCATGCTTAAGATTAGTTTATTATTGAAGTGATGCATGCTTGTTTAGTTAGGTATTTTAATTAATGTAGACTAAAAAAAGAGGGTTCTAGATCCCCTTGGGGTGTCTTGGCCGAAATTACCAAGGCTTGGAGGGCAGTTTAGTCATTTCACACGTTCCACGTCACCCATTTGTTTAATTATATCGCATCATACGGTTTCTGGTACGGTACGATTTTTGTGGGGTACAACATCATCCCCCCCTTATTAAAAGTTTCGTCGATATGCTATTCTTGAGAATGTACTCTTATAGAATGGTGAACCCCAGTCTTCCGTCACGTCCTACCCAACTTATCCGTTTCGTTGATATGCTATTCTCGTGATAATCAAACTAGAATCGAAGTTCCTTCATGGAATTTTTTTATGACATTTCGAGGTGTTCTAGTTCCTTACCAAATCTATGTTTTCTTTTCCAAACGTAAGGGTATTCTCATTTGCTTTGTCCTCATAGATTATTTAGATTATTATGCTATGCGAGATTCTGCCACATCACATCGTTACTTCTAGAGTGCATTAAATACTCTCAGCTTGTAATTTCTCATCCAACTATAAAAGGTTATATCTCACGGGATTTCCCTTTTTCCTCTCTACTTTGTATTAGTTAGAGAAGGAATTTAAACCAGCTTATTAAATACCCCTGAGGTATGATCCATTAACGTAGCAAGACATTTGTCAATCCTAATGATTTCGGAATGCCTATGAGATTTCCTATACATGGTTCATATACATCCTCAGTCTTGATTCTTTAGTTGGAAGTATCCAATTTGCAACTCCGCTTTTGTTATTGCTTGTGTTTCCCGAAGCAATTCAGACAGATCATTGATCCTAGATAACCAGTATTTACCTTTTATTGAAGCCTTGCTGAGTTCCGACCATCAGGGTGTTAATCTGACTTGGTAACGTATGCTTCAATTGTGTTACCCTAGTTATCTTCTTTGTCCGTATATTAATGGCTATGTAGGAATCTTTCCTGAGGTTCTTTATCACGTTGCTCTAATTCGACCTTTAGTATGCTCATTTATACTTAGATAATGAACAATGTAGGTGCTTCTTAGTTAAATGGGCAGTTAGGCATACCTATTACGGTTTGAGGTTTCAGGCATTGCTGAATCAGGCACTCTTTCATCCAGGTTAGCGTTCTTGGTTGTTTCTTTATTATCCCTATGTGGACGCGGCTACCACCTCCTGTTTCGTTCCTTAGTACGCTCCTTAAGTCCTTTATTTTGTCCTTTCGTTAGTTTAATATCGTGTTCCGCTCTGTAGCAGTCCTCCAGTAATTCCTCAAAAGTGCTAGAATATGCATTGGCTAGCCGAATCTTCATCCGGAAGTCTACACCTCGCATGAATCTGATTACCTTGTGCTTTTCGTCTTCCATGATCAAGGGAACAGAGCGGCCCAATGTAGTGAACCGACGAGCGTACTCCGAGACAGTGATACCTGGTTCTTGTCTTAAGGTGTCAAATTCCTCAACCCTCTTCATGATTAGATCCGGAGAGAGGAAAAATTCACAAAACTCCTCTAGAAACCTTGCCCAAGTCACTGGTCAGGGCAGTGGCTAGATACAAGTTCTCCACCACTGGCTGGCCTTGCCGACCAAAAACGGCCAGACAATTGGTGTCTTTACCTTCTCAGGTACTCGTATCAGCAAGAAGTTACTTTCGACTTCATCTAGCCATTTTTCCACCTCCTCGGGGCTAGATTCTCCGCCAAACTCTGTGATATGTGCTCTTACTAGCTGCCGGTAATAAAACCCAGTGCTGCCTGGGGGTGAAAGTGATAATGCTTGTTTATTAGTCCGTGATGCCATCTGCACTACGGAACATCAAGATTTTATTTAATGCTAGAATAGCTGGGTTAACGATAAAATTTAATCTATAATCCAATTCAATGGGTATTTATGAGAGAAAATACGAATTAAATTCTATGACATGTACAACCTTCATCGACTTGGGCTTTGTTGTTAAGTCATGGCCCTAATTTCCGTCTAAGTCGTCCTAGTCTAGGGTCGACTCTCGTCTAAGATCATGACTTAGGTCTAAGATCAAACTTACATTGCTAAGATCATAACTTAGTTCTACGTTCTGCCCGAAATCTAGAGCCTGGGCTCTGATACCACCTATAGCGCCCCGCACCCGGACCGCGTCCGAATACAGTGCACCCGCCGTACCTCACTAAGGAGAGTACAAAGCGTCATGCATAACATGCGAAAGTCCATAACTTATGCCATGGACTCTCATGTTAACATTTAACATGGTAGTAAAATTTAGGCAGAATTAAAACTTTTCAAATTAAACATGCATCACAAAAGTACAGAGTTCCCAAAAGTAATAGTCCATAAAACACATCACATATACCCCCAAAGAGTTTAACATAGTTCATAATACACACGTCATGGCCGTACAAAAGTCCTTAAGCTTTGCCTTCTTCAGATCGCCTTGCCTACGGATATGGTACTCTCGGCTCATCCTCGATCCACTCAGTCTTAGCATTTTCTGGCTCTGGGGAAAAATAAAAGGGTGAGTGATAAAAATCACCCAGCAAGAATACAATAAACTACCATGAAATACATAAAGAATTATAACATGAATGTAATACCCCAAAAACCTCAAATAATAATAATTCATACCTGGTCTTTAATCCTGAGCTTGCTTGACGTTATAGCTTAAGCATAATTTTAGGTAATGCTATACCAATAATAACTTATTAACCATTAACTGTAACATGCAACATGTCTACATGCTCGTGAGCTATGCAAAATGCAATGCATGATGTCATGTCATGTCAAAACATCATTTTGGTCCCATAAAATAACGTGTCATAAAACAGAGTGTCAGATTAATTAACCCCAGATCTGAACGGGTCCAGAACATATCAACAGACCAATTAACCCCGGGTCTGGGACGGGTCCAGAACATGTATCAGATCAATTAACCCCGAATCTGAACAGGTCCAGAACATGTATCAGATCAATTAACCCCGGATCTGAATAGGTCCAGAACATATCATGTCAACAGACCAATTAACCCCGGGTCTGGAGTCGGGTTAGTCGCATGCTTGGCCGGCAAAGGAATCATGAAGCTTTCTTTAAAACATGGAACCATAAAAACTTTTATGCATACCAAAAACATAGTTACTTGTAAAACTTGCTTGCATAAGTAAAATCCATAAAATCAGATTCATGTGGCATATGATCATGCATGAGACATGTAGTGATATGCAATGCAAGTCATGACGTGAATAGCCGTAAACATTTCTTATAACATGTCAATAAGCATGATTTTGGAAACTAAATATTTCCAGATTTTACTTCATGTTCATGGGGCGGTCAAGCTAACCAAACGGGTCCATTTCCATACTCTTTTGTCATACATGCGTTTGGTGGGGTCTTATGTACATGTCGTAAAATTTTCATAACTTCCTAAGACGAATAAAGTCCATAAGTCATCCAATACTTATCAAGTGTACATGCTAAATTCTGCGGTATCATCACCGCATTACCTTATCTTTTGAGGCCTCAAAACCTTAATTATTTGGACCATAACCCGAAAAATATAATAAACCCCCTAAGGACTAATATTCATGAGCCCAAACCGTGTATATAGATACAAATCCATCAAATTGGGCCTTTTATAATTAATCCCCTGTTCAGCTCAATTTCCAGTTTTAATACATCCACTTCATGTCCATATTTACCCACCAAAACATTAAGACCAACTTGATTAATTTACATGATCTTACTCCTTTATGTCTTAGGTTATTGTCATGAAATTTCCAGATCAATCCAATACCTTAAAGAGCTCATTTAATTAATTTTCTGAAACAAGTCATGTGCTGTAACTGGACTGACCCATTTTACTAAAAATTCAATTGTGGCAAAACCATGATTTCTTTTTCCGAAATTCCAACTCACACATGTCATAAACGTGTGGAACTAGCATTCTACCGAAAATTAGCCCATTTTCATGTTCCTAAGGTCCATTTCTGAGTCCAGTAACCCGTTACTTAATTTCTGCTCTATTCCAGTAATTTCAATTGAGCAGTTTTACTAATTAAATTATTAAAAATAATCCACAGCTTTTTTTACCAAAATTACAGCTTGCGTATTCACTAAACATATAGAATTACTACCATGCCAAAAATCAACTTTATTGAACATCTACAAGGTCCCTTTTTAAGCCAATCAAAAAGATGTACTGTTCTGCTCAGTTCCAGACTTTTCAGTCTGAGCAGCTTTACCAAATATTTTATTAAAAATATTCCACAACTTATTTTACCAAAATTCCAACTTTCCTATTTCCTACACCCACAAGGCTATCATCACACCGAAAATAAGCTTTATTGAACATCTACAAGGTCCCTTTTTAAGCCAGTCAAAACGATGTACAGTTCTGCTCAGCTCCAGACTTTTCAGTCTGAGCAGCTTTACCAAATATTTTATTAAAAACATTCCACAACTCATTTTACCAAAATTCCAACTTTCATACTTCCTATACACACAAGGCTGTCCCCACACCGAAACTCAGCCTTATTGAACATCTACAAGATTCATTTTAAGACCATTCAACACGTTATACCATTCTTCCAAATTCCAGAATTTTCAGTCTGAGCAGTTCCACCAAATATTTTATAAAAAATAATCCGTAGCTTATTTTATCAAAATTCCAACTCTCATATCTGCTACACACATAAGGCTGACGTTTTACTAAAAATAAGCTTTATTGAAGATCTACAAGATCCATTTCTAAGCTATTCAAAACATGGTCAATTCTGCCCAGTTCCAGTGATTTGATGTTTGGCCATTCTTTCATGTCAAATGTCCACAATTTGTCTTATTCTTATGAAATAGCTTATTGGTCACCACATACACCTTCTTCCCATGAAAATTCAGATTTTATTCTTTTTATTGGGTGACCTTTGCATCATACCAAAGCAGTTGGTAGTTTGAACATAACAAGTATCATAATTGTTCCAAAACAAGTGTTCTTTCTTGAAGCCAAGACTTATCATCAACTTCACCTCTAGGGCCGAAAGTTATGAGGTGTCACACACAAAATTTACAACATTTTTTTGGACATGCAACACATTCTCATGCTAGTTTATCTTAAATCCTACAAAGTAAGCTTGTAAAATTACAACTAGCACTTGCATGTCACTTTGATGATTCTTAAGTTTCATCCAAGAGCCATTCTTGTCCAAGGTCACCTAGTTGAACCTTAACTCATCCCAAAACAGCCTTATAACATTTTGCATGTAAGGAAAGATTCCGTCTTTGAAAGAATTAATCACATGCAAGGTATAGTTCTTAAGGAATCACTAAGACACAATCTTGAACTTAAGATATTCAACTAAAGATCACATCTTAGGAACTTCTAGCCATTCAAGCCACTAATTCTTTAACCATTCAAGCCACTAATTCTTTAAGTAAATCATGAGAGATTAGTGTATACTTGCCTTCCTCAAGCTTAAGCCTGCTTAGTTTGGGACTTGGATGAAATGAAATCTTTCTTCTCTTCAATGTGCAACCCCACGGTTTTGGGGAAAGAAAAAGAACAAAGGTTAGTCCTTTTCTTAAGATGTAACCAAATAGAGGCTAGATTGACTTACCAAGATGAAGTTTGAATGGTGTTCAATCCTCTTAAGAATCTAGCACCTCTTAAATTCTTGAAAGCTTGGGCCTAGTGACATGGTGGTCACGGTTTTCCTTGGGCAAGAAGAGGAGTACCAATGTGAGTTTCATCCTTTGAAATATAGAATTCATTTAGGAGATTCAACATGCAGTTACCTAGATGGGTTCTTGGAGCTTGAAGATGAAGATGGCCTTGACACTCCAAAGCTTCACTATGGCCGAAAGTTGAGCATGTGAAGGGAGGGGAAGATTGTCTAAGTGTTGTCTTGGTTTGCTTTCTAGAGAGATGGAGTTCAAGATACAATATAGTAGAATTTCTAGGTTGTTCTTAAGATGAATCTTGATGGGGGATGGGAGAGGGAAACCGACGGGTTGGGGGGTTTAAGGGAGACAAGGAATCTTATGTGGGTGTTTTAAAAGGAAGGAATGCTTCTTGGGTTTTATATTTGTCCCTTCTTTGTCCCCCATGCCTCATTTTACCCCTTTATCTTATTGTATCTTAATAAAATATGGTGATAAGAAAGGTTCTAGGTCCTTCCTGGGCCTTTGTGACCGAAATATAATTAGTGTAGGGGAGGGTATTTTGCCATTTCTTCCACCTTGTAGTTCATGTTTGTTGTTCTTTTCTTTATTTTATTGTTTTTCAAAACAATTTATCTTGTCTTTCTTATTTTATTTCTATTCCAAGGATAGTGTGTCTATATATATATATATATATATATATATATATATATATATATATATATATATATATATATTAAGATGTGCAATATGCATGTCACCTAAAACATGTATTATCATGCATATACATCCTTTCATGTACCCACATGTACACACGCCTATGTGTACATCTATTATTTATATATATATATATATATATATATATATATATATTTAAATAACAGAGTATTTTATTAAGAATAGGCCTCGCTTTTGGCGGAGGAATACCTTATTACAAAAATGGAAAAAGAAAACAATAAAATATGCGATTATCAACATCCTTGTATTATATGATATGCCGCATTAAAACCTTGTCAAGTAAAACCACCCTTGTGGATAAAACCTTGACGAAGGAAAAAGCGTACATATTTATAAATATGGAGTGTTGATATACATCAGCGTATAAATGAAAATTATCGTGTCCCAGTGAATGGCACTCAAACGCCAGAAAAAAGATGATGCCATGCAACGCCGTCTGGAAATGATCCGACGATTGAGCTCCTCTCATTGAATCGAACAGTATAGCCATGCCAAGCCAAAGTTGCCACCATGCAAAAAGAAAATTATCACGGAGTAGAGCAAAAAGTACATATGATGGATTGCTGGAAAAGTAGTGTGCAATGAGCATACCACGCCTGCCAGCACAAACTAATGTGCTGGCAGCAAAGGCAAGACACGCTTGGAGATATGTCACGCCGTTGAGTTCGCTTGTATGTTTCCGGAGCAAGAATGACCCGTCGGCGTGTTGGCAGGAAATATATGTCATGTATGCATGTAAAATGTAAGTGGGCAAAACAATGTGTACCACTATCGAGCAGGTTAAGAGAATATAAATCATACCGAGTCTGACTGTACATAATCGAGTACAGGCAGATAGTGCAAAAAAATGCCAGTCATGAGGAACAATGGAAGCTGAACAATCGTGGGAGTCCGCACTCAGGTGTGCAGGGAAGTGGATCCGCCAAGAAACACGTGTGGATGATAAAAGTACAGTGTTAGTGCCGAGAAATAAGATAATGTACAACGACGAAAAACCGGTAGCGGCGGCGGCTACTGCCGCCGCAGGTCGTTTCCGTCAGAGCGCAGCGGCATATTTTTCATATATATATATATAAATATATATATATATATATATATATATATATCCCTTTTTGTATGTACACGCATATATGTACATATACCTTATATATATCATATACTCGTACATACATATATAGTATCCCTTTATGGTATACATCATGTACATAACTATATATTATATATGTACACTACCCGTATGTGAGTGTGATTAACATGTACACTAGAAAGGTATCGAAGTGTTTATATACTTCCTAGAATCCCTTTTTGAGTTACTTAATCTAATAGGCTTTCTTAATGCCAACTTGAGTTATTTTAGCATGGTGGTTAACCTAAGGTAACCATGGTAAGGTTTGAAATGCCTCTTGGTTGCTTCATGGGTGAATCCGGCTGTTTAAAGAGGGAGGGGAATATCATGCAAGCATGTGGAGAATCTTGGAGATGTTGACTAGCTTTTTGCCTCCATTCCTTGCATGCTTAAGATTAATTTATTATTGAAGTGATGCATGCTTGTTTAATTAGGCATTTTAATTAATGTAGACTAAAAAGAGAGGGTTCTAGATCCCCTTGGGGTGTCTTGGCCGAAATTACCAAGGCTTGGAGGGCAGTTTAGTCATTTCACACGTTCCACGTCACCCATTTGTTTAATTATATCGCATCATACGGTTTCTGGTACGGTACGATTTTTGTTGGGTACAACAGACAAAGCCTAGGAAGACTACTCGTTCCAAACAAAAAGAGCACTTCTTAAAGTTGGCGTAAAGTTGTTCTTGCTTAAGCTTCTCAAAAGGCCCTAATGTGGTCAAGGTGGTCTTATATTGTTCGGCAATAGATTAGGATATCATCAAAATAAACCACAACAAATCGTCCTATGAAAGCTCGTAAGACTTCATTCATTAACCTCATAAAGGTGCTAGGGGCATTGGTGAGCCCAAAGGGCATCACTAACCACTCATAAAGCCCAAACTTGGTTTTGAATGCAGTCTTCCATTCGTCCCCTTCTCTAATCCGCACTTGGAAGTACCCTTGCTTAAGGTCAATTTTGGTGAAATATATAGATCCATGCAACATATCCAATATATCATCCAGCCTAGGTATGGGGTACCTATACTTGACGGTAATTTTGTTTATGGCACGACAATCGGTACACATTCTCCAGGTTCCATCTTTTTTAGGTACTAAAATGACAGGGACGAGTAATGGGCTTAGGCTCTCTCGGATTCGTCCACTTGCTAGGAGTTCCTCTACTTGCCTTTGGATTTCCTTAGTTTCTTCCGGGTTGGCTCGATAGGCTGGTCGATTTGGTAAAACGGCTCCTGGGACAAAATCGATTTGGTGTTCTATTACTCTAATAGGTGGTAATTCGGATGATGGCTCGATAGGAAATAGAACATTGTACTCTTGTATAAGGGATGCAACAGAGGTAGGGAGATTTGGTGGGAGTTCTTCTATTGAAAGGTGACGCCTTGGGAATGAGAATGAGAACGGTTTGGTTGCCATAAAGGGCTCGTGTGACCTCTCTTTTCTTTGCAAAATATCCACACTTCTTTTTGGTGTCATTGACACTTACGGGCACTACCTCTTTTCCCTTACTCTCTTGTATTTTGTTCTCACTTTTCATGTATTCCACGAATTTTCTCTCAGCTTCCTTTTCCTTAGGGTCGGTCCTAGACTTAGACATGCGTTGGTGATCTTCGTGGGCTTTGTGAGGTGGAAGTGCATGCAATTTGTAAAGTTTACCATTCAATTTGAAAGAATAACGATTCAAATATCCATCATATGTCACATGTCGATCAAATTGCCATGGTCTAACTAGTAAGATATGGCCAGCATGCATTGGTGCAACATCACATAAAACATCATCTTTGTAACTACCAATGCTAAGAGAAATCAAAACTTGCTTACTGACACTAACTTCACCGTAATCATTTAACCATGCAAGTTTGTAAGGATGCGGATGATTAGTCATAGGCAAATTCAGTTTTCTTACCAATTCGATGCTAGCCACATTCGCACAAGAACCGCAATCAATGATCATAGTGCACACTTTACAATTTATCATGCAATGAATATGGAAAATGTTTTCTTGATTTTGTTCGTGATCATCTAATTTCGGATATGCATTCAAAGCTCTACGCACAACAAGAAATTCCTTAGTGTCAAAATCATCTAGTGCGCCTAGATCCTCTTCAAGTTCAGTTTCATTATCATGCTCAGATTCATTTTCATGCTCGGATTCAGTCATATATTCATTAGTCTCCTCAATTAACATGATTCGTTTTGCATTAGGACACTCTTTTCCTATGTGACCACGTCCTTGACATTTATAGCGTTTAATGTCCCTAAACCTGTTTGAGAGATCAGAAGAATTTCCTATAGGAGCCTTTTGTTGGGCTCGATCATCTCGCTTTTGTGTGGACTGCATATGGTTGTCCATCCTTCGTGACGCACCTTGGTCATGTGTTTGGCCTCCTGTAGGCCGTGAGCTTCCCGTTCCTGAAGGCTTGCTTGAAAACCTTGATGAAGATTGATTATTACGATAAGTGGAATTGAAATTGGAGGAACTACGTACCTTTATTTGTTGTTCAATCTTCTCAGCCATGTGGACCATGGTTGTTAGGTCGAGGTAAGGTTGAAGCTCAACCCTTTGTGCAATCTCCCTGTTTAGTCCATGTAAGAAACGAGCCTTGATGGCTTCTTCAGGTTCCTGCAAGTTAGACCTTTCCAACAAGATTTCTAGTTCTTTGTAAAATTCGTCTACGCTTTTGGAACCTTGTCTTAAGTTTTGCAAGCTTGTAAAAATAGAACTCTCAAAATTGTTTGGGATGAATCGTTGTCTCATTTCAAATTCCATTTCTTCCCAAGTGACAATCGGAGGTTGTCTCGTTTTAGATCTGTTTCTACACAAATCCGTCCACCAATTTAATGCGTAAACAGAAAACTCTATACAAGCATACCTCACCTTTTGTAACTCACTATAGTTGGTACAAGAAAAGATTAGATCCACTTTCGTTTCCCACTCCAAATATTCCTCCGTATTACTTTTACCATAAAACGTTGGAATATTTATTTTTGTTTTGAGAAAATCGTCATCTTGTGGAAAAAGGGGATTTTGGCATCTTTGGTAACCACGGGGAGGGTGGTCATCAAAGTCATAATCATCGTGCTAAAATGGAATGTAATCATCATTGTACCTTCTTGGAGCGTACCTTCTTGGTTGCGTCGGAGGAACAAACCTTTTTGGCTCGATGTGCCGTGGTCTAAGGTTGTCATCCTCAACTTCTTCAAGTGGATGTCAGCGTCTTTGTGGCATGGGTACAGCTCTGCTTGTGCCTTGTCCATCGCTTGTCTTTTGGCTCCTTTCAACATCCTCCAATTGATGCTTGATTACCTTGTTGTCATGCATGAGTTTCTTTAACATCTCCAGCATTTGTTGTTGTGTATTGCCAACAGTCTTGGCCTCTTTAGACTTGCTAAATGCGAATTGAGTGCTGCTCTCCATGTTTTACCTAAAGTGATCAAACAAAAACGAAAAGAAAAGAAAAGAAGCAAACTAACACAAAGACAAGAAAAAGTTAAGTGATTAGTAAAAACAAAGTATGAACACTCCTCTTTCTATTATTTCCACTCTCTTACCACTTTGGGTCTTGGATAACCTGAAGTTAATAAGATTCAAAGCGATCAATTAAGAGAGTGTTTGCCAATGCTTCTCCAATTCACAATGATCTCCACTTGTTTCTCCCTTTTGCTTTCAGTTTGCACCAAATAGTAACAAAACGGAATCAAGGGAAATAGAGAAAACTTGAACTTTACTAAGATTCAAAGAAAGTAAGCAACCAAAATTGATGTATAATGCTGAACCAAAAATGAACTAAGGGTTGCCATGGGCAATCTTTAGTTAAGTTTGATTCTATGCACTTATTATCCACAAAATGGTTCAAATCATGCAATAATCAAGCATCCAAGTGTGTGATTGGTTCAAGAAGAGCAGTTTAAGGAGAATGAATATGGGGAGGTCGGTTAATATATAGTGAAATGAAAGATGGTATCCAAGGTTGTCAAATTGCACCAAGAAAATTTTCACTTGTTGCACAAACTTTTTCCCCATTTTCTTTTGTTTCTCTTTCCTTTCTTGATGTTTCAACGCAATCAAGGTTCAGATTCTTTTTTTTGTCTAGGGGCAGAATTGGAATTTCACACTTTTGCCATTAGAATTTTTTTTTTGGGCAGAATAGTGCAATGACTTTGATTTACAGTTTGCTACCTTTAATTGCAGCAAAATAACCTTGGAAGTGAGGGAAATTGAGGTTGGACATAATTAGGGTTAGGGTTAGGGCTTTCAATTTGGGATGTTTTTGTCATTTTTGGGTATTTGTGGGATTTGGGTTTTGGAAACTGAATGGACGGCATATATGGGATATTTGGGTTGGTAATTGAGGATTTGTGTGGTCAATGTGGGTAGTGGATGGTTTTAGGACAGAATTGAACAAAGTTCAAATTCTAGGGTTAAGGTTTTTTTAAATGAGTAGGGAACTTTTTATTCTGATTTTGTTTGGAAAAATTGGTTTAGGCCTTTTGGTTAAGAGGTGAAACAAGGTAGTTTGGAATCTGGTCGGTGCTTTTAAGTTTGGGTTTGGGGTGGGTTTTTCTTGGGCCGTGGTGATTGATGACCGTTTAGGGGTTTGGTGGTGCTGAAAGTGACTTATGAAGGCTCACACACGTATAAATAGCTGGTTTTAAAGCATGAAATCAGTCACAATGTGAATCACAAGATGCATACAATCATCACTAACTAAAAGCTTCGGTAGCAACAAGATGATTTGAAACCGAGGTGCCTTTATGGGCTGACGGTTGTAGTGTTAAAAAAATAAAGCGGAATGGATCCTAAATGCAACAAACTCTAACTTGCTCAAGTTTGGATGACACAAATCAGATGTGACGCCAAAGTTGAAAAAGAAATAACACTTGAATGATGACTAACAAGATGCAGCAAAATGCAAGGACTCAAAAATAATCTTGGGCATTTTTTTATACGTGAGAGACACAAATGATGTGAATAACAGGGTAGAAGAAGGACTCAAGACTGGACTTGAAATGAATAGACTCAAACGAAAAGAAAATGATAGAAGACGGTGGAATAGAGTAACCTGTCTGTGATACCAATTTGATGCGTGCAAGACGTGGGCTCCAACAATTCCACCTTCCAAACGTCCTTCACAAAGGGTTAGGCACAAGGAAGAGAACTTCCCCTTGCTTCCTTAGTGAAACAAACGATTGGTTCAACGAGCAAGAACCAACACCTCAAGATGGTGGTCGGTCAGACAAACCACAATGGCCCTCTTGGACGGCACCTTTAAGCAATGGCAACACCCTCAAAATACTCAAATTTGAAGGATATTAGCTTAGGGTTTTAATGCAAAACCAAGAAAACAAAGTATCACAAGAAGTGAAGTAAAAATGTCAAGATTGTATTTCATCAAAAGCTGTTTCTAAACTCGACCAAAGGGCCTATTTATAGACGTCTAAGAACCCTAAAGGTAACCTGATGTTATCTAAAAAATAGCTAGAAAAACATTTGAATTGAACTTGAAATTTGCTAATTGTTTGAATTCAAAAAAAGCTTGAAAATTCCTTGCTAGAAATCGATTGAATAACTCCTTGATCCAGCTGTGTTCTTGTCAGCAAATAAGGCCTTGGAGACTTGATTTGGTGAGTAGGATGGGGCCGAAGTTGAATTCAAAAGTTGGGTGAAGTTTGAATTCAAGTCGAGTTTGAATTTGAGTGCACTTTGAATTTGGTTGTTGATTATCCTTTCCATCATCCTTCCAGCCGATTTTGATGAGTAATGAAGGTGTTGGAAATCTGGTTTGATGATGATAAAGTGGTTGGATTTGAATTCAAAGGGTGGTTGGAGATTGAATTCAAATTGAGTTTGAATTTGAATTCAAACTTGGATTCAATTTGAATTTTGATCTATCCTTCTCTTCATCTCCAAGATGGCATGTAGATGGCTGGAGATAGTGGCTGAAATCTTCTTGAAATTTAAGTATCAAATTGGTTGAAACTTTAATTCAAATCATGATTGCATTTGAATTCAAGTTTATCTTCAAGTTGATTTTCATTTTGTCTTCAATTTTGGCTACACCTTGGCTGCCCCCTTTGGTGGATGTTGAAGATATTTTTGAGCTTAGTTTGAAAAAAAGAATTCCATCTTGGACACGTTTAAACTTGTCTTTGTGGAGACAAATATTCTTATCAATACAACATTCCTTTTGTCTCCCTTTTTGAAACACACGCCTATAATGCCACTTTGAACCTCCATTTGGCTTGGAACTTCCATGTACGTAATTTACCTACAAAGCAAACACATAAAACAAGGATCACAAGAAAACTAGACAAAATTCAAAATAAGCAATGCTGATACACACGCATGTTCATAGTGTAGGTTGAAACCTTAGGTTCATCTTGAACATGTTTGTACAAGAAGGTTCCAACTTGATGACCAAGTTCTCTTGCCCTCCTTCTTGTCATAGGACTGGTGACCTCTTGATGGGATCCCCGATCCTCATCAGAGATGCCATTGATTTTCAATAGATGGTAGAGGAAGAAGGTAAGCTGAGATTTTGATTTTGGGAGAAAGATTTGAAAATGGAATTTTTCAATGTTGAATGTTCCTCTGGAAGGAGAAAGAATGAGAAGAATGAGGGATTTTAAGGTTTAGTAGAAGAAGAAGAGAAGGAGGAGGCAGTAAAGTCGAAGTTGGGAAGTGGGGAGTGAATTGGTCGATGTGGGGGAAGTAATGGCAGAGTGGTAAATGACTCTGCTTCGGTGGGGAGAAGAATTGGTGGCGGCATTAGTCAAACCTTTTAATTGGTGCGAAAAGGTGAAAGGTCACTTGGTTTGACAAGGAGAAAAGTGGGATTAGGCGCCTAATGTCACTTCGAACTACTGTTTTAGGAATGATGAAGCGCTTGAAGTGACGTTTTAAAAGGCTGTGTTTCAAGGATTAAGCGCATGATGTCACTTCGAACGAGTGACCAAGTACATATAAAGCGCTTAATGTACCTCCGAACGACTTTTGTAAAAACATAAAGCTCTTAATGTCACTTTGAACGAGTGACTTAATTCAAATTAAGTGCTTGATGCAATATTGAATGCCTAAACCTTTTTAGATAAGGCGCTTTATGTGAACAAGCTTGAACATTTGAATATTTTCTTGCTGCAACTCTTGCTGGTTTAAATTTAAGCAACCCTAGCCTACTTCTTATTGAAGCAAATACATCACTTGACAAGGATTTTGTAAATATATCTTCCAATTGGTCATGTGTTGGAAGAAATTCCACACTAACCAATTCCTTTTGTACACAATCACGAATGAAATGATATCTCACTTCAATGTGCTTAGTCCGACTGTGGTGAACTTGATTTTGTGCAATATTGATAGCAGAAGTGTTATCACACAATATAGGCACTTTAGAGAAGTAAATATTATAATCATTCAATGTGTTAGTCAACCATAGAAATTGTGCACAACATGAGGTGGCCGACACATATTCGGATTCTATCGTGGAAAGAGCTACACTTCTCCAAGAAACAAGACAATCTCTGAGAAATTAACAAGTCCCAGATGTGCTCTTCCTATCAACAAGACTTCCCGTATAATCGAAGTCACAATAGCCTCTTAAATAAAAACATGCATTCTTAGGATAAAACAATTCAAATTTCAAAGTACACTTAAGGTATCTAAGGATACGTTTTACCACAATTAGATGCAATTCCGTAAGATCACTTTAAAATCTAACACATAAGCACACTGCATGCAATATATCAGGTCTACTAGCAGTTAAGCAAAGTAGACTTCCTATCATGCCATGATACAAGGTTACCTCAATATGCTTTTCTTTCTCATCCTTGTCAAGCTTCAAACTTGTGCTCATTGGAGTGTTCACTTGTCTTCCTTCACCAAAGTTGTACTTCTTGAGCAAGTCCTTTGTGTATTTGGTTTGAGATGTATACACCTTCTTGAGTTTGCTTGACTTGAAGTCCGAGAAAGTATATAAGCTCTCCCATCATACTCATTTTGAATTCACCTTGCATCAAGCTAGAAAATTACTCACAAAGACAATTGTTAGTATCACCAAAAATAATATCATCCATATATACTTGTATAGTCAATTGATTTTTGCTTTTTTCCTTTAATGAACAAATTGGTGTCGATTCTACCCCTTGAAAATCCATTATTTAGAAGAAAAGTGCTTAACCTCTCATACTAAGCTCTAGGAGCTTGTTTAAGGCCATAGAGAGCCTTTTTGAGTTTGAATACATGATGAGGTAAATCATGACATTCAAACCCCGGGAGGTTGTGCAACATACACCTCTTCTTGGATAACACCATTTAAAAAGACAGATTTGACAACCATTTGGTAAAGTTTAAAATCCTTATAACAAGCATATGCCAATAACATTCTAATGGCTTCAAGCCGTGCTAAAGGTGCAAATGTCTCATCAAAATCAATACCTTCTTCTTGACGGTATCCTTGAGCAACTAGCCTAGCTTTATGTCTAGTGACGTTTTCCTGATCATCCATTTTGTTACGAAGTACCCATTTTGTACCTATAATGGGATGATCAAGGGGTTTGGGAACTAACTCACAAACATCACTTCTTTTCAAATTGGTTTAATTCCTCTCGCATTCCCAAGGTCTAATTTTCATCAAGAAGTGCATCTTTAATATTTTTCGGCTCTATGAGAGAAACAAATGCATTCTCTCGATATTGCCTTTGTGTAGTGATACCTCTATTTAAATCACCTACGACCAACTCATATGGGTGAGAGCTTTTATGCTTGAATGATCTAGGAAGATTGGAGATATCTCCTCTAACCTCTTCATAATCTCTTTCTGAAAGAGACAAATCATCATGATTCAAATGACCATCATTTCCAAAATATGAGATGCACTTTCAACATTTTGTGTATCAACAGGATGAGTGTGAAAAGTGTTTCTGTTTGACTCACTTAGTTCACGGACATTTGGTGGAGGAGTGCCTTCAATAGGCTATACCCTCAAATCAATGAAGATATTTCTTCTAGGAGACTTATCAACAATTTCTTGTTGATGAAAAACCGTTGGAGTGTCATCAATAATTTCTTCTTGAGAGACATCTACTTCATTTTCTTTACCATCCTCGTTAAGTTCAGGTTCGTCATTAAGTGACTCACTAAACTTAACATAGATTGGTACTTCCACCTTTTGACTCTATTTGTTGAAAATAAGAAATGCTTTGCTTTTTGAGGCATATCCTAGAAAGATACCTTCATCCGCTTTGAGGTCAAGTTTATCCAAAGTGTCCTTAGTATTAAGTATGAAACACTTACACTCGAACACTTTAAAGGACCCAACATTGGGAACTTTACCATTCCAAAGCTTATAAGGTGTCACATTTAGGTAAGGTCTCAAATATACGCGATTGATCACATGACAAGCGGCATTTACCACTTCAGACCAAAAATGCTTGGGCAAGCCGAACTCATTTAACATTGCTCTACACATTTCTTTTAAGGTTCTATTCTTTCGTTCGGCTACACCATTTTGTTGTGGAGTTCTAAGAGCTGAAAGGTCATGAGTGTATCCTTTGGATGCATAAAACCTTTCAAAATCTCCATCAAACTCACCATCATGATCACTTCGTATGGTTTTAATGGTGTCACTCGTGATTTTCAAATCGTTTTACTCAAGTTAATGAATTCACTACATGCATCACTTTTCTTTGCAAGAAGCATCACCCATGTATAACAAGCATAGTCATCTAATACCACGAAGGTATAATGTTTATCACCCAAAGTTTCATCATGCAATTCAGTTTTATTATCATGCAATTTATGCTCATTAGATGCGTTAACCTTAACCTCATTCAAGTCATGTGGGAACAAATCAACTTTCGGTTTTATGTTAGCATCAACTTTAGGTACAATTTCAACTTTTTGCTCCTTTTTAGAAACAATTTCAGCTTTGCCATGCTTATGCGTTTTAGCAAAAAAATCATCCATGTCTTTCTTAAATTTTATCCTATTCTCAATGTTGGTTGCATGCTCATACATAGCTTCAAGAGATTCATATCTACAATGCATCATTTCATGTGCAATCTCTTTATTTAACCCAGCAATGAATCTAATCATGGTTAATTCTTCAATCTCTTCAATGTAAGCATAATATAAGTCATCTAGCAATTCATTGTAATATGCTTTAATATCTTTATCATGTTGTGGATAATTTTGAAACTTAGGCACTTTGCAACGCCAATTTCTTACCCAAATACCATTTGATTTTCCAAAGGTAATCATGCGTTTTTCAACCTCGTTGTAGTCACGCTCATAACACATGACTCCCCAAATGGTTCCAACCAACTCTTCAACTTGTGAACTTTGTTGATTCAAGGTTCTCCAATCCAATTCTTCCACCTTGTTGGAGATTTCTTGCATTTTCTC
Organism: Eustoma russellianum; assembly: GCA_036186865.1. Lineage (NCBI taxonomy): Eukaryota > Viridiplantae > Streptophyta > Magnoliopsida > Gentianales > Gentianaceae > Eustoma > Eustoma russellianum. Next base: position 27,425,352 of record AP025055.1, read on the forward strand.
CAACACCTTTTCAAGTGATAGTTCAGCCCTTGTCTCCTCTTCTACGGTGTTGGTCGATGACATGTTCACCTGAAATGAAATAAAGAAGACAAGAAAAGAAAAACTAACAAAAAGATAAAAGTGATTTCGTTACGTTAGTGAAAATCAAAATCAAAGCGTATGTTCCTCTCTCGCTCTTGTATAGTCACTCAAGTTTGTGCTTTCCTCGGCCAATCTTGGGCTAGATACAACCAAAGCAAGCTTCTCAAGTGGCTAACACAATCCGATGATCAATTACACCTTCTTCTCCAATGTGTCAACCAAATTTCAGCAACTAATAAGCAAAGGTATCAAGCCAAGAAGTAGACAATTTAAAACACTTAACCTCCTAAGAATCAAGGAAAATGAGACCAAAAATTATGTCAAAGGCTGAGCCAAAGAAAACTAAGGGTTGCTCTGGGCAATCTTTAGTTAACCTTAGCCTTATGCAAATTAATGACAAGTTGTTGATTCAATTACAACAATCAAGTATCCAAGTGTAAAGACAATAAATCGTGTAGTGATTTGTGGCTTCAAAGGGAACGGCTTTTTGGTCTTGGATGGAACTTGATATTCAAAGAATTCGTCAACAAACGTGGTACTCTTTTTAAGCAAATTGTCTCTTTTTTTGTCTCGGCTTTTTCTTCTTTTTTTGATATTTCTACCGGTTTTTTTCTTTTTTTTGAATTTTGCTAAAAGAACACAATGGAAAGTAGGTATTTAACAATGTATAGCCCGTGATTTAGGACACAATAGGATGTCTCTTGATGTTCAAGGCACTCTTAGGGGTTGTTTTACGCGAAGTAGCAAAACAATTTTGTATCTCCACAATTAGTATTTTTGTGGCTTGATTTGGTTTGAAAGGTGATAGCTTTGTATCAAGAGTTTCAGCCGTGTGTATGGCGTTGGAGAACTAGTCTTGGATACAAGAAAAATTGCAACACAAACCAAGCAACAATGCAATCAAGTCACACAAGTCTAAGACCAACCTAAAGCTTCGTTAGCAACAAGATTTACGTGTGACACTAGGTAGCACTTTTAAGCAATGGACTAAATTTATATGCTATGGCTGAATGTACACCCTAATACAATGAACCTATTGTCAAGTGTGTGTAAAGAGTTGATCTTGAATGGTTAGGAGAGAAAATATGAGTGTACGGACAACTCTCCTATTGGTGTGCATGTTCTGCCGAGAAAAAGGAAGCCAACCTTTCTGTGACTTTTTTTTGTTTTTGTTTTTACAAGATAGATATGCTCTGAATCAAGTAAGAGAAAAGAAAAATCCAAGCAAAGGTTAGAGTAATGTAGCATGCATGGAACGGAGGATAGTAGGGGGGGAATTCCAACCGATATGACTTTTTTTTTGTGTCTTCAGATGCGTAGAAAAGAGAAGTAAGGTAACAATTTCAATTGAAGAAAAATAGGGACAGAGATGAGTATTGCACGTTTGGGGAATGAGGAAGAAAACAGCAAGGAAAACAAGAGAATAAAGGATATGCTAGTTGTAAAGAAGAAACCTTCGCTTTGATACCACTTTGATACGATCTTGGATCGTATGGAATTGACGATCGTTTCTTTCAACTCCAAAAGACACCTTTGATCACCCTTGCGTGGGACAATGGCGCCAACACCACCTTCTTGGACAAGAGAAATCAACAACGTCTATGTTGAGCAATTCGAATCTCCTAATCCAACACGTCGTTCCGTATCCTTGCATTGTGATTCACCAACTAGGTTTGCTCAAACCTTGATTGGATCTAGCCTTGATTTTACTTTGTGAAAACCAAAGGAAAAGCACAAAGAAGCAACACACGGTTGCAATCAAAAAAAACTGAAATTTTTTTATTCTGAAAAATTCTGAACCTTCCTGCCCTTTTTTCTTGACCCTAATATAATGCTATATTTTGACATTCCTAAAATTTAACTAATCAATCAAAGTCCTTAGATCACTACCTATCAAGCTAAATCAAATTTACATAAAAGATAAGTCAAAGCTAATCAAGAAAAATTACATAACTCAAACCCCTAAAATTTCGTACATGAATTATACCCTGTCGGTTACTGGCTTATAGCTGCTTTTAGACGCCAAATTAGGGTTTGCACTCTTCAGCCAAGTTGTAGCTTATAAAATATCCTTGAATTTGGACTTTTGAATCACCTTATTTGGACTCTTCTTGACAGAGATACGGGCCTCCAAAGATTAGGTATCCATCCAGTGATCTTCAGTACTTTCCATTCTGGACTTCCAACTTGCACCTGATTTCGGCCCATCTTGTAGCCTGAATTAGCAAAAGTTTAAAACATGAAAATCGTCAAAAATTGAGTTATCTGAGACCTCCAAGTGTTTTGAACCCATTTTGATAAGTACTCCGACCTAGGCATTCAAAATACCGACTGGTGTCCGGCTGCCTTCCTGAAAAATAGGGATTCTTCAAGCCACTTCCCTTATTTAGCCTTGTCACCTTAGAAAACACTCAAAAACGATAATTAGTACTATAAACAAATTTACAAGACTCTATAAAATATCCTAGACCATAAAAAGATAAAACAAAAAAAACTAGACTCGATATTACGATGCCAACGCATGAATTGACCATCCTGCCTTCTCACCAACCCTTACATCATATAATGTGCATTGAAACACTTAGACAATCAGATCATGGCCTCAATAAACATTGAAAAATCATGCATAAACATTCCTTGGCTCATCTTGTACATGTTTGAACAAGAAGCTCTTTAGTTTACATCTTCTATTTGTGCAAAAGCTTCTTGTTTGTGGAGTTTGTATGTTCAAGGCCCTTGTTTGTGAAGCTTGTACGTTTAGGGCTCCTTGAATCGCATCAAGCAGCCTCTACAAAGAAAATAAAACATAACAAGCATCAACCCAATAAAGGAAGACATAGGAAAAATAAATGCAACACTCTACACTCACTTAAAGGCAAGACAAACGATCAATGAGTGGGTTCAATGAAATGAACCCAATGAACCTTAGGTTTATCAACATGCCTAGACAAGACGAGCCGAAATCAAAACCAAGTTGCTTGGCTTTTCTTCTTGTTATAGGACCTTTAGGTGGCACATCCTCGTGATAGAGACCTTGGACCACATCAATCCCCCTTCCTCAAATGGGTTCATCCTCGAATCATCATGATCATCATTAAATGTGGTGAGGTCAGCAACATTAAATGTAGAGAAAATAGAACCATACCTGTTAAGAAGATCAAGAACATAAGCGTTCTCACTAATATGCTCAAGGACTCTGGATGGACCATCTCCTCATGGCATCAATTTAGATTTCCTCTCCTTAGAAAACCTTTGTTTCCTTAGATGTAACCAAACTAGATTTCTTGGCTCAAATTAAATCTGCTTATGATGCATATTAGATCTCCTAGCATAAGCTTTGTTCTTTTCGTCCAATTGGGATTTAACTTTTTCATAAATTTTCTTTACTATTTCAGCTTTTTGTTTACCATCAAGACTCACTCGTTCATGCACGGGGATGCGAATCAAATCAAGGGGTGATAAGGAATTAAATCTATACACAACCTCAAAAGGACTATGCAATGTACCATGATGAACACTTTTATTATATGCAAATTCAATGAATGGTAAATAATCCTCCTAATTCTTGAAGTTCTTTTGAATGATGGCACGCTAGAGTAAATTTTTATTGACAACCTTAGTTTGGCCATCGGTTTATGGGTGGGTAGTAGTAGAAAATAACAGTCTAGTGCCCAGCTTACCCCACAAAACACGCCAGAAATGGCTAAGGAACTTAGTGTCTCTATCACTCACTATGGTCCTAGGCATGTCGTGCAACCTAACAATCTCTCTGAAGAACAAATCAGCTATGTAAGTGGCATCATCAACTTTCTTACATGCTATGAAAAACCACCTTAGAGAAACTATCCACCACAACAAACACACCATCTCTCCCATCTCTAGACCTAGGTAGGCCCAAAACAAAGACCATAGAAAAGTCTATCCAAGGTGAGTAAGGGATAGGCAAAGGTGTGTAAAGGCATATGGTTGGGACTTAATTTGGCTTGCTTGCAATTGATGCAGTTACGACACATTTTCTCAACATCCACATGCATGTGTGGCCAGTAAAAATGCTCCTTTAGGGTCTCCGAGGTTGTGAATACTCCAAAGTGTCCCATCAATCCTCCTCCATATGCCTCCTTCACTAATAATTTTCTCATAGAACACTGAGACACACATAACTTATGCTCCTTAAATAGATATCCTTCATGCAAATAGAACTTTCAAAAGGGTGCCTCCTGACATGACTCAAAGATAATGCCAAAGATATGATCATTAGCATGCATTTCCTTAAGGGATTCAAAATCTAGCAATTGGGAAGATAACTTAGTAACTAAGGTATACCTCCTAGAAAGGGCATTAGCAACTATGTTATCCTTTCCTTGCTTGTACTTAATCACATAAGGGAATTGCTCTATAAATTCTACCCATTTGGCATGTCTCTTATTCAAATTGCCTTGACCTTTAAGATACTTTAAACTCTCATGGTCCGTACAAATGACAAAGTCCTTAGGCTGAAGATGGTGTTGCCAAGTCTGGAGGGATCTTACTAAAGCATAGAGTTCTTTGTCATAAGTGGAATAGTTCAAGGAAGCTCTCCTCGATTTTTCACTAAAATAGGCTATGAGCTTCATAGATTGGGTCAAAACAGCGCCTATCCCCACCCCACTTGCACCACACTCAATCTCAAATGTTCTATTTAAGTTAGGTAACCTAAGTACGGGTGCAGTGGTCAGCCTTCTCTTCAACTTTGCAAATACCTTTTGTTGTGGCTCTCCCAACTGAAAAGGCACATCTTTCTTTATAATCTCGTTTAGAGGGGCAACTATAGATGAAAAGTCTTTCAAAAACCTCCTATAAAAGCTAGCTGACCCATGAAAGCTTCTTACTTCTCGTACATTCTTAGGTGTAGGCCATTCAGTGATTGATCTTACTTTCTCTTCATCTATTTCTATTCCCTCAGATGTGATCACAAATCCTAGGAATACAACCCTTTCTTAACAAAATGTGCACTTCTTAAGGTTGGCATAGAATTGTTCCTTCTTAATCTTCTCAAACACAACTCTAATGTGCTCTAGATGATCTTTTAAAGTTTTGGAATAGATTGGGATGTCATCAAATTAGACTACAACAAACTTTCCTATAACGGCTTTCAATACTTCATTCATCAACCGCATAAAGGTGCTAGGAGCGTTGGACAGGCCAAAAGGCATCACCAACCACTCATAGAGTCCAAATTTGGTTTTGAATGCAGTCTTCCATTCATCCCCTCCCTAATCCTTACCTGGAAGTATCCACTCTTAATATCTACTTTGGTGAAGTACTTAGACCCAAGAAACATATCCAGCATATTATCCAACCTAAGTATGTGGTACCTATACTTCACAGTGGTCTTGTTGATGGCTCTACAGTCAGTGCACATTCTCTAGGTGCCATCTTTCTTAGAGACAACTATGACAGGAACTGCATATGGGCTTATGCTTTTCCTAACCTTTCCTTTGGCCAAAAGTTCTTCAACTTGCCTTAGGATTTCCTTGGTCTCTTCAAGGTTAGCCTATATGCTGGCCTATTTGGAAGGGTGGCTCGAGGGATGAAGTCTATTTGGTGTTTTATGCCTCTTAAAGGGTAAGTTCTGAAGATTCCTCAGTAGGAAACAGAATGGAGTATTCCTCAATTAAGGATGCAACTTCTCTAGGCAATATGGGTGGTAAATCAACACTAGAAAACATACATACCTTCTACATAAGGATGTATATGGTTTTTTGGGCACTAGTGGTATGGGTCACCTCACCTTACTTGGCAAAGAATGCACACCTCTTCTTAGGTTCAATCACTCTTAGAGGAACTATCTCCTTTCCCTTAGGTTATTGTCTTCTCTTATCTCCTTTCATACCTTCCAAAAACTTCTATCATCCTCTTTCTCTCTAGGATCACTCCAGATTTATGCATCATTTCCTGGTCCTCATGAACTTTATGGGGTTGTAATGCATGAAATTTGAACAATTTCCCATTAAGTCTAAAGGAATACTTGTTTAGTTAGCCATCATAGGTAACGTCTCTCTCATATTGACAAGGTCTACATAACAGGATATGACTAGCATGCATATGAGTCAAATCACATAAAATATCATCTTTATATCCTCCCATATTCAAGGAAACAAGAACTTGTTTACTTACATGTATTTCACCACAATCATTAAGCCATGAAAGTTTATATGGGTGTGGGTGATTAGACATAGGCAATTCAAGTTTCCTAACAAGTTCAATGCTAGCCATATTTGCACAAGATCCAGAATCAATAATCATGGTGCATACTTTCCTTTTTATCATGCAATGAATATGAAAACATTATCTCTATGCTGTTCATGTTCATCTACATTTGAAATGCATTCAAAGATCTTCTAACAACAAGAAATTCTTTATTTTCATACTCTTCCTCCTCTCTTAAACTCTTTTCATGCTCAAATTCATTTTCAGGTTCATCTTCTTCTTTAGTGACATAGTCATTAGTTTCTTCAATTACCATGATTCTTTTTACCTTAGGGCATTCCCTACTTACATTTCCTCTTGCTTGGCATCTAAAACATTTGAAATTTCTAAAACCACTAGGAGAGTTAGAGGACTTACCTTCATCAGCTTTCATTTTGCCTTTATCCTCACTTTTGGAGCTAGATGGTCCACGACCTTCTCCTCTACCTTGCCAAGATGATCCACCACTGTTTTGTCCACTTGAAGGCCATCGGTTAGTACCTGGGTTTCTTGCTTTGTATTCTAGAAAAGAAAGAGCGATTAGTCTTATAAACTGAATTGAACTATTTAGAGTTTACCTGACGTTCAACCTTTTCAGCCATATGCACCATTGAATTCAAATCTCTATACCGGGTAAGCTCCACTTTGTGTGCAACTTCCCTTCTCAGTCCTTTAGGAACCTTGACATTATGGCCTCTGGTGGTCCATCTGTATTAGTCTTTGCCATTAACATCTCAAGCTCTTTGAAATATTCATTCACACTTTTACTTCCTTGAGACATGGATTGTAACTTTTGAAACATTGACCTCTCATAATGGTCAGGGATGAATCTCCTTCTAAGTTCAAACTCCATTTTTTCCCATGTTGAGATGGGATGTTGTCCAATCCTGTTTCTCAAAGCTTGGGTTTGACCCCACCAATGTATGGCATAATAAACAAATTCAACATAAGCATAACGTACCTTTTGAATTTTAGTACAATTTGTGCAAGAAAAGATGAGGTCCACCTTCTTTTCCCATTGGAAGTAAACTTCAGGATCACTCTTACCTTGAAATGGAGGTATGTTCACTTTACCATTCAAGAACTCAGCTTTTTGATAATGACGTCTATTGCCTCTTCTGTTGTTATCACGTCCATGGTACTCCTCATACTCTTCTTCAAAAGAGTTGTAGAAGTCATCTTTATAGGACCTTTGAACTTGTTTCTTATTATTCCCTCTTGGTTCTTGTGGTGGAGGGGGCTACCGTGTTGTTTCTTGAGGTGTATGGCCTTGCCCAATTTCTTCTTGCTTATCTTGGAGTTGCCTCCTAGAACCCTCGGCTCTTGGATTTGATTGCTCATCTTTCTTTTTTAAGTCTCTTATACAATTCATGTTGTCCTTTTGTCAAGTCATGCTGACTTTGTCTCAAGTCATCCATAGCACATGCCGTTTGTTCTTGCTTATTCAGCATTCTTTGCAACATTTGCATTACTTGATCCATATTTAGCTCAGGCTTGATTTCACTAGTAGGGTTACTTGACACACTTTTAGATACACTATCCATTGCTGACACTTAAAATCTAAGTTAAAGAAATAAAAAAAACAAACACAAAGATAAACAAAAGTGATCTGGTTAGTTAAAAACCAAAATAGGTGCACTCTTCTTTTCTTCTTCTTTTCACTCACTTACACCTTCTTTCTTGGCCAATCTTGGACTAAAAGACAATCAAAGTGAGCAACAAATGAGGGGTGATAGCCAATGTGTCCCAAAACAGTCCAATATCAAGCTCCTTGGTACACGGGTTTTGTAGCACTTTGTCCAAACCACTTCACTCCTCAATAACACTCTGTAATGCACTTTTTATAGGTTCAAAACAATCCAACCAATGTTCAGTTCAGGCCAAAAATTGTAGGCAGCTTAGTTTGTACCAAAACAGTTCAAAACAACTTGTTCTTGAGCCAATGGTTTTGATACTGAATTTAGAACCTTTTCACTCTCAAAAACAGTCCAATATCTGTCTTAATATATTAAAAACAATCTAAAAATGATCCAAAATCAGTCTCAAAGCAGTTGCAAATTGAGTTCACCAAAGCAGTCTAAAACAATCCAAATTGTGCAACAAATCTTCTTCCAACCAAACTCCAACCAAAGGTTACACAAAATTGAAAATAAATAACTAAGAATCAAAGATATATTGAGATCACAAGTGATGTATAAGACTGAGCGAAAGAAATACTAAAGGTTGCCCTGAGCAATCTTTAGTTAACTTAGGCTTTTATGCACACAAATTCACAATTGCACTCAATACAAGCTATAATCAGAATGTTCAAGTATTTTTTGTGATGTATGCAGGCTTATTGAGGGCTGGAAAAACAGTTTCAAAAGTGTAATAAGTATGACACCGAGCAAAGTGAACAAATTCTCTCAATTGCACAAATTGAGTTCAAATAAGATGTACTTCTTGGCCCTTCTTTTTTTTCACTTTTCTTGTGCTTTTTATGACCTTTTTTTGTTATTTTTCTTGCTATATATAGTACACACAAATTTCAGGTTCCTTTTTGTTTGTTTAAGCACAGAAATGTAAACTTACTTGGCTGACTTGAGAACTTTTTGGGCAGCCCACTGAATACACTTCCTTTGCTTGTTTTTAGTGTTCAAATGGTGTAAAATTCCTTGGTGTAGGATAGTTTTGTGTTTGGGCAGGTTTGGGATTGTGTTGTTTCAATTTAGATCTTTCGGTGTAATTTGTAGTTTCTAGGTTGTTTTCGGGGTTCCGACAACTTTGGATTTTTTGGGGTGTTTTGACAATAGGTTTAGGTTATAATGAATAGTTGAGAGTGTTTAGGATGTGTGTGAATGGGTGTTTTAAGGCTCTAGGAGGTGTTGGGTTCAGATTAGGCTTTTTGTTTTGGGCAAGTTAGGTTTGTAAAGTGGAAGGTTGGCAATTTCACACAAGAACAACTAATTGATAGCGAGTATTCAGTCACAAATAGAATAAAATATGCACAAAGACCATAATTAACTAATAGCTTCGATAGCAACAAGATTAATTGTAGACTAGGTGGCTTTGTAAGGCTGACTTGTATTTTATGAGGCTGAAATATACTATCATGAAAAGTCCCTAAATGTTCAAGTTTGTTAAGCAAAGATAAGAACTTTGATAGAAATTTGGTATAGAAATTGTGTGTTGGGCCTTAGATTTTGATCACATAGCACAAAAATATGTTAGAATGGGTTCAGTACGTTGAAAAACGAGCCTGAAGAAGGCGCGTGTATCAAACGCGTGGCTGCAGAGGGCGGTGCGTGTGGTCCACGCGTGCCACTGAACGGTGTGTGTATATCGCGCGTTGACGTGTTCAGCGTTAGTGTATCCGGGGCGTTAAAGAAGACCACTGGAATTGTTTTTGGGTTAATCAGAGTTAAAACGAATAAGTTATGCATTTTTGAATGCAAATAGAATTTAAAGAAATAAAGAAAAAAAAGAGGCTGCGGACTGGCGGCTGCAGGCCAGCAGGCCAACCCTAACGGGCCGACTGCGGCCTCAGCAGGCCAGGCGAGTGTGGCCCAGAATACACAACAATTTTAAAAAAAATAGGTGAAGAGGCGGGCCAGAAGCCAGCAGGACGGCTGCATTCTTAGCGGGCTGGACCTGCTGGGGGTAGATTGCAACCCAGAACGTAGCTGAAATAAAAAAATAAAAATAAAAAATAAGGCCAGCAGCTAGCGGGCCTGAGGCCCCTCACAAGCGGACTGGACTGGCGTAGGAGCAAAAAAAAGGGCCAGCACATAAGGGCCAGAATAAGGCCCTGGATGGTTTAACTTAAGGAATTTGTTAACTGAAAAATATATTTAATAATTAAGTAATTCAATAACTGAAATAAAATATATATATATATATATATAATATATATATATATGTATATATATAATAAAAATAAAATAACAATATCAAGTAATAATCCAAAAGTACTGAGTGCCGAAAAAAAGTAAATTATTTATATGAAATAAATTTGTTTAATTTGATATTAATAATGTTTTATAATAAGAAAATATAGAAACCCATTAAATAAAGTAAAGTAAAAGAAATAAAAATAGAAGAGGAAGATAAAATATTTAAATATAAGATTTAAGTGCGTGAAAGCATAGGAAAGATAAAATAAAGTGTAAAAATCTAAAATAAAGTCTAGAAAGATAAAATAACGGTAGAAGATAAAATACAGTAATGAACCCCACGCAACATAGGTAACTACGCAATATAGGTAATACGCAACATAGAACGGAGCATGCAACATTGGACAAACGGAAGTGCGAAAGTGTGAAGCATTCATGGCACGAGTATTGCATTTGGCCTATGAGCCGTGTGGTCCTATGGGACGTATGGCCTGACGAGGCGTGTGGTGGGTGTTGGTAATAATGGTTACCTTCACCTAATAGGACACGAGACATGCACAGTATAACATGGAAAAGAAAGAGCATAATGTGTGATATTAAATGACTGCGTGTGACACGGAAATAGAAAAGCATGCATAACAAAGTTGCGCATTGCATTTGTTATTGTTGCGATTATCGATGACCTTGATATTAAGTTATTTCAGTGCTACGTGTTGGGATACGGATCGGGTCGGGTATTTCTTATTTATTTACTTATGCTTTAATGCCTTATTATTTTATCTGTTGTTGCTTTACATGCTTTATCTGTTTATCCGACTCAATATGTGACGGTCCCTTTTCGGGAGAGACGGGTAACCTACGAGTGACTCCCATCATTCACCCCCTACCTCCCCTCCACAAGTGAGCAGGACTTTGAGTATATTTTTATAGAGGATGGGGCTGATCGTGCAAGCTGGGGATAGTGAGTCGGGATTGGGTGATCGGTTGCTTCCAGTGGGATAGTTAGATGTCTCTTTTTACCTAGACTCTTTATTTGTATTCAGACTATTTCAGTATTTCGTACTTGACGTAGCAAGTTTCGACAACTTTGGCACTTCTTTTAATTTCGATGGATTTAATTTAATGGAGATTTTTATTTTATTATCGTTTCCGCAAAAAATTTATACGTTATTTCTAACGTGTAAAAAAGTTTGAACGACGCATTGTAGTTCTCATAGTAGGCTATGGCAAGTGCACTGTTCCTGAAGCTAGGGTTGGGAGCGGGGCGCTACAAGTGTATAAGTGCCGAGGCTCCAGATCCGCCTCGGAAACACAGGATTAATTAGATAACTTAGACATAAGCTACGATCTTTTCCTAAAATGACAATTTTACCCTTAAAAAGCAAAATAGGGTTAAGTGATAATCTTAGATTTAAGATATGGTTGGGTTAAGGGGTACGATGGTGAACGATAGTTTTATTTCCTAATTTATCTTACTACCCCTAGATTTTAGAGCGAATTTCCATAAATGATCCAATTTCCTAAATTACCCTCAAACTTTGCTGGACTAACTAACTGTTTGTACTGTTGTGAAATCTGCAAGAAAGATGCCGCCAAGACGTGATCCACAGGGAAACGGCGGGAACGGAGGTGATGATCAGAGTCAGGGGTCCATACCCCGAGCATTGACTGACGCTATGGCCACTCTGGCCAACATTGTGGCACAGCATCATCAGCACATTAATCAGCAGCAGGAACCGCCGCCGCCGCCCCCACCCGGTCTGCGATTCTACTACAGAGAGATGCAGAAATCCCGCGTTCTGATGTTTCGAGGGACTTCCTGTCTGGAGGAGGCAGAGATATGGTTGAAGAATGCATCTGACCAGCTCCGTTTGTTGCAAGTGCCTGAGGAGCTGAAGGTTGAGGTTGTTACGTCCTTCCTTGAGGGAGAGGCTGAGCAGTGGTGGTACAGTGTACGGATCCGCCGAACTGCACTGGTGACATGGATACAGTTCAGGGAGGAGTTTCAGAAGTTCTATATTCCAGACTGTATGATTTAGAAGAGGATGATCGAGTTCCAGACGCTGACCCAGGGTTCTATGACGGTGGCCCAGTACACGGAGCGTTTTCATGCATTGGGTAGCTACATGCCATCTATTATAGAAAATAAGAAGGCCAAGATGATGAAGTACAGGACAAGGTTAAACTCTTGCATTTAGACTGGGATTGTATACACGAGACCGAGGACTTATGAGGATCTTCTAGAGGTGAGCCGTGAGGTGGAGGATGACTTAGCGAGAGTTTTGACTAAGGACAGAGGCAAGAGGCCCTGTGAGGATTCCAGTTCAAGGAGAGCTGGTTGCTGGGTGAAGGTGCCCCGGCGTCAGCCGATTGGTCAGCAGCAGCCACCAAGGGACAAGGGACAAGCACTGCCATGCACCTACTGTGGACGCACCCACTGGGTGAGTGTTGGAAGAAGACGAATCTGTGCTTTCGATGCGGCAAGACTGGGCATTAAGCCAGAGATTGTCCAGAGCATCAGCAGCAGCCGCAGCCTCAGGGGGATCAGCAGATTCAGCAGAGGGGATGACCCAAGACGAATGCTCGTGTGCACATGATGACAGATACCGACGTCGAGGAAGATGGCGACGTCGTGACAATTAATTTTAATTACGCATCGTTTAAATTTCACTTTGAATTAAAGCATTTGTCTACGTGTGTTCGCTGCATGATTAACCTGAATATATTAAGTGCAATCTTGATAAACAAAGTACCCGCCAACATTTTATTCAACAGTGGTGCCAGCCACTCTTTTGTCGCAAGGAGGTTCGTTAAGAACCTAGATATTTTACCCTATTGGATTGAAACACCATACAGAGTTCAGACGACATGCGATCAGGTGACCGTGTTGAGTAGCAGTATAGAGGATGCAAGTTGGAGATTGATGGTCAGGAGTTTATAGCGACGCTGATCCAAATACAGATAAAGGACTTCGACGTCATTCTGGGCATGGATTTTTCGACGAAGTACCATGCTACCATCGACTGCCGGCAGAAACAGGTGAGCATCAGAGGTTCGAACATGCAAGAGATTGTTTTGCAGGGGAACACTAAACTGGAGAAGGTGCCCAAGTAGAGGTACTTGACCGCGATGCAAGCGCACCAGGTGCTGAGAAAAGGTGGCGAAGGTTTCTTAGTTTATGCACTAGGGGCAGAACAGCAGGTGCCATCTCTCGATATGATTCCGGTGGTGAACGAGTTCAAAGATGTCTTTCTAGATGAATTGTCTGGATTACCACCGAGACGAGAAATAGAGTTCGAGATTAATTTGATCCCTGGAGCTGAACCCATATCGAAGGCACCTTACCGTATGGCTCCAACAGAACTTAAAGAACTGAAAGAGCAGCTACATGAGTTGTTGGATCACAAGTTTATTCGCCTGAGCATATCGCCATGGGGAGCTCCAATTCTATTTGTCAAGAAGAAGGATGGGAGCATGCGCTTGTGCATAAAATATCGAGAGATTAACAAAATCACCATCAAGGACAAGTATCCTCTACCTCGGATCGATGACCTATTTGATCTACTGAAGGTAAGATTTAATTACAACATTGTTGATTGAAATACAAAATTCAATTTTAACTACGGTGTGTCGCCTCTATACAGGGTGCAAATGTGTTCTCAAAGATTGATCTTTGATCCAGATACCATCAGTTGAGTATCAAGACAGAAGATGTGGCTAAGACTGCTTTCTGCACGCGATATGGCCACTACGAGTTTTTGGTGATAACGTTTGGATTGACGAATGCACCGGCTGCTTTCATGGATCTGATGAACACGGTGCTCAGGGAGCAGCTGGACAAGTTCATGGTGGTGTTAATTGATGATATTCTGTTCTACTCACTGGATAAGGAGGTGTATGCGAAGCCCTTGAGAGAAGTCTTGGAGATTCTGCAGCAGAAAAAGTTATATGTCAAATTCAGTAAATGTGAATTTTGGCTAAAGAGCGTGGCTTTCTTGGGTCACGTTGTTTCAGGAGAAGGAATTTCAGTGGACCCAAAGAAGATAGAGGCGATCAGAGGTTGGCAGGTTACTACGGGAAGTTCGTCGAGAGCTTCTCCACCATAGCGGCACCCCTGAGGACACTTACGCATAAAAAGACAAAGTTTGAGTGGACCACTGATTGTGAAAGAAGCTTTGATGAATTGAAGAAAAGGTTGGCCACTGCTCCTGTTTTGGCGTAGCCCTCAGGTTCAAAAGGGTTCGTCATCTACAGCGACCGTCAAAGAATGGACTAGGGTGCGTTCTGATGCAAGGAGGCAGATCTATTGCCTATGCCTCACGAAAGCTGAAGCCTTATGAGCAGAACTATCCGACTCATGACCTTTAGTTAGTTGAAGTGGTTTTTGCACTTAAGATTTGGCGGCATTATTTATACGGAGAGAAGTGCGAGGTGTTCACCGATCACAAGAGTTTGAAGTATCTATTCACTCAGAAGGAACTGAACATGCGTCAGTGGAGGTGGTTAGAGTTGCTGAAGGACTGTGATCTGACTATTAGCTACCATCCGGGAAAGGCCAACAGAGTTGCCGATGCATTGAGCAGAAAGTCTTGTCATGCTCGATAGAAACCGTTGGAGAAGGAAATTGCCGAGTTTGATCTTGATATTGTAGACTCCATGGAGAATGTTCTGGTGGCATTGATCGTTACACCTTCACTGATTGAGCGGATCAGGAGGCTCAGAAGGGGGATACAACACTCAGAGAGATCCGAGAGAAGATGATGACTAGCCAAGTCGACGGGTTTCAGATACATAATGATGGCCGTTTATGGTATCAGGGGAGACTATGTGTACCTGACGATGATGACTTGAGGAAAGAAGTATTGAAGGAGGCGCACCATTCTAAGATGTCGATTCATCCGGGCTCTACAAAGATGTACAACGATCTAAAAAACTATTGGTGGAGTGGTATAAAGAGTCATATTGCAGAGTTTGTTGAGAGATGCCTTGTGTGCCAGCAGGTAAAGGCCGAGCATCAGTGGCTCAGAGGTCTTTTGTTGCCATTAGAGGTGCCGGAATGGAAGTGGGAGCATATCACGATGGATTTTGTTGTAGGGCTCCCCAAGACGAGAAGCGGCAATGATGTTATATGGGTGATAGTCGACCAGTTGACCAAGTCCGCACACTTTCTGCCGTTGTCTAGTGAGGCCATGATGGAGAAATTGGTGACACTGTATGTTGATGATGTTGTCAGTCTGCATGGTGTACCAGTGAGCATCATATCCGATCGAGATCCGAGGTTCACCTCTAGATTTTGAGCAGCCTATCAGAGGGTTATGGGGACTGAGCTACTACTAAGTACTGCATTCTATCCTCAAACCGATGGCCAGTCAGAGGGGACTATTCAGACTCTGGAGGATATGCTGAGAGCTTGTGCGTTAGATTTTAAGGGGAATTGGGAAAGTATGATGAAATTGATGGAGTTCTCCTACAACAATAGTTATCACAATGTGATCGTAATGGCTCCATTTGAGGCATTGTATGGACGGAAGTGCAGATCAACGCTTTATTGGGACGAGGTCGACGAGAGCACTATCGTAGGGCCTCATTTGGTAGAACAGACCCAGGCAAAGATCAAGGTCATCAGAGATAGATTGAAGGCAACACAAGATAGGAATAAGAATTGGGCTGATTCGAAGCGACGACCTCTGGAGTTTTTCGTAGGAGAGAAGGTCTACCTTAAGGTGTCTCCGACCAAGGGTGTGATGAGATTTGGAGAAAGGGTAAACTGAGTCCTCGATACATTGGACCGTATGAGATACTCGAGAGGATCGACACATTAGCCTACAGACTTGCTCTACCTCCAACATTGGCGCAGATGCATAATGTCTTTCATATCTCGCAGTTGCGGAAGTATGTCCCAGACCCGAGTCACGTACTTGAGACACGGCCACTAAAAGTGAGGAGATGCTACGTACGAAGAGACCCTAGTCAGAATAGTTGATCGGAAGGATCAGGTGTTGAGACGCAGGGTGATCCCATACGTCAAGGTTTAGTGGACGAATCATACGGAGCGCGAAGCGACTTGGGAGCTCGAGGAGCAGATACGCGAGCGCTACCCGCACCTCTTCAAATACGATACGCAAGTTTCAAAGACGAAACTTTCTGTAAGGGGGGTAGGATGTAGTAACCTGCCTTTTTTTAAAAAAAGAAGAAAATAAAATAAGTAATTAAATTAAATACTTAATTTCTTAATTAATTAATTAACCTAATTAACTATCCACTTCCCCAATTCCCTCCCAAAACTGCCCCACTCCCCCATGATGGCCCAAATCCCTCCCCCTAACCCGTAAAGTTTCGCCCCTACCTAAATTAAAAACCCAATCCCTAATTTTTCCCTCCACTGATTCGGCAACCATTAATCACAAGAGAAAAAAAAAGTGTGAGGAGGGGAAGTTGCAGCGGGAAGCAGAGAGAGGGAGGAGGGGAAAAGAAAAGAAAAGAAAATAAAGAGAAGGGAGAGAAGGAAGGATAAAAATCCACACACATCAAATCCATCAACCGTGCCTAGCGAAACTTAATCGTGAAAAAGGTAGGTTACCCTCCCCTCTGTCGGATTGCTTTAGATTCCTCGCATTCTTTATTGAGATTATTTGATTATCACTACTATCTTTATTGTTTACATATTTATCTCGATTTCTTTATGTTTTGGTATAGAAATTGCGTGTTGGGTCTTAGATATAGATCACATAGCACGGAAATAGATTGGAATGGGTTCAGTACGTTGAAAAATACGCCTGGAGAAGGCGCGTGTATCAAATGCACGGCTACAAAGGGAGACACGTGCATATCACACTCTTACGTGTTCAGCTTCAGTGTATCCGCGGCGTTAAAAGAAGACCAATGGAATTGGTTTGGGGTTAATCGGAGTTAAAACGAATAAGTTATGAATTTTTGAATGAAAATAGAATTTAAAGAAATAAAGGGGAAAAATAGAGGCTGAGTCCTTGCAGCCGCAGGCCAGCAGGCCAACCCTAACGAGTCGACTGCGGCCTCAGCAGGCCAGGCGAGTTTGGCCTAGAATACATAGCAATTTAAAAAATAATAGGTGAAGAGGCGGGCCAGAAGCCAGCAGGCCGGCTACCTTCTTAGCGGGCTGGACCTGCTGGGGGTAGATTGCGGCCCAGAACGTAGCTGAAATAAAAAAAATAAAAAATAAGGCAACAGCCAACGGGTCTGAGGCCTCTTACTAGCAGAATGGACTAGCGCATAAGCAAAAAAGGGTCAGCACATAAGGGCCAGAATAATGCCATGGATGGTTTAACTTAAGGAATTTGTTAACTAAGAAATATATTTAATAATAAAGTAATTCAATAACTGAAATAAAAAAAATATATATATAAAATAATGAAAATAAAATAACAATATCAAGTAATAATCCAAAAGTACTGAGTGCCAAAAAAAAGTAAATTATTTATATGATATAAATTTGTTTAATTTGGTATTAATAATTTTTATAATAAGAAAATATAGAAATCCATTAAATAAATTAAAGTAAAAGAAATAAAAATAGCAGAGGAAGATAAAATATTTAAATATAACATTTATGTGCGTGAAAGCCTAGGAAAGATAAAATAAAGTGTAGAAACCTAAAATAAAGTCTAGAAAGATAAAATAACGGTAGAAGATAAAATACAGTAATGAACCCCACGCAACATAGGGTAACTATGCAATATAGGTAATACGCAACATAGAACGGAGCATGCGACTTAGGAGAAACGGAAGTGTGAAAGTGTGAAGCATTCATGGCTCGAGCATTGCATTTGGCCTATGAGCCGTCTGGTCCTACGGGACGTGTGGCCTAACGAGGCGTGTGATGGGTGTTGGTAATAATGGTTGCCTTCACCTAATAGGACCCGAGACATGCACAACATAACATGGAAAAGAAAGAGCATAATGTGTGATATTAAATGACTGCGTGTGACACGGAGATAGAAAAGCATGCATCATGAAGTTGTGCATTGCATTTGTCATTGTTGCGATTATCGATGACCTTGATATTAAGTTGTTTCAGTGCTACGTGTTGGGATACGGATCGGGTTGGGTATGTGTTATTTATTTACTTATGCTTAGATGCCTTATTTATTCATCTGTTGTTGCTTTACATGCTTTATCTGTTTACCCGACTCAGTATGTGACAGTCCCTTTTCGTAAGAGATGGGACGAGTTACTCCCAGCACTCACCCCCTACCTCCCCTCCACAGGTGAGCAGGACTTTGAGTATATTTTTATAGAGGATGGGGCTTATCGTGCGAGCTGGGGATAGTGAGTCGGGATCGGGTGATCGGATGCTTCCAGTGGGATATTTAGATGTCTCTTTTAACCTAGACTCTTTATTTGTATTCAAACTACTTCAGTATTTTGTACTAGACGTAGCAAGTTTCGACAACTTTGGCACTTCTTTTAATTTTGATGGATTTAATTTAATGGAGATGTTTATTTTATTATCATTTCCACAAAAAATTTATACGTCATTTCTGACTTGTAAAGAAGTTTGAACGACGCCTTGTAGTTCCGTAGTAGACTACGACGGGTGCACTGTTCCCAAAGCTAGGGTTCGGGAGCAGAGCACTACAACTGTGGTCTCCACCGTTGCTCCTAGTTCCTTCACTGGCGCCCTGGGTAATATCTCTGGCGCTGACTGTTATGGTGCCTCTGCCTGGGGCTGCTGGCCGCTTGTCTGGTTTTTTTTCCCTTGCGTCTCCCACCAGTCTAGGCAACCCACTAGCTTAAAACACATTTCTTTGGTGTGCTTTTTCATGGCACAGTAGATACACCATAGCTTGGCTTTATCCTCCTTGTTGCCACCACGCTATGACGTCTGAGAGCGCAGTGGTGTTGTCCCTAGTCCGTCTATTCGGCCTTGGAGTTTTAGTCCAAGACCAATCCCTGATGATGAAGTTGTTTCTAAAGGGACTCCCCGCAGAGTCTCCATTGTTGCCTCTTCCTGTCGAATGGCTACATAGGCTGCCTCCACCGTGGGAAGGGGTTCTCTTTTGAGCTCTTCAAGACCTCATACCTTTCGTCTATGGCAGTCAGGAGTTGGAACAGCCACTGTTCTTGCATCTTGCAGTTGTAGATAGAGATATCCTCAGGATCCTTCATTGGATTCGGGTCTCTGCAATCTATATCCATCCAGACTGCTTGTAGCCGATTCCAATAGTCTTTCCAAGATCCATCTCATTGTCTGATAGAATTTTCCTTACGGTGAAGGTCAAAAATTTGTAAAGTGTCTCCGCCAGAGCCGTAGGTGGTTGCAAGACCATCCCACAAGGCTTTGGTTGTAGGGTGCTAAGAGACGTTGGTGACCAGGCTGGGTTCAAAATTCTGGATTAGCCTGCTAAACACCAACTGGTCATGTTGTTCCCACTGAGGGTATGCTGGGTCTGTGGTATTCAGTGGTGTGGGTACGCCTGTGATGTGCATTGTCTCCCCTGTCCACTAATCGCCTTTTTGATTAGTGTTGCCCAATGTGAATAGTTTGCACCATTGAATTTGAAGCCGAGGGATGAATCTTCAGAATTAGTGACTTTTGTATGGACACCAAGACTGTTTTTTTAGTAAATTGACTAGTTGAATATCCAATTCGTCATTTTTGGTTTCAGAATAGCCTGGTTTTGTCATGTTAAGATACCGAAACGATGATATAGATGAGTTTCTATACCTTTGATTTGGTCGAGTGGTCAGGAAAGGTCGTGGCTCGATTGGTCGGAGAAAGGGTTAAGGAAATGAGGATGAACAGAGATGTTTGTTTTCCGAGTCCAATGATCAAACACGCTCTGATACCATGCTAGAAATTATTATTTGGAATGAAAAGCTATGTTTCATTGATAAAAAACATATTTCAATATGTCCTACTTATTGTTACTTTTCTATCCTATCTAAGATAATGTTGAAGGATCAATTGGCATCAAGAAAAAGGAAGAAGCACAATCCAAAGGAAAGTAGCATTGGAGCAGAATGGGCCAATGGATTATCTGAAGGATCAATGGCTGGGATGGTTAAAAAGATAGCATGGTAGTTATCGGTGGCCCATAACTGCCAAGATCACGTGGGGCAATGGAGGAACGAAGTGCAAGGTAGGTATGGAACGCAGAAGAAGGTTGAAGAAGAAGGAGCTACTAGCAGAAGTTTTAATTGAGTAAAATGTCAGTTTTACCCTTTTGATTAATAAGGATGACACATTTAAGGGTAGAATAGTCATTTCAATTGCTTTTAATTTTTCCCTCCTCAACTGTATAAGTTGGAGTCAGGTTGATCTTCTTCACCTGGATTTTTCCATAATTGTAATTCCCAGCGGTTTGTAGTCATTCTCCTCTCATTTTCATAGCAATAAATCGATTGTGTTTGATGTCTTTCGATTGTTCAGTCAGTTTTATCATGGTATCAGAGCCATTGCTTTGCTGCTGATGTGATCTGTGTGAATATAGTATGCATTTTGTCAGATTGATTCTTGAATTTTTTTGTTGTTGTTGAATTCTTTTGAAAACATGATAGGGCTTCAACATCTGGAAGTCAAAGATCTGCTGGTTCACAACCAACAGAAAACATCACTAACAATCCATACTATCTTCATCCTAGTGATAGCCTAGCCATTATTCTGGCACAGCCCCTGTTGAATCTACATAATTTTCATTCATGGAGTCGAATGTTTCAGATGGCGCTCCTTGTCAAGAACAAAATAGGATTCATTGACGGGACCATTGAGCAGCCAAATGAAATGATCCGTAGTATGGTGCATGGAGGCAAGTTAATTCAATGGTACATTCCTGGATCATGAACAGTGTAATGCCTTCAATTGCTCAAAGTGTGATGTGGTACGATAGTGCACAGGAAGTCTAGAACGACTTGAAATGCAGGTATGGTATTGGAGATGCTTTTAGGATGTCTGATCTTCTTGAAAATTTTTATTCTGTTTAGCAAGAGAGTGACTCTGTGAATGACTACTTTACTAAGGTAAAGGTTCTGTGGGAAGAAATGATGGTATTGAGACCTCTTCCCATGTGCACTTGTCATGGTTGTAGGTGTAATGTTGGTGTGAAATTATGTGAGTTTGTAGAAACAGACTATGTTATCAAGTTTTTAAAAGGATTAAACGAAGAGTTTGAGCCAGTTAAGTCCCAAGTGTTTGTGATGTCACTATTACCTAAAATTGATGAAGTCTTTGCCATGGCTTTGAAATATGAAAGGAAATCGACTGGGTTGAATACACAGAATTCGTTTAGTAATAGTCTTATGGCTCTTATGGCTGAAGAATGTGATGGAGGTAGCATGGTGGCTGCAGTGAATTCTTATGCTGCTAGAGGAGAAAATAATGGTTATAGAAGGGGAAGTGGAAGGTTCTTCTCTGATGGTAGCAGACAGCCACAATACACTCATTGTGGCATAGTTGGACACATTGAGAAAAGGTGTTATCGCAATCATGGTTTTCCTCCAGGATTCAGGTCAAGAAATCAGGTGAATATGATAGAAGCAGTGAACTGTGAGAGTCAGGCAGTGCAGATACAGCAAGGAAACAAGGTGTGTCAAGCTCCTTTGCTCACCCCAGAACAGACGCAAAGGTTATTGGCTTTGCTAGCAGTAAATGAAGAATGCAAAAATGCTCCTGCCCATAGCCAAGTTGCTGGAAGTCAGGATGTTGTTATGTCCGCTCTCTCAGGTAATGATCAAGGTAAACTTCATTCTGATAATTTTAACATTTGGATTATAGATTTAGGTGCTACTGATCATATAGCATATACCTCAGACTTTTCCATTCTTTCAAATATGTTGATCATATTTCCATCAAACTCCAAAACAATCTTTCAGTGTCTGCTACACACATTAGAACAGTCATTATTAATCCATATCTAATTGTTCACCATGTACTTTGTGTTCCCACTTTTGCTTACAATCTCTTGACTCTCAGCAAGTTACTCTCTATACCTGCCATACTTATTCAATTCCTGGGTAAATCTTGTATCATTCAGGAACGTATGTCCCTGAGGATGATTGGTTTAACTGATCAGCATAAAGGCTTGTTCTATCTCCATAGATTCCCAGACAAGTTGGTTCTGTACTTTCATCAGTTAGTTGTATGTCAGCTAATACCCAACCATCATCTCTTTCCATGTTGTGGCATTATAGGCTAGGACATCCATCTCAGTCTAGAATAAAAGAAATACAAAACCTAGGCAGTTCAGTTTGTGATCACAGTACTATTCATGTTTGTACAATATGCCCTTTGGCAAAGATGAAGAAAAGTGTTTTTCCAATTTCTGAGTCTGTTTCTGAATGTGCCTTTGACCTTATACACATTGATATATGGGGTCCTTATAAACATCCCACTGTACATAATCAGCATCATTTCTTAACCATTGTTGATGACCATACAAAGTATACTTGGATATACCTGCTGAAACAGAAATCAGAAGCCAGAAAGGTTATTGATAGTTTTTGGCAATTTGTCACAACACAGTTTTCCAAAGGCATTAAGTGTATAAGAACAGACAATGGTCAGGAGTTTAAGATGGACCAATTCTTTATGAAAAAGGGATAAATTCATCATACAAACTATGTCTACACTCCACAACAAAATGGAGTTGTAGAAAGAAAGCATCAGCATATACTTAATGTAGCCCGGGCACTCAAGTTCCAGGAAGTCTACCGATAGGCTATTGGAGGTTTCGCATCCAATATGCAGTTCATCTCATAAATATTTTACTAACTCCTTTACTCACACAGCAAACACCTCATCAAATTTTATTTGGAACTCCTCCTGTCTACCAAAATCTTAGAGTTTTTGGTTGCCTAGCATTTGCTGGCAACAGCTCTCCTCACAAGAACAAATTGGATCGAAGGTCTGTTTCATGTGTTTACCTAGGCATACCCTATTATACTAAGGGGAATATTTTACTCAATCATAAAACAAAAGAAATCTTCATTTCAAAGGATGTTCAATTCTATGAGCATGTCTTTCCTTTCAGCCCTTCAACATCCAATATTCCACTAACAACCTCTTTTCTAGATGAGTCTTTACCTCCAATTGATTCACCCTTTTCTGATGTGGAACCTTTTGACCACATTCCAGTACATGAGTCACTTCCTGCTAATTCCATGCTTGTACTCAGTCATGACAATTCTGATGATACATTACTCACCTCTGCAAGCTCCCATTCTCCTTCTAATGCCTCTACTGTGATGCTTTACCGATGGAAGTTCATCCTTGTACTGGACTTGAAATTCAATTGCCTCCTATGTCTTCCACTGTATCAGATTCCACAGTCTCATAAAGGTCCAAACATCCACCTAAGTATCTACAAGAGTATAATTGTGGACTTCTGACTGGAACTTCTGATCCTTCTAGTCACTCTTCAACCCTTTATCCTATTGAGGCCTACATGTCATTTGATTCTTTAACACCTAACTATAAATTATATGCTCTTAATATCAGTATGCAGCAAGAACCAAGATCTTACAAAGAGGCAGTCAAAACTGCTCACTGGAAGAAGGCAATGCAGCTGGAGTTAGCTGCCCTTGAGGCAAATCAGACGTGGTCCATAGTCACTTTGCCTCCTGGAAAGACACCTATTTGATGTAGATAGGTATACAAAGTTAAGTACAAGCGTGATGGCAGTGTTGAGAGGTACAAAGCAAGACTTGTGGCAAAGGGTTATACTCAACAGCTGGGAATTGATTACATAAACACATTTTCTCCCGTTGCCAAGCTTACCACAGTAATATTACTTCTAGCTGTGGCCTCTATCAAACAGTGGCATGTACATCAAATGGATGTCAACAATGCCTTCTTGCATCGTGACCTCAGCAAAGAGATCTATATGACATTGCTTGATGGAGTTACTGCCCTTATGCTTAATACAGTATGTAAATTACATAAGTCTCTCTATGGCCTGAAGCAAGCTAGTAGGGAGTGGAATATTAAACTCACACAGTTCCTGCTCAGCCAAGGATGTGTACAGTCCAACATGACTACACCATGTTTACTCAAAGGACATCTGATGCTTTCCTAGTTCTATTCGTGTATGTTGATGACATTATAGTAGCAAGTAACTAACTTCAGTTGATCAATCAACTGAAAGACACATTACACCAAAAGTTTCAAATCAAGGATTTAAGCCCTCTGAAGTATTTCCTGGGTATTGAAGTGGCAAGCTCACAGGGGGGATTATGATTTGTCAAAGAAAATACGCATTAGAACTTGTAGAGCAGGCATGTTTTTTGGGATCTAAACTAGCTAGAAGCCCAATGGAAAAGAATATGAAGTTGGCACATGATGATTCTGCATTTATTTCAGACGTGTTTGAATATGGGAGACTGATAGGCAAGTTATTGTATCTCATAATAACCAGGCCTGATATTTCATTTGTAATGCAACAACTGAGCCAGTATTTGGATGCACCAACTGAGCTACATTTCAGAGAAACACATAGGTTGCTTAGATACTTGAAAGGTATGGCAGGGCAGGGACACTCCTATACTAGCACATGAAAGTTGGAGTTAAAGGGATTTGCAGATTCAAACTGGGAGGCTGTGTGGAGTCTAGAAGATCAGTTACAGGCTACTGTATGTTTCTTGGCAATTCCTTGGTGTTCTGGAAGGCAAAGAAGCAAGGCACGGTGTCAGGTCCTCATCTGAAGCGGAGTATAGGGCACTGACATTAGCAACATGTGAGGTTTAGTAGCTTCTACATCTACTTGGTGACTTGGGCATAACTCAATCCAAACCTGTTGAATTGTTTTATGATAATAAGAGTGCAATCTATATAGTTGAAAATCCAGTGTTTCATGATAGGACAAAACACATAGAGATAGACTGCCATGTTGTGAGAGACAAATACCAACAAGGAGTGATGATTCCAATGCCAATTAGGACGGGGCATCAATTGGCAGATGTCTTCACCAAAGCACTTGATTCAGTAACACTTCAGAACCTGACTTCTGGTATAGGTGTGTGCAATGTGTTCAGTACATCAAGTTTGAGCGGGGTGTTGAAGGATCAATTGGCATCAAGAAAAAAGAAGAAGCACAATCCAAAGGAAAGTAGCATTGGAGGTGAATGGGCTGTTGGATTATCTGAAGGATCAATGGCTCGGATGGTTAAAAAGATGGCATGACAGTTATTGGAGGCCTGTAGCTACCAAGATGACGTGGGGCAATGGAGGAGACGAAGTGCAAGGTAGGAGTGGAACGCAGAAGAAGGTTGAAGAAAAATGAGCTGCTAGCGGGAGTTTTAAATTGAGTGAAATGTCAGTTTTGCCCTTTTAATTATGTAATAAGGACGACACATTTAAGGGTAGAATAGTCATTTCAATTGCTTTTAATTTTTTCCTCCTCAACTGTATAAGTTGGAGTCGGGTTGATCTTCTTCATTGATGATTTTAGTAGATATTTCCTTACTGTCATTGATGATTTTAGTAGATATTGTTGTGGTCAATTTTTCCTTGCTGTCAATGATGATTTTAGTAGATATTGCTGGATTTATTTGATGAAATCCAAAGCTGAGGTCAGAAACATTGTTGAAAGCTTCTATAACTTTGATTCTGTTCAATTTGATAGCAAAATTAAAATAATCTGGACAGATAATGGTCCAGAATTCTCCATGAATCACTTTTTTTGCTTCTCATGGGGTCATTCATCAGACTAGTTGTGTGAATTCACCACAGCAAAATGGAACAGTTGAGAGAAAGCATCAGCACATTTTGACTGTAGCTAGATCACTCAGGTTTCAGTCATCTCTTCCTTCTTCATACTGGGGCTTTTGCGTTCAACACTCAGTTTTTCTCATTAACATCACTCCTAATCCTATTCTACATCACAAAACTCCTTATGAACTCCTGTATAAAAAGCCTCCCATCTATAGTCATCTAAGGGTATTTGGTTGCCTAGTATATGGGGCCAACACTCAGAAACATAAAGAAAAATATGAAGCAAGAGCTAGAAAAAGTGTATTCTTGGGTTTGTCACATACCACTAAAGGTTATATCCTCCAAGACCTCGGTACTAAGGATGTTTATATCTCAAGAGATGTTGTATTCCATGAAGCAAGTTTTCCTTTCAAAGCAGAAGCACCTACCTCATCTAATTCTCCAGATAATTTCATGAATTCATCTTCTTATCTTGAGCATGATTCTTATTACTTCCAGGTTCATGGTCAGACCATGGACTATCAGCCTATGAATACCACTCAGTCTCAACCCTCTGTTCCCTTATTCTCTCTGTAGACTCTCCTCAATCCTCTAAGACATCTCATGTTACCTCATAGTCTCTTCCTTTATCTCCCACTCCTGATCAGTCATGTAGTACTCCAAATGCAGTCTCAAACACACAATATACTTCCTTACCTGAGGGCCAACTAGTCATTGATCTGCCTCCTATTCCTAATCTTAATACCAGACCCTCCATGATCACAAGGCACCCATATATCTTCAAGATTACCATTGCAATGCCATGACCATGCCTTCTGGATACTCAGCTCATACATCTCCTCATTTCCTAAACAAAGTGTTCAGCTATGATTCACTTGCTCCACAATACAAGTCTTATATTTTGAATTTGAATGTACATACTGAGCCTAGCACTTATACATAGGCTGCTAGGTTGCCTGTCTGGCAAGCAGCTATGGACACTGAATTGGCTGCGCTGGAGGCTAACAAGACCTGGAAAATAGTACCTTTACCTCCAGGGAAGAAGGCAATAGGGTGTAGGTGGGTCTATAAGGTTAAACTTAAAGCTGATGGAAGTGTGGAGAGACACAAGGCTAGACTGATAGCCAAGGGTTATACACAGCAATATGGCATAGACTACCAAGACACCTTTTCTCCTATTGCCAAGATGACTACTGTGAGAGTGATCTTGTCATTGGAAGATAGGTTTCAATGGCATATACACCAACTTGATGTTAACAATGCTTTCTTGCATGGTGATCTTCATGAGGACATCTACATGACACTTCCACCTGGTATGTCAGTTCAAGGTTCTAACATGGTGTGTAAGCTGCAAAAGTCTCTTTATGAGTTAAAACAAGCAAGCAGGGAGTGGAATGCCACCCTTACCATGTTTCTGTTAACTATGGGTTTTAGGCAATCCAATTGTGATTACACATTGTTTATTAAAACTGAGGGCACCAGTTTTATGGTTCTGATTGTTTATGTAGATGATATAATAGTAGCCTCCAGTGATTAGCATTCTATTACCGATGTAAAGCAGTCCTTGCATCATGCTTTTAAAATCAAGGATTTGGGTCAATTGAGATTTTTTCTTGGCATAGAGGTGGCTCAGGCTAAAGGGGGGTACATATAAATCAGAGACGGTACACTCTAGATCTTCTGGACCAAACTGGTTTTTTAAATGCAAAACCAGCCAAAACTCCCATGGAAAGCCACATTAGCCTGACACATCATGATTCTCCAGCATTGAAGGATGTTACACAGTACAGGAAGTTAATTGGGAAACTCATATATCTAACAATCACAAGGCCTGACATTGCGTTTCCAGTTCAGCAGCTGAGCCAGTTTTTGGACTGCCCTACGGAGAACCATCTGAAAGCTGCACATAGGCTTCTCAGATATATTAAAGGAACAATAGGACAGGGGCTATTGTTTTCAAGAGCAGGAGTTCTGAGGTTGAGAGCGTTTGTAGATGCTGACTGGGGTGGTTGCCATGAGACTAGGAGGTCTGTTACAGGATACTGTGTTTTCTTTAGAGACTCTTTAATTTCATGGAAAGCTAAAAAGCAAACTACAGTTTCTAGGTCGTCTGCTAAGACAGAATACAGAGCCATGTCCATGGTGACTTGTGAAGTTCAATGGCTTCTGTATCTACTAGAAGATTTGGTGTTAAATGACCAGAAACCAGTGGAGATGTTTTGTGATTGCAAGAGTACGATGTATATTGTAGAGAACCCAGTATTTCATGAAAGAACAAAGCAAATAGAAATTGATTGTCATGTAGTGAGAGATAAAGTGAAAGAAGGGGTGATTAAACTGATGCCAATACGAACAGAGTTGCAGTTGGCTGATATTTTTATCAAGGCTCTGGATTCAAAACATTTGACACAACACATTGGATCACTTGGGGTTCATAACCTTTATGCCAAGCCAAACTTGAGGGGGGTGTCAAAGATGCTGAAGATTAAGTTACAGCAGGCCCCAAGTAGAATGTGAAGACAGTGTGGATGTTAACTCCAGCTGTGTGTTGATGTTGCTGATTGAAGGGTTTAGTTGTCTGTTGTGTGAGTTGTTGGAGCCTTGTGTGTGCTGGAAATGGGTGTAGTTGGTGTGATCATTGCTGCTGTCGAAGTTGAGTTCACAAGCAAGGAGAGGAAGGCAATCAGTTGGCGGGAATGGTTTAAATACGCGAATTTACTGTTTTGCCCTTACTAAGTCTATAGTAGTATTGATTAGATAAAGACTATGAATGTAATTTCGGGTGTTTTTCTTCTTCTTCAGCGGGCTGGATCCTATTTGTAACCGCCAGCCCTGCACATTGTAAACAGAATAAGAATTCAAGAGAATTCCATAGTTTCTCTCGTGCCTCCCCGTGCTATTCTCTTACAGTTCTTCATTTTAGCTTTTTAATGTTCATTCAGTTGTCTTGATTTGCAACTATCTTGTTGGAATTCTTGTTGTTGGATAGTATTTTCACACTTTCCACGATTCTTTATCTTCTATACCTAAATCCCTCATCACCCAAATGTCAAAAGTTTTGCCAACTCCCTTTACAGGATATACAACCTATGCAATTGACTCATCATCAGGTAGAATAGCCCTGGTGACTATGATTCCCTCCAAGATTTTCAATGTCAGATGGAAATGGGCTCTCATGAAATGTCTCACT
The DNA here is from genome assembly GCA_036186865.1 of Eustoma russellianum. Taxonomy (NCBI): domain Eukaryota; kingdom Viridiplantae; phylum Streptophyta; class Magnoliopsida; order Gentianales; family Gentianaceae; genus Eustoma; species Eustoma russellianum. Next base: position 27,454,405 of record AP025055.1, read on the forward strand.
GCACATGTTAAACGAAAGTATCATCTCAACATCTCCCCTTTTGGCCCAGCAGCAAAACGTCTCATTTTTGTACACCATACTCCACATGTTGATGCACATGATTTTAGCAGGCATAATTGCATCATATTTCCTCCAATAATCTGCACTAAGTGAATATATCTTGACGATATATTCGATTGCTTGATGGTTTGATACACAAAACAGGATTTGTATAACCTTGTAATCATTTGTACACGAGTCGAAACCAAGACCTACATCACCCCCTCTCACTTTTGCATTAGGAGGGCGTGGAAGCAAGGAAGTAGGCAAGATCTTGAATTGTCTACTTAATGGGTTGCATAGAGCAATATTGTCGGGGTAACCATATAAGCAAACAATTCCATTGCAAGGACCGACGAGCCTGGTTTGGCCAAATGTGTTGATAAACAAGGGTGGCAAATCTTGATTAATAAACCTTGTTAGTGTGTAATAGCTAGACGATGACATGACTCATGTATTTGTCGCGTTATCGCGACAACAAACCAGCAACTAATCATTGTTAGATCTTTTGATGGTCGGGTTTGCCATGTTTTTTGTGTGTGCTAAGATAAACATCTGATCCTGAAAGAGGGAGTACCATGATTTGCAGACACATCTGAATCTAATCAATGATTTTGCGGGCACATGTAACAAGATTTGGAAGATGGCATCGTTTGGGAGAATCATTTTTAAGTCTTATAGCATTGCTTTCAATTGTTAGGTTTCTAAGAGATATGAAATGAGAGCGTATGAAGGGAAGAAAACAATAAGAATTTTGTAACACCTTGTTATTGATTTAAGAAACTCCACAAAAGCTGGAGAACCGGAGATATCCATAAACAAACCATCTCCGTCAGAATTGCCATAACTTCCAAAACAAAATTCAAATGGGTGCTATTATTGTATCTTTGCCTACATATATGTATGAATGAAAACAAAATGCTGGACAGATGATTGGATTTCAACCTATTAATTTAAAAAGTTCAACCATAAGTTACTTATTTATTAAAAAAAATTTAGGTTTAACGATTGATTAGCATTTACTCTATCATAAATAATTCGAGTTTGAATCACCTTTCTTGTGTCCCCAATTAAAAAACGAATCCAATCATCTTCCCTAGCCAATTAAAAAAAATTACGTACTTATTTCAATATTGGTATGCATCCGCACACACATCTGCATTTAAATTAATGCCTTCTGACAAAGTCGGATCTTCACCAAATGGATCAGAAGTGGTCCGTGAATAACGTCGTTACTAGCACGTGGAGGTGTGAAGGCAATGTTCCTAGGAAACCTGTAGGGGAAAAGACGATGTTAGAGGTCCCAAAGCTACTGTCTTGGGAAAAGCTATCCGACGCTCAAGCCACTTATAGGCCTAAACATGGTAGTCGATTGGTGAGATTAAAGGACAGAGCAACCAGTTTGGATTTTCTCAGCTAGACAGGGTGGCTGTTTGTTCTCTCCTCTTTTTTCAGAGCTCGCCCCTTTTCTCTTTCCTCTTTCCTTGTTATACGTTCAGAGTAACCAATGCATGTAATAAGTCAGTGGATGAGCGCTGCGCTTCATGTTTGTGCTGGCGAGAGGCGTTTGTATGCTGGCCACGTGGTGCTAGGTCCCGGGACGCCTGGCTGGGAATGATGATTGATAGATGTCTGCTTGAGCAGCTGGGCCGAGTAGAAAAGCAGACTTTTGAAGATGCGGCCGAAAAGAGGTCACAGGCAACAGTGTTCGAGTAGGCTAATAACGGGGCAGCAGGGCAGACATGTCTCATCATGCCGAGGTTGAGCCTAAAGAGAACGTTCAGTGACTTCCAGGCCAAGCAGACATATGAGCAGTGAATTTGACTAGGTTTCTGCTCTGACAGGTAATGTTGATCGTTTATAGATATGTACAGATATGCTAGTCGTTAACTTAGGCAGGAGTTTAGACCTGTCAGAGATGCCCCCAGATTAGCCTAGTCGAGCAGAGCAGGGAAGGCTAATCGTCCAATATATGGTGAGAATGTTATGTTCGACTGATGCATTAATTTGGCGTGTTAGTTTTGATTGGGCAATGTGTCGGGCAATTAATAAAAGTTCGTTTTGATACGAATATTGGTACATCGGGCTATTAATTCTGCCCACAGTTGGAGTTTTAGAGGGCAGGGATTCCAAAGAGCCGTGTCGTTTTGTGAGCCAGGTTTATAAGGTATTCTCACCCCTTAATGGATGATTAGCTTTTCCTCCTTTACTCGACATAGCTATTCTGGGACATCTCTGACGGGGTCAAACTCCCGCCTGAGATAACAAAAAGCATATTCGGACAAATCCATAAACGATTAACGTTATCTGGTAGAGAAGAAACCTGGTCAACTTCACTGCTCTGCCCGAAAGTCACTGAACGATCTCTTTAGGCTCATCATCGGCATGATGAGACATGCCTGCCCGGACACTGCTGCTTGCGACCTCTGATTGGCCACATCTTTAAAGGTGTGCTTCTCTACTCGGCCCTGCAACTCAAGCAGACATCTGGCAAAGATCATTCCCAGCTAGGAGTCCCGACACATGGCACCACGTGGTCAGCATGTGAACGCTTCTCTCAAGCGCAGACAAGACAAACGGCCTTTGTCCACCGACTTATTACCTAAATTAGTTACTCTGAACGTATAACTAGGAAAGAGGAAAGAGAAAAAGTACAAGCTGTGAAAAAAGAGGAGAGATGAAACAACCACCCCGTCTAGCAGAGAAAAACCGAAATGGTTGCTCCGCCCTTTAATCTCACCAATCAACTACTATGTTTAAGCCTATAACTAACTTGGGCATCGGAGGGTTTTTTTCAGGTCAGTAGCTCTGGGACCTCTAACGTCGTCTTTTCTCTCACAAGTTTCTGGGAACTCTACCTTCACACCTCACGTGGTGGTAACAACATTATTTACGAACCACTTCTGATCCATTTGGTAAAGATCCGATTCGTCACCTTTATTTATATCTACATTAAGTTTTTTATGTTTGATTCATTTATAACTGAGAGAGCTACAGATTGAACCACAACAATCTATGACTATTATTACGTTCACAGCGCTTTTATGTTTTACCTAGTCCAAAATATCTTCCAAAATCGCATATATGAAAATATCTCTGTAACCGTTGAGGCGCTAATTAATCAAGAAACTATCTCTATCAAAGAAACGGCTTATAGAGTACTGAAACAATCTCGCCTAAAATATTTTTATTTTAACAAAAAGTAGCATTTTATTTCATAATAGTGGTATTATTGCAGGAAAAGAAGAACTAAAGACCCACAATTTTTAAAGAATGTGTATAATCAACAGAATAGAAGAAGATGATGATATAAAACAAGCTCATGACTTAGTTGTTCTGTTTATTCATTGATCAAATATATATACAAGAGGCGTGGTTCAAAGCCTTAGGCTCACGAACGGCCATAACCACATCCTACCAACCCAACGACTACTTTCTATTAGGGAGCCGTGAGGCTCACGGCATCTCAGCAATCCACAGCAACCAAATCGGTTGCATGAGCTGTAGCTGTCATATCATAACAAACTCCTCATTTGAATTACATCAACTGCTTCTATCTCTATCTTGTAGTAACTTTTTCAAATGTACAAAATATCATCATGTAAATCATATATACTCACTGTATGTTACCGAAAATTCAACGTGAATGAAATACTTTTGTCTCATTATTCTTTCATGGTATCAGAGCGTAGTTGACTCCAACGAGTAAATTTTTTTTTCTAGCGCCGATTTCCTTCATGGCCGAAAGTTCACATCACAAATCTGGCTCCCTTGATGGAGTCATTGCTATTAACGTTGCCGCTCAACTACCCATCAAACTCACTAAAAATAATTTTCCCTCATAGAAGGCTCAGTTTGATGCACTGTTATATGGGTATGCTCTTATGGGGTTTCTAGATGATAGCAACCCTTGCCCATCCAAGTTCACTACGGATAAAGAGGGCGCTTCACAGCCCAATCCAGATTATGCTATCTGGATTCGTCAAGACAAGATGCTGCTCCACGCTATTCTTGCTTCGGTGTCTGAAACCGTGGTTCCCCTGATTGCCACGGCTGCCTCCTCTCGTGATGCTTGGATCAAGCTTCACAAGCTGTATGCGAGTAAATCACGTTCCCGCATTATGAATCTCAAGAAAAAACTTACTAATATTACCTGTGATTCGCAACCTGTCACAAATTATCTTCAAACTATCAAAACTATTGCTGATGAGTTAGTTCTTGTTGACACTCATCTGAGTGATGGTGACTTGACAATTTTTGCACTCAATGGACTTGGCAGCAATTTCCGTGAAATCGCCGCTGCTATTCGCGCTCGTGAGACACCTATCACATTTGAAGAACTACATGATAAATTAGTGGAGCATGAGGCCTTTCTTAAACGTGAAGAGAGTCGGAGTAGTGCTTCTGTGACTGTCAATGCCAAGCAGGCTAAATCCGGACGGGGTGGCGGCTTTCCTGGACCTCAGAACCAATCCCGTAGTCGTTCATTTGGTGGCAAAGGCTCGCCTTCCCAGGGACCTGTCGGCTTCAGTAGCGGTCCATCCACCTTCAGTCCCCGTTTCCAACGCAATGCATCCCAGCTGGGTGTCATCTGCTAGTACTGTCAGAAACGCAGCCATACAGCCCGTCAGTGTTACTCTCTCAAACGGTGTCTCCAGCAGCAACCCGAAGTCCATCACACCACCAATGGGATGACGAAGCACAACTGGGTCCTAGATTCCGGTGCCTCTCACCATGTCACCAATGATTTAGCCACTCTTTCCCATCATCAATCTTATGAGGGTCCAGATGATGTTGTCCTGGGTGATGGTTCTGGCCTTCACATCTCCAATACTGGTTCCTCTATTCTACCTTCCTCTTCTCAGTCTTTTATTTTATCATATGTCTTGCATGTTCCTCTGTTAAACAAAAACCTAATCTCAGTTTCTAAGTTTTGTCGGCATAACAATACATCTATTGAATTCTTTCCTTTTTCCTTTGTTGTAAAGGATCTCAAAACGGGGGCGCCGTTAGCTCAAGGACGCACCAAGGGTGATATGTACGAGTGGCGCTTGCCGAACCAGGGAGCCTCCTACTCCAACCCTGTCGCATCATCTCAACCGACAGCCAACTGTGTGTTGACCACCTCCAAAACAACAACTGTAACCTGGCATCATCGTCTTGGTAATCCGTCCTTACGTGTGTTTCAACTTCTCAGACAAAATAAAGATGTTACTGTAGCTTCAAGTTTGTCTCTTAATAAGTTTGTGTGTGAGTCATGTCTCAGCAGTAAGAGTCATAAGTTACCGTTTCATCAAACTTCTGTAGAAAGTCGAGGACCGCTTGATTTGGTTTATTCTGATGTCTGGGGTCCCTTCCCCGTTGAATCTACTGATGGTTTTCGCTATTACATTCTATTTATTGACTACTTTACTAAATATGTCTGGTTGTTTCCAATGGCGCGCAAAAGTGATGTATCTGTTATCTTTCCCAAGTATGAACGCATGGTTGAAAAGTTTTTTCATCGTCCTCTTGTTACACTATACACTGATGGGGGTACTGAATATAAGTCACTAAAATAGTTTCTTGATTCTGAAGGCATCCAACATCGCATTTCCCCACCTTATACCCCTGAACACGTTGGCTTCGCTGAACGTAAGCATCGTCATGTTGTTGAAACATGGCTTGCTCTTCTTCACTATTCTAGTCTACCCACCAAGTTTTGGTCATATGCGTTTCTAACTGCCGTTTACCTAATCAATCGTTTTCCAACTCCTCTTTTGCAAAATCACATTCCCTACGAAGCCTTGTTCTCCAAATCGCCAGGATACCACACACTTCTTGCGTTTGGATGTTTGTGTTATCCTTGGCTTCGACCCTATTCCGAACACAAACTTGCTCCGCGGTCCAAGCCGTGTATCTTCCTTGGATATTCCAACACGCACCATGCATACAAGTGTTTCGATGTTTCCTCCAATCCTCTATATCTTTCTCGTCATGTACAGTTTGTTGAAGATTGTTTTCCCTTTGCCGATATCTCCCATTCGCCTACCCCTCCCCCAGCTTCTTCCTGGTTTGCCTCCATGTGTTCCCCAGCAACGTGTTTACCATCATCACCCTTGGCTGCTCCTGCTGCGCCGCCCGTCAGCCCCACTGCTGCTTTCAGGTATATTCCTTCTCTCTCAATGCCTCTTAATTCCCCCCAGTTCCCTGCTTCCCCTCAACAGTCCGTCCCTAATCCGCCAACTCCCGAACCTGTCCCACTGGCTGACGCCAACCCTCCAGCTGAAGCCGTCCCTCCAGTCCCAGATTCTCCCAACCCGGCTCCCTCTTCCCCTGGTCACTCGATGACTACACGCTCACGCAACAATATTTTTTGTCCCAAACAATTTCCAGATTATGTCACCTTGAATCATACCACTAAGCATCCTCTTCCTCCGTCCCATGAACCCTCCACCGTTAAGCAAGCTCTTCGTGATCCCAACTGGTGTGCTGCGATGGATGACGAGCTTGCTGCTCTGCGTCGAAATGGAACGTGGGTTCTGGTTCCACCTCCACAGGGTCATAATATTGTTTGTTGCAAGTGGGTTTTTCGAATCAAACGTCACCCTGATGGCTCCAATGCACGCTACAAAGCACGTTTAGTAGCTAAAGGGTTTCACCAACGCCCTGGTATTGATTAGCATGACACCTTTAGCCCTGTTGTTAAGCCAACCACGGTCCGCCTCGTCCTTTCTATTGCACTTTCTCATGGCTGGGCTATCTCTCATCTTGATGTGAATAATGCATTCCTTAATGGCCACTTGACGGAAGATGTGTTTATGACTCAGCCTCCTGGGTTCATTGATCCGACCTTACCTTCTCATGTGTGTCACTTAAAGCGTGCTTTGTATGGCCTCAAGCAAGCACCTCGAGCTTGGTATACTGAGTTAAAGGTGTTTTTGTTGCAGTATAGGTTTTGCAATTCTCAGTCTGACACATCCTTGTTTATATATCGTTCTGGGACTGTAATCATCTACTTTCTTGTATATGTTGATGACTTACTTGTGACAGGGAATTGCTCCACTACCATCCGCAAATTTATCAGATCACTGGGTCAAAAGTTTGCTCTCAAGGATCTTGGTCCTCTTAACTATTTTCTGGGTATTGAAGCTGTGTTTACCAATGGTGATCTCTTTTTATCTCAGAACAAGTATGTTCGTGATCTTCTTGATAAGTTCCACTTAGCAAGGGTTAAAGACACTGTCACACCTATGTCTTCCAGTACACGGTTATCTCTTGTTGACGGAACCCCTGCAGCCGATGCCACCCACTATCGCAGTCTCATTGGTGCACTGCAGTATCTCCAACTTACGCGTCCTGATATCTCCTTTGCTGTAAGTAAGTTTGCTCAGTTTATGCATGCTCCAACCCAAACCCACTAGACTGCAGCAAAACGGCTTCTTTGCTATCTCAAACATACCATTAATCATGGCATCATGCTTCGTCGTCAACAACCATTTCACTTACAAGCTTTCTCGGATGCGGACTGGGCCGGTGATCATGACTCATATCGCTCGACCACAGCCTTTATTCTCTTTTTAGGTGGCAATCCCATATCCTGGTGCTCTAAAAAGCAACGCACTGTAGCTCGCTCATCCACTGAAGCTGAGTACCGCTCGGTTGCTTCTGCAGCTGCCGAAGTCACGTGGGTGACCCACCTACTTTCGGAGCTTGGTATTTCTCTCCCTACACCGCCTACGATCCACTGCGACAACTTGAGTTGCACCTATTTATGTGTTAACCCTGTGTTTCATAGTCGGATGAAACACATTGCGCTTGACTATCATTTTGTGTGAGAAAAGGTCACTGCTGGCTCACTTCGCGTGTCTCATGTATCTACTATGAACCAACTCGCGGACATGCTCACCAAGCCTCTCCCTAAAGACCGGTTTGTACTACTTCGTTCCAAGATTGGCCTCTCCGACGGAACTGCCATCTTGCGGGGGCGTATTAGGGAGCCGTGAGGCTCACGGCATCTCAGCAATCCACAGCAACCAAATCGGTTGCATGAGCTGGAGCTGGCATATCATAAAAAACTCCTCATTTGAATTACATCAACTGCTTCTATCTCTATCTTGTAGTTACTTTGTCAAATGTACAAAATATCATCATGTAAATCATATATACTCACTGTATGTTACCGAAAATTCAACGTGAATGAAATACTTTTGTCTCATTATTCTTTCACTTTCTCTCTTGATCTCATCTATAACCCGATTTCTGTGTACAAAATACACAAATGATCTAATCTCCATCTTAATTACAATTAAGGAATAACAAATAAACAAATCCAATGATTACACCATCCATGATCCAAAGTGTTTGATTCAAATATGAAATTATTTGACGAAATGTCGAGACTCTGCACTCTTCTGCCGCATATTCTGTCTTGCTCTATGAACTGATCAGATGAGGCTTTAGACATTTCATCCATGAATTTCAACACTCCTCCTCAAGATTAACAAGCATAAATATCTATGCAGTTAAGCTTACTCATTATTGTTCTGAAAGCACTTACAGAAACTTGTTTACTAAGAAGATCTGCAATCTGTTCCTTTGTTGAGACATATACTAAATTGATAGTGCCTTATTCAATCCTTTCCATGATGAAATGTTTATCAATATCCATGTGTTTTCATCTGTCATGATGTATTGGATTTTCTGCCATATTGATTGCGGACTTATTATCACATAATATGTTGAGAGGCAACGTAAGCTTAAGCTCCAAATCATTGATGCTTCAACTCTGATTCTACATTGCTCCTTGAGATAATGTCTTCTTCTAGCTCCTCAAACTGACCAAGTTTCCCCAAACATAAGTTGCATAGCAGCGGTTGATCTCATATTAAAATTACCCCAGCATGCATCAGCGTATATAGATACACCTATCTCGTGACTCTTCCTAAATATCAATCTCTGTCCTAGAGAGTTCTTCAAATATCTGTAGATTCTTAGAACACCTTGCATATTCTCATTAGTATGACTATGCATAAATTGACTTACCTTCCCTACTGCAAATGATATATCAGGTCTAGTGTGTGATAAATATATCAATCTCCCTACCAACATCTCATATTTAGCCTTGTCTATTGGAGTCATATCCCATAGTTTCTTAGGTTTGTATCTTTGTTCCATTGGGGTACTCACTGGTCTGCATCCTAATAAGCCTGTTACTGTTAAAAGGTCTAAAACATACTTTCTTTGACTAATCATCAATTGATCTTTACTCCTAGCAATCTCCATTCTAAGAGAATACCTTAACTTCCCTAAATCTTTCATTTCAAACTGCCTTCCTAGATGATCCTTAACATTCTGAATTCCTTTTATGTCATTACCAGTTATTGTAATATCATCTACATATACTATCAATACAATAATCAATTCAGGTATACTTTTCTTAACAAACATGGTATGATCACTATGACTTACACTATTTTACAGTTTTGGAAAATTTTTGAAACCAAGCTTTAGGTGATTGTTTTAATCTATACAAAGAATTGTTTAATTTACACATCACTGATTTATCTGAGTCATTGAATCCTGGTGGAACATCCATGTAAATAGTTTCTTACAACTCACCATTCAAGAAGGTATTTCTCACATCAAGTTGAAAAAGATCCCTATCTAAGTTTACTGCAGTAGAGAAAAAAACTCTTAATAGTATTAAGTTTTGCAATTGGAGCAAAAGTTTCAAAAAAATCCACCCAAAAGACTGTGTAAAACCCTTAGCAACTAACCTAGCTTTATGCTTATTTATTGTTCCATCAGTATTATATTTGATAGTAAACACCCATCTGCATCCTACAGGTTCAATACCATTGATAGTTGGAACTAGCTCCTAAGTATCATTTAGTAACACTGCTTGCATTTCACTGTTTATAGCCTCCTTTCAAGCAAGATATCTTAAAAGCATCATGCACATTAGTAGGAATATATGTATGATCTATGCAACTGTAAATGCCTTAAACTTTGAATTCAACATTATACACGTTAAGAAGTTTTGAATAGGGTGTTTACTTACCTCTCTGGTTCCTAAAAATCATGTAAAGAATACTTTGTACATTCACTAGCTCCTTTCCTTAATGCTATAGGTCTATCATCTACCTCATGTTGTTCCATATATTGTCCTTGAGATTTTTCATGAATCTCACCAATTCCTATTGGGATAACAGTTCTTCTCATAGTATGTATACCTGAGTTATTGAAGGTCTTACTACTTCTGCTACATTCTCTCCTAGCCCTTCTGGTCTTTCACTATCTACTCTCTCAGGTTCTTGATTTATCTCCCCATTTTTAGTTTCTTTAGTAAAGTAATCAGTAATGACCCACCCCAGTTTTGTGTCTGCATTATCCATCATCCTATTACTCCTGTAAAAAGCATCATCCTCATAGAAAGTCATATCCATAGTAACATACATCTTTCTAGTTGCTGGAAAAAAACATTTATACACTTTCTGAGTACCAGAATATCCCACAAGTATGTATTTCTTAGCTCTTGCTCTAAATCAGTTCTAAGATGAGACTGCATATAAATAAACACAGTACAACCAAATGTGTTGAAGGGAATTTCAGATAACAACTTAGTGTAAGGATAGATTTCTAAGAAAACATCTCTAGATGCTTTAAATGATTAAACTCTTGAGGGCATTCTATTGATTAGGTAAATAGCTGTTAACACAGCTTCTCCCTAAAACCCGTTAGGAACATTCATTGAATAACATTGTTCTTGCTACCTTCATTAAATGCCTATTCTTTCTCTCTGCAACTCCATTCTGTTTTAGAGTATAAGTTGTCTGACCTTACAGTTTGTATGCAAATATTAAACTGATTCTTAACCAATGCACAAAAGGATCTGAATATGTGTCCTACTTCTGTTTTATTTTTTCATGAGATATATCCATGTCACTCGTGAATGATCATCAACAAATGTTATAAACCGTTTGTTCCATTTATATTAGTTGTTTTCAAAGGACCCCAAATATCAGTGTGAATCAAATTAAAAGGATGACTTGATTGACAAACTTTTGGATTGTATACGCCTTTTGTTTGTTTAGCCATTTTACAGTGTTCACAAAAGTGACTTCTTATATCAGTCTTCCCAAAAAATGAGGCACCAAAAATTTTAGATACATAAAATCAGGGTGGCCTAATCTCCTATGCTATAGTAGAATGTCTTTGTTACATACGACTACATCGCCATCATCATAGGAGACTCTGGTTGAATCTTCTAGCCTTGAATGCAAACCTTTGCTTTCTTCAGCACTAATTTCAAGTAGATACATGCCATCACTACACTTAGCATTTTCAATCATCCACTTCATAAATTTCTCCTGAAACCAACATTCAGGGGATAAGAAACAAGCTAAGCAGTTACTGTCTTTAGTTAGTTTTCTAACTGACAGTAAGCTAAAATTAATCCTGGCACACAATACATTCTTTAAAATTAATGGATCACCTAGTTTAACTAACCCTTTGCGTGTTATCTTTAGTGAACCTTCATTAGCAATATGAACTCTCTTTGGAACAATAAAAGATTCAAAGTCAGTAAGAAGATTACCATTGTTGGTCATATGATAAGAAGCTCCAGAGTCCACTGTCCATGATCCATTATATGCTGAATCTAAGTTATCCATGGAAGCATGAACATGAGCATCCTATTCCTTCTGACTCAGCAACTCTAGCAACTTATTGATTTGCTCTTTAGTTGTAAATCAACTTTGTTTGTAGATACATCACCAGTTGCCAGATTTGCTCTGGTTTGGTTTCGTCTTGGACCTGCCCTCCAGTTGTTTTTGGTTTTTACATTGTCATTGCTTCTCCAAGAAGAGGCAGTTTCAGATGGATACTTTCCTTCAGAAGGATAACTAGGAGGAAATCTTTGACAAAGTAACAATAGTCAATAGTATGGCCATTGTTTTTACACTTAGTATAGTAGAATTCGGATCTATCATTTCTTGCAGCTAAAGCAGTTGATTCTTCTACGCTTGTTGTCTCATCAACAAGAGCAGATATTTCAACATTATTGTTGGGAGTATTAGCTCCCATCATTTCTTTCTTTCGACTTTCCTCATGTTTAATCTCTGCAAAGGCAGCTTTTAGAGTTAGAAGGTTTAGTAGTCAGAATCTTTCCTCTAGCTCCAGCAAAATCTGGATTCAATATATTCAAGAAGGTAAATAACCTCCTCTGTTCAACAATACTTTTGTATGTCTTAGCATCAGTAGCACTTGTCCAAACATAGACATCCAAAACATCAATTTGTCTCCATGCCTTGGTTAACTGAGTGTAGTACGTATTCACAACCATATTACCTTGTTTAATGTCTCTAAGTTGAGTCTCTTTATTATAGAGCTCTGAGATGTTATCCTTCTTGGTGTACATCTCTTTAATGCCTCCCATACCTCAGCAGCAGTATCATACATAATGAAATCATCAATCATTTTAGGTACCATAGCTCGAATCAACCAAGACATGATCATATTATTTTCAGACTTCCAAGTCCTATACCTTGGATCAGTTGTCTGGAATGGTAGCAGTTCCATACAAGTATTTTTCTTTACCTTTTCCTGTAATAAACATTTCAATACCTCGTGACCAAGGGAGAAAGTTTATCTCCATTAAGTTTTTTGTTTGTAATTGTGGTGGATGAATCATCCACAATGTTTTTAGAAGTATTTCCAGCAGCTACACCAGAGTTTCGTCCTCCATGTATAGATGCTGCTGATTCAATAGTTTGTGAAGCCATGTTCTTCAAAAAAAATTCAAATTTTTGGTTTTGGTTTTTGGTCTGCGATTTTTTGTTTTGGGTTCTAATACTATAAAGAATTCATATAATCAACATAATAGAAGAAGAAGATGATAGAAAATAAGCTCAAGGCTTAGTTGTTCTATTTATTCATTGATCAAATATATATACAAGAGGCACGGTTCAATGTTTTAGTGGCTTACCAACGGCCATAACGACATCCTATCAACCCAGTGTCTACTTTCCCTCTCTCTCATCTATAACCTGCTTTCTTTATAGAAAATATACAAATGATCGAATCTACATCTTAATTACAATTAAGGAATAACAAATAAGAAATCCAATGTTTACACTATATATGATCGGAAGTGTTTGATTCAAGTGTGAAAGTGTTAGACAAAATGTCGAGTTGCATATTCTGTCTTGCTCCATGAACTGATCAGAGGAGGCTTTAGGCATTTGATCCATGAATTTCAAAAAATCTCTGACTAATTACGCTCTCACTCTTCTTGATAAGACTAACAGAGAACAAGTATGCAGTGCTTCCCATGACACATACGGGCAATTTTCTCCTACTTGAACCTTATCGAACTTGTGACATAAGCTCACAAGTTCCTTGCATACATGCAGGCAAATACATATGTATGTATTCATATAGATCCATAAATATTATGGGCACAACACCACGGAGTATTTCAATCTAACGTTAGAAAATAAAGTAGTGATCCAAGATATCATGCGGCAAGTGATATACTTGATCAGTCGTAGTCATTGTCAAAGTCCTCACAATCATCAGTCTAAAGCAACAAACATCACACAGGCATTAAAGCAAAGTAAATCAAAGAAGAAATAGAAGCTTTAGAAAATAATGGAAACGGTTAAAAGGAGGAAGAAACTGCTCATTAACAAGAATGGAAACCAAAAATCTGCTGTTTGTTACAACGGTTTCAACTCTTATAGTTGAATGAAGGAGATCACATGTGAAATCACAAAACAGGACATTTAAGTAACTCAGCTATATTATTAAGCTAAGGGCATAAATGTCTTTTCGCTGCATTTAAAAGCTGGCGCCAAACGGCTTACTCCCCTTCTTTCTTCTTGGTTAGCTCAGCGTGTTTCCTCCTTTTTTCCTTCTTGATTTCATCATATCATGCGTTCTTCACCTTCCAATCTCAAGCATTTCATCTCCACGTGACACAATTGGCTGCCAGTCGTCAACCACCTACCTTCTACCTTCCTCATTCATCCAGCATGCAAGTGTTTGTAATCAGCACGTAACTGCTCGACCAAATGCCAACTGATTACTTCATCTGCATACCACCTCCTTCTTTGACACTCCCTCAAGCCAAGATTGATGTATATATTGTACACCCCAAAAGTCTTAATCAGATCACTTAGCCTTCTTAAATTCAGTGTCTTTGTGAAAACATCTGCAACATGCAACTCAGTTCTAATATGCATCAATTTGATCACTCCTCCTTGAACCTTTTCTCGAACAATGTGGAACACTGGATTTTCAGCAATGTGCATAGCACTCTTGCTGTCACAAAACACCTCTACAGGTTCCTGATTGCCTATCTGCAAGTCTCATGTTAGATATAAAAGCCATTGCACCTCACAAACCAATGTTGCCAAGGCATGATACTCAGCCTCTGCAGATGACCTTAACACTATGGTTTGTTTCTTTGCTCTCCATGAAATCAATGAGTCTCCCAAGAATACACAGTAACCAGTAACACTCCTTCTTATTTCTGTACACCCAGCCCAATTAGAGTCTACAAAGGCTCTCAGTCTCAACTCTGTGTTGGAAGAAAATATAAGGCCTTGTCATGCTGTCCCTTTGATATATCTCAACAGCTTGTGTGTTTCCTTCAAATTATTCTGTGTTGGGCAATCAAAAACCTGACTAAGCTACTGTACTAGAAATGTAATATTTGGTCTTGTGATTGTGAGGTAAATCAGATTACCAACTAGGCATTTATAAGTAGATACATCAGTCAAAGGTGGAGAATCATCGTGTGATAGCTTGACATTGGTTTCCATAAGTGTTTTTTCAGGCTTAGAGCCCAAAAAACCAGTGTGCTCCATTAGTTCCAGAGCATACTTCCTTTGATTGATCACCAGCCCCCTGTGACCTGGCTACTTCAATCTCTAAGAAGTATCTAAGATCACCAAGATCTTTGATTTTGAATGCTGAGTTAAGCTCACATTTTAACTGTTGTATAGCTGGTAGATGTGATGAGGCCATTATAATGTCATCTACATACACTAAACTCAGTAGTAGATGAGTGGAATTGACATTAAAGAAGAGGGTGTAATCATTCTTGGACTGACTAAAGCCTTTAGACAATAAGAAGACTGTTAACTTTGCATTCCATTCACGACTGGCTTGCTTAAGTTCATAGAGAGACTTTTCCAATTTGCAAACTAGAACTGGGTGATCTAAGGCTACACCTGGTGAAGGCACCATGTATATTTCTTCATGTAACTCCCCAAGGAGAAAAGCATTGTTGACATCTAGTTGATGAACATGACAATGCTTACTGGTTGTAGTGGCTATGCCAACCTGACCGTTGTCATCTTGGCTACTGGAGAAAAAATTTCTGTTAAGTTATAAATTGTTTTGATGATGAAAAGATGTTTTAAATGAGTTAAATTAATGTTTTAGACTTGATGCAAGATGAGAAAATTAGACTATGTCAAATATGGTTGAGATTGGAACTCACTGTTCAACATTGATCTCTCAAGTTGGGGACATCGATCGATTGATGTCACTTCAGCCTCTAACATCGATCGATCGATGTCAGTCAGTAAGTATTCTGTCCAACATCGATCTCTCAACCCAGGGACAGCGATCGATCGATGTCACTTCAGTCTCTCCTCAGGGAGACTTCGATCGATCGATGTCAGGCAGAATACTTTCTGTCCAACATCGATCTCCAAGACTGAGGACATCGATCGATCGATCTCACTTCAGCCTCTGATATCGATCGATCGATGTCAGCAGGACAAAAATTGAAATGTTTCTGGAGGACATCGATCTCTCCCCCAGGAACTTCGATCGATCGATGTCCCCCAAAATTCAAATTTTCTGAACGTTGGAACAAAATCCAAGGGAGATTTATGATGTTTTCTCTTTCCAATCTTGCTAAAATTTCTTATGGACTTTAACCCAACATATTACATGCTTCCTTGACTATTGTATACATGTCTAAGCAATCCTAGGTTGGCTATTGAGGATCAAATCACTCCATAGGGTGGCTAAAGACTATTTGGGCATTATCTTGACATTTGGAGTAATTCAAGACATGGTGGAGAGCTCAAAAACGTGGTGAACTTCATCTATAAATAGAAGAGGCTTGGATGAGGCAAACACACACTTTCAACATCATCTAGCTTCATTTTTCATTGTTGTATAGTTCTCTCATATTTGTAAATTTGCTTAAAGCTTGTTAAGCTTTTCTTTGCTCTTCATTGTTGTATATTGAGAGATAGAGAGTCAAGCACAAGAGGAACCATAGATATTTGATCTCTTGCTTGCGCTTAGACTAGTGAGAAAGTGTGAACCTTACTATATTTCTTCAACCTACTGTGAGAAGTTCTTGAGGGAACTTTGTTGAAGTTGTGAGGTAGCAAGAAGTTGTTCTTGCTAAGAGCTGTAGTTGTTGTAGTTGCACAAGTGTTGGTTTATGCAAGAAGTTGTTGTTGTTGTTGCTTATACTAAGGTGTTAGTGTAAGTGTTGCTGTGGTTGTTCTTATTGTTTTAATAAGAAGAGTAGCTGTTGAAAATCCACTTTGGCAACAAAGTGGTAGTGGAGTAGAATCATTTACGATTCGAACCACTCTATATCTGGTGTACACATTCATTGCATCTCATCTCCCATTCTTGCTCTGATTTTGAATTTCTTTTGAGTTTGGCCAAACGTAAAAAATTCCGTAGAAGTGCCAAACGCTCTATTCACCCCCTCTAGAGTGTATTCGGACCTAACAATTGGTATCAGAGCCTAACCTTGATTTCTTGGCCTATCTTTGTAAGTAGCAAGGTTAAAGATCATGGCAATGACAACCTCAACCTCAACCTCTTCATCTCATACTTCATCTCCTAAGCATACTGCATTATTTTCCGGATCAAACACTAAAGCACCTATGTTTGATGCCCAAAATTATTCTTTGTGGAAATTTCGAATGATCAATCATTTGAAAGTTTGTGGATTTGATATATGGAGAGCCGTTGTCAAAGGAATTGAAGTTCCTATGATTACCAATTCAAAAGGAGAATCAATCTTCAAAGATGAGGATGACTACACCGATGAAGAGAAGATAAAATTTGCCATAAATGGCAAAGCATTCGATATTCTCTCAAGTGCTCTTACCACCACCGAGCTCATAAGACTTCAAGGTCTTGAAACAGCTCATGAGGCATGGAAAAGGCTTGAAATGATACACGAAGGAACTGAGCAAGTAAGAATAGCCGAAAGACTCATGCTCATGAAGGAGTATAAGATGTTCGGAATGAAAAGCAGTGAGAAGATTGAGGAGACAATCGTTCGATTCACACGAATAGTGAATCAACTCTCCATGGTGGACAAGAAAATCTCAAATGAAGACCTTGTCTCAAAACTCCTCAACTCTTTGCCAAGAGAATGGACACCTAAAGTCATCGCCATCACCGAATCAAAGAATCTCAAGACTCTTACCCTTGATGAGCTATCCGGTAATCTTCTTACTCATGAAATTCTTATTGATGAACAAAATAGGATGAACCCTATCAAGCCGACACAATCATCACACAAAGGATTGGTGGTAGAGTCCGATGAATCAAATGAGGAAGTTGCCCTTCTAGTAAGAAAATTTAGAAGAATGGCAACTAGAAACAAAGCTCAAGCAAGAAAGTTTTTCAAGATACCACCTAAAGAAAAGGAAGCAAGTGAAAATTGCTGTAGATGTAGTCGACCCGGTCACTTCATTGCCGATTGCCACGTAAAAGAGCTGCAAAAGCAAGAGAAGAAGGTCTTTCCTCAAAAGAAGAAAGCCCTCAATGCGGAGGTAACCACGTGGGATGATCTCCTTTCCGAATCGGAAGGAGAAGAGAGTGAAGATCAAGGTGTTGGACTTGTTGCAATAGTTGACAATCCAAAGATTCAACATACTTGTCTCATGGCAATTGAAGATGATCTTGAGGTAAATTCTAATCCTTCTAATTTGCAAGATGAAATAGGAGATTTGCAAGATGACTTTGAGAAATTGAATTTAAAATATAAGCATTTGAAGATAGAGTTCAAGAAATGCATCTTAGAAAATAAGAGCTTGCATGACAAGAACATTTTATATTTCAAGAGCATGACATCATACTCACCATGCATAAAACCGTAGATCTTGAAATTGTAGAAATTAGGAAAGAATGTGAGAAACTAAGGTTAGACTTGCAAAGACTAACAAATGGTAAAAATAATTTAGACATACTACTTGGAAATCAAAGAATTGGAAATGATAAATCGGGTTTAGGATTTAATTCATCACATTCTTCCATTAAGCCTAAGTCTTTAAAGAAAAAGGTAAACAATAGAAAAACAAAACAAAATTCATCACCTTCTAAACCAAAGCATGTACCCACTTGTTTTCATTGCAACAAAGTAGGACATGTGAGGAATGAATGTAAAGCTAGATTTGGAAGAATGTATGTTTGGAAGCCTAAGGGTCGACAAACTAACCCTAAAGAACCTAACCATCAAAGGGTACCATTGCATAAATCTTTTGGTTTTGTAGGATCTCAGGATAAATGGATTAGCCAAAGAAGAAGGAACCAAATGGCTTATGGATGCGGATGTTCAACGCACATGACCGGAGACAAAACGTTATTCACCAAGCTCAAGCTCCAAGATGGTGGAACGATGCATTTTGGAAATGGGAGAGCCAAAATCCTTAGACATAGAGAAATTTGTAATTCTTCTTTCACTATTAATAATGTACTATATGTAGAAGGGCTTAAGTATAATTTGATAAGTGTTAGCTAACTATGTGATGTTAATTTTCAAGTTGAATTTGTGAAAAGAAAATGTGTTGTGAAAAAGAACGATAAGATTGTTTTTGAGGCTATACGTAAAAACGATATTTACAAATTTAGCATACATGATTTGATATCACAAAATGTTTCTTGCCTAGTTGCTAAAAATGATTTGACTCAACTATGGCATAGACAACTTGGACATATTAGCTTTAAAAATTTCAAAGAGATTTGCAAAAATGAAAAAGTCCGAGGTCTTCCAAAATTAAATTTCGAAAACCATGGCTTATGTGACACTTGTAAAAAGGCAAAGCTTGTTAAAACAATCTTCAAGTCCAAAAGTGAAATCTCCACCACCAAACCCCTACAATTACTTCATATGGATTTGTATGGGGATATTGGTACGGCAAGTCTAAGTGGAAAACATTACACCTTTGTGGTGGTAGATGACTTCTCTAAGTACACTTGGGTAATGTTCTTAGCTAAAAAGAATGATGCATGTCAAGAATTTATAAAGCTTTGTAGGAGATTAGAAAATCAAAGAGAAGACACAATTAAGGAAATTAGAAGTGATAGAGGTGGTGAGTTTAATGGAGAATTTCAAGAATTTTGTGTATCCAAAGGGTATGGACACAATTTCTCGGCTCCAAGAACTCCTCAACAAAATAGTGTTGCGGAAAGAAAAAATAGAACACTTCAAGAAATGAGTAAAGCCATGCTAAACGAATTTGAGCTACCCAAATAGTTTTGGGCCGAAGCGGTAAACACCGCTTGTCATGTGATCAATAGAGTATATTTGAGACCATTTCTCAAAAAGACTCCTTATGAGCTTTGAAAAGGTAAAGTACCAAATATTGGTTATTTCAACGTAATTGGTTGTAAGTACTTTATACTTAACACCAAAGATAACTTGGATAAACTCGACTTCAAAGCGGATGAAGGAATCTTCATGGGTTATGCTCAAAATAGCAAGGCATTTAGAGTATATAATAAAAGGAGCATGAAAGTTGAAGAATCAATTCATGTCAAATTTAGTGAACTCATTGAGGATATATCAAACATTAATGATGATGATGATGAAATAATAGAAGTAAGTCATATAGAGAAATTTGAGAATCCAAAAGGTAATGTTGTTATTGACCTTAGGATTGATCCCATTGAACCTAAGATTGAAGATGAAGAAGTAGGAGGAGATACATCAAATTTACTGGATTCATATAAGTATAGGAAAGATCACCCTAAAGAGTTAATATAAGGTGAAACTAGCCAAGGCATAATGACTAGGAGGAAATTCAATGAAAATACCTTTATTTCACAAGTTGAGCCTAAGAATATAAAAGAAGCAATAAATGATAAAGATTGGGTATTAGCCATGCAAGAAGAACTAAATCAATTTGAAAGGAGTGATGTTTGGGAATTAGTTGTTAAACCTAGTGATCATCCTGTGATTGGTACCAAATGGGTATTTAGAAACAAAATGGATGATAAAGGAAACATCACTAGAAACAAAACTAGGTTGGTAGCTCAAGGATATAGGCAAGAGGAAGGCATCGACTATGATGAGACCTTTGCCCCCGTAGCTAGGTTGGAAGCTATTAGGATGCTATTAGGATATGCATACTATAAGGATTTCAAACTATATCAAATGGATGTGAAATCCGCATTCTTGAATGGAATAATTCAAGAAGAGGTGTATGTAGCTCAACCTCCAGGGTTTGAAAATCATGATTATCCAAATCATGTATTTAAACTCAAAAAGGCCCTTTATGGACTTAAACAAGCTCCTAGGGCTTGGTATGATAGATTAAGTAACTTCCTTCTTGAAAATGAGTTTTCAAGAGGAAAAGTCGACACTGCTCTTTTTATTAAAGAACAAGGAAACCATCAATTTCTTGTTCAAATTTATGTGGATGATATTATATTTGGTGCTACTAATGATTCTCTTTGTGAGCATTTTGATAAATTGATGGAAGGAGAATTCGAAATGAGCATGATGGGTGAACTCAACTACTTCCTTGGTCTTCAAATCAAGGAAACTCAAGATGGAGTGTACATATCTCAAACGAAGTATACAAAGGATTTGCTCAAGAAGTACAAATTTGAGGATGGAAGAAGTGTAAGCACACTAATGAGCACAAGTACAAAGCTTGACAAAGACGAAAAAGGAAAGCCGATTGAGGTAACCAAATATAGGGACATGATTGGTAGTTTACTTTATTTAACCGCTAGTAGGCCGGATATTTTGCATACTGTGTGCTTATGTGCTAGATTTCAAAGTATGCCTAAGGAATCACATTTAGTTTCTATTAAACGTATCTTTAGGTATTTGAAAGGAACCTTGAACTTTGGATTGTTTTATCCCAAAAACGGTTGTTTTGATTTAAGAGGGTATAGTGCCTCCGACTATGCCGGAAATCTTGTTGATAGAAAAAGCACTTCCGGGACATGCCAATTCCTTGGAGATTGCTTAGTCTCTTAGTTCTCCAAGAAACAAAATAGTGTGTCACTTTCAACGGCAGAATCCGAATGTGTATCGGCCGCTTCGTATTGTGCACAACTACTTTGGATGATCAATACCTTAAACGATTATAATGTTAAGTTTGATAAAGTTCCCATCATATGTGACAACACATGAACCATAAGTAT
Organism: Eustoma russellianum; assembly: GCA_036186865.1. Classification (NCBI taxonomy): domain Eukaryota; kingdom Viridiplantae; phylum Streptophyta; class Magnoliopsida; order Gentianales; family Gentianaceae; genus Eustoma; species Eustoma russellianum. The sequence continues at coordinate 27,475,858 of AP025055.1, forward strand.
AGCACAAAACCCGGTTCACCATAGTAGGACCAAACATATTGAAGTGAGACATCACTTCATAAGGGATTGCATTCAAAAAGGATTGGTATGCGTTGAATTTGTTCCAACAAATGACCAACTAGCGGATATCTTTACTAAATCCCTTCCCACTGAGACATTTGAATCAATTAGGACAAGATTAGGGATGACAAACAATGGTTAGAGGGGTCAAAAAGTCAAAAATACAGATTCCTGCATACATCGATCGATCTATGTGGAAATCTGAGAGACTGATGTCTCTTAAGACATCGATCGATCGATGTTGAGGACATCGATGGATCGAAGTCCCAGACATCGATCGATCGATGTAAGTGGGACAAGGTTTATAAAATCTGCAAAAAACCCTCATTCCCTCATTTCCTACTTCGAACCCTAACATTCCTCCTGCGAAAAAAACCTAGATTTCGAACCCAAATTACAAATCTTTTGCTCAAGCTCCAATTTTTCGTCAATACTACCCAAATCCACATCTATCTTCAAGTTCCATTACCACATTCAAAATTTTCGTGCCCTAACCTTCTCAAATGGCACCAAGAACTAAAAATCATCCAAGAAGGCAAAGAACTTCACAACAAGGCATACCAGCGGGTTCTCGGACAGCAGGACTGAGGAAGCAAATAGAGACCTCTCAAGAAAATCTGCTACGTGAGGTTAGAGAAAGGCTTGTGATTCAGAATTTCCCTTGGCTCAAGACTGGAGAATTTGAGAATGCACTGGCAGCACCACTAGGTTCAGGTCTATTCACTCATATCTCTCTTAGAGCTCAACTATTATTTGAAGATTGGCAAAGTAGCAATAGGTCTACTATTCCGTTGAAACTGCTCAAAATTGAGGATATTTTGAGCAGTGAGGAGTTAAAACCAATCATTGATTGGTTGTATGATCAAAAATGGATGCCTATTTGGGACTCTTCTGAGATGAGCTCTATGTCAACTCGTTATACACGAATGTTTAATGCTAATCTCTGGATTGAATATCTAAATGGGAAGCCTTTTTCTCTAAATTCGGTTATTGATGGTCAAGTGGTTTCATTTCACACCAAAACTATTAATGAAATTCTTGGTGTACCTGATGAGGGAATCCAAGATTTTGATCCTTGGAAGTGGGATTATTACAAGTACCAAGTGACCGAGGATGAAGTAAAAACCTTTCTTGGATTCCATCCCACATGAAACACAAATAATATGCCTTTAGTTTATCGAGTTTTGCTCGCCATCGTTACCTTCTGTGTGAATGGTAAATCGGCAAAACTTCCAAGTAACCTCGATTTTTATATTACCTATTACATAGCCATGAGGTAACAAATAAGCTTTGGAGAAGTTTTCTTTAAAAATATATTGGAAGCAGTCACCAAGAAATCAAAAGCGCTTCCTTACAGCAATCTGATTTATAGATTGTTAAGAAAGGCCAATGTAGTGTTGGATGAAGACTATGAAGAGTCAATTACAAATAAGGATTATTACACAAAATTCAACATCCAGCAAATTCATAAGTCAAGGAAGGAAGCACAACGACCGGGTGGTACTCATGAACCTGAGGAAGATGAAGCTAAAAATGAGCCGGTATTGCCAACACACCCTACTGAGCATCCCACTGAACCCCAATCTCACCCTCAAAGTCCTACCTCCCGAGTGGACAAAGAAAAAGCTCCAATGGAGGAAGGCAGTGACTCCGGGGACGAATTCAACGTTGAAGCTGAAATTGACGACATCCGTCATACACTTGGACAATGGGGGGAAAACTTGACCACTGAAGCCGTTCGCATTGATAATCTAGAAAAGGACTTTAAGAACATTCAGGACCGTGTTAAGATGATAGAAACAAGGGTGGACACTCAAGTCACAACACTACAAACGGAGCTGAACGTGCAAAAGACCAAGTACCAAACATTGAAAACAAAGCTCAAGGCGGCCCTCTTCAGATTGTGTTTCTCTTCCGATGAAGAGTAGTTCTTTATGGTTCAAATTCCCTCATAGCTATGGAGTAATTTTGCAAGTTTGAGTTTACATATGTATCTCAAAACTTGATATTTCTTAATGATATTTATCCTATGTCTCTTATTTTTGATGTTTTCAAAAAGGGGGAGAAGTTGGCTTAAGTTTATTGATATATGATAGATTATATGATGAAATTGATAGTATCTTGATGATATATTTTTGGCATGATTGTTTGGGCATTGGCATTGGCATGATTTTGTTTTGCCATGTTTTGGCATAGTTGGTTGAGGCATTGCATGATTTGGTTTTGGCATGTTGGCATGCTATAGTTTTGGTATGGTTTGGTTAAGCATAGGTATCTTAATGTCTCATCTTGATATGATATTGGTGTTTTGCATAACATAGCTTAGTTTGAGAAATTAAATTTGGTATAGCATGACATGAAGTTTCTTGATATGCTTTACATATTGAAAGGATGAAAATGTGAAACTTAATGCATGGGTTGAGGGGGAGCATTTTGGTATTGATATCACATTTATGGATCTAGGGTAGATTGCATATTGAAAAGAAATTTTTTAGGTGTTCATATGAGGAGGGAGCATGAACTAAGGGAGAGTTGTAAAATATCAAGTGTAGTTGAAAATGTATCATGTAAAAACATCTTTTGAATCATGGTTTTGAAATCATCAAAAAGGGACAGATTGTTAAGTTATAAATTGTTTTGATGATGAAAAGATGTTTTAAATAAGTTAAATTAATGTTTGAGACTTGATGCAAGATGAGAAAATTACACTATGTCAAAGATGGTTGAGATTGGAACTCACTGTTCAACATCGATCTCTCTGGCTGGGGACATCGACCGATGGATGTCACTTCAGCCTCTGACATCGATCGATCGATGTCAGTCAGTAAGCATTCTGTCCAACATCGATCTCTCAACCCAGGGACATCAATCGATCGATGTCACTTCAGTCTCTCCTTAGGGAGACTTCGATCGATCAATGTCAGGCAGAATACTTTCTGTCTAACATCGATCTCCAAGGCTGAGGACATCGATCGATCGATGTCACTTCAGCCTCTGACATCGATCGATCGATGTCAGCAGGACAAAAACTGAAATGTTTCTGGAGGACATCGATCTCTCCCTCAGGCACTTCGATCGATCGATGTCCCCCAGAATTCAAATTTTCTAAACGTTGGAACAAAATCCAAGGGAGATTTATGATGTTTTCTCTTTCCAATTTTGCTAAAATTTCTTGTGGACTTTAACCCAACATATTACATGCTTCCTTGACTATTGTATACATGTCTAGGCAATCCTAGGTTGGCTATTGAGGATCAAATCACTCCATAGGGTGGCTAAAGACTATTTGGGCATTATCTTGACATTTTGAGTAGTTCAAGACATGGTGGAGAGCTCAAAAACGTGGTGAACTTCATCTATAAATAGAAGAGGCTTGGATGAGGCAAACACACACTTTCAACATCATCTAACTTCGTTTTTCATTGTTGTATAGTTCTCTCATATTTGTAAATTTGCTTAAATTTTGTTATGATTTTCTTTGCTCTTCATTGTTGTATATTGAGAGATAAAGAGTCAAGCACAAGAGGAACCATAGATATTTGATCTCTTGCTTGCGCTTAGACTAGTGAGAAAGTGTGAACCTTACTATATTTCTTCAACCTACTGTGAGAAGTTCTTGAGGGAACTTTGTTGAAGTTGTGAGGTAGCAAGAAGTTGTTCTTGCTAAGAGCTGTAGTTGTTGTAGTTGCACAAGTGTTGGTTTGTGCAAGAAGTTGCTGTTGTTGTTGCTTACACTAAGGTGTTAGTGTAAGTGTTGCTGTGGGTGTTCTTATTGTTTTAATAAGAAGAGTAGCTGTTGAAAATCCACTTTGGCAACAAAGTGGTAGTGGAGTAGAATCATTTACGATTCGAACCACTCTATATCCGGTGTACACATTCATTGCATCTCATCTCCATTCTTGCTCTGATTTTGAATTTCTTTTGAGTTGAGCCAAACACGAAAAATTCCGCAAAAGTGTCAAACACTCTATTCACCCCCCCTCTAGAGTGTATTTCGGACCTAAAAGTTTCTTGATAATCAATTCCATATTGCTGTGTATAACCTTTGGCTATCAGCTTAGCCTTATACCTCTCCACAGTATTATCTGCGTGATACTTGATCTTATAAACCCATTTGCAACCAATTGGTTACTTCTCAGGTGGCAAAGGCACTAACTTCCAGGTATGGTTGGCCTCCAATGCTGATATCTCTGTATGCATAGCCTCCTGCCAAATTGAGGAAGTAGCTGCCGCTGAGTAATTAGTAGGTTCTATATGTATACTAGATTCTAGAACATATGCATTAGACATAGATGTCAATGATTACAAAGAAAAGGATTGGTCCAGGGTGTGTGGAGTGCTGTTGTGAGACAAAACTTTATCAAGTGAATATAGTTGATTACAGTAGTACTCTTGTAGGTAGCTGGGCGTTTTTCTTTCTTTGACAGACCTTGTATTGGAGCCCATAGGTAATGCAATCTCAATGGAGGTGATGGGTATCTGATCTGAAGGATAGGTGGTTGAGAAGCAGGCACTGAGGTTAGAGGTGAAGATGTAGAAGGTGTATTTGTAGAATCAAGAGATAGAGATGGACGATTAGGTGATTGAGACAATGAATTTTCAAGCAAGGGATTCAAATGGGTGAATGGAAAAGAATGGGATTCAGAAGCTGAAGAATGAGTTTCTTCAACAAAGTTGGGTTTAGAGGCTGTAGGAACAAATGGTGGTAAGACAGACAATTTTGAGGGATATACTGGTGAAGAAGTCATTAAAGGAAAACAATGTTCATCAAACTCAGCATTTCTAGAAACAAGAATGTCTTTTGTGGAGAGATCTTGCAGAATATAGCCTTTTCTAGTATGAGACATCCCAAGAAATAGGCATCTTTTTTATCTGGGGTCAAATTTTCCTTTGTTCTACTGAGTGTTGAGTGCAAAGGCCAGACACCCAAACACCCTTAGGTTCTGTTAAGATGGAGATTTCTTAAACAACAGCTCAAAGGGTGTTTTATTGGCTATGATGGGAGAGGGAGTGAGGTTGATGAGAGAAATTGCATGTTGTATGCAGAAACCCCAAAATTGTACAGGCAAGTTGGCTTGAAACCTAAAGCCCTGGCCACGTTCAGAATGTGTTGGTGTTTTCTTTTAACCAGGCCATTTTCATGAGGAGTATAAATGCAACTGGTCTGATGTATAATACCTTAGTAGCATAGAAAGAGTTCATTTTGAATTCAAGAACATTGTCTGTTCCTTATGGTTTTTACATTACTTTCAAAGTGCACAGACACATACATACAGAAATTTTGTAATATATCTTTAGCTTCTGATTTTGTTTTCAACAAGTACACCCAAGTATGTCTATTGTAATCATCAACTATAGTAAGGAAGAAACGCTAATGATACATAGTATGATGCTTATAAGGTCCCCATAAGTCTACATAAAGCAAAGAAAAAGGAGAAACAGAAGTAGAGTTTGAAGTAGGAAATGGGTGCTTCTTTTGTCTAGCAAGGGGACATATATGACAGGGAACAAAAATAGAAGAAAAATCAACTTTGGGACCCACCTTGTAGATTTCTCTTATTCTAGAATTTGACATGTCCAAGCCTTAAATGCTATAAACAGGCTTTGGACTCTGAAAAATTGGATGCAGTGGTAAAGACATAATTATTGGCAGAAGGTTGCAGTTCATCATTGCTACTGTCTGGCAGCTTTGGTGAGCCATGGAGCTTGTATAGTCCTTGACTCACTTTAGCTAAACCAATCATCTTCGTAGACTTCTGCTCATGAATGAAACAGTGACCAGAATGGAAAATTATACTGTATTGTTTTTTGTCTGGCAAGTTTGCTGAGTGAAAGTAAGTTGAAGCATAAGGAAGGAATGTGAAATACATAGGTGAGTTGAAGAGACTGATTAACAGTCACTCTTCCAACGTGAAATACATCAACAAGAACATCCTTGGCCAATTTAACTTGTAGAGAATCGACAGGGTGAAAGGAATCAAATAGGCTAAGAGAGCAACAAACATGATCACTGGCACCTGAGTCTAAAATCTATATGTTCAAATTTCTGTTTACTACATTACCTGTTGACATACCAGTGGCAGATAGTTGCTGACCTGACATTACAGCGTGCATGGCATCCTTCCTTTCTTCCTCATTGGGCTTAATCTTGTAGCTTCTTTGCTGATGCTCCTTCAACATATTCATTAATTGCAGATATTGATCCTGTGTGAACACTGTTGGCTCATGGTTTGTTGCTGTTTGCTGTGGCATCAACTGCTGGATGCCTTCACTTTCTCCAGAACGACTTCCCCCTTCATACTAAGACTCATCATGTCCCACACAGTTTATCCTTGACTTTGGTTTATATCATGGAGGATATCCATGTTTCCTATAGTATTTATTAACTGTGTGTCCTGAATATCCACAGTGAGTACACATGGGACGTTTAACATTTCCAAACTTCTGCAAATATCCACCATCTCCCTTGTAACTTCCTTGTCCTCTAGGACTAAGCAGAACTTGTCTAGATCCTTGAGGTCGTTAAAAACCAGACGCCTGTCCAACAAAGACTGAGGAAGCATCTCCCATATTCAACACGGAAGATGGATTGTTAACAAAGCCACCTTGTCCACTATAATACAAAACTTTTCTCTCAAATTTAGCAGCCATAGCAAATGTTGTGTTGATATCAGGTAATGGACTCAACAACAGAACTGTGACATTACAGGTTCAAGTTTATCCGACAATCCTTTCAAGAATTTGATCACAAAATCATCCTCTATATTTTATTCACCTGAGCAATAATGTTGCAAGTGCATCTATAACAAGTACAGGAAGGCAAAGATTTCAAAACGCTCAATTCTTCTCAAACTACCTTGAGCTTAGTGTAATAATCCGCGATAGTAGAACTTTCTTGTTTAATTGAACAAAACTCTTCTTGCAGATCTGAGAGCCTAAATGCATCCGCATTACCGTTTCTAAGTCTCAGATCTTTCCAGATTTCAGCAGCACTATCAGTCCACATTATGCTTTGCGCAATCAAAGGACTTACTGAGTTAGTGATCCAAGAGCCCACCATATTGTTGGCCTTGATCCAGGTAGAGTATTGCGCTCACCCTCAGCAGGTTTAGGAATCGTACCATCAATGAAACCTGCCTTATTCTTCGTCTACAAGGCTCTACAAATAGTTATCCTCCAGCTGTGGTAATTTTGGGATGTCAAAAGAGATTGTACTAGAACAAGTGATGGACTATCACTTGGATGTATGTACAGAGGATCCTCCGTAGGATCCATGGAACAAAAATTGATGGATCCAGTGGTCATGATGCCAATGCAGAAAGCCACAAACAATCAATTAACACATTTTAATCACTGTAATCGCTCTGATACCATCTTAAAATCCTCACAATCATCAGTCTAAAGCAACAAACATCACACAGGCATTAAAGCAAAGTACCGCGAAGAAGAAAAAAAAGCTTTAGAAAATAATGGAAACGGTTGAGAGGAGGAAGAAACGGCTAATTAACAAGAATGGAAACCAAAAATCTGCTGTTTGTTACAACGGCTTCAACTCTTATAGTTGAATGAAGGAGATGACATGTGAAATCATAAAACAGGACATTTAACCAACTCAGCTACATTATTAAGCTAAGGGCATAAATGTCTTTTCACTATATTTAAACGCTGGCGCCAAACGAGCTGACTCCCCTTCCTTGTTCTTAGTTAGCTCAGTGTGCTTCCTCCTTTATTCCTCCTTGATTTCATCATCTCACGTGTTCTTCGTCTTCCAATCTCAAGAGTTTCATCTCCACGTGACACAATTGGCTGCTAGTCATCAACCACCTGCCTCCTACCTTCCTCATTCGTCTAGCATGCAAGTGTTTGTAATCAGCACGTAACTGCTCGACCAAATGCCAACTGATTACTTCATCTGTATAACACCTCCTTCTTTGACCGTCATCGTTATCGTCGTTTATTTTTCTACATGGAATTTCCTTGCTCCAAATCACCATTGCTCAAGAAAATTAGCAAGATCAAGAGGCTTGTTGTAAATCCAGTAAATAAAGTGCCTTTCTTATTTTGTTTGTAAGTTCTATTTAGAAGTAAAAGCGACTGCTTATATTTATAAGTGATGAACGATCAGTGGAAGGGTATCTGATCAGATTCCTATACCACTATATATATGGCTACTCTGCCTTTGCATGCGTTGTCTTTTTTGGACTTTTAGATTTCTTATCCGGACGAAGAAAAAAAAGAAAAAAAGAAAAAAGAAGAAGGAGGTTTTAGGAGAAGGAAAAAGGGCAGCAGCACATTTCTCCACTAGGGCTCAAAAGGAATCCCCCTCCCTCGGCACTCTCCCCTCTATATTGCTTGTGGTGATCTCATGGCCCTTGGCAGGGGCTGGTTGATCCTCACGGGTTTCAGTAGCTCATACACGTGCTCACCCTTTGCTTTCACGTGTAGTAAACGTCTCGACAAGAAGTGAAGAAGAATAACGAGCCCTTTTCTCATATTTCGCCAGGGCTGTTACAGGAGAAATTTGTATTCGTTAGCTAAAATGCTGATCCATTTGAAAGCACATTTCTTATGGAAGTATAGTGAGAAAACATAAAAGATTTTTAAAATTTTTGCTAGATTGGATGAAATTGTTTTCAGAATGTTCAGGTTTAAAATACATGGTGGTCAGTTTAAAATACATGCATAGATAGTGGTACGACTGAAGCTGGGATTCACTGAATGTATTTCAGCAACATATTCACACCCATGTGAAAAAAAAAATAGAAAAAGAAGCAAATGTTAAGTCACATGCTTTAATTGTGGTAATATGTATTGTTACACCCCGTTTTCTCTGTACCGCATGTAAATTATTAAATCGTTGTAGTATACCTTAAATCGTTGTAGTATACTAAGTATTATATATATGATATGTAGCATACCTTAAATAAGTAAAGTTTGCCCTAAATAAAAATTAAATTATGTGAAATAACTAAATGGAATTAAAAATAGCACACCAACTTTCTTCTACATTTAAATAAAAGAAAAAAGAAAGTTAGAACATAGAAAAAAAGGTAGCAAATTTGTCCTATTCTACCAACCCAAGCACCCCTTGGCTGCTCAATACCATGCATAGGGTGGAAGATTATTTTATGTTTCTTCTTCCACCATAATTATTTTTCTTACAACATTTTAGGAAAATTACAAGTGTACAATCCCTACATATTTTCTTATAAAAAGGCTCATTTTTGTCACATTCTTACACTCTCCAAAGGATAATCATTTCACCCTCTTCCACCCCCACATGGCCGGCCACGTGTATGCAAAGTGGAGAAGAATTTTTGCCTTACAACACTCCATCCATAACCCAACCAAATTACATACAAACCTTACACACATCACGTCTCTTTCTTTCCTTCCCTTGAACATCATGATGGGAAAATTCTCCCATTCTTCCAAGCCTATAACCAGCCAAGTATGGAGGAAAAAGAAGGCAAAAGCAATTTCTTACAACACCAAATTTTCAACCAGTGACATGACATGCAACCCTTCCTCCATCACATCCACTCTCCTCCTTTCCATGAAATTTCATGATGAAGATTGCCCACCTCTTCTCTTAAATTTCGGCTAAGCAAAGGGTAAGAGGAGGAGACTTCATTTTCATTCCATTTCATTTAATTCATTACAACCAAGTACATTTTTATGTCCTCTCACCAAGAAAAATCAAAGTCCTTCAAGCGTTCCAAGACCCCTTCAACCGTGAGTCCTAAGGAGAAAAAAGAAGGAAAATTCTCCAAGTTTAGGAGAAGGAGGAGACATTCAGGTGTAAGACATCTTCAACAACCATCTAAGATAGAATTCTAAAACCCTACATTCTAGTAATTTCTTCTTCCTTTATCCTTCCAAATTGCTCAACTTATTTCCCATTTTGGGCACATAGGCCAAAAGTTTCACTAAGAGGAAGGAGGAAACTTTCTAATTTGAAGAAGGGAGGATAACCTTAAGAATCTTCAACTGTAAGATCTTTCTTAAGAATTGATGTTAGAGACTTCTAAATATTCTTATTTCAAGACGATTAAATCATCTCCTTTTTGAGCCTTTAGGCCGTGTACATCCAAGAAGGAGGGAGAAGAAATCTTTTCTATTTTAAGGTTTAAACCCAAAGAAAAGGCAAGTACTCTATCTAGTTTCTTCATGCATGTTGAAAATCCAAATATCTATGTTCATATATAAACTTGGATCATTCATGAATCATGTTCAAAGACTTTTCTAGCATGAATATGCAAAAAAGTGTGTTTGTATGCAAGATGTGTTATTTCTTTTATGTGAATCATGAATATGTGTATGTATATGGCCAAGATGAAATAAAAAAGAGTCTTGCATGTAAATATGAAGATGAGTGATGGTCTCATATATTGCATGTATCATGTAGTAGGAATAATGTGGATGCATATGTCATCTCATGAAAAGTGTGCTAAGAATCCTTCTTTGAGCCATGTTTTTATGTATTTTCATGATGATGATCACTTATATGTTCCTCGATGATCATCATGTCTAAAATGAGCATGCATAAAATCGGGGGACTGTTTTTACCCACCCTCTTGACCTTGATTTTCCATCTTCATGATGAAGTTTAATCTTGATGATCATGGTTCAAGAAAGAATGTTTTCATGGTTTCTATTATCCTTTATGTTTGCATGTAATTTTCATCATGAAAATCATCATGATCATGACTCTTGAAATCATATCTATGATGGAAACTAACATGCATGTGGTTGAGGGTGCATAATTCATAAGTATGATGCATGTTCTTGAAGTGAAATACATAAGTTGCACGTCATAGGCCATTACACCATAAAGTCAAGTTCAAGATCATTGTATGTTAAGATGCTAATTGGTACAATTATGTTACATGTATGAAGAGTATTTAAGTGATGAATCATGTGTTGCATGGGGCTAAGGCCATTCGGCCAAGTGTGTATATATATGTACCAATAAAGTGTTTATTTATCTACGTAGATATATGTATGTGGAAATATGTGTACTATATATTATTTGGATTGCTAGTGGATGAAGTCAGAAGTATGTAGATTGCAAAAATGATAATAGTTGATAAAGTCCAAAAAGTGGGCTGTTTTTGGGACACATGGACAAGAACTTCACCAAGGGGTAAGAATGGTATTTTATTAAGTTTATGACATGTATTATGAGGATAAGTGTTAGATATATGATGATGTAAAGTTGGAATGGCTAAATTGTCCCAAAACCTGGCCTACATGCATGGACCAATGAACCAAAAGTTTTAAAACAAAATGTTTTATTGCATCGTACGTTTTAAAAGATTTCACGCGTAACGAACCATACCACGAGATGATTGATCCAATGACTTATGTTATGTTACGTTATATGATGATGCCGTCCTGACATCAGGACCGGAGTCGTAGGTGTCAAAAGCATATGTTATCGTTATGGCTGAGTGTAACACCTTGTCCGGGACACGGGATCTCTGCCATAACACGTCACTGTTAGATCCATGTACATATGATGTAACACTGTATCTGGAACACTAGATTCATATTTGTACATGTGACTATATGGGAAAGAATTCGGTATGTCGTATGTTATCGTTCTTACGTCTTGAAAAGTGATATAGCCATCATATGAAAATGTCATGTTATGAAAGTTATGAAAATGTCATAGATATGTCATGTTATGAGCATTATGAAACTGTCATGTTTTGAAATATTTTATGAAATACAAACCATGTTATGCATTTTTTTAAGACCATATGACATAAACTCACAAGCTATAATTATGACACTAATGAGCCTTTGGTATGACTAAGTTGATTAAAGAGAAATTTATGCATGGAATTACACTTGATATGGAGATGAAGAATTTGTCACTTTAGCATAAGGTATAGATTGGAAAGTAAGAATGAATAAGTTTAAGGTTGGATTCATATGGATCTAGATAGAAGAAAGTTGTTGAATTTACTTTACGCATTTTATATGAATGTGTTATGTTTACGATTACATGTATGGCATGCTACTTTATTTGTGAACGAAGACGTGCTATGTTCCTTCATTATGTATGTACTTATTTTATCACCCCGTCTCCCATGTATGATCCACATGACGAACCCGGACGAACTACTTGATGTGCGATTCATTATTGCTCATACTTTATTTTTACCATCATGCAGAGGACCGTGAGCGCGACTTGGACTTCATAGAGGATGAGCAGAGAGTAGGCTACCTTTGAGGATGATAGTGGGCCCTGTTGATATCTTTTGTACTTTGATTATGCCGACTATGTACTTATTACGTTTTGGTACCTTGACATTATGATTGTACGGATTTATGATGTTATGTTATGTATGCATGTCGATTGTACTTCGTCTATTTTATGTTGCTTCCGCTATATCGATCCCTGTTTTATGTCATCATGCATATGAATGGTAGCGACGTCTTTTACTTCTCGTAGTAGAGTACGACGGATGCACCATTTTATGACCAAAGTATAAGGGTCCCGGGCCATGGCGCTATATGTATGTTGAAGTGTTCCACATGAAATTGAAAAAATGGTGTATGTTTTTGTACTTTTGGAGGAAAATTAAATTGAAGGTAAGCCTTGTTAGAAAAAAAATTACATAAAAGTGTTTTAGAAAGTGCTATAAATATATTTAAAAATATGTAAAAAGATTGATCAGATGATGAAGTAAAGACTTGGATTAAATGGGTGAGATGATACTTTGAATTTTCTGAATTCTGAGGCAACCGAACGTTAGTTGAGTGAGACCAGACGTTTGGTGATGAGCTCAGAGTACGGTCTCTCAGTTCAATCTGATTATGAAGTTTCTATCAAGCCACCGAACACTTCACCAATCGTTTGGTAAAGGCGTTTACTGAAAGTTTGATCCAGAGTTCGGTGATGAGTTCTAAGTTGCAATGATAAAAAATTTTGAATCTAACATTCGGTCAGTGCAGACACCAAAATATTTATGCTATCTTTTGATGAAATGATGCAACTTTTGCAACTTGGGACACTATCTCTCAACCTTGAACGGTCATAAAGTAGCTTTGAAAGATAAATTATGCAAAGAGGTGTCAAATTAACTTCTTTCTTGTGAACTGAAGTCTATAACTACAAGAATCAAAAGGTTTTGAAGATGAACTTTTGATATGGTTTTGACATGCTTTGAAATGATCCTTCAAAACCTTTTTGAAGTCTTTGTGAAAACCAAACTATATTGAAGTCTTTGTGAAAACTTTTTTGAAGTCTTTGTGAAAACCAAACAGAATTTTGTTCTTGTTTTTTCCTTCTTCCAACAAGGATACTATATTGATGGAAGTAACACAAACTAGCCAGAATTTTCAAAAACTGAGATGTGTATATACTTTAAGTTTTAAAACTAGAATACCTTGGTAACCTAGGTAGGCTGCGTTGTCATTTTAGCTGAAATTAATTAATAGGATAAATAATAGCTGTCAATTGATTTTGGAACAAAATATTGGAAATGAAATCTAGTTGATACAAATAACTATGAATCCTTTTGTCTTCGTTCGTCCCTCTTCCTTCATTTCTTCTTACACTACAAATTTACTTTAAGGATAAACTCTAGTAAGTTCAAGGACAGAAATTTTAAAACAGTTGGAGGCAGTCACCACAAAAAGAAAGCCATATAGCGACAGACATATTTCGTCGCCATTTCGTCGCTAATGGTATATAGCGACGAAATGGAGACGAAATATGTATGTCGCTATACGGCTTGTCGCAAAGTGATTTTCGTCGGTACATCGTCGTTATATTGCGACGAGAGAAAGGTCATCGGCGGTTCGTCGTAAAATTGCGACGTAAATCTGTCAGGTCTGCGACCTGTTTTTTACATCGTCGGTTCGTCGGTATATCTTTTGTCGTCGCTATTTTAAAATTTTTGATTTTTTTATATGCCCGGTCTGCGACATTTATGTTTCATCGCAGGTTCGTCGCTATTATTTAAATTAATATTAAATATTCAATTAATACTAAATATTAAATATTAAATATTAAATATTTATAATTTATTAATAATATCAATATATGATTAATTAAATAGTTTTTATTATTATTTAATTTTTATAATATATTTTATTTTGTATATAAAATCATTTTTACAAATATTATAAAAAAATACGGTATTTGCGTATTGAAATTCGTATAATTAAACAACACAAATGAAATTGAATCCGTATAAATGTCAGATAAAATATAAAAGAACAAAGAATATGCCAATACAATAAATGAAATAGTCAGTACGAAAAATCAAAAAATAAAATACTATGCAGAGGAATTTGGAGGGGGATCATGCGGAGAAGGCTGACCATCCAGAGGGCGAGGCTGAGGCTGCGAGGAGCTGGAAAGGAAAGAGAGGAGGATCTGCGATAGCTGCGAGATTTCCTGCTTCGTCTCCTGCTGCGCCTGCTGAAGCGCCTGCGGAAGCGACTGCTGCAGCGCCTGCTGGGTCTGAGTGAGCTGCGACCGCAGTGCCTGTACACTCTCCTCATACTGCGCCCTGATGGTATCCATCTCATGCTGCAGCGCCGCATGATCTGCGTCCAGGCGCAAATATCCTCTAGCGTCGCAGAAGACACGGAGGTGCTGGCCTCAGAGGAAGCACCTGGATGCAGAACTTTGGGGAAGAATCGCGGCGCTGCTGATCCAACCCCGTACACCTCCCTCTTCTTCTTATTCTGAGGGCCGATGGTCCGAACCTCATCCCAATAAGCACGGTTCTTGTCGGCCTCTTCTCCCCTCTCTGCCAATAATCTGTTGTACTCGTCCTGAAATGAGAATAAGAATTGTTAGGGTTTAGGGTTTAGAAATAAAACAAACTAAGGAAAAAACAAATGATATCGTAGACCACTTACACTAGTGTCGCGGGCCTTCGACGTGATCCAGTCCTCCGTCCCGTCGGAGGATTTCTTCCGATGCGTCTTGTAGAAGAGATCGTAGGAGGCTGGCCACTCCCCCGTCTCCGCGTGCTGAAAGAATGAAATAAAATATGTTACTGAAATCCAGAATTTTAAAAATTTCGGCATGACCTATTCGTTTATTGGAGGTATCCCGGCCTTAAAGGCCTCTCCCAAGTCAAATCAAAAATAAAAAGAAAAAGGCAAATGAACACATGTACTACTTACATTAACCATATACGAATACAAAAAAAACAACAGTGGAACATAAGAAATCAATGAATCTAAATAATCCACTTAAGTCAATGAATCTAAATAATCCAATGAAATCAATGAATCTAAAAAATCCAATATTAAAATACTTACCACAACACGCATCGTGGTGGCGTGGGAAACCGAACCACCTGAGTGTGTGGCAGGTGCTGGGACCTGTAGATTGCCCATGCGCCGGTTCTGTGGGAAATCAAACAGTGCACCTCCACAACGGCCTCCTCCTCAACCACAACCATCGGTTCTGCGGGAGGATTCAATATCCGTGCATGGCCCAATGCCGCCATAGGATCCTCAACAAGAAATACCGGAACCGCAGATCAACTACAGTACGCTTATAGCAAACATGCAGCAGCAGTCGAGACAACTGCACATCGTGAACAGAAGGCTGCGCAAGTTGAAAGCCAGATATTACAATTTGAAGTGCCTCCTCAAAGAGTTCACGGAGAATGTGGCGGCCACTCTTTCTTCCGATGACGAAGAGTGAACGGCCCCTCTCCGCTTCTCTTTTAGATTTTTTTTTAATTTTTCGTCTTTATAATGTAAATTTTTATTTCTAAATCAATAAATTTTTTTCCCAATCATCGCTTTCTTTTTTCTTAATTCATACACGTGTTTAATCCTCGACGAATCTGCGACGACACAGCGACGAATCGGAATATATAAAATACGAACGAAAAGTAAAACGAAACATTTGCGACGACTAATTCATCGACTAAACACCGACGATATACCGACGAAACTTAATACAACGCCGAGAACCTACTAACCGACGAATTTATTTCCTTGTTTATCCGTGTTTATGTTTCTGGAATTTTAGCGACACATTAGCGACAATATAGCGACAAAACGCTACAAACTAAATAGCGACGAACAAAAGATACAGAGTAGCGACGAACCACCGACAAAACACCGACGAAATTGTAACGAAAGTATTAACCTGACTACTTTTTTGTTAGCGACAATGTATTTCATCGTAGTTTCGTCGCAATTAACGACGAAACACTGTTTATCGCTATTGCGTCTCAAATTAACGACGAAACACCGACGCACCTCGTTTCGTCAGTGAGGTTTTCGTCGGTAATTGAAATTCTTTTTGTGGTGAGTCTACTTACACCTTTATAGTGCCATATTTTAGGGCCTAAGAACAAATATTGATTAATGGACTTTTCTTTTTTAGGCATCTTTCTCTAAATCTGGTTCAAATTCCTATTATTGCATAAGATATTTGTTAATTTGATCATTTGTAGAAATCCGTATAAATTGGATCCAACGGAAGAACGAATAGATAAAACAGAAAGAGTAAGTGATCACCTTAGAATTGAATTATAAATCCTGGTGTCTACAATATATGGTACTTGATGTTTGAGAGTCTTAAAAACCCTAGAATCGAATTATAAAGTTTGAGAGGCTTGAAGGAGGATGAGTAAAATATGGTACTTGATGTGTCTTCTTTGAAATCAAGACGTTTTTCCTTCTTTTTGGTGACTTATAGACATGAGAGAAGGCTCCTCAAATGATCCTAAAAACCACAGCTTTTTTATATCGGCCATGAGAGTACTCCAGGATATAAACCAGGGCAACAAAAGTAGAACATACAACGAAGCCACCCGTTTTCACTTCGTGGAAGTCATCGGTAGAGGAAAGCGCCGTAAGGGATAGTGCGTTCGTAACTATTTTAAGTTCTTTTGCTAATTACTTTATGAACACAATAGAATATTTCTATAATACTTTCACATAAATATAAGTTTAAGCAAATCACACCTACTGGGAAAAACAAGAGAGATTATGAAACCAAAAACAAGGCCACTTACACTTTACTGGAACTGATCACATTGCAATTGTAGACTGATGAAATCCTACAATGTTAAGTTATAGGACGGAGATATATTAAGGTAAAAATCTGCGCATTTATTAATTTCCTGGCTTTTCTTATAAGAGGAAGAAAAGGTGAAAAACATATATAAATCTACCTCCAAATCCTCTCATCACCCCTACTGAATGGAGGTGAGAAGAGACCATCACATACGTACAACTCTTCCACAAGTCAACGCCAAAATAGGATACACAATACAATAATAGTCTATATGTAGACTAGTAACATTAGCCTGCTCTCCATATATATAGATCAATTTCCGTATGCCCATGCGCAACGCCAGAACAATATTATGCGGCTGGTGCTACCCATCCATCATCGTCGTCGTCATCGTCGTCATCTCCCTCAGCAACCTCTCGATCAATTTGCCATGTGGGAAATTTGTAGGAATCTTCTTGGAGATTCAATTTTTGGCAAAAAAGATCCTCGCTTCTCAAAACCACCATTTTAGCAGGAAAAAAGCTATTGAAGAGAACAAGAACTGACCCAGACAAAGCTTTCAAAAAATGTGAGCGAGTTAGAATTGAAACCAAGTGACTCCTCATATTTATAGCAACAGAAAAAATAATTCCAACTTCCTCTAGGCAGAAGCTATGACTCCTCTTTCCTTTGTGTTGTGGGCCTCTGATTTTCCCGATCAGATTTGTTGTCCACCACCCAGCCCCCAAAGCACAAAAAGGGATTCCACAGATCTTTTCGGGTGACATGGTGAGGCCAACTTCCATAGGATCCTCCAGAAGGGAACCTGAGGACCCCATTCTTGAGTTCAGCTCATGGCCGATGCCTCCGTCGCCCGGCCCACACGTGTTTCAAACAGTGGTGGCGCACTCCTATCCCCTTTTTACACGTGCGCGTGATGTCCTAAGAAAATGAGACGCTGAGAAAATTTCAGCACTTTGACTTCTTTGACTAGGGTTTGATTCTGCTGGGGTAAACGGTTTTCTATTTTCTGACTTTCACATAGAAGAAAAGTCAGTGCATGATTCTTACGTGATCTTTCTTTTCCGGATCTCATATCACCTGGTGAAAATATGGGTCATCTAGTAAGAGGAAGAGAAGGTGACGTTACATCGAAGAGAGTGGAAGATGGTGGGGAATGCAGAGGAAGAGAAGGTGACGTTACATCGAAGAGAGTGGAAGATGGTGGGGAATGCAGCAATCAGGGAAAGTGAATGCTTGGATCGCCAAATGAGATGTTTAATCTGCGACGTAAGCCGGGTGCAAGGGATAATGAGCATTCTAAGATGGAGATCACGTGATTAAACAGTTAGGTGTCGAACGGATGAAGAAGGAAGCTGTTGAAGAAGGAAGGAGCCATGCGGGAAGATTGAATAAAGAAGTGGATTGACTGTTTTACCCTTACATTCAGTACTTAGCTGGAGTTAGTTAAGTGGGCTTTCTTGTAATTTCACCATTTCAGTTAACTGTTTCCCTTCTTCTCTGTATAAACTTGTTCGACGCATTGCTGGGCAGAATAAGGAAAAATTTGGAGCGGTTACTCCATCCTTCTGCTCTCTCAATCTCTCCTTTTTCAGGAGCTATTTTCTGCTCTTTGAATTTCTTCTCTCTATATTCGATTGATCAAGTAATGATCAAATTTTGTAATTGATGATTTGGTGATTGTTCGCATTTCATTTGTGTCTTCGATTCATTCTGTGATTTGGAAATTTTCACATGGTATCAGAGACATCTACCTTCGCTGTTTGATCGATGAACTTTGGTACTTTCATGGCCTCAAATCAAAGTTCACCCGGTATTTCAAGTCGTTCTCCTGCTAACGTAGCACCTGCTGCATTAGATCCTTCGTAAGATCCTTTGTATATTCATCCTGGAGACAGTCCTTCGCTGGTGCTAGTTCAACCGCTTCTGGACGGGGACAATTATCATGGATGGAGTAGAACATTTCGTAGATCACTGGAGTCTAAGAACAAAGTTGGATTCATTACAGGTAATATCCTCAAACCTATGGAAACTAGTCGAAAGTTTGCTGCCTGGACCAAGGCAAATAATATGGTTGCTTCGTGGATTGTAAATTCAGTTTTACCTTCCATTGGCCAAAGTGTGATGTGGTTTGATAATGCGTTAGATATCTGGAATGATTTGAAGCATAGATATGGTAACGCTGACGTGTTTAGGTTGTTTGATTTACAAGAGCAATTCTATGCTACAAAGCAAGAAGATAGCTCTATAACAGAGTATTACACCAAGCTTAAGGTTCTTTGGGAAGAGCTCATGGTGTTGAGAGCAATCCCTAATTGTGTATGTAACAGGTGTACTTGTAATATGTCAAGTCAAATTAACAAGTTTATAGAGGATGATCATGTGATTAGGTTCATAGAAGGATTGAATGATGAATATGAGCCTGTGAAGTCACAAGTATTGCTGTCTAGTCCATTACCACATCTGAAAACCACGTTTTCCATGGCAGTGAAGTTGGAAAGGAAACTGCATTATTCTGGTAGTCACAGTCAGTTTTCAAATAATCAGTTTGTAGTTCTTAACATAATGGCTTGCCTAGGCAGGGCAGCTATGGAGTTAGACCTGGTAGTCCTACTGGTGGCTGGCAAAAGCCTGCTGGTAGAGGTTTTAGAAAGGATTTCCAGAACCAGAAATCTAGCTATAATCCTAAAGCCCTTGTGTATACCTTTTGTAATATGGTTGGACACAAAGTGGATAGATGTTATAGGAAGCATGGCTTTCCTCCAGGATATAAAGGAAAAGGACAAGTGAATTGTGTGGGCAGTGAGGCCGTTTTGCCTCAAGATGCATCTCTGTATAACCAGGCTGAGTGTGATACCTATCAAGTTAATGAAGTTGTGAATGATAATGTGGCTCCAACATCATCCCAGACTCCCTCACTCACTCAGGAACAATATGTACAATTGATCAATTTGTTGAATGAGCATAAGGACAGAGGAAACTTGATGTGTCCAAATGCCACAGAGATGGTAAAGAATCAACATACAGTTTTGTCAGCCCAACAAGTCGGTGACTCTGGTAAGTGGAAAGGTAATGTATTGTCTAATATTTCTAATGTATGGATTTTTGATTCTGGTGCTACAGATCAGATATGTTGCTCACTTTCTCTCTTTGAATCTTATCAGCCTGTAATTGGCATGTCTTTTAAACTACCAAACAATCTATCGGTCACAGTCAAGCATATTGGGACAGTGACTGTCCTTCCCAATCTCATATTACATGATGTATTACATATACCTTCCTTCAGCTTCAATCTGCTGTCTCTAAGTAAACTTACTATGGCTGGTGATGTTGAACTATCATTTCATTCTAGCATTTGTTATATTCAGGACCCCATGAACAAGAAGATGATTGGTTCAGCTAGAGTGTCACAAGGGTTATATCATCTAATTGAACCATCCCAGAATAACACTTCTTCATCCAAATCCTGGCAAGCTTTTGCAGTGTCTACCCTTACTTCTTTTCTTTGGCATTCCAGACTTGGGCACCAGTCACCATCAATAATGAAGCAGATCAACAAAACTGATTCCTCAGTGGATGCTGCCTTCACTCCTGACTCATGTGCCATCTGTCCCTTAGCCAAGCAGAAGAGACTCCCTTTTCCCATTTCATAATCTGTATCTTCTTCTGTTTTTTCTCTTATTCATATTGACATCTGGGGTCCCCATAAGGACCCCACTATGTATCAGCAACGTTATTTCCTTTCTATAGTAGATGACTATAGTAGATACTGTTGGATATATTTGATGAAAACGAAGTCAGAAAGTAGAAGCATTATTGAGAGTTTCTGGAATTTTGCACATGTGCAATTCATTGCAAGAATAAAAACAGGTAGAACTGACAATGGTAATGAGTTTAAAATGGATGCATTCTACTCTTCTAAAGGCATCATACACCAGACAAATTGCGTATACACTCCGCAACAAAATGGAATTGTTGAACGAAAACACCAACATATCTTAAATGTAGCCAGAGCCTTGAAACTCCATTCTCATCTTCATAATTCTTACTGGGGATTCTGTGTGCAACATGATGTGTATCTAATAAACATCACCCCTACTCCCTTACTGAACCAGACAACTCCTTATGAGATGCTTTACAAACATGCCCCTTCTTATGACTCACGCAGGGTATTTGAATGTCTTTTCTATGCCACTATTACATTACCATCAAAAGACAAACTAAGTCCTAGAGCAAGAAAAAGTGTTTTTCTCGGCTTGTCTCATAATACCAAAGGCTACATTCTTCAGGATCTGATTTCCAAAGATGTCTTTATTTCTAGAGATGTTGTTTTCAATGAGTCAACCTTTCCCTTTTCTTCTGATGTATCACATTCCTCTCATTTCAATTCCCATTCATCCATCCCTCATACATCAGCATCATCACCCAGCTGTGGCACTGATTTGCCCCTTTCACCCAGTGCCACATCTAGGGGGGCCACTTCAACCAATCAATCATCCAGAATTCCAATCCAGTCAGTCTAATCCCTTAGCTAATCTTCCAATACAACAGCCAGATCTCCACACGCACAGTAAATCACCCTCCTCTCCTGACAAATCACTCTCTTCTTCTGACATTCTGCCATTCCAAAATGATCTTTCCCCCAACACTCTATCTCATCAACTGACTCAGCCCCCCCAGAACAACGAATTTCTCCAGATAATGAAGTAAGAAACAACCATCATTCTAACACATCAGAGGGCATTCCTATCAAATCCATCGATATACAACTTCCCTTAGCAAGGCCTTGTAGAACCAAACGTCCTCCTTCCTATCTACAACAATATCACCGTAGCCAGGTATCAAATCATACTTCTCCACATCCTCTTCACAGATATTTTTCTCTTGATCTGTTATCACCAAAATTCAAAGCATATGTTTTAAATATTAGTGTATATACGGAGCCTAAAACTTATGCAGAGGTAGCTGGCTATGTTGAGTGGCAAAGGGCGATGGAGACTGAATTAGCTACGCTACAAGATAACAGGACTTGGACACTAACAATGCTGCCACCTGGAAAGAAGGCCATTGGATGTAAGTGGGTTTACAAAGTGGAGCATAAGGCTGATGGATCTGTGGAAAGATATAAGGCAAGGCTGGTTGCAAAGGGCTATACTCAGCAGTTGGGGGTGGATTACCAAGATACATTTTCACCCGTTGCAAAGATGAGCACTGTGAGGATGTTATTGGCCATGGCAGCTAAGGAGAAATGGCATGTACATCAGTTGGACGTGAACAATACATTTCTTCATGGTGAACTGCATGAAGAAATTTATATGATGCCACCTTAAGGTTTAAAGATGCCACAAGAAGGTTTGGTTTGCAAGCTAGACAGGTCTCTCTATGGCTTAAAATAGGCCAGTAGAGAGTGGAATGCCAGACTAACAACGTTTCTTGTGTCCATGGGTTTCTCTCAATCCAGAAATTACTACACCTTGTTTACAAAAAGATAAAAAGGTTCACTGCTAGTGCTTCTAGTCTATGTAGATGATTTGATAATAGCATGTGAAGATCTGCAGGCAATTGAGGGGATCAAGGAAGCCTTACACAAGGAGTTTAAGATAAAGAATCTGGGTGATTTGAAATTCTTTCTGGGTATTGAGGTTGCAAGGTCTCATAATGGCCTATTAATAAATCAAAGGAAATATATGTTGGAGCTGTTAGAGGAGTCTGGTTTTTTGGATTGCAAACCAGCTATCAGCCCTATGGAGATTCATCTTAAGCTAGCCCATAATGACTCTGATCTTTTTGAGGACACCTTCACTTACAGAAGGCTTGTTAGGAGACTGATATACCTCACCATCACTAGGCCTGATATCTCTTTCAGTGGCAGCAACTCAGTCAGTTCTTGGACTGTCCCACAGTTAACCATTTGAAGGCTGCCCATAGAGTTCTAAGATATCTTAAAGGGACAGTTGGCCAGGGACTTTTACTGCCCAGTACAGGTGACATGAAGTTGAGAGCGTTTGTGGATTCTGATTGGGCTGGATGTAGTGAAACTAGGAGATCTATTCCTGGGTATTGTGTGTTCCTAGGAGAGACGCTGGTTTCTTGAAAAGCGAAGAACAAAACCACTGTTTCACGGTCATTAGCAGAGGCAGAGTACAGGGCTATGGCGTCCGCAGTGTGTGAGATTCAATGGTTACTCTATCTGAGTAAAGATTTGGGAGTGGAAAGTCAAGAGCCTGTAGAGATGTTTTGTGATAGCAAAAGTGCTTTATACATTGCAGAAAATCCAGTATTCCATGAACGTACTAAGCATATAGAGATTGATTGTCACATTGTTAGGGAGAAGGTTCAAAACAAAATAGTGAAGTTAATGCCTGTGAGAACTCAGTTCCAGCTTGCTGACATATTTACCAAGGCCTTGGACAGTAGATGCATGATTGAACTAATGAAGAAACTTGGAGTATGTAACATCTATGACAAGCAATGCTTGAGGGGGGGTGTTGAAAATACGGGTCATCTAGTAAGCGGAAGAGAAGGTGACGTTACATCGAAGAGAGTGGAAGATGTTGGTGGGGAATGCAGCAATCAGGGAAAGTGAATGCTTTGATCGCCAAATGAGATGTTTAATCTGCGACGTAAGCTGGGTGCAAAGGATGATGAGCATTCTAAGATGGAAATCATGTGATTAAACAGTTAGGTGTCGAACGGATGAAGGAGGAAGCTGTTGAAGAAGGAAGGAGCCAGGCGGGAAGATTGAATAAAGAAGTGGATTGACTGTTTTACTCTTACATTCAGTACTTAGCTGGAGTTAGTTAAGTGGGCTTTCTTGTAATTTCACCATTTCAGTTAACTGTTTCCCTTCTTCTCTGTATAAACTTGTTCGACGCATTGCTGGACAGAATAAGGAAAAATTCGGAGCAGTTACTCCATCCTTCTGCTCTCTCAATCTCTCCTTTTTCAGGAGCTATTTTCTGCTCTTTGAATTTCTTCTCTCTATATTCGATTGATCAAGTAATGATCAAATTTTGTAATTGATGATTTGGTGATTGTTCGCATTTCATTTGTGTCTTCGATTCATTCTGTGATTTGGAAATTTTCACATGGTATCAGAGACATCTACCTTCGCTGTTTGATCGATGAACTTTGGTACTTTCATGGCCTCAAATCAAAGTTCACCCGGTATTTCAAGTCGTTCTCCTGCTAACGTAGCACCTGCTGCTTTAGATCCTTCGTAAGATCTTTTGTATATTCATCCTGGAGACAGTCCTTCGCTGGTGCTAGTTCAACTGCTTCTGGACAGGAACAATTATCATGGATGGAGTAGAACATTTCGTAGATCACTGGAGTCTAAGAACAAAGTTGGATTCATTACAGGTAATATCCTCAAACCTGTTGAAACTAGTCGAATGTTTGCTGCCTGGACGAAGGCAAATAATATGGTTGCTTCGTGGATTGTAAATTCAGTTTTACCTTCCATTGGCCAAAGTATGATATGGTTCGATAATGCGTTAGATATCTGGAATGATTTGAAACATAGATGTTGCGCCCCGCTCCCGAACCCTAACATCGGGAACAGTGCACCCACCGTATCTCACTAAGGAGAATACAAAGCGTCGAATCAATCTCTTACTTGTCAAAATGACGTAGAAATTTTTTTCGCGGAAACGTAAACCATAACATATATTAAACTCCAATAACTGTCATTACATTGCTAAATAAAAATTCTGGGAATAGAAGTAGTAAAGTAGTATGTGGAAAATCCTCAAAGTATAAATAAGAACAAAACAGCTTCAGAGTCCCCTCATATCCTATCTGCAGCTCTCAATCAGCCCACTCTGCTATGTCCGTCCCATCCTCAATGAAGATGTGCTCATAGTCCTCATCCGGCTCACCTGGGAAGTAGGGGTGAGTGACAGAAATCACCCAGTAGATGCCCGCCTCAAACAAATACAAAACGTACATACCGAAATGATATAGCCACATTGCACATAAATATAAGATAACATGCATAAGATAAAGTAAATGCGGTAAGTAAAGCACTCCACATAAAAATGCGCAAGTGCGTGATGCATGCTCAATCAAAGTGTCACACGCAACAAGAATCATGTCATGCAATATGCCCTAGACCTATATGCAATGCATGATCCCAGGATTGACTGGATGCCTGTAGCCCGTACACTACAATCCACCCTTGCGGATGACCGTGGCCCGTACACCACGATCCACCATAACCGATGCCCATAGCCTATACACCATGATCCACCATAACCGAATACTCATGGCCCGTACACCATGAACCACCATAACTGAATCCTCATGGCCCATACACCATGGTCCACTCCACTCAAGTGTCTGAGACCCGTACATCTCAGCTCACTCCAAATGCAAATGCACGTGCCATAAATGCAACAACAAAAGTCGCCTGGGGCCCGTACGCCCATCCTCACCAACTTCGGCACTCAACTACAGTCGTCTGGGACCCGTACGCCCATCCTCACCATCTCCGGCACTCAATATTTTGTTCTATAAATTTTACGAATATTGGAAAGTTGTTATTTAGCATCTCCTTTATTTTTCCTTAACTTGAATTAATTTTCTAGAATTTCTATAAATTTTCCCTTATTTAATTCCATTTATTACCAATTATTTTTAATTACTTACACTTATCAAAATTCAGAAATTAAGTAAAAATAAATTAATTTTGACTTTTTATATTTTCTGGAATTTATTTGGAATTTTCTGATATTTAATTGTATTTTCTGGGGTTTAAAAATGGTTTATTTATTATTTCCTAATTAAAATTAAAATATATAATTTCCGTTACTGGCTGGGTCAGACCCGGCCCGCCATCAACTTCTGGCCCGGCCCGCGGTTCCCGGCCTGCTACCGCTATTCCCCTTATATATATATATATATATATATATATATATATATATATATATATATATATATATATATGAGTTATTGGGCCGGCCTGCCTTCGGTCCGGCCCACGTTGGTCGGCCGCCTGCTTTTCTTTCTTTTTTTTAATAATAACGGAATTCGGGCCTGGCCTGCTGCAGTCAGCCTGCTGGCCCGTTAGGGTCCGGCCCGCCTGGCACTGGCAGGCCAGCTCGTTTCACCCCTATTTTATTTAATAAACGCTGCCGGCGCGTGTGAGCCACGCCCGCACGTGAGGCCCACTCGCGGCCGCCTCCAGCGGCGCGTGCGGCTCACGCGCTGCCTTTCTGGCCGCGTTTTTGACTCCAGACTCAATTTTTCCCTATTTCTAGGCTATATGAATCTATTCTAAAGCCAAAACGAAATTTTAAATCTCCCTAAGTATGTAAATCCCTAACCTTTTGAGTTGATTCAAGAGTATTCCCACCCTAATCTAATCATACCACCAAATTCATATTCATACAAGTACATAGCAGCAAATAAACAATTACCTCATGCTTTTCCAAATATAAACAAATACAAATCTATAATATAAACAATTAAAACAAGGAAATGACTACACCTTGTTTACAAAAAGATAAAAAGGTTCACTGCTAGTGCTTTTAGTCTATGTAGATGATTTGATAATAGCATGTGAAGATCTGCAGGCAATTGAGGGGATCAAGGAAGCCTTACACAAGGAGTTTAAGATAAAGAATCTGGGTGATTTGAAATTCATTCTGGGTATTGAGGTTGCAAGGTCTCATAAGGGCCTATTAATAAATCAAAGGAAATATACGTTGGAGCTGTTAGAGGAGTCTGGTTTTTTGGATTGCAAACCAGCTATCAGCCCTATGGAGATTCATCTTAAGCTAGCCCATAATGACTTTGATCCTTTTGAGGACACCTTCACTTACAGAAGGCTTGTTGGGAGACTGATATACCTCACCATCACTAGGCCTGATATCTCTTTCAGTGGCAGCAACTCAGTCAGTTCTTGGACTGTCCCACAGTTAACCATTTGAAGGCTGCCCATAGAGTTCTAAGATATCTTAAAGGGACAGTTGGCCAGGGACTTTTACTGCCCAGTACAGGTGACATGAAGTTGAGAGCATTTGTGGATTCTGATTGGGCTGGATGTAGTGAAACTAGGAGATCTATTTCTGGGTTTTGTGTGTTCCTAGGAGAGACGCTGGTTTCTTGGAAAGCGAAGAAGAAAACCACTGTTTCACAGTCATTAGCAGAGGCAGAGTACAGGGCTATGGCGTCCGCAGTGTGTGAGATTCAATGGTTACTCTATCTGAGTAAAGATTTGGGACTGGAAAGTCAAGAGCCTGTAGAGATATTTTGTGATAGCAAAAGTGCTTCATACATTGCAGAAAATCCAGTATTCCATGAACGTACTAAGCATATAGAGATTGATTGTCACATTGTTAGGGAGAAGGTTCAAAACAAAATAGTGAAGTTAATGCCTGTGAGAACTCAGTTCCAGCTTGCTGACATGTTTACCAAGGCCTTGGACAGTAGATGCATGATTGAACTAATGAAGAAACTTGGAGTATGTAACATCTATGACAAGCAATGCTTGGGGGGTGTTGAAAATACGGGTCATCTAGTAAGTGGAAGAGAAGGTGACGTTACATCGAAGAGAGTGGAAGATGTTGGTGGGGAATGCAGCAATCAGGGAAAGTGAATGCTTTGATCGCCAAATGAGATGTTTAATCTGCGACGTAAGCTGGGTGCAAGGGATGATGAGCATTCTAAGATGGAAATCACGTGATTAAATAGTTAGGTGTCGAACGGATGAAGGAGGAAGCTGTTGAAGTAGGAAAGAGCCAGGCGGGAAGATTGAATAAAGAAGTGGATTGACTGTTTTACTCTTACATTTAGTACTTAGCTGGAGTTAGTTAAGTGGGCTTTCTTGTAATTTCACCATTTCAGTTAACTGTTTCCCTTCTTCTCTATATAAACTTGTTCGACGCATTGCTGGACAGAATAAGGAAAAATTCGGAGAAGTTACTCCATCCTTCTGCTCTCTCAATCTCTCCTTTCTCAGGAGCTATTTTCTGCTCTTTGAATTTATTCTCTCTATATTCGATTGATCAAGTAATGATCAAATTTTGTAATTGATGATTTGGTGATTGTTCGCATTTCATTTGTGTCTTCGATTCATTCTGTGATTTGGAAATTTTCACATGGTATCAGAGACATCTACCTTCGCTGTTTGATCGATGAACTTTGGTACTTTCATGGCCTCAAATCAAAGTTCACCCGGTATTTCAAGTCGTTCTCCTGCTAACGTAGCACCTGCTGCTTTAGATCCTTCGTAAGATCCTTTGTATATTCATCCTGGAGACAGTCCTTCGCTGGTGCTAGTTCAACTGCTTCTGGACAGGAACAATTATCATGGATGGAGTAGAACATTTCGTAGATCACTGGAGTCTAAGAACAAAGTTGGATTCATTACAGGTAATATCCTCAAACCTGTGGAAACTAGTCGAATGTTTGCTGCCTGGACGAAGGCAAATAATATGGTTGCTTCGTGGATTGTAAATTCAGTTTTACCTTCCATTGGCCAAAGTATGATATGGTTCGATAATGCGTTAGATATCTGGAATGATTTGAAACATAGATGTTGCGCCCCGCTCCCGAGCCCTAACATCGGGAACAGTGCACCCGTCGTATCTCACTAAGGAGAATACAAAGCGTCGAATCAATCTCTTACTTGTCAAAATGACGTAGAAATTTTTTTCGCAGAAACGTAAACCATAACATATATTAAACTCCAATAACCGTCATTACATTGCTAAATAAAAATTCTGGCAATAAAAGTAGTAAAGTAGTATGTGGAAAATCCTCAAAGTATAAATAAGAACAAAACAGCTGCAGAGTCCCCTCATATCCTAGCTGCAGCTCTCAACCAGCCCACTCTGCTATGTCTGTCCCGTCCTCAATGAAGATGTGCTCATAGTCCTCATCCGGCTCACCTGGAAAGTAAGGGTGAGTGACAGAAATCACCAGTAGATGCCTGCCTCAAACAAATACAAAACATACATACCGAAATGATATAGCCACATAGCACATAAGTATAAGATAACATGCATAAGATAAAGTAAATGCGGTAAGTAAAGCACTCCACATAAGAATACGCAAGTACGTGATGCATGCTCAATCAACGTGTCACACGCAACAAGAATCATGTCATGCAATATGCCCTAGACCTATATGCAATGCATGATCCTGGGATTGACTGGATGCCTGTAGCCCGTACACTATAATCCACCCTTGCGGATGCCCGTGGCCCGTACACCACGATCCACCCCAACCGATGCCCATGGCCCGTACACCACGATCCACCATAACCGATGTCCATGGCCCGTACACCATGATCCACCATAACCGAATACTCATGGTCCGTACACCATGAACCACCATAACTTAATCCTCATGGCCCGTACACCATGGTCCACTCCACTCGAGTGTCTGAGACCCATACATCTCAGCCCACTCCAAATGCAAATGCACGTGCCATGAATGCAACAACAAAAGTAGCCTGGGGCCCATACGCCCATCCTCACCAACTCCGGCACTCAACTACAGTCGTCTGGGACCCGTACGCCCATCTTCACCATCTCCGCCACTCAATATTTGGTTCCATAAATTTTACGAATATTGGAAAGTTGTTATTTATCATCCCCTTTATTTTTCCTTAACTTGTATTAATTTTCTAGAATTTCTACAAATTTTCTCTTATTTAATTCAATTTATTACCAATTTTTTTTAATTACTTAAACTTATCAAAATTCAGAAATTAAGTGAAAATAATTTAATTTTGACTTTTTATATTTTCTGGAATTTATTTGGAATTTTCTGATATTTAATTGTATTTTCTGGGGTTTAAAAATGGTTTATTTATTATTTCCTAATTTCCAGAAATCATTCAATTAAAATTAAAATATATAATTTCCTTTACTGGCCGGGTCAGATCCGGCCCACCATCAACTTCTGACCCGACCCGCGGTTCCCGGCCTGCTACCGCTATTCCCCTTTTTTATATATATTAGAGTTATTGGGCATGCCTGCCTTCGGTCCGGCCCGCTGGCCGGCCGCCCGCTTTTCTTTTTTTAATAATAACGGAATTTGGGCCCAGCCTGTTGCAGTCAGCCTGCCGGCCCGTTAGGGTCCGGCCCGCCTGGCGCTGGCAGGCCAGCCATTTCGCCCCTATTTTTTTTAATAAATGCTGCCTGCGCGTGTGAGCCACGCCCGCGCGTGAGGCCCACTCGCAGCCGCCTCCAGCGGCGCGTGCGGCTCACGCGCTGCCATTCTGGCCGTGTTTTTGACTCCAGACTCAATTTTTCTCTATTTCCAGGCTATATGAATCTATTCTAAGGCCAAAACGAAATTTTAAACCTCCTTAAGTATGTAAATCCTTAATCTTTGGAGTTGATTCAAAAATATTCCCACCCTAATCCAATCATACCACCAAATTCATATTCATACAAGTACATAGCAGCAAATAAACAGTTACCTCATGCTTTTACAAATATAAACAAATACAAATCTATAATATAAACAATTAAAACAAGGAAATCACATAAAATATATCATCAAAGCATGCATGGATCGTACCCATTTGAGGGGGGAAGAGGTACCTACCTCGATTGACGATAACACAAATAAATCCGACGGAAGTAAGACTTGGGTTCGGGGTCTCGCCTTCCTTCTTCTTCTCTCTTTTTCTCTCTTCTCTCTCTTTTTTCCCTTGGCCGTGCGTTTGTGTGTGGCGGCTGGGTGGGGATTTTTTTCTTCGTAGTATTATACGTGTATGCGTATATATGGTGGGGGAGTTAGGGTAGATTTTAGTTTTTCCCACTTGATTTTGGTTTAGGTTTCCTAATGTGACTCTAATCACTATTAGTTTATACTTATCTTTATTATCATTATTACTCTTTATTTATTATTATTATTATTTAGTTTTTTTCTTAAATTACTACTTTTTATTTAGCATTATTAATATATATATATATATATATTATATTTTTGTCGGCCATAACAATAGATATGGTAATGCTGACGTGTTTAGGTTGGCTGATTTACAAGAGCAATTCTATGCTACAAAGAAAGAAGATAGCTCTGTAACAGAGTATTACACCAAGCTTAAGGTTCTTTGGGAAGAGCTCATGGTGTTGAGGGCAATCCCTAATTGTGTATGTAACAGGTGTACTTGTAATGTGTCAAGTCAAATTAACAAGTTTATAGAGGATGATCATGTGATTAGGTTCATAAAAGGATTGAATGATGAATATGAGCCTGTGAAGTCACAAGTATTGCTGTCTAGTCCATTACCAGATCTGAAAACCACGTTTTTCATGGCAGTGAAGTTGGAAAGGAAACTGCATTATTCTGGTAGTCACAGTCCGTTTTCAAATTATCAGTCTGTAGTTCTTAACATAATGGCTTGCCTAGGTAGGGCAACTATGGAGTTAGACCTGGTAGTCCTACTGGTGGCTGGCAAAAACCTGCTGGTAGAGGTTTTAGAAAGGATTTCAAAAACCAGAAATCTAGCTATAATCCTAAAGCCCCTGTGTGTGTACCTTTTGTAACATGGTTGGACACACAGTGGATAGATGTTATAGGAAGCATGGCTTTCCTCCAGGATATAAAGGAAAAGGACAAGTGAATTGTGTGGGCAGTGAGGCCGGTTTGCCTCAAGATGCATCTCTGTATAATCAGGCTGAGTGTGATACCTATCAAGCTAATGAAGTTGTGAATGATAATGTGGCTCCAACATCATCTCAGACTCTCTCAGTCACTCAGGAACAATATGCACAATTGATCAATTTGTTGAATGAGCATAAGGACAGAGGAAACTTGATGTGTCCAAATGCTACAGAGATGGTAAAGAATCAACATACAGTTTTGTCAGCCCAACAAGTCGGTGACTCTGGTAAGTGGAAAGGTAATGTATTGTCTAATATTTCTAATGTATGGATTTTGGATTCCGGTGCTACAGATCACATATGTTGCTCACTTTCTCTCTTTGAATCTTATCAGCCTGTAATTGGCATGTCTGTTAAACTACCAAACAATCTATCGATCACAGTCAAACATATTGGGACAGTGACTGTCCTTCCCAATCTCATATTACATGATGTATTACATATACCTTCCTTCAGCTTCAATCTGCTGTCTCTAAGTAAACTTACCATGGCTGGTGATGTTGACCTATCATTTCATTCTAGCATGTGTTATATTCAGGACCACATGAACAAGAAGATGATTGGTTCAGATAGAGTGTCACAAGGGTTATATCATCTAATTGAACCATCCCAGAATAACACTTCTTCATCCAAATCCAGGCAAGCTTTTGCAGTGTCTACCCCTACTTCTTTTCTTTAGCATTCCAGACTTGGGCACTAGTCACCATCAAGAATGAAGCAGATCAACAAAACTGACTCCTCATTGGATGCTGCCTTCACTCCTGACTCATGTGCTATCTGTCCCTTAGCCAAGCAGAAGAGACTCCCTTTTCCCATTTCACAATCTGTATCTTCTTCTATTTTTTCTCTTATTCATATTGACATCTGGGGTCCCAATAAGCACCTCACTATGTACCAGCAATGTTATTTCCTTTCTATAGTAGATGACTATAGTAGATATTATTGGATATATTTGATGAAAACGAAGTCAGAAACTAGAAGCATTATTGAGAGTTTCTGGAATTTTGCACATATGCAATTCAGTGCAAGAATAAAAATAGTTAGAACTGATAATGGTAATGAGTTCAAAATGGATGCATTCTACTCTTCTAAAGGCATCATACACCAGAATTGTTGAAAGAAAACACCAACATATCTTAAATGTAGCTAGAGCCTTGAAAATCCATTCTCATCTTCCTAATTCTTACTGGGGATTCTGCGTGCAACATGCTGTGTATCTGATAAACATCACCCCTACTCCCTTACTGAACCAGAAAACTCCTTATGAGGTGCTTTACAAACATGTCCCTTCTTATGACTCACTCAGAGTATTTGGATGTCTTTGCTATGCCACTGTTACATTACCATCAAAAGACAAACTAAGTCCTAGAGCAAGAAAAAGTGTTTTTCTTGGCTTGTCTCATAATACCAAAGGCTACATTCTTCAGGATCTGATTTCCAAAGATGTCTTCATTTCTAGAGATGTTGTTTTCAATGTTCAACCTTTCCCTTTTCTTCTGATGTATCACATTCCTCTCATTTCAATTCCCATTCATCCATCCCTCATACATCAGCATCATCACCCAGCTGTGGCACTGATTTGCCCCCTTCACCCAGTGCCACATCTAGGGGGCCACTTCAACCAATCAATCATCCAGAATTCCAATCCAGTCAGTCTAGTCCGTTAGCTAATCTTCCAATACATCTTCCAATACAACAGCCAGATCTCCACACGCACAATAAATCACCCTCCTCTCCTGACAAATCACTCTCTTCTTTTGACATTCTGCCATTCCAAAATGATCTTTCCCCCAACACTCTATCTCATCAACTGACTCAGCCTACACAATTAAAAATACTTATTTGTAATTAGCTTAGGAACAAAATGTATACTATTTTTCATCATTTTATCATACGTGCGAGATATACATATAGACATTTAATTAAAAAAAGAAAGAAGTTGACTCTAGATCAAGACTAGATCTCGATCAAGAAATACAAGAGATTCTAATAAAAACTGAAACTTTCATTTTAAAAAAAGTTAAAATTTAGTTTTATTTTCTCATAACACGATATGTACCGCTCTTTCAATAAATTATGAGATACTGAGTACTTGAGAAAGTGATGCAAGCCCAAGAAGGATCTCACTGTTTTTTCTCAGTTTATCCTCCAACAATATGCTAGACATAAAGGGGCCAAGCTCCTCCTTGCTTCCAATGTCTTTAGATAGGCTGAAATGAGCAATTCCAGCACCTTGAAGTATGCGTTGGCTAGGCAAGAATGATCCCTCTTAGGCGGCTATCTTCTTGGATTTGGCACACCACCCTCAAGCATACTCAACCTTGAAAGTTGTTAGTCTTGATTTTAGAGAGAAAGCAAGAAACCAAGGCGTTTCCTAAAGAGAAAAATGAATAAAAATTTCATTCAGCAATTCTGAAATGTTCAAGGAGTTTTCAGCCTTGCCTTTAAATAAGAGCAACAACTATCCTAATATCATCCTAGGCAAGAATATAATGAAAGACAAATGTTTTGGTCATATGACCTTTATTACAACCGTTTTTAGACAAAATAAAATGGTCAAGAAGCTTGGCCACCAAAGGCTAGTCAAAAGGGCCGAAATCTAGGCTGATATCACTTCATTAATTGAGCCTTTATTGAGTTTTTTAGTTCGCGATCTGAATTTGAAGTTTGACTTTGGAATAACTCAATTTGGAGCTCGTGTGACTGAGTTATGGACCCACAAAGTTTATGCAAATTTCAGCTCTTTTCAGCATACTTTGTCTAGAACTTCCTCCAAGCTATACATGGTTTAAACGAGGGTTTAGCACCTCCAACAACCCCTAGAAATCAAATAAAACATAACAAGCATCAAACCAATAAAGGAAAAAATAAGAAAAACAAATGCAACACACCACACGCACCTAAAGGCAAGACAAGTGTCGCCAAGTCTGGAGGGATCTTACTAGAGCATAGAGTTCTTTGTCATAAGTGGAATAGTTCAAGGAAACTCCCTTCAAGTTTTCACTAAAAAGGCCATGGGGCTTCTTAGCTTGTGCCAAAAAAACACCTATCCCCACTCCACTTATATCACACTCAATCTCAAAGGTTTCATCAAAGTTAAGTAACCTAAGTACGGTGCAGTGGCCAGCCTTCCCTTCAACTTCTAAAATATCTTTTGTTGTGGCTCTCCCTACTGAAAAGGCATATCTTTCTTTACAATATCATTTAGAGGGGCAGCTATAGATGAAAAGTCTTTCACAAACCTCATATAAAAGATAGCTAACCCATGAAAGCCTCTTACTTCTCCTATATTCTTAGGTGTAGGTCATTCAATGATTTATCTTACTTTCTCTTCATCCATCTCTATCCTCAGATGTGATCACAAATCCTAGGAATACAACCCTTTTTAAGCAAAATGAACTCTACTTAAGGTTGGCATAGAGTTGTTCGTTCTTAAGCTTCTTAAACACAGCTCTAATATGCTCTAGATGATATTCTAAAGTTCTAGAATAGATTAGGATATCGTCAAAGTAGACTACCACAAACTTTCCTATAACGGCTCTCAAGACTTTATTCATCAACTACATAAAGGTGCTAGGGGCGTTGGCCAGGCCAAAATGCATCACCAACCACTCATAGAGTCCAAATTTGGTTATGAATGCAGTCTTCCATTCATCCCCCTCCCTAATCCACATCTAGAAGTATCCACTCTTAAGATTTACTTTGGTGAAGTACTTAGACCCAAACAACGTATCTAGCACATAATCCAACCTAGGTATGTGACACATATACTTCATAATCTTGTTGATTGCTCTACAGTTAGTGCACATTCTCTATGTGCCATCTTTCTTAGGGACAACTATGATAGGAACTGCACAAGGGATTATGCTTTCCCAAACCTTTCCTTTGGATAAAAGTTTGTCAACTTGCCTTTTGATTTCCTTTGTCTCTTCATGTTTAGCCTTATATCCTGGCCTATTTGGAAGGTGCCTCCAGCGACGAAGTCTATTTGGTGTTCTATGCCTCTAAAAGGGGGTAGTCCTTAAGGTTCTTATGTAGGAAACAAAATGGAGTATTCTTCAATTAGGGATGCTACTTCACTAGGCAATGTGGGTGATAAATCAGCGCTAGAAACCATATACTCCTTGTACATAAGGATGTATACGGTTTTGTTGGCTTTAATAGTATGGGTCACCTCACTTTGCTTGGCAAAGTATGCACACCTCTTCTTAGGTTCAATCACTCCTAGAGGAACTATCTCCTTTCACTCAGGCTCTTGTCTTCTCTTATCTCCTTTCATACCTTCCAAAAACATCTAATTAGCCTCTTTATCTCTAGGCTCACTTCTAAATTTATGCATCCTTTCCTGGTCCTCTAGAACTTTATTGGGTGGTAATGCATGCAATTTGAACGATTTCCCATTAAGTCTAAAGGAATACTTGTTTAGGTAGCCATCATAGGTAACTTTTCTATCATATTGCTGAGGTCTACCTAACAGGATATGACCAGAATGCATAAAAACTACATCACATATAATATCATCTTTATATCCCCTCGTAGTCCCGGAAATAAGAACTTGTTTACTTACATTTATTTCACCAAAATCATAAAGCCATGAAAGTTTATATGTGTGTGGGTGATTAGACATAGCAATTCAAGTTTCCTAACAAGTTCAATGCTAGCCACATTTGCACAAGATCCAAAATCAATAATCATGGTGCATACTTTCGCTTTTATCATGCAATGGATATGAAAAAGTTATATCTATGATGTTCATGTTCAACTACCTTGTGAAATGCATTCAAAGCTCTTCTAGCAACAATAAATTCTTTATTTTCATACTCTTCCTTTTCTCCTAAACTCTCTTCATGCCCAATCCCATTTTCAGGTTCATTTTCGTGCTCATCTTCTTCTTCTTCAGTGACATAGTCATTAGTTTCTTTAATTAGCATGATTCTTTCTACATTAGAGCATTCCCTACTTACATGTCCTCTTTTTACATCCCTACTTACACGTCCTCTTCCTTGGCATCTAAAACATTTGATATTTCTAAAACCACTAGGAGAGTCAGAGGACTTATCTTCATGAACTTTCATTTTGCCTTTATCCTCACTTTTGGAGATGGATGGTCCACGACCTTCTCCTCTACCTTGCCAAGATAATCCACCATTGTTTTGTCCATTGGAAGGCCTTGTGTTAATACCTTGGGTTGACAGGCTTTGTATCCTAGAAAAGGAAGAGCGATTAGTCTTATAAACTGAATTGAAATGCTTAGAGTTTACCTGATATTCAACCTTTTCAACCACATGCACCATTAAATTCAAATCTCTATATTGGGTAAGCTCCACTTTGTGTGCAATTTCCCTTCTTAGTCCTGCAGGAACCTAGCCATTATGGCTTTGGTGGTTCACTGTATTAGTCTTTGCGATTAACATCTTAAGCTCATAGAAGTGATCATCCACACTTTTACTTCCTTGAGTCAAGGATTGTAACTTTTGAAACATTGACCTCTCATAATGGTCGGGGATGAATCTCCTTCTAAGTTCAAACTTCATTTCTTCCCATGTTGAGATGGATGTTGTCCAATCCTGTTTCTCAAAGCTTAGGTTTGACCCTACCAATGTATTGCATAATCAACAAATTTCAATAGAAGCATAACGTACCTTTTGAATTTCAGTGTAGTTTGTGCAAGAAAAGATGAGGTCCACCTTCTTTTCCCGTTGGAAGTAAGCTTCAAGATCACTTTTACCTTGGAATGGAGGTATGTTCACTTTACCTTTCAAGAACTCATCTTTTTTATGGTGACGTCTATTGCCTCTTCTGTTGTTGCCACGTCCATGGTGCTCCTCATACTCTCCTTCTTCAAAAGAGTTGCAGGAGTCATCTTCATAGGACCTTTGAACTTATCTCTTAGGATTCCCTCTTGGTTCTTGTGGTGGAGGGGATGTCGTCTTGTTTCTTGATGTGTATGGTCTTGCCCAACTTCTCCTTGCTTATCTTGGAGTTGCATCCTTGAACCCTTGGCTCTTGGAGTTATTTGCTTCTCCACCTTTATAAGTCTCTTATGCAATTCATGTTGTCCTTGTGTCAAGTCATGCTGACTTTGTCTCAATTCGTCCATAGCACATGCCGTTTGTTCTTTCTTATTCAGCATTCTTTGCAACATTTGCATTACTTGATACATATTTAGCTCATGTTTGATTTCGCTAGTAGGGTGACTTGACGCACTTTTAGATGCACTAT
Source organism: Eustoma russellianum (assembly GCA_036186865.1). Lineage (NCBI taxonomy): Eukaryota > Viridiplantae > Streptophyta > Magnoliopsida > Gentianales > Gentianaceae > Eustoma > Eustoma russellianum. Next base: position 27,513,781 of record AP025055.1, read on the forward strand.
CCATTGCTAATCACCTAAAATCTAAGTTAGAAAAATAAAAAAACTAACACAAATATAAACAAAAGTGATCTGGTCAGTTAAAAACTAAAATAGGTGCACTCTTCTTTCATTTTTCTTTTCACTTACTTACACATTGTTTCTTGGCCAATCTTGGACTAAAGAACAATCAAAGTGAGCAACAAATGAGGGACGATAGCTAATATACCCTAAAACATTCCAATATCAAGCTCTTCGGTAGATGGTTTTTGTAGCACTTGGTCCAAATCACTTAAATCCTCAGTAAAAGTCCTTAATGCACTTTTTATAGGTTTAAAACAGTCCAACAAACATTCAATTCGGTCCAAAAAATTAGGCAACTTAGTTTGTACCAAAACAGTTCAAAAAAATTTGTTCTTGAGCCAATGGTTTTGATACTCAATTTAGAACCTTTTCACTCACCAAAACAGTCCAATATATGTCTCAATATGTCAAAAACAATCCAAAAATGATCCAGAATCAGTCTCAAAATAGTTGCAAATTGAGTTCACCAAAACAGCCCAAAACAATTCAAATTGTGCAACAAACTTCTTCCAACCAAACTCAAAAAAAAAGTCACACAAACTTGAACAAAATAACTAAGAATCAAAGATATATTGATACCAGAAGTGATGTATAAGGCTGAGCCAAAGAAAAACTAAGGGTTGCCATGGACAATCTTTAGTTAACTTAGGCTTTTATGCACACAAGTTCACATATGCACTCAATACAAGCTATAATCAGAATGTTCAAGTGTTTTTTGTGATGTATGTTGGCTTATTTGAGGGCTGGAAAAACAGTTTCAAAACGGTAATAAGTATGGCACCAAGCAAAGCAAGCAAATTCTTACGATTGCATAAATTGAGTTCAAATAAGATGTACTTCTTGGCCCTTCTTTTTCTTCACTTTTCTTGTGCTTTTTATGACCTTTTTTCTTATTTTTCTTGATGTATATAGTACACGAAAGTTTCGGGTCCTTTTTTTCTAAGGACAGAAATATAAATTTACTTGGCTGCCTTGAGAACTTCTTGTGCAGCACACTCAATACACTTCTTTTGCTTGTTTTTAATGTTCAAATGGCGTAAATGCCTTGGGGTAGGATAGTTATGTGTTTGGATAGGTTTTAGAGTGTGGGGTTCCAATTTAGGTCTTTAAGTGCAATTTCTAGTTTCTAGGCTGTTTTGGGGGTTATGGCCATTTCGGATTTTTTGGGGAGTTTGGACAGTAGGTTTAGGTTATAATGGATAGTTGAGAGTGTTTAAGATGTGTGGGAATGGGTGCTTTAAGGCCGTGAGGGGTTTTGGGTTCAAATTAGGCTTTGTTTTTGGGCAATTTAGGTTTGTAAAGTGGAAGGTTGGCAATTTCACACAAGAACAACTAATTGATACTGGGTATTCAGTCAGAAATGGAATAAATATGCACAAAGACCACAATTAACTAGTAGCTATAAAAACACGATTAATTGTAGACTAGGTGGCTTTGTCTATGATTTGTATTTTGCAAGGATGAAATATACTATCATGCAAAGTCCCTAAATGTTCAAGTTTGTTAAGCAAATATAAGAACTTTGATAGCAATTTTGATGACAAAGCTGTAGGGAAAATGTTTTATACTAGGCAATAAAGGATGATAAAAGTCTTATGTCATCTTTGATGCAAAAGATGATCTCTTTTACACCAATTGTAAACCCCACAGATTTTGTGCAACCCAAGGCTGTTTTGTTTCTTTTTTTATACAAAATGAATGAAAAAGTGTTTTGATGGTGAAGGAATGGCGATGAGAAATCAGATTGGTGGTGACTACAAGAATGACACAAAAACGAAATGATAAAGGATGAAAAGAGTGACCTGGCTCTGATACCAAATTGATGCAAGCGCAAGAAGGATCCCACTCTTTTATCCAAGCTTCTCCTCCAACAATGGGTTAGGCACAAAGGAGCGAAGATCCTCCTTGTTTCCAATTTCTTTAGATAGGCTGAAATAAACAAATCCATCACCTTGAAGTAGGCATTGGTTCGGCAAGAATACTCCCTCTTAGGCGGTTATCTTCTTGGATTTGGCATACCACCCTCAAGTATACTCAACCTTGAAAGTTGTTAGTCTTGATTTTAGAGAGAAAGGAAGAAACCAAGGCATTTCGTAAAGAGAAAACTGAATAAAATTTTATTCAACAATTCATAAATGTTTGAGGCGTTTTCAGCCTTGCCTTTAAATAAGAACAACAACCATCTTAATATCCATCCTGGGCAAGAATATAATGAGAGACAAATGTTTTAGTCATAAGACCTTTATTACAACCATTTTTAGACATAATAAAATGGTCAAGAAGTCTGGTCACCAAAGGCGGGTCAAAAGGGCCGAATTCTAGGCTGATAACAATCCATTAATTGACTGATCTTTTTCTGTTGGTAGAAGCCGCATCTGTGAATGAGCCCTTCTTGAGTTTTTTAGTTCACAATCTAAACTTGAAGTTTAACTTTGGAATGACTCAATTTGGAGCTCGTATGGCTGAGTTATGCATCCACAGGGTTTATGTAAATTTCATCTCTTTTCAGCACACTTAATCTAGACTTTCCTCCAAGCTATACACGGCTTAAACGCGGGTTTAGCACCTCCAAAAGGCCCTACAAAGCAAGTAAAAGATAACAAGCAGCAAACCAATAAAGGAAGAAATAAAAAACAAATGCAACACACCACACGCACCTAAACGCCAGACAAATGATCAATGAGTGGGTTCAATGAAACAAACCTAATGAACCTTAGGTTCATCTTGCACATATCCAGACAAGAAGGAACCAATATCAAAACCAAGTTGTTTGTGTTTACTCCTTGCGATAGGACTTTTAGGTGGTACATCCTTGTGATAGGGCCTTGGACCGCATCAGAAAGTCTAATGGTGGTTGTATATATTGGGAGTACGATCGGAAAAGAGGCACAAAAGCAATAAAAAAGGACGCCATTTCAAAGAAAAATTAGAAGAAGAAAGCAAGCATAGTAAAAAGTTTGTGAAAGAAGAAAAAGAGAACCTCTAAAGAAAGTGTATATAGTGTGACAGAATATAGTGTTGAAAGTGTGGTTTGAAGAGGATTAGGTATAGTGAATGAAAGAGTGTCCACTAGTGTCTTGGACTATTTTCTCACAAAATATTCTTTTTTTCTTGTTTAGCTCACACTCATGACCCAACATTATAAGTTTCAAAGTGATTGCTTACATTAATTAAGAGAGGAATACGGATATGTTATGAGTGCATGCATGAAGAAGTTTATTTCTATTGAAGTTTGTTTGATTCTTGCTTGTCAATTGGAATTGACACCACCCTAGTTTATTGAGATGATGTAATTGAGTTCGGGAAGTGATGTCACCTAGCTGAGACCTAAACCGGAAATTGTTGGTAAGTTGAGATATTGGATTTTGGTATGTGTCTGAATATGTTTCTTTACACAAGGACGTATAATGTATCAAGGGTGTGGGAAATTGATAGGATTATGATAGTGTAGGTCTATTGCTGGTTCATTTGAGTCATTTTAATATCTCGTGTATCTTATGCTTTAAATTGTAAAAAGGGCGTTTCCGGTGTACTAGTCTCCTGCATTTCGTATAGGGTCCGGGGAGGGGCCGGATCGCTTTCGATCTGATGTCCGCAGCCTTACCCTACACCTTGTGCAAGAGACTGTTTCTGCGGCTCGAACCCGTGACTTCAAGATCACAAAGCATCAACCTTATCAATTGCTCTAAGATTCGTCCTCTTATGTTTTAAATTGTATAATTTGTTATTTTAAGTGTTTTAGTTTCTTTTTCATTTATTTTGGAATATTTGCTGGCTTTCCTTTGTTGTTTTATGTCTCAGGTAAGTAGAGAGTGATACCATGAAAGATTGAAACGCAAGACATAGTTGAAGGAAGCTCGAGAAACGCTGAGAGTGGCACTCTGCCCAGCGCAGTCCACCTCTATGCAACGGTGGTTGACCACCAATAGCATAAAGTTTGAAGACTGAGTTCCGCTGTTTGTGAACTCACGGTTGATCGTCAGCCAGAGGCTATCGATTGCAGCGATATGCTTTCATTTTTAAAAATTTGTGTTGATTGAAAAATATGACTAGACACGTTTATCAAACACAAAAGATATGAACAGAAATTTAAGAAAATAGTTGACACGTAACTCAAGAGTTACACCATCCTTAAAGTAATTTTGCTTCTACCAATTAGCAATACTAGCAAATGCTTCTCAGAATATAACGGCTTACTTCTATTCGCTTGATCTACAAGAAGAAGTTTGAACTTGTGTATAGGAAGATTTAATATCATAGTTGACACGTAACTCAAGAGTTACACCATCCTTAAAGTAATTTTGCTTCCAGCGATTAGCAATACTAGCAAATGCTTCTCAGGATATAACGGCTTACTTCTATTCGCTTGATCTGCAAGAAGAAGTTTGAACTTGTGTATACGAAAATTTAATATCAGAGGAACAAAGAAGAAGAGGAAGAGGAAAAGAAATTCTGCAGGATTTTTCAAAGTTTTCAAAAAATGTAAATTTACGAATTTAGGATCCTTGTACTCATAGATTTTGTTTCACAAACAAGATGTTAATTCAACACCTCTCTGCAGAATTTAACTTCTAAAGTTAGTTTATGACCGTTCTAGATTGAAAGGAGACGTCCAAGATGGCAAAGTTGCATTAACTCATGAAAAGACGCCACTGCTTAAGTCACCGAATGCTGTAACTAAACGTTCGATGGTGCTCACCGAACATCCGTCAAGCGTTTTGCTGAGTCTCAGATTCTTACTCTGAACTCTGATCTCTTCAACAAATGTTCGGTGAAACTCACCAAACCTTCGGAGACGTTTAGAGTCAAGGTTCAATGAATTCTGTCCAATCTATGTTTCACTATATTCTTCAATTCAATCTTCTTATATGTTTTATATAGATTTAGAGCACTATCTAACGGTTTTTATGTGCCTTTCTCAAAAATCCCCACATGATCCAAATTTATATTATAGCACGCGGAATCAATTATTAGTAACCTCTCGATATTGAACGAAGACAATTACACATAAGGATACGATAACATATGTCTTGAATTGCCGATAGTATAAATAGAGTTGTAAGAGGGGAATAAGATGAACTAGAGACTCGAATCATATTCCACTTCTGTTTATATGAACTACCAAAAGACATCATTATCTAATTCTTACAAGTTTGTGTTATGGTGCAGAATCGTCCATGCACTCAGTCACATGTTTTCATAAGTGAGCTATTAATTTATTCTAAACTCTCATAGAAAGCGGCACCACCTCCACACTTATATCGGTGAAATTCATCAATTGCGCACTACTCACACCACCATACAACATGACTATGATTATCATTAAGAGATTTTCTTAAAATCTCAACCTCAAAAACTTGAAGTGAGCACTATCTTCAACAACACCTTAGGGGCAGACAAGTTCGATAGTACATAGTAGAACTCTTTTTGCCTTATTTTTGCCATATTGAAGCTCGTTTGTAGGATCTCTACTAATAGTGGGTTGAGTTTTCATAATAAAGAGTTTACATCAAATAGAATAAATCTCATCCTCCTCGATGCTCCATGGGCTGCTTTCTTCTTTAGTCTTTTAGGTAAGTGGTCAGCCAAGTTAAATCAGATCTTGCAAACACTAAATTAAGTACCTCAGAACTATTCAACTCACGCACAATATTGTGTCTCACAAGGATATGCTGGCTTTTCTCATTATAGATCTTATTCTTCGCTCGAGCGATCACTGTCTACAAATCATAATGTATAGGAAACAAGACACATGTTTAGACCACAAACAAATATCAACAAGTAAATTCTTAACCATCAGCTTCTGCACTAGAAAGTTCTAACATAATGAATTAAGATTCCATAGTAAAATTTGCTTGACATGTTTGTTTTGAAGTTTTGTTGAAATAGCACCACCACCCAATGTAAACATATAACCATTGGTCGAGTATTTTTCTTCATTATCAATCACGCAATTAGCAACACATACAAAAACACAATGACACGATCAGTATATACAAAATTACTATAAACACAACAATCGTTTTCATTTACAACATAACCATCAGTGATCATAGCATTATCAAATTTCTTATGTCATTGTTTAGCTACTTGTTTAAGGCCATACAAAGACTTCTTAAGTCTACTTACTTTATGTTCATGTCCCTGAACTATCATGTCTTCTGGCTGATGCATATAGTTTCTTCATATAATTCTCCATTTTCTTTAAAAAATTTCTGCAATGAATTTGTACTATATTTGCCGCCTCTATCGGTTCTTAATCTCTTAATTTTCTTTTCTAGTTAGTTCTCAACTTCATACTTATATTTCATAAACATATTTTTAGCCTCAGCTTTATGACTTAACATGTATATTTTTGTGTATCTAGTAAAACCATCAATAATAGTTATGTAATATCGTATCCCACCTTTACTTACAATATTATTGAAGTCTTCTAAATCACTGTGAATAAGATCTAACTTTTTTGAAACTCTTTTCACGGTCTTAAAGGTTTTCGTATGATGTGTTGCTTCAACACAAATTGACACTTATCAAATTTATCTTCATGAGTGACATTGATCACTTTAATGAATTTTAATACTGTTATAGCATCGATATTAATACGTCCTAATCTAGCATACCATAAAACAAGAAAATCAACAAGATACATAGAATTAGATGAAATTTTATTCTAAAGCATGATGTGTACAGTATGGTACTTGATGTTTGAGAGGCTTGAAAACCCTAGAATCGAGTTATGAACCTTAGGATCGAATTATAAAGCTCCAAAGTTGGAGAGGCTTGAAGAAGGATGTGTAAAATATGGTACTTGATGTGTCTTCTTTGAAATCAAGACGTTTTTCCTTTTTGTTGGTGACTTATAGACATGAGAGAAGGCTCCTCAAATGATCCTAAAAACTACAGCTTTTTTTTGCTGTAACACAAATTTTTTAGGTTCTTTTGCTAAATACTTTATGAACACAATAGAATATTGACGAATTTTTTCAAGCAACCAAGGAAATACAAGAACAATTGCAAAATGCTAGAAACAACCGAATAGAGAAGAATCAAAGAACACACAAGAAATAACCAGAAGCTTTGCATAGAAGGAATGGCATAATTGCCTTTGAGATGAGCTCCCTCTACAGCATTTAACCGCGCACAACCAGAAGAAACAGAAAGTAGTTTTACATTGAATTTACAATTTTGCCATTCATAACTAATCTACCATCATTCAGTAAACATGGACATTCTTGCCTTTTCACCCTATTCAAAACATCCCGCGTGTGCAGTTCTTCTTCCTCATTCGTTCTTTTCTTGCACCTGATTTTAACTTCCGCTCCAGCTGCAAACTAGCTTCCCTTTCGTTGATCCCTTCACTCATCCAACAACTCAGCTTCTCCTACATTGATTCTAGCTGGACCATGCTTTCTATTCCTTCTTCTTCTTCTTAATTCAGCTGTCAACCCGATTCTACTTTCTTGACTTCTTCACAACCCTCAACATCCCCTCTCAATCCTGGCTGTGTGAATATATCACACATACCCAATGAATCAGTCAGGATGCCTAACCTTTGGGAATCCAATGCCTTTGTAAATAAGTCTGCCAATTGTAACTCAGTTCTGATAGGCATTGGTATGATCTCCCCCTCTTGATATTTGTCTCTCACAATATGACAATCTATCTCAATATGTTTTGTCCTTTAATGAAACACTGGATTTTCCACTATGTATAATGCACTTCTATTGTCACAGAAGAGCTCAACTGGACCATTATGTGACACTCCCAGGTCCCTCAGTAAATAGAGAATCTATTGAACCTCACATGTGGTTGAGGCAAGAGCTCTATGTTCTGTCTCTGAGGATGACTTGGATACAGTTTCTTGCTTCTTGGCCTTCCAAGATATCAATGCATCACCCAAAAATGTGTAGTACCCAATCACAGACCTTCTGATTTCTATGCATCCTCCCCAATCTGCATCTGAGAAAGCCTTCAGTTTTAAGGATCCTGTACTTGGAAACAGTAAACCTTTACCAAGGTTCCTAACACACTATAGATAGGGGGTGAATAGAGTATTTTGCAATTTTGTGGAATTTTCTTGTTTGACTCAACTCAAATGAGATTCAAAATCAAAGCAAGAATGGGAGATGAGAGGCAATGAATGAGTACACCGGATATAGAGTTGTTCAAATCGTAAATGATTCTACTCCACTATCACTTTGTCACCAAAGTGGATTTTTAACAACTACTCTTCTTATTAAAGCTAATAAGAACAACCACAACAATACTTACACTAACACCTTAGTGTAAGCAACCACAACAACAGCTTCTTGCACAAAATACACTTGTGCAACTACAACAAATACAGCTCTGGCAAGAACAATTTCTTGCTACCTCACAACTTCAACAAAGTTCTCTCAAGAACTTTCTCACAGTGAGTTGAAGGAAGTAGTAGGATTCACATTTTCTCACTAGTCTAAACACAAGCAAGAGATCAAATATTTATGGTTCCTCTTGTGTTAGATTCTCTATCTCTCGATATACAACAATTAAGAACAAAGAAAGGCTTAACAAGCTTTAAGCACTTTTACAAATATGAGAGAAGTATACTACAATGAATAATTAAGCTTGATGATGGTGAAAGTGTGTATTTGCCTCATCCAAGCTTCTTCTACTTATAGAAGATGTTGACCACGTTTTTAGAGTCTCTCCCATGTCTTCAAGTCAATCCCCATGTCTTGAAAAATTGAAAAGTAGCCTTTAGCCACTTTAATTTGAAATTTGCTCCATAGCCACCCTAGAATGTCTTGAACATGTTTGCAAAAGTTTAGAAAGCACTACACAAACCAAGGAAAAGTCCACAAGAATTTCGAGCAAGATTGGAGAGAGAATACACATTAAATCTCCCTTGGATTTTTTTTTCAACAGTGATAAAATTTTGAGTTCTAGGGGGACGTCGATCGATCCATGTACCTGTGCTGAGAGATCGACTTCCTCTAGACAGATTGAAGTTTTAAAATTGTAGTACATCGATCGATCGATGTCTCTCCTTTGAGAGACTGATGTACATCGATCGATCGATGTCCCCTGGCCTGAGAGATCGATGTCTTCCCAAAGCTTTCTGGTTTTGAAACTGCATGACGTCGATCGATCGATGTCTCTTCCTGAGAGACTCACGTGATGTCGATTGATCGATATCCTTCTGGTTGAGAGATCGATGTTGGACCGAAAGTTCCAAACTTGCACAATCTCCACATAGATCGATCCATGTCTCTTCCTGAGGGACTGATGTATACATCAATCGATCCATGTGAGAGATTGACGTCTCACAGTGTGTTTTTCTCATTTTGCTTCAAACTCTAAGTGTGAATTTCCTTTTTGGCCCATTCAAAACATCTTTTATTATCATCAAAATATTTCATATCACAACAATCTCCCCCTTTTTGATGATTGCAAAACCAAGATTTTAAAAGATGTTTTTGCTTCATTTGAACTAGCTAGGTGTCTCAAACTTTGAAATTTCCCATCTCCCCCATAGTATATGCATTTAATACTTTCCGTAACAACACATGCGAACATGATCTTCCCAAATCCAATGAACATATCAAAATGCTTCCTTTTAACCAATTATGCACCAAAAGACTCCCCCTCAACCAAACATGCATCAATGTCCAAATTTCATCTTTTCACTAGCCATCAACAAACTTAATTTCCATCAAGATTCATATGCGAGCAATAAACAATAGGCCAATATGCAAGCAGTAAACAGTAAGCCATAAGCCACACACAATAAGCCAATATGCAAGCAGTAAACAATAAGCCATAAGCCACACAAACACTTTCTTCCCCTTTCTGAAAGCATCAAAAATAATGATTAGAGAGAAACACACTGCTTCATTAAAACTTCAAAAACACAACCAATTTTAGCAAATACATAAGTCAATAAAGTCTAAGCTAGAATTAAAAATAGGGATAGATGAGGAGAGCTATAAAGAAGAGTCCTAGTCTTTATCGGATGAAAATGTTATTCCGGGGATGCACGCCTTCATTTTTGTTTTGAGCTTGGCAAACCGTGACTCGTTCATTGTTACTTTGCCTCAGAGCTCACCGACCTCATGTTGAAGGCTAGTAAGTTGAGCTTGAAGTTCCGAAACATTTGAGCTCAAGCTACTAGGTGCTTCTTGGGTGTCGGGTTCATGAATAGGTGCCTCGTCCGGAGCGCCCACATCTTCATCCGCTTCTTCTGCTTGTGCCCGTCCTTTCATGGCTTCTTTCCTCGCTTTTAGTATTTGTTGGATGTTGGCCTTATCATAAAAATCTTTATGTGTGATTTGGTCAACATCCTTGTCATCTACATCTATCCCCGACTTCACAAGCATCCGATATATAAGATTACTATAGGGGAGAACTTTGTTTTGCTTCGTTGCGTCCTCAATCACATTTGTCATAAAAAGCTCTCCAAAGTTAACTTTCACATTTGCCGTATCCCACTTCCACACATCAAACTCAAAAATCCCTTCATTTGGTACTCCAATCAACCCATAAATATTTCCCACATCCCATTCAACATGATTTCCATCAATGATAGTATGCAAATCTAAAGGAAGATCATTATTATATTGAACCCACAAATTTGCATAGAATAGCCTAGTATACCTAGTGGACATTTTGTCCATCTCTCTTTCAAGCCAAATAGTTCTCCATTGTTGAACATCTAACCATTCAATGATAGGACTTAACTCATTATTGCTTATAATATCCTTTAATCTAAGTAATTTGAGTGGAATAGTTGTCCTCTCTTCATTATCCCATTTGTTATATAACATTTGAGAATGTCTAGTAATGTACCTCACATGTCCGGTGGGTATGGTTCCTTCAAAGCATCTTTGGCTTCTCTAGTTTTGATTCAAGGGAAATTAGAGAAGCTTAGCCTACTTCTAATTTTGGCCAACACTTGGCCTTGGCTTTCATCCATTGATTGTTTCCTCCTAGATTGAGAGGATTGTCCATGTGGAGGAGTGCTTGACCCTTCTCCTCCACTCCTAGTTGATCTTGGCCTTTTTTGGTGTTTTTACTTCTTGAAGACATATTTGAGAAAGTTAGGGCTTGAGAAGAATAATTTTCTAGAGAAAGGTAGAGAGATTTGATGATGGAAAGCAAGAATCAAGTGTAAATGGGGTGGATTTCAGGCTGGATAGCAAGAATCTGAGATGGTGTGAAGTTTGGAGAAGAAGACGCTGAGAATTGATGGGGCTTTGATTGATTTATGTAATTTGGAAATGAGGAAAACGCGTTTCTGACTGAAATTAAAAGTGTAGAAATTGATTACGTCGATCGATCGACATCAGAGATCGACATACATCGATCGATCGACATGAGAGATCGACGTACATAGATCTCTCCTTTTATTACATGGATCGATCCATGTATGCTATTTTTGAAATTTGCAATTTTAACCCTCTAAACATTGTTTATCATCCCTAATCTTGTCTAATGGAATCGAATGTCTCAGTAGGAAGGGATTTGGTAAATATATCCACAAGTTGGTCATTTGTTGGAACAAATTCAACGCACACCAATCCTTTTTGAATGCAATCCGTTACAAAGTGATGCCTCACTTCAATATTTTGGTCCTACTATGGTGAACCGGGTTTTTTGCTATACTTATGACTGATGTGTTGTCACATAAGATGGGGACTTTATCAAACTTAATATTGTAATCATTTAAGGTGTTGATCATCCAAAGTAGTTGTGCACAACACGAAGTGGCTGATACATATTCAGATTCTATCGTTGAAAGTGACACACTATTTTGTTTCTTGGACAACCAATAAACTAAGCAATCTCCAAGGAATTGGTATATTCTGAAGGTGCTTTTTCTATCGACTAGGTTTCTGACGTAGTCGGAGTCACTATACCCTCTTAAGTCAAAACAACCATTTTTGGGATAAAACAACCTAAAGTTCAAGGTTCCTTTCAAATACCTAAAGATACGTTTAATGGTAACTAGATGTGATTCCTTAGGCATGCTTTGAAATCTAGCACACAAGCACACAACATGTAAAATATCCTGTCTACTAGCGATTAAATAAAGTAAACTACCAATCATACCCTATATTTGGTTACCTCAACCGGCTTTCCTTTTTCATCTTTGTCAAGCTTTGTACTTGTGCTCATTGGTTTGCTCACACATCTTCCATCCTCAAACTTGTATTTCTTGAGTAAATCCTTTGTGTATTTTGTTTGAGATATGTATACTCCACCTTGAGTTTGCTTGATTTGAAGACCAAGGAAGTAATTGAGTTCACCCATCATGCTCATCTCAAATTTTCCTTCCATCAATTTAGCAAAATGCTCACAAAGAGAATCATTAGCAGCACCAAATATAATATCATCCATATAAATTTGAAAAAGTAATTGATGGTTTTCTTGTTCTTTAATAAAAAGAGTAGTGTCGACTTTTCCTCTTGAAAGCTCGTTTTCAAGTAGGAAGTTACTTAATCTTTCATACCATACCCTAGGAGCTTGTTTAAGTCCATAAATGGCCTTCTTGAGTTTAAATACATGATTTGGATAATCATGGTTTTCAAGCCCGGTGGTTGAGCTACATACATCTCTTGAATTATTCCATTCAAGAATGCGGATTTCACGTCCATTAAATATAATTTGAAATCCTTATAGCATGCATATGCTAATAGCATCTTATAGCTTCTAGCCTAGCTACACGCAAAGGTATCATCATAGTCTATGCCTTCTTCTTGTCTATCTCCTTGAGCTACTAGCCTAGCTTTGTTTCTAGTGATATTTCCTTTATTATCCATTTTGTTTCTGAATACCCATTTAGAGCCAATTATAGGATTATCACTAGGTTTAGCCACTAATTCCCAAACATCACTTCTTTCAAATTGATTTAGCTCTTCTTGCATGGCTAATACCCAATCTTCATCATTTATAGCCTCTTTTATATTTTTAGGCTCAACTTGTGAGATGAAGTCATTTTCATTAAATTTTCTTCTTGTCATTATGCCTTGACTTGTTTCACCTAGTATTAGTTCTTTTGGAGGATCTTTCTTATACTTGTATGAATCCGGTAAATTTGAAGTATCTCCTCCTACTTTTTTATCTTCAACCTTAGGTTCAAGTGGACCAATCCAAATGTCAGTGACAATATTCCTTTTGGATTCTCAAATTTTCTATATGACTTACTTCAATTATTTCCTCATCATCATCATTTATGCATGGCTCATCCTCAAGGAGTTGACCAAACTTGACATGAATTGACTCTTCAACTTTCATACTCCTTTTATTATACACTATAAATGCCTTGCTATTTTGAGCATATCCCATAAAAATTCCTTCATCCGCTTTGAAATCGAGTTTATCCAAGTTATCTTAGGTGTTAAGTATAAAACACTTATAACCAAATACCTTGAAATAACCAATATTTGGTACTCTACCTCTTTACAAAGCTCATAAGGAGTCTTTTTGAGAGATGGTCTCAAGTAAACTCTATTAATTACATGACAAACGGTGTTTACCGCTCCGGCCCAAAATACTTGGATAGCTCAAATTTATTTAGCATGGCTCTATTCATTTCTTGAAGTGTTCTATTTTTTCTTTCCGAAAAACCATTTTGTTGAGGAGTTCTTGGAGCCGAGAAATTGTGTCCATACCCTTTGGATACACAAAATTCTTGAACTCACCATCAAACTCACCACATCTATCACTTCTAATTTCCTTAATTGTGTTTTCTTTTTTATTTTCTAATCTTCTACAAAGTTTTATAAACGCTTGGCATGCATCATTCTTTTTAGCTAAAAACATTACCCAAGTGTACCTAGAGAAGTCGTTTTCCACCACAAAGGTGTAATGTTTTACACCTAGACTTGGCGTACCAATATCTCCATACAAATCCATATGAAGCAATTGTAGAGGTTTGGTGGTGGAGATTTCACTTTTGGGCTTGAAGCTTGTTTAACAAGCTTTGCCTTTTGACAAGTATCACATAAGCTGGTTTTCGAAATTCAATTTTGGAAGACCTTGGATCTTTTTATTTTTGCAAATCTCTTTAAAATTATTAAAACTAATATGTTCAAGTCGTCTATGCCATAGTTGAGTCAAATCATTTTTGGCATCTAGGCAAGAAACATTTTGTGATATCAAATCATGTGTGCTAAATTTACAAACATCAATTTTTCTTGTAGCCTTAAAAACAATCTTATCATACTTTTTCACAATGCATTTTCTTTTCACATATTTAACTTGAAAATTAGCATCACATAGTTGGCTAACACTTATCAAATTATATTTGAGCCCTTCTACATATAATACATTATTAATAGCGAAAGAAGAGTTACCAATTTCTCCATGTCCAAGGATTTTGGCTCTCCCATTGCCAAAATGCACCATTCCACCATCTTGGAGCTTGAGCCTGGTGAACAAAGTTTTGTCTCTTGTCATGTGTGTTGAACATCCGCTGTCCATGAGCCATTTGGTTCCTTCTTCTTTGGCTACTCCATTTATCTTGAGAGCCTACAAAACCAAGAGATTTATGCATTGGTACCCTTTGATAGTT